>OX030950.1:18270569-18925569 GCA_943735915.1 Pherbina coryleti | reverse complement strand
CCAACAAAATACATGAAAACTATGCAAAATACGTAAAAAGTTCAGGAAACTTGTACCTACCGTGAAAACGCCACGCGATTGAAGCGTGTGCCATTTATCAGTTATAGTGGTTCAACTAGTTATTTTTGCATACATTTCGGTTGTCAACGGTTGCACGCAAGGCGCAAATCTCGTGAATATGATTTTTTTTCTTGCAGTTATTTGATGATCACGGTTCCACCTTTTTTAATTGATCTCTCATAATCATCATGATCGTCAAGCCATACCATTAAAGATGCAGGAAAACATCTTTATGTAACAAAAAATTTAACATCATAGTTATATTTTTCCCCACAAGGCTTGGTTATTATTATTAATTGATTTGAATAATGATCATCAAAGTTTAATTTACATATAAATTATGTGTTAAAAACAGTGTTGGAAAACTCTCATTAACCTTTTAACGACCGCTGCTGAATCCGACACCGGATTTGTGTTCAGCGACAGCAAATGACTAAACAAAAGTGTCGGGAAAAACAATTTATTTTTTACCTGAAAAGATGTAAAAAAATCATGGGACCTATATGTCCCAATGGGCGTCAACGGTAAAAATGTATGCGACTATTTTCTCTCTTTGACAGTACGCGAACGAAAAGTTTCAGGTTGAATTTTTATTTTTAATCTACTTTGAAAGTCAACCGATGAAAGCTTAAAAAATTTCTTTTGCAATGGTGGTACTTTGACCACTATATGACTATTAGTTTGGGAGATATTCCCAAAATAATTCAAAATTTCGTTAAAAAATCCCAAAAAAATCTACTATCAGCCCTTTTTTATTTGCTATGTCGTAATATTTAGTATCCAATGAAACGTTAAAAAATAACCTATCCAATGATGGCACTTGGACCTTTTTACGACGATTGATTCAAGATATTAACAGAATAGGTTAAATTTTTAAAAAAATCTGATCTTTCATTCGATGCCAAACATCGATACTCCATAACAAAAAAAGAGGACCAGATATTAGATATTTGGGATTTTTTAACGATATTTTAACCTATTTTGAAATATCTTCTAAACCACTAGTCGTAGAGAGGTCAAAATATTACCATTGGCAAGAAAATTAAACTGTTTTTGATGTTGTTATTTTATTTCAGTCTTACTACGACCACGATCGAAAATCCAAGACCAAATTCAACTTTCGTCTTTTCTGCTATAGCTTTAATTTGAGAGTGCATAATGCTTACAGAGGTTACAAAAAAATCTCTACATCGAATACTGATTCATTTTCTATGAATCAAATGATCGATTTCTTTTCCAACCCCAAGAGACCACTTCGCCAAGTTGTAAGACAGGGACCTAATAATAATAATAATAAACTGGCCATTTCAGCCCTTGAAAGAACTTTGACCGAACGTCTTATGATCAAATTCTTATAACAGGCACCTAACCGATTCAAAATTGCGGAGATGACGACTGTGTCCGATCATTATCCCTGCAAACAACACAAAGACCATCGAACCGTGCAACTGATATTCGTGCCTTTTACAAAAAACCATTTTGCCTCGCTAATGATCGAAATTACTTCCAAATTTTTCATAAAAAAAAAAAAATTAAATATCTATGTACTGATCAAAAGTACAAACAAATTCATCTTTCTTTCAAATAAATCAACTCTTCAAAAAAATAAAATATGTCATAGAATTTTACCGTTGATGACCATTGGGACGTAGAAGACCCGTCATATTTGGTGGTCACTTGGATACTCGAAGTGGACTATGTTTTTTTGCTTTTTTTTTTGGAAAGTGGAGGGTTGTCCGCAACATTTCCAAAAATTTTGTACCTGTAACTTCTCCCACGCTAATTCCCAATATTGCACTGAGAAGAAGAGGGAGAAAAAGTTAAGATTTTTCGACTTTGTGGTGGTCTGGTAAGCAAAGGGGTGAATCTACCCTTGAAAATAAAGTACTTTCTGAAAGCCACATCATTACCTTTTGAATGATACCTTATAAAAAAAATCGATTGCATAGTTTTTCCAGGAAAAACTCGAAAGCAAAAGGGTCACAGGTGTCCCCGTGGTCCTCAAAGGGTTAAAATATGTACAGAAGATATATTATTTTTCAGTATGAATCGAGAACTTTTTGTTTTTAAGAGAGAATTAGGCCCCTGACCTCTCCATCAGGTCAGGAATTTGACAAAATCAGGATTCAAAGTCAGCAAATTTCACCAAAAGAAACTAAAGATGATTCTCGTTGCTTTGTCTTTATCTACAAAGAATATGGGCGTAGTCGCTTTTATCAAACTTAGCTTATTTGGATGAAAGCTGATGTGCAAAATTCAAGTCATTCAATTTGGAATTTGTATTCAATTAAATTTAAAAGTTCAAAATAATTAAAAATATGTTTATGCGCAAAAAATCAAGTCCTTAAAAGTGTGTTCTTCTTGAAATTAAGTAAGTTTTGCAATTTAATGAATTCACTTAGTATCGGAAGAACTCGACCAAGTTTTCAATTTTGTGTGCAAAATACCAAGCCATTAAATAGTTTTTGAGTAATTTTTCATGCAATAATAATAGATTTTAACTCTTTAAGTAGCACATTATCAGCATTAACTCATTTAAAGCCACAACCCAAAGATCTTTAAGATTTTCAATGATATTGATAATAGTGGCTCAAAATGAGTAAATGTGGAAAAAATTTACCCACCAAAGCAGTAGTTGGGCTCGAGGACAACGCAAGATGTCACGACTAATCATTCAGATACATAACCATGTAATTACAAAAAAGTTTTAAATCTTCTTTTGAGTTGACGTTTTGACAATTTAAATTCAATTGTTAACTAAGCTATTTATGCAGTTTAAAGCAGTTAACATATAATTTGTTCTACTAATTAAATAAAATTAAATTGTTAGACTTTCTACTGCTTTTACACCGAGAAAAAACTTATGCAAAATTAATAAAAAACCTAGTATACTTTATACGATGGCTTTGGCAGTTTTCAGCCTCCTAAGTTTTTGATCAAAACACCTCAGTTTTACATGTTAACTTACCGATATTGATTTGTATGATAAATTAGCGAAGTATTTTGTAATTTACACATTAGCTTCGACAATTTATATGAGTGTGCTTGTTTATTCTGCCGAACATAGTGTTCAAGTTTCCAACAAAAAACTTTGTTGAACTATCAAAGTTAAATAGATAAATAAATAAACAGGAGAAGTATAAAATATACATATACTTATGTAAATTACTGTATATTGTTTTTGTAAAAAATTTCCAAAGGCAAGTTTGAAATGTACATATACTTAGTTAAAATTTTGTATGTTGCTGTTGTACAAAATAACCCAAGCACTTAGATGAAACTTCTATGACTTGTATGACTTTACACTGTGACCCATTCAAGCTACTTAGGTTCTACTTATACTGCCAATATCTACTTATACTGCCAATATATTTCTCGGCATATTGGCAGTATAAGTAGAACCTAAGTAGCTTGAGTGGATCACAGTGTAAAGTCATACAAAGGCTACTGATGAGTTGGTGTAGCGGCCAATGAAACAGTCTGTATAGTCAAGCTGTGTGATTTGCTCTATACAGAGCCGTTGTTGTTGTTGTTGTTGGTTGTTGCCTTCTTTGTTCTTCATGTTGTCTTATTGTCAACATGATTGGCCTAGAGCTCAAAAATTTGTTTTCAATATAAAAATTTTAATTTTTATTAAGGAAAACCTGTTTTATTTAAATAGACATACATTTATAAAGTTTACGACATATATTTACAATGCATTTAGATCGCTTATAAATATATTTAATTCAATGCAAAACAAATGCACTCAGAAAGCATTGCACCTTGGCTAAACATTTAGGTTATATAATTTTCATTAAAAAAACCAAACGAGAACTATAACAAACCTTGAGTATTCAGCGATCAATTTTGCTCATACCATTTTGATAAAGTGTTAAAGTTTTTTCGGTGGTTTACCTACACTACTGGTTAAAATGTTATATACTTGGCTTGGGTGAATCAAACATTTTTTAATTGGCAGGGTATCGAAGTATGTGCTATCAATGCAATGTATTAAACAATACACCGGTTATGAGTTGGTGTAAATATACGTTATCTGCAGACTTTCTTCGTTCACTCAATGATTGCATTTTCAAAAGTTTCAAACAATCCTCGTAAGAGGGATAGGTATTATTTTTAGATTTTTATTTAATTGCTCAGCAATAAAAACTATTTCACAATTTGAAATAATTAAAAATGAAGTAAAAAAAATAAAAATTAAAATAATTATTTTTTATTACATATTTTTCTGTTCAAAAATAAGAATTATTTTTGAGTTTTATTATTTCAGCCATTCTATTTTGAACGTATCACTTATACGGGTTGACCACCTCCGATGTTGCTCAAACTTTGAGAATTGAATCTTCTCATGAAAGAAAAACACTAATTTGAGTAAAAAAATTTTTACATTTTTTTTCAAGTTTTTACGTAACATTCAAATTTCGTCAAAATGGGAGAAAAAGTGAAATAGCCTTACTCTTGAAAAATCATAAATTCAGCAAAACTAACTCGATTTTTACGTTTGAGGTATTTTCAAAAAGACAATAAATAGTTGTTGTTTTTAAAGATATAAAAAACACAAAATTATTTTTTTAAGTTTCTTAACGTGAAGGTCAAATTTTGGAAATCATAAAAATAGGACTTTCCCCACTTTAAAAATTAAAAAAAAATATTTTCAGAAATTTCATTTTATTACCTTTCCATCTGCCAAAAATCGTGAGGGTGTTATTTTTCTTTCTATTTTAATAATTTATTTAATATTTTTTAAACGACCACCTACCATACTATGTATGTACATTAGACTGTACCTTAAAAAAAAAAGTGCACCGTATACCAGCGAATATGACGCATTTTTGCAAGAAAATTACAAAAAAAAAATTTTTCGAAAATACCTCAAACGTAAAAATCGAGTTAGTTTTGTTGAATATATGATTTTTCAAGAGTAAGGCTATTTCACTTTTTCTCCCATTTTGACGAAATTTGAATGTTACGTAAAAACTTGAATAAATATGTAAAAGTTTTTTTACTCAAATTAGTGTTTTTATTTCATGAGAAGATTCAATTCTGAAAGTTTGAGCAAAATCGGAGGTGGTCAACCCGAAATGTACGCTTTTTTGATGCGTTTAATTTGGAATGGCTGATTTGGCTCAAGAATAAAAATAGTTTTTCAATTTTCATTTTTTCGCTCAGAAATATAAGTTTATTCTCAATTTTTATTTAACGCTCAACAATAAAAATCATTTGTCCAGTTTTATTTCTTTCCTCAAACATAAAATTCAAACACCACACAGCTTTGTTGCTGGTACATTTAAATTTTTATTCCCTACAGCTGAACAGGGCGGCTTTAAGAAAGAGCCGGAGAGGGTTAATATGTATGAACGACCGCCATTACTTTTGCAAAAGGAATATTTTTCCTTCGGGACCTATTCCCTCCGACTACTATGGGGGCACCGATACTGATTTTTGATTTTTTTGTAAATTTATTCCCTACACCTGAACATGGGGGTCTTAAAGGAGGGCTGGAGATGGTTAACAAGTACCACAAAACTAAGTGATATGTAGAATTTTGTATCAAAAACATAAAGACATAAGGAAAATAAATGCCATACAGAAATACACTCTCTGTACTCATGTGTTACTCTCAAAAGATTGAAATATACTTTAAAATGTAATACATTACAACTCTGTTACTTAGCAGCAGTCAGTGTTTTTCTTTTTGTTTAAGGTTGATGTTTTTAATATGAATATAAAAGGCATGCTATATATGCTTAAAATTTTATTGGCAATATTATAATTACTCGATGTATGAAAAATGCAGTTGAATAGCTACTGTGTCCATACCATAGAAATGAGAGATAAGGAAGTGGTGCTATGCTCACATACACTGTATGTGTACTCAGGCATTTTTTCAGATGTCAGTGAGCGAAATTTTGACATTTGCGCTGGAAAAGCAAAACAAAGAAAATTGTGCTCGAGAAATTCTTTTAAAATAATTATTAAAAGCAATTAATTGTCATTGCTGAAATTAAGTGAAATAATAAAGTGATTTTTATTACTAACTTTATAATAATGAATTATATTGTGCACAGTTGTGGAAGCAGTCAGAAATTGAAAAAAAAATATGATTTCATTCCACAAGTAAGTATATTCAAATTCTGTTTACATCGGTTTAATTATTTATATAAGAGAGTGTTATTATTATTCTATTGTTTCTTTTAAAGAGTATTTCAATTGGGAATCAATATATTTTTAATCAGAAATAAGTGAAAACGCAATAATTAGTGCCATTTAATTTCGCGCCATTTCTATTCTAGCGCTTATATCAAAGCAGAAACACGACTTCAAGGGCGCATTAATTTTTCATGGTGTCATTATTTTCAGGGCGCCCTTTGTTAATCACTATAGTAAATTAATATTTATACTTATTTGTTTATTTTCAGATCTCCGCAAATTAATGATATTAAATATAAATTGATTTGCGCCCTAGCGTAAATTACCAAGCTTCGTAAGCAAGCTATCAGTTGTTTGCTCGAATCATTTTTATGAATCCGATTTTACGGCTGTTCAAAAACAAGCCGAAGATTATTTCCGTCAGCGGAACGACATTCAAATTTTCAATTTAAGTAGTTCCAATCCCGTCAAAACTAACACTATATTCAAGACTTCTTTTTTTAGTGATCATAATTATTTTGTGGATGCTAGTATTTTAACAGAATACACAAACCATGTAGTTAAGTATATAGCAGGGTTTGTTGTGTTTAAATTGGATTCAATTTTAAAATGCAATGAATGCAAAATATATTTGGAAGGTGAGATGAATCACCAATCTTTAATTAAATTTAAATCAAAGAGCTATTTAAAAATACCACCTAAATCGGTTGAAGACGTTTGCATAACTGCGGAAAAAGAACTGCGAATTCAAACAAAATTATTAGATAAAAACAAATCTATTTTGCATAAAATGTATTATAATCGAATTCTTTTGAACACGCAAAATGCACGAACAATTCAATTCACACGAAAGAGGAAATATTTTTTCCTCTCTTGTAGGAAAAAATATATTTGAAGGCCATATTAAGTTCTTCGATCATTATAACATAGTAGTTAAAACTATAATTAAATTATTTTCAAAGACAAGATATTTTCATATTAAAACAAAAAAGATACAGTAGTTTCGACTGTGTCGTAACACAAGACGTAGAATTAGTCAATTCGCTTTTGATGACATTTTTTTTAAAAACTATTTAGCAAAATATTTATTCCATACATCTGAGCATATGACCTTTAAAAGAGTGCCGGAAAGGGTTAATGTGTATGACGGACCCCCATTACTTTTGTAAAATGAACATTTTTGCGTTTGACACCTTATCCCTCCGACCACTCCTTAGGGGGGCTCCCATACAAATTTTATGGTTTTTGTGCCGGAGAGGGTTAATATGTATGACCGACCTCCATTATTTTTGCAAAAGGAACATTTTTTCCCTTAACACCTATTTCCTCCGACCACTCCTTAGGGGGGCTCCCATACAAATTTTATTGTTTTTAATTATTTATTCCATACACCTGAGCATATGACCTTTAAAAGAGTGCCGGAAAGGGTTAATATGTATGACCGACCCCCATTACTTTTGAAAAAGGGACATTTTTGCATTTGACACCTTTTCCCTCCGACCACTCCTTAGGGGACTCCCATACAAATTTTATGGTTTTGTCGATAAAACCGGAAACTGTCGATAAATAGGTAGCATGTTTAAGTAAACAAAAACATCATATGTTGGCTTTATATTTCATGTAATTGTGTAAAATTTATATAAGTTAGAGAGTTCTAACATGAATTTTTGTCACATTGAGGATCAAGCAGATCAACAAGTGCTAACAACAACATTGTACGATCAGTACTTTAGGCCCACCAAAGGCTCAAAAAGTGATATAAATACCGACACCTGATCACTATCAACCACCCTACTTACCTCCGAGAATGACGTATTCTACGTCAAAAAAATAAATGAAAAGCTAACAAAAATTCCATAAAGCTATTAATTTTAAAGGAATTTAAATATAAACTAGTAAGAAATGATCTTCGACTGGGCCGAAGTTAAAATACCCCCACGGCCGAACCAAAGTATATTCAAAGTCTTAAACAATCAATAAAATGTTTATCTGTAAAAACGATTTCGTTATATTTTTAACAGAAAATATTCGCTTTTGTTTTTTGATAAAGTCGCTTTGTATGGGAGGTGGGCGTGGTTTTCACTCAATTTGGTTGAATTCTATAAACATAGTACACGTTATATATCGAAGTTCATATGCAAAATTTCAAGTCCATATATTAATTTTTATGGATTTTAGAGAAATTTTTACATTTTTGATAAAGTCACTTTGTATGGGAGGTAGGCGTGGTTTTTATCCGATTTGGTTGAATTTCAAACTTAGAGTGTATTTTAATCATCAAAACTCATATCCAAAATTGCAAGTCTATATATTAATTTTTGTTGAATTCGAAGAGATTTTACCGTTTTGATAAAGTCACTTTGTATGGGAGGTAGGCGTGGTTTTCATCCGATTTGGCTCATTTACGAACTTGACCTTCATTTTTTAGATAAAAGCTTAAATATTTAATTTCGTGATGATAGCTTTAAAATTACGGCTGTAATCGTGATCACAGACAGACGGACAGACGGACAGACGGACAGACAGATGGACATGGCTAAATCAACTCGGGGGGTGATGCTGATCAAGAATATATATACTTTTCCATACCTACCACGCCTCCTTATGGGCGTTACAAACGGAATGACAAAATTAATATACCCCCATTTACGTTTTTTAAACGTGGGGGTATAAAAATTAATTCACATTTATATTTTTTGTTGATTATATATATAAGTAGTTGCATGCGAATCAAATTTTTTATATAATTTAAAACGAAGAATTATTCTTGTAATATATTTATAATTATTATTTAATAGTTGTGAATTAATATCTTTTAATGTTGCATACTTATATTTCTCTGTGTTTATGGATGAAATAGGCCTACAGGTGAACCGAACACCCAAAAAAATCGGTAACGCACCAAATTGTATACCTCAAGGGTGGTGTGGAAATACAATAATATAATAATTTCACAATAAAATAAATCATTGACTTAACTTTTTAACTATGCAAATATGTTAAAAATAAGCTTGCTTAATATGCAATTCCAATAAGAAAAACTGCGCCTAGCTGTGCGCTACAACCGAATACGGCCCTGAGTGAATGTTAATGTATTAGTGTGAACATACACCAGTAAGAAAAATGTCGCAATTTTTTTTCCAGAACACCACTTCCTTATCTCTCATTTCTATGGTCCATACTATATTATAATTATTTAATTTTGCGTAACACTATGTTAAAAACATGCCGAAACGTTTCAAGGCGATGTGTTTCATTGGCGAATTGATTCATCGGTCTTACTCCCCATCGCGGTTAAAGAAATTTCACTTCAAAAGTTTATGAGGCTGGTATGCTAGTGGACAGCACTCATGCTCCCCGTTGTTGTACGGTGCGCACATCAACTCGCCATCGACCTCAACGGTGGGCGTTACAGAGCCATGTTAACCGAATTTTTTTTTACTGAAATTGGAGACATGAATTTGGACGACCTCTGGTTTATGCAGGTTGGCAACACAGCCCATGCCACAATCGATCTTTTACTCACCAAATTCCCAAATCGTGCTATCAGGCGTCTTGGCGATGTCAATTGGCCGCCTCGGAGCTGCGATTTGATCCCTTGGGACTTTTTTTTGTGGGGAACCGTGAAGGACCGATGTTATGCCAACAATCCGGAAAGGATTCAAGCATTTAAGGCCAATATCATCCAAGCCATCTGTGATCTACAGCCCGAAACCATCAACAAGGTCTTGGAATATGGAAGTGACAGAATGCGCTACTGCGAAGCTAATGTTTCATAATTAATGGGAATATTTGCTCTTACTAATAAAGCCATAATACATGGAAAAAATTTAATTTTGTTCTTTTCATTGTATTTAAAAAAAAAAAAAAAAAAAACTTGTTTTTGACCCACTCTATACATGAATATTACTTTTCTCCGTGTAACTAAGACTTTAACAGCAACTACAAGCAACATATTTTGGATTGTTTAAGTTGCTTTGGAACGACCATAAATGATATCAAAAAAATATTGTCAATATATTTTTAAGTAAAATAAATCTTACAATATTGTGAAAATATTTTTTTTTATTTATTTAAAAGATATATAAATATACTACTCAACAAGGTTTTCCACAACGAATTGCGATAACATTTTCTGTAGTAAAATTGTACATAGAATCCGAATATCGTAATGATTTTTTTCGATTGGCCCCAAATTTTTTATTAAAATGGAAAAATTAAAAAAATCCATTATTGGGAACACATACTTCACATAAATGGTTGTAGAAACTTACATGTTCAGTCAATGAATTTTAATTTAATTGCATATAATAGAGAAGAATTAGATGAAAATTTAAAGGTATAATATGTGCCAATAGCATCAGTGATATGGCTGTTATGATCGCAAACAGGTAAAAAAAAAAATCACTTTTTTATGTTTTGAAGTGAAACTTCTTAGGCGGCGCTTCGAAATTTGAACAAGAATATTGAGGAGTGAAATTTCAAGGTAAATTTACTTCATTTCGTTACACGATAGAGAAGAAAGATATGTTTTATAGTATAGAGAATGAGAGAGATATACATTGTATATAAGACTGAAAAAATATCTTTGTCAGCGCTGAGTATCGAACCTGCTACCTCGAGATTATAAAGACGACGTCCTATTCATTGTGCCAATCTCTCTATATAGATATATGCTCTACGTACCAATTAATCAAACTACTTTTGCTGTAGATGCCCAGCGCGAAAATAAAAAGCGTTCCTAGAAATAGCGCTTTTTATACGTATTTTTGGTATTCTTTGAGGATGTGCTTTTCAGAGTTCAGAGTTGTGGAACTCATATTTTTATTTACATTTTGTTCATAGTTTCTACAACTGACTAATAGCACAGTGGTAAGGCGTTTGATTGTAATGCCAGCGGTCCAAGTTCAATCCTCGCATCTTAAAAGATATAAAATTTTCTCGCTTTGTTTTTTGTTTTTTTTAAAGAGCTTTTTTAACTATTTGTTTGTTAAGAAGCGCTTTCATCCTAGGACATCCAATATAAATTTTAATATGAATTTGTCTTACTCAAAAAGCGCTCCAGATGTGTGAAGCGCTTGTTTAATGCTTTTGAAGCGCTACGATTACCGCTGGGTGGCAAAGGCCGCAGATTGTGTACTGATTGCGTTCTATGTGTGGTAGATAGGGGGGTTGCCATGACTCGGGTAGAAGAGAGAAAGATTTAGCGAAGCAGAAGTGAATAAGAGAGTCGCCCTCAGCGCATTATGATTTTCGCAAAGTAGACTCTCATGCCAATATTTTTTTAGAATACCAACGTTGGTATATCTTTAATTCAATATATTAATATAACCTCTATGAATTTTCCTCATATTACACATATTATATTATTATATTCATAATATTGCGATATAAAATTATACAGAAACCCAAATTCATGAAGCATATCCTGTCGCCCATGACGCCAACTTGAGACTGTGCGTAAGAAAAGTTGGAATAAGTTCTTTCAATAGATAACTATTTTATACATATTGTAGTTATACTTATAATTTTATATCGAAATATTATTAATAATAGAAAGTATAATTTGATATAAGTAATATTAATACGTACATATGTTGAATCAAAAATATATCAAGTTGTATTCTGTATTCACATCTATGTATATGTAAATGCGACGCAAATTGGTTATCGAATTAATTGCTTTTCGGACATAGGTCCATACCCATGAATATTAAATAAATAGAAATTTTTTTATAAAAACTTTTTTTCTTTTTTGCTTAAAAAGCTCTCATTTTGCCTTTAAGGTTCGATTATGCAATCGTAAAGCAACGCAACGTAACGTGACGTAGAGTTCTATGTTATGAAAAATACGTGTAAGTGGTTAGTGAAATTGTAACGTAACCTAGCGCAGCGAAGGGTTCTATTCCAGACAGAACTCTACGCCACGTTACGTTGCGTAGCTTTACGATTGTATAAGCGAGCCTTTACACTGAAATGGTTCTTATTCTAGAAGAGAAATAGTGTATACAAAGAAGTTTCACTTCTTTACTGTATACACGGTATACTGTATCTTTTTTTTTATAAACATATTTTATGTTTGAAGCCCTATATCACGAAATAATTATATCGGAGAGAAAAAGTTAGCCCTCTTATGTGATAGAGAATTTTATTACAAAAATTTCAAGTATATACATATTTAAAGAAAAGTCATAATTCACTAACTATATTAACATCAATGCAAAAACCCTTTTTTGTTAAAAAAATATTTTATTGCAGTTAAATTAAGAAATGCATACATACAATGATTTTTTTTTTGCCATTAGGTAAAAATGGATCGCTGAATCCGAATCTGATGTCAATTTCAAAATTATGATATTTTAACAATAGGGTTGCCACCTAATAATATATTTTTTAAGAGTTTTAAACATTCGATATCTTACAGTTTAAGGGGGTCGCTGATTTCAAATCTAATGTCAGAATTTTAAAATTTAAGATGGCTGATAGGGCTGCCACCTCATTTTTTTTATTTTTACCGTATAGGGTCGCCAAATTTCACAATTTGGAAATTCGGATTCAGCAAACCATTTTTAACTATTGTTCGCCCTAGCACCGAATTCATAAAAATAAAAAATTAGGTGGCAACCCTATCAGCTATCTTAAATTTTAAAATTCTGATATCAGATTCGAAATCAGCGACCCCCTAAAACTATTGGAAAATGTTTAAAACTCTAAAAAAACCATATTATTAGGTGGCAACCCTATAAGGTTCAAAATTTCACAATTTTGAAATTCTGACAACGGACTCGCATTCAGCCACCCATTTTTACCTAATGGTTAAAAACAAATCATTGTATGTATGCATTTCCTAATATAACTGCAATAAAATATTTTTTAACAAAAATTGTTTTTGCATTGATTTTAAAAAAATTAGTGAATTATGACTTCTCTTTAGACATGTGTATACTTAAACTTTTTAAATAAAATTCTCTATCACATAAGAGGGCTAACTTATTCTTTTCGATATAATTATTTCGTGATATAGGGTTTCAAACATAAAATATGTTTATAAAAAACGAAAAAAGTGATTTTTTTTTACCTTTTTGCGATCATAACAGCCATATCACTGATGCTATTGGCACATATTATACCTTAGAATTTTCATCTGATTCTTCTCTATTATATGCAATTAAATTAAAATTCATTGACTGAACATGTAAGTTTCTACAAGCATTTATGTGAAGTATGTGTTCCCAATAATGGATTTTTTTTAATTTTTCCATTTTAATAAAAAATTGGGGCCAATCGAAAAAAATCATTACGACATTCGGATTCTATGGAAAATTTTATCGCAATTCGTTGTGGTGAAAGTTTTCGTAAATTTGTGGAGTAGTGTTATTAATAATATATTACTGTGGCGTCCGTGGTGTAGTTGGTTAAAGTGCGTGGCCTCTATGTCAACGAACCTGGAGACCCGGGTTTTAATCCCAGCAGCGACAGAAAATTATTTGAATTTAAATGATTTTTTTGTACGGCCGCCACCTCTCTGCAGACAATGGCAAACCTCAGAGAGTTATCAAAATGACATGTAAAGCTTTTTGAGAATAAGAACAATCCGTTCATCGCCGTTCGGAGTCGGCGTTAAAGCATGTAGGTCCGGTTCTCGGTCAATTGTGTACAAACTTAATAACACGCACAACACAATTGATCATAATAAGCAGTTATTTATTTTTTTTTTGACGTAGAATACGTCATTCTCGGAGGTAAGTAGGGTGGTTGATAGTGATCAGGTGTCGGTATTTATATCACTTTTTGAGCCTTTGGTGGGCCTAAAGTACTGATCGTACAATGTTGATGTTAGCACTCGTTGGTCTGCTTGATCCTCAATGCGACAAAAATTCATGTTAGAACTCTCTAACTTATATAAATTTTACACAATTACATGAAATATAAAGCCAACATTTGATGATTTTGTTTGCTTAAACTTGCTACCTATTTATCGACAGTTTCCGGTTTTATCGACAAAACCATAAAGTTTGTATGGGAGCCCCCCTAAGGAGTGGTCGGAGGGAATAGGTGTCAAAGGCAAAAATGTTCCTTTTGCAGAAGTAATGGGGGTCGGTCATACATAGTAACCCTTTCCGGCACAAACACAATAAAATTTGTATGGGAGCCCCCCTAAGGAGTGGTCGGAGGGAATAGGTGTCAAAGGCAAAAATGTTCCTTTTGCAAAAGTAATGGGGGTCGGTGGTACATATTAACCCCTTTCCGGCACTCTTTTAAAGGTCATATGCTCAGGTGTATGGAATAAATAATTAAAAACAATAAAATTTGTATGGGAGCCCCCCTAAAGAGTGGTCGGAGGGAATAGGTGTCAGAGGCAAAAAAGCTCCTTTTGCAAAAGTAATTGGGGTCGGTGATGTATATTATATGTATATTAACCCTTTCCGGCACAAAAACCATAAAATTTGTATGGGAGCCCCCCTAAGGAGTGGTCGGAGGGAATAGATGTCAAAGGCAAAAATGTCCCTTTTGCAAAAGTAATGGGGGTCAGCCATATATATTAACCCTTTCCGGCACTCTTTTAAAGGTCATATGCTCAGGTGTATGGAATAAATATTTTGCTAAATAGTTTTTAAAAAAGATGCTATCAAAATTGAATTGAATAATTCTACGTCTTGTGTTACGACATAGCCGAAACTACTGTATCTTTTTTTAATAATATATTACTTATAACTTATAATAATTACAATACTTATAATTGTGAAAATATATCTTACTTTAGTTTACATAAAATATATAAAAAATATTTCTACAAGTTGTTATTGAACGACTCCCGTATCGCAGAAATAAAAATTGCTCTCAAATATATGTATCTAACAGCATTTGAAGAAAGTTTTTAGAACTTACAATGTGTACAGTTACATTGCATTATGTAAAGCTATTAAGAAAGTGTTCGGAATAAGTCCATTGGCTGAGGAATTCACACATTGGAATTCATCATTGATATTATACATATTTTACAGTTACATAGGCTTGAAAGTAAAAGGCTCAAAGTCACATCATATTTTAAGATTAGGGATTAGGGTTAATATGATTCAAATCTATTAAGTTCAATGTAAACTAAATCATTAGTTTAACATTCAATTTTTCTTGAAACTGAAACTAAAATTTGCATCTGTAAAAGCTATGTCATCAGTGCTGCCTTGGTTAGAATAGATTTTTTTGTGCCAGAGAACTGTGAAATATAGCTTTTATGATTCAAAGAAAATTGAGAAACCTCTATTCAATAAAATTTATTTCAATTTTGAACTAAAAAATATGCTCAGAGCAATTAAAAATTCTTTATAAATGACAAATTAAAAAACATTAATAAAACCATAACCGTTAATAGCCTAGATCTTTGCATTAATTGTTTAAATTCTAAGTTGATCAGTTGTAGTTTTGTCGCTTGTCGCAGCAGCGGCACCTGTTAGCAGCGTTTGCTTCAAGTAACTTAACATACTGTTAGACATAACAGAGCGCTGTTAAGTGGCCAGTTTCACATGGTTATTATTTTGCAACTTACGCTGCTAGTAGCTGCAAACGTTAAAGTGGCGTCTAAGCCAGTTCGTTTGGCGCATAGTTTTTGCTGTTGGTGCTGTTGCTGCTGCTGCTGCTGCTGCTTCCTATTCATTTCTTCTGCTTCTTCTTCTTCTTCTTCCTCTTTATCTTCGGTTTTCTATTCATTCGTAGACAAGTTGAAGATTTCTATGGGAAAATGTGTTTTGCTTGTGTTGAATGGACTCCAACGAAGAAGCCACCAAGTTGTGGCTGTGCATTCAGTTCGACGACGGCGACCTTGATGGACACGAAGCGCGAAGTGTGCTCCGCTTAAAGCGCATCTTTGAGATAAAAGAAGAAAAACTTTGTAAAAAAGTGTGATTAGCTTACAAAATAAAAAATTAGAAAAAAGTTTTAAAAGTAAATAACTATAAAAATAAAATATAGTGAAAAGTGAAATTCTTATAATCCTACAGATACACAATATTTTAAAATTTCAAACATAAGTGTTGTAAGCTCAAAATGAAATAAAAATAATTTCTTAAAACAAAAAAGTTTTTAATAACATTGTTAAATATAAAAACAAACTCATTGCTTGCTGCTCAAAACAATGTAACTAAGCGCGATACGTATCTGCCAGTTTGCCGGCAAACGAACAAAGCCCAAAACGAACAAACCAACAAACATTCTATTAGCTGACTTGCATGTGATATCATAGCAAAATCGCATGCAATTTTCCGACTTTTTGTTGTTGTTGCTGGAAAATTCAAACGAAACTTCCGCTAAATTGCGTGAGCGCGCTTTAGATAAACTTTGGCGAAGTAGCTGCGCGTGCGAGTGTCTGTGTGTATTTTTGTGTTTATTTTTTTTATACAATTATTTGTGTGACGTTGTTTTAATATCCGTTTGCTATAGCAGCGGCAACTAGTTAGCTGTTCTTTGCTGAAGGTTCCTTACCTATAATACCCTGCCATAATACCATCCGGCCAAAGTATCTGGCTGCGGCTGCGCGTTGAGAGTATCAGCATAATTAATTGTGAGAATCTTTTTGTTCATCATTCCAGCCAGCAAAAAGCGTCGACAATCGTTCTTATGTTCTTGTGTGTTTTTAATTTTTTGTTTTTCTCCAGCAACCTTTAGTTGCTATCTATGAGATACAAATGTGCCTAGTTAAAGCGCAATGAATTGAATGAATTTTTACAATATGTACTAAAATTTTAAGACAAATAAAAAAAAAATAAAACTAAACAAAAACAACAGCAACGCTATTATAAGTTAAAAGAAGAGTACCGTTAATTATGCAGAAATCATAATAAATCGTGTTTGTATCTTAGTATCTGCCGGTTCGAAATAATCGCGTGTTGGCTGTATCTCTCGCTATAAAAAAGGGCAACAGTTGTTAAATATATATACATACTATATATAGTATACATGAATATTAAAGTGCTGCCAGTGCTGCCAATGTTTTAATTAACGCAACTCTAACTCGTTGTGAAAAATTAAAAAAAAAACGCATTTGAAATACGTGCAGCCACCACCTTGACTTGGTTTTTTTTTTTGCAGCAACTTATTTATGGCCATTGCAACGGCTGTTGCATATCTGTAACTTCAACAATAACAAAAACAAATCGTCTGCATCGGCGTCTTCTTCTTCTTCATGTTTCTCTGGCTCATCTGATTAGCAGCATTGTTTTATTGTTGTTGCTGTCTAGTGTCTCTAAGTTTTTGTGCGTTTTATGCCCGCTGAAGGTGAGTTAAATGCTATTACATCTTCTACTTTTTCTCTTCTTCTTCTTCTTTTTAGGTTTTCATCTACTACTTTCAGCTACTTTAACACTTAATTAGTTAGAAAAAAATTGCAAATTAGTTATGAGCACTTTTTTAATGTCTCTCTTAGTTTAGCTTTTGAAATGAGTTTTGTTTTTTTGTTTTGCTAAAAATGTTTTTGTTAAAATGTTTCAACAGACATTTTTCACTCAGCTGCAATTTAAAAATATTTTAAGTGCTTTTTGTTTTGGCATGCATGGAATATACTCGTATTATATAAAATATGAAGCAATTACTTGTACATTTTTTTTCAGTGCAGTCATTGAACTGCAGGTTGTGGGTTCATTTTTGCATCAGTACGTTTAGAAGATGAAAGCTCATAAATTCCTCTTCAGTTATTGATGAAATTTTTAAGAATACAAGAGTGGTCCCCGTCAAAATAGATTTTTTTTTGTTTTAAATTACGTAAAGAAAAGCTTTAATAGTAAAAGTCCTTAAACAGAAAAAATTCTTCTTAAGTTCTTAAACAGAGAGATATTCTTATGTGGCTTCTTGAGAGATATACTGTTGTTAAGCCTGTTCTATTATCTTCAGCTATTTTCTAAAGTCATTTTATTTGTTTGCCCCAAAAAATTGTAAAAAAAAATTTTTTTCTCCACCATAGACGCCTTATATGCATATGATTACGTTATTAATGAAAACTTATCTATGGAAGATTTTTTTTAACCTTAATCAAGCATTTCAGTTGGTACACCTATTCAGATAAGTCTGCCTTGGTTCGGTATAAGGTTGATAATATTGCTGATTTTTAAAGCTGGTTTATTGGAAATATGAAAAAAATTGAAAAAGTTGTGAACAATAAACTGGCTGGGACTCAATCCCAGGACCACAAGATGGCCGGCTATCACGCTATGATTTGTATGCCTACTACCGAGATCATCATTGTGTGTTTATTTGTTTTTTCCTTGCAATTTTATCTTTGTTCGAACAATACAATACAGGTTGTTTTCTTTTATTCTTCTTGCATCTAGACATCAATGACTGTATCCTTTAAAATGTTAATATTGTGGAATCCTAAAACTGTTAGTCATTTTTGTGCGCTGTACGGCTTGAAACCAATTGATAATTTAACAATCTTCTATTTAAGAATTTAACTAAAGTAGGGAATGGAAACAACATGAGTTATCTATTAACAATCAGCCCAATTTACTTTAAGAACGTTTGAGCATGACTTCTGTGGTAAGTCTTAAACTCCTCATCCAAAAATAGATTGTATAGAAATATCTCTTGAGATATTATTTTGATAAATTGTTCATAGGCATTGGTAAAAATGTAACTTTCGTAACCGCCAACTCGCAGCTGATCACATCTTCTGAAATATATGAACAACTTTTTGTAGTCTCAAAAATATTAGGAGAGCCCTCAGAACATTTATAATTATTCAAATAAATGGATGGTTCACTGCAAATGTCATGAACAATACAGAACTAATCCAAGTCGAAGTGAAATATTTGGAATTTTCCTAATTTTGGACGGGCCCCCCTGTTTAATGCTTTAAAGCAAACATGCCCACGTAGTGGCCCTTTATTCAAATGTTTTTCTATCATAATTTTGTCTTTGCGATGAGCCAAAATCAAAGAACACCTGCAAAAAACAACAACACAAACCGCACTCATTCAGTGTTCAGCACATTTTCCAGCGAACTTTACAAAAACAAATGCATGCAAAGCAAAAATAAAAAAGCGCACACTCGATGATGTCGATGCTGAAGCTAATTGTCCCGTTACTTGTGTGTCGATTAATTTTTCATGACATGTGATTTTATTGCATTGTAATTGTTTTTTGTTTTGTTTTATTTTTTGCCAAACGCAACGATGAGCAACATTTTGTGTTTTTTTTTTTTTGTTTTTTTAAGCATTGGCCCGCGCTTAAAATTTCTTGTCCCCCACTGCTTTAAAGTAATAATTAAATATGTATGTTATATTGTTTTAGTCAAGCCATGGTTAAAAAATTGATGTTGGTCCTGGTTCGAGAATTAATGGAAATTTAAGTAGGAAACCAAGTAATGCATTTGTTTGATATTTTTAGTAGAGCAGTAGAAGCATGTTCAATTTGATGCAAGTGTTATGCCTTTACCTCTGCCAATTCAAATCTTTTAGTTTCCCTGTCTCCTTGTCGAAGATCT
This sequence comes from Pherbina coryleti, assembly GCA_943735915.1. NCBI lineage: Eukaryota > Metazoa > Arthropoda > Insecta > Diptera > Sciomyzidae > Pherbina > Pherbina coryleti. The sequence continues at coordinate 18,905,885 of OX030950.1, read as the reverse complement.
TGCGAACCTCCATCAACTGGCTATAAAGTTATATTTAAACTAGCGATACCCGGCGCGCATTGCTGCACCCGGCAAGTATATTGGAAATAATAAGTAAATTCAAAACTTTTATTAGTCCCTTAGTCTGACACCACCCTCATGTTCCACTGTCCGTTACAGTTTCCCAGAAGCAGAACATCACTCCCAGGTGACAATTATGAGTTTCAATGTCCTGTGATTTTAGCTTCCATAGCTATTCTGTATAGAGAATCGGGCCACACCCCCTTTGCCAATGCACAAACCAGTTTTCCAGTAGAAAGACTTTGGCAATTAGTAACTCCATATTGAGTTTTATTGCCATGCGATGTTTAGTTCCAAAGCTATTCAATATCAAAAATTTGACTTGTGTGGTCGAAGCCATAACCCCTTTTCCTATGCCAGTCCCATTTCTCTTGTTTATTTATAAAAAAACTTATTGAATCATACAATGTCAATTCTATTAAGTAAAAAGCCAGTCGTTTGTTCCTTTTGTTCATTTATAAATTACAGGAAAACCACCGTCAAAACATGTGTGAAAAGTTGCATGCAGCGAAACAAATAAACAAACGTACATACATACATACATGCATACATAAGTCGGATTGATTCTCATTCTCATCAAAAAAATCCTCAACATGCTAAAGGTGGCCAGTGAATCCCCTTTTAACAAAACTGTGTTAGATTAATTCTCCACATCAAAACTACTTTGAACATATTAGAATGTACTTCGATCCAATTAGCTTTAAGCGCAGCAAAGTATATATGTATAACATGTATTTGTTTGTTTGTTTTGTTGTTTTGTGCTTGCTGAGAACAAAAAGAATATAGTAGAAAGCAACATGCAGTTTATTGAAGCTCTCGCAGCACAAACGCATGAAAAGCTAACGATCAAGCAAGGCATGGCATTCAGGATGATTTTTTAAAATACTTAACACTTTAATTAAAGATACTTATTATTGAAATTTTGTAAAGAAAATAACCAATGAACCTTTTGTAGCACAAATGTGATATTCTAAAACTTATTTCAAAAAAATCCGACCAGTACTTTTGGAGTTTTGCGGACACAAAAAATGTTCACTTTCATTTTATATAATAGTATAGATTACAAGTACTGTGTGTATTGCTGTTTATTCAGCAAGCTTACAATCACTTGTCTCAATAAAACTCTAAAATTTGTGGTAAACGCCAGATCCATTTTTCAACCTTGACCATAACATCAGTAGGATATGAAAATCATTCAGAGTTTTCATATAAATACGTATAGGGTGGGCCAAAAGTCACTATCGTGGCCAAAAGTCACTCTTTGCCTTTAAATAACACTGAACAACAAAATCAATTTTTTTTCTAAAATAACAAGGTTCATACAATGGATTCTGGTAAAGGGGACTAAAAAAATATACGTGTATCAGTGTTTCAAAAGTTTACGTATGAGTCTTATATAAGGGGGGAGTCTTAAGTTTCCCCCGTTTTGAACAGTAAATGGGCATAGGAAATCATGTTATCTTTGCATTTTGGGTATAGGATGTGTTCTGAGGATTTATGTAAAATACTACAAGAAATATTTTTGTGGAACATTTTAACCCCCTAACTTCTCAATTTATGGGTCTTTTTTGACTTTTTTGTGACTCCCGAAACCCATATCAAAATAAACCTAACATTTGTTACCCAATCCAAGAGTTATCAGATTTTCCTTGATTGAAATAAATTTTAAATTTCAAACTGAATATTTTCTGAGGTATTTAAAAGTTATTGAAAATTATAGAATTTCACAAAAAACATACTTGTTTTTCCATAACGACTTATAAATCTAAACTTATAAATCTGTACTTGAGAGTACAGAATGGCATAATAAAATATATTTTTTTTTTAGATAAAATTTGGAGAAAATCCTTTTCGAACTAAAACTTTTTGTAAAAATAATTTTTAATATGATCTTTCTTCGAACTCTCAAATTGATTAAGTTCAAGGTAAATTTTTATTAATATAAAACACTCTTTTCTGTATTTAAATTAATTTTATTATTTCGTTCAGTATTTCGAACTCCGTCGGAGTTTATCATCAGGGACAATATTAAACATTAAACATTTTTGCCTCTAACAAGAGGCCCTCCCATATTTTACCAAATATGCATGCTATATTACCCTTGAAACATTAACTAAATGAGAACTATAAGAAACCTTAAACTGCTGGTGCGAAGAAACTGCAGCAGCATCGCACAGGAACAGAGTGCGATGCTGCTGCTGCTTGGCGGCTGCTTGGCAGCTGTATGCAGTGATGTGATTTGGTGGGATTTCGGGCTCATTTCGGGATATTTGGCCTATTTGAGAACGTGTGGGATTTCAGATGCTTAGGTGGGATTTTCTACTGAATCATAATTTTTTAAAGTGTAAATTAGCAAAACTGGTTGGTATCACTTTTTTGTAATCTTTCAAACTTTTAGTTTAATTGCTGTTTCATTAATTCTAAATATGTATTTTCAAGAGGCTTAAAATTAATGAAAATAAGATCCTCATTTAAAAACAAAAATATAACCTCAGTTTCATTTGATGCAACGAAAAAATTTACGATTACTTCATACACTTCATACAAGAGAGTTTTTATGAAAAACGCAGAGTTTAACTTTAGGTATTTTTTTTCTGCGGAAAATTTGTTTTTTTTTATAAAATTTGTTAAATTTATTGAAAAACTTTATTATCTACATTATTAAACTATAAAATTATTATAATGTTAAAAAAATGAAGGGGAGGATGCCCGTCTTCTAAACACGTTTTGCTTGGAGGCTATACCTTTGGTTTAAAACATAATTTTTCAGAGCTCTTGGTTTCATTTGGAAGCTAAGTTCAATAACTAACAAGAATTTTAGTCAGAATTTAAAATTTCCAAAAATTATAATTTTGGAAGTCGATCTAGCAAAAATCTTGAAATCAGCCGCTTAAAAAATCGACCCAGCTACTGCACACCTAAAACAAATCGTTGAAAAAAGTTAGAAAATGAAGTAAAAACACTGGTTTTTGAGAGTTTATAAAAAGTTTATTCTATCAATAGTTCACAATGACTCACTGAACTTTAAACAAAAGAGATTTGAATTTCTTTGATGGCTGCAGCCATCGCATCAGAATTTATATTCGTTCTTCTTTTCACTATTTTTTAGGCGACGCCATTCTAAAATTTTATCTGAACGTGGATGAGAATCACGAAAACTATTTTAGCTAATTTCAAATACTATTTTCAATCATATAAATAACAATTTTTTATTTGCACGATTTCTGAAAATTTGTTCGGAAGGTGGACCAACGTTTTGTTCAGGAGGTGGGCAGGCACGCCATCATGATATGACGTGAAATATTTTTTTCCCATTTCTCAATATTGTTCGATTGCTCGTCGAATTGTGAAAAATAAACATTAAATATAGAATTCTACTCATATTCACCTTTTTTTATCGATAAAAAACACTTTGAAATTCACTAAATAGAGATGAACTATTTTTGCTCAGCTTCGTTTTATTCGAATATTTTATTTCTCAACGGCCGTGGGGCTAAAGCAGCATACGCATTATCTCAATGATTTATCAAAAGTGAATATTCAATGATATGTTACTGCGACACTTTACACATCTGCGCATCATAGAGACGTCAGAACTCACAGTGTTAAGTAGTCGATGGGCCTGTTTAGCAGCTGGGCATCCTTATTTCTTTTCGAAAATTGCATAAAAAAATCGTTATTGGTATAAATATTTGGGTGGGATTTTTTGTGGGTTTTTCGTGTCATTTTGGTGGGATAAACAGGTCTAAATCGGGATGTGATCGGGATTTTTTACTAAATCAGAATCACATCACTGGCTGTATGGAATATGTGTGCCAGTGTGTGGCATAAATAAAATTTAAATACGGGAAAAAAACGAGTTGTAAGGAAAATATTTGATTTATCCACGAAAATATTTAAATGAAATATATACTCAGGCGTGGATAATGTTAATATGCGTTATTTCCCTTAGTGTAGTTGTTTCTCAATATGCCGTATTACAACACCTTTCCGGCCTATCTGTGTTGCAGTGCCGTAATACCTTATACACTCTATTTGTTCCACAGTCTCCTGTATACTTCGTTGGAATACAATGCCCTAGGTACTTAGATGGAGGTTCAGCCAAGAGAGAAATATGCTCCTCCATTTTTTCTCTTATATTTAAGGTGCCCCTTTCTTTAGATAGTAACGTTTTATCTAAGTAAATGCACTTTCTGAAGCCTCTTGTAACTCCTTCCGAGATTTGAGTAGTGCTCTATGGACTTTGTTTTTATTAATTATTGATTTATTATCTGTTGCTGTAATAGTTTCAGTATCGACTAAAACCGCTGAGGTGACGGCAGCTGCTGAGCGCGAAGACAGTCCGTAGCGGTCGCACGCTGATGCGACAGTTAGAGTAATAGCTGATATCGTATTTTACGGAAATAGAAAGCACAGAAACTATATCGGCCGGATTATTTCTTATCACAACTTTACGATCCTAAAACTTTGATGAAACAATAGTGAACAGAGAAGATGGTGTAATTCTTAAGGATAATATTTTTGTTTTTTTTTTTTTGTTTATTTTTTGACAATATTAGCAATAAACATTTGTCTTTCACTTCGTCAAGATGTTCAAAAAAATGGAATTCACAAACTGCCGCTGAAGGCAAAATTTATACAGATAATTTATTCAACCTATAATTTATGTAAAATTTTATTTTGTTTTTCATGGCAACTCATAGTTCTAGGCATGGCTTCAAAAATTTGAAAATATAGATTTAAATTTGAAAAATATCGGCTCAGCCTAATGTACAGTCCTCGTGACTCAAAGATTAGTTAAGTTTGAGTCAATCATAACAATTTTTTCCAAGACGGATCTTGAGGGAATGAGTGTGAAGGAAATAATGCTCGTTTAAAAAAGGGTATCTTTGGAAGTTTTTCAAGGTCAACTTAGCCAATGCTGACAATTTAACTGTCATTTCTCACAAAATATTGTTACTGAAATTTCTGGAACTAATAAAGAAATATTAGAAAATCAATTTAATCAGAACTTTCGATAGTATATCAACAAGAGTACGGTTCATAATTTTCATTTTTGTTTAAAGCTCTGCTACATAATGCTAAGAAGAAACTTGGTCAATAATTAAGAATTCTTATTGACACAAATCAGACCGTTAGGTCAGACTGACCTAAATAAGTGAAACTGTGGAATTCGTTCTAGTTTTCACTTTGCTAATAAAAAGCTTTAACAAAAACTCATCCCAAAAATAAAATCTGTTGCACTAATTTATTTAGAACTGATCAAAAAGTTTTATTGTTTAATTTACTGCAAACGCTTTTGTTCCTCTTTATTCATTCGATCTTAACCAATGCCTACACTATGAGCTTATAATTTATGTTGGCTTGAAATAAATATATCTTGATTCAATATTTATGCTATACCCTCATTCTGACTTGATGAGAAAAAAATTATAAAAATTATTGAGGCACATGTCATAAATCCCATTAAATGGCAAGATTATTTTAATTTCTTACTGATCGAGCCAATGATTGCTCTATTGAGACTTCAAAGTGTCTCAATAAGCATTGGACTGGTTTAATTCACATTTCCATATGATTGGAATTTCACTTTTATTGTTGAAGAAAAAACTCATTGGAAATTAATTGCTTTTATATTGGCCATAAACAAAACGTTGCATTATATGTGACCTAGCTGTGATAAAAATAGACTGATGGCTGATCACTTTGAAAAATCACAAGACAACTTTAAGCAAGCTAGACAATAGTTGAGATATTCGAAAAAGTGAAAATATTTAATACATTCACGTGATTTCTGTGTTTGGTATATGGATATTTTTAGCCACCTCTGAGTGATCCATTATTTCAAAAGAAGAATAAAAAATGAGTTTTCAGTTAAAAAATCTACTTTTTAAATTAAAGCACAAATTTAAATTTTAAAAACCAGATGGTTTTAAGGTTTATTTTGGGATTTTTGTTCCCAAATTAATAATATTAAAAAAATATTGTTTTTTAGACACTCTTGACAATAAATCAGAATAACTATTCCGATTCTGAAAATATTCCTTTGATGGAAATTAGTTTTTCTAATCGACCTCTCTGCAGACAATGGCAAACCTCAGAAAGCAAATAATTTCATGTAAAGCTTGTTGAGAACATGCTCTTTAGACAGTACCACCTCCTATGCAAAAAAAAAGTATGCCGTATACCAGCGAATATGATGCATTTTTGCAAGACAATTACGAAAAAATAAAATTTTTTTTTTTACCGAACGTAGGGGTAGCGCATTGACATATTTCTTCATATCTCTGGTGTTTACAGTCGTATTTTAAAGTTAAGTATATCAATGTTTTTGTCTCAAGAAGATGACCTCTATAGAGGTGATTGACCTTAGGTGCATCGTTCTAGCATTTATCATCCAGATCTCAGTTCCTACCATCTTCATGTACCTACCACCCTAATATCAAAAAAATAAAGCTCTTAGAATATCATTAATCTTTTGCTCAGGAGTATATCGATATTTCCAGCAGAACTATTTGTAAGAAATTTTTGAATCCATAAAATTTTGACGTGATTCAAGTTGGCTATATTTCTGACGGATCTCGAGTTTTGATAAAATGTGGCCCATGCGTTGTTCATCGGTGACCACCAAAGCAGATTCATGTACTACATGAACAAAACGCTCGGTGTTTTAAGAATGACATGGATAAGCTGTGAAATTATATAGGTTTACTAAAGATACCTTGGTACATTAGGATGGTAGGAACTGAGATCTGTAGGGTAAGTACTAGAACGGTGCACCTGAGGCTAATGACCTCTATAGAGACCCAAACTTTAAAATTCGACTGTAAACACCAGAGATATGAAGAAATATTTCAATGCGTTCCACCAAAAAAAAAATTTTTTTTTTCGTAATTGTCTTGCAAAAATGCGTCCTTTTTTTTTTGAGGTACGGTATATTGCACATTAGTCGTTTGGAATTGGTCTCGTTTTCGATCGTTTGTGTTCAAAAACATTTATTAACACAATTTCATCATAATAAGTTCCGTCAAAGTCCTTACATGGGCTGAAATGGCCAATTTGTTTGTTTTTTTTTTTTTATTTCATTTATGCTTGTCATAGACGATAAGTCGATTTTATCCCATAAAGGGCACTTTTAATATTAACTTAAAAAACTTTTGAAAAAGAAAAGAAAATTTGAGAAAATTTTTCAGTTTCAAAATAATTTTTTTTTTTGCAAAAACAATAATTCAGAGTATTATCCATTTCTAATTTATAATTATAATTCAATTATGATATAGATTATTAGTCAAAGCCGATTATTTTTCTTATGGGCAGCTTGTTTTTGTCTATGGCAACTGAAAACAATCATTCGGATTTAAAACCAAAGGCATATTTTTACTTTAGGGTTTTTCTTAAGTCTACTTTTATTTTTGACTATTAACCTGTTTAAGCTACGCTTCAAGTCGATTCCAAGTCAATGCAAATTTTTAACCCTTTCGCTAATGATGTCCAGTATAGCGGGCATGGCTTTGGAAATGTTGATATTTTTAATTTTAATTATTTGTTTTTGTTTTTGTTTTTTTTAACATGTTTAACATGAACTCATCTAACGGTATACGGCATGAGCGTGTATACTGTTTCAGAGAAATACTTTGCATATCAATCAGTCATTTGCCAACATTCTTTTAACGTAGAATACGTTATACGGGGGTGTTAATCTGGAGCACAAAATTTTGAGAAAATGTTTGTCACTTTCATTATAAGTTTTTAATACTTTATGCATGCATTGAAGAAAATTCAAGTATGGTCTAAACATATTTAATATATCTTCTTTTGATTTGTATTTAAATAATCATATTGCTACATATAATTTTTTTGGTTCTATAAGTAAATCAAAATTTAACTCCTTCAAATTTTGTATTAATTTTCATATGCTTTGTATTTTATGTATTATAACATCATGTGTAAGAGCAGTACGATTATCTGTGTGTTCATCACAGAACCAGTGTGAAAAAGAGAAGAAGTATAATGACCAAGTAGCGAACGACACCATGATAAATACAACCATGATTTTTGTTTGTCTTTTCTTTTAATATCAAAGACATGCTCCATATGTGCCCTTTGCAGCATTTTTTTATGCGGCGGCCATTGTAAATCCATAGGAATTCTTAATTTTTGTAGAGATTTTCTATAGTTCAGACACAAACCTTACAATCATAAAGCCTAGTATGCTGTAGAAACGAAAATTTCTTGGCATATAATTCTACACCCGAAATATTAGTGTAGAGTCAAACATGTTTGTGTGGAGAAAAAAGCAACTACAGTACGACCTAGCTCAATGCAACTAAGAGAAATTCGGCCAGTTGACGTAGTTAATGTTGAAGAAACGCAATTAAACTTCTAAACATAAAGCTTTATTTCTCTGAATCCTAGATATTGTGGTTTTATGTATTAAGATATGCACTTTGTTTCCTTAAATATTGTTTTAAGAGATTTTTCGTACATCAAAAATGTATTTTACAAGAAAAGAAGAACTCAAAGTAAATAATATAAAAGTTTATGGAAGTGTACGTAAATGGAAGTTGCGATAATTGTGCATTTTTTTTTTAAGTTGCGTTTACTGAGTCAACAATGTAAATTTTTGAGTATTGCGATTATCGAGTGTTGCGTAAAGCGAGGTCGAACTGTTTTCTTATTGAAATGTCAAAATTCTGGTGCCAATTAAATGCCCGGACATATAATCGACAGCGAAATTTTGCCATTTCAACTCTCCACATGGTTGTTGTACTTGCTAGCATTGAACAAATTTTTCACCTCTACAGCGTACTAAGTAGCGAAAAAAAATTCCGCTGCCTTTTCGCTATCAAAAACTCAATGCATTCCATATGGAAAGTTTCTTTCCGCTTCTACAGCATACTGGGCTTAAGCAGAAAATGAAAAAATGAAAAAATGTTTATGAATAACAATGTTAGCAAGGTTGCATAGAAGCTGCGTAAAGCCTTAAACAGTGCGTAACTAAACAAGCGTTTAAAGGTTGTTTAAGGAAATCTATTGAATAAGGCTGTTAATGACTAACGTATTCTACGTCTGACCTAAGCGCCCGTGTTATCTAACACAGGCTTGAGTTTTTTTCATTTTTTAATTTTTGTAGTCAAAAAAGTGTCTATAAAATTGAAGACAAGAGTCTATCTGCATCTTTCGAAATCGAGGAACCATAAACCTGAAAGGTCATCGCAAATGAATTATGAATTAAACATATATTTGGTATATAGTATATTATGACACTTCTTTTTTAATCCATAATTTTTGAAGAAAATTTCATTGTTTTCTGTGTTTATTTAAAGTTGAAAAATATATTTATCAAAACTGCATCGGCGTTGCATGGAATTGTTTCTCTCCGAGTAAAGATGCTATGATAAAAATTATGATACGACCGAAAAGGCAATTTTTATGAATTTATGGTAAAAAAAAATATATGACATCATTGGGACGCGAAGAGAAAAGCTAAAGCAAGAAATTTGTTTAATGGAATGACTCACCCATTATGTGTAGGTGCTACGGTTAATAATATAATACACCAGCATAGGCTTGTTCTTACACCTCACGACAAAAATAGATGAAAATTCATGATTTTAAGACGCCATGAAGAGAGCCTCTCCAAGATCGAATATGCAACAATCATGCAATCGTGTTGCATTGAATAATTTTTTCGTGATAAGATGAGCGACGGTCAATTAAATAAAACAGAAATGAGGGATTTATACTTGGCCTTACGACAAAAATAAAAAAAAAACTTTGACGTTGTCAAAAAGCGGAGACAACAGCTTATGCAACAAAAATACAAAATTGTTGCATGGAATTATTGCTTGCTTAGTCATGATGCTAGTGTGAATTTTATTTTACAATAACAAACATTGTAAGTCCATTGTCATATTTTGATCTTATAATGAAATAAGAAATATAAATTAGCGCCACGACGACACCAATGTGGACAGCTGTCGTTTATATGCAACAACTCACTTTTCACTTTCTGCAACTACGATGTTAAGGTGTCAAATTTAGTGAAAGCGTATCCAAATTCTCTCAAACTTAGATTTTTATACAAACCTTAAAGGATAAACAAATTTTCATCGGCCTAACGAAAGCGACATCGTGAATTAAAGACATTTTTTTTTAATCTAGATCTGAATTATTATCAATTCCTACCCACACCAATTGTTTGACTCCAACTAAGTATAGCCAAGATATGATTCTGATCAGATTTTCTTGTATCTGACTCATTGTTGGCTATGTAGAAAGAGATTAAATAGTGCCTTAGGACAATTATACCAAGCAAACCAAGTTCTTTGCTTAAGTCTTTTGTTTTCAATGTGCAAAACTTTAATTTGGCTTTACCTTAAAATAAAATATTTATAAACAATATCAGAATTTTTATGTGCAAGAAGATTAACAGAAATACTTAAGTACTGTTCATGAAGAAAATATAATTTTCATTTTCCATGCAAATCATGAAAATTTTCAGTGTCAGATTATTTTATCTTATTAAATGTTATTTATGACATTTTCAACTAAAAATAATGAAACTCTATTAATAATTAAATACATATAATTACGGCAGTCAGTGCGCTTCTAAGAGTGCTTTCCGTCAATGTTGTTAGCTGAATAGACAAGGCCAATAAAGAATAACTCTTCCGTTTCTTAGAAATGTATGCAGGAAATGTGTATCAAGTAGGCATAAAATGCGAACAACAAGTAAGTCTCTTTTAGAAAAATAAAACTACTGGAGCCCAGAAAAAATAATCTCAAAAAAATTTAACCAGTCTATTTAACAAAAACAACTAGAGGAAATTGTAGAAAATCAAATAAAATAAAACCAAGTGCTGCGACCAGATTTCAGAACCTTTTGACCTTAATTAAGACAAGTACACACACACATATACACACACCACACACACAAGCACTTACGAACAATGCACTGATTTACATTTAAAGTTTGAACTGCTCTGCTTCTTCTCCAATTGCTACTCTTCAAGATGCTACTTTGTATTAGCACCCGAAGTGCTTGCCACTCGTTACATTTAACTTGGAAATGCAAAGCACTTGACGCTTAAAAGCTTTTTAAAGTCAAGAGCAGCCAAGTAGGCACGATATCGGATAGAACGCATCGCTTTTGCAGCAGCAACAGCAACAGCATCAATCCAAAAGTCTGGCATCTGCAAGATAAAAATCAAGAAAACAAAAAAAAAAACACATTCAGTTAATAAAGAAAACTCTTTTTTGCCACAAAAACAAAAACACTTTTACGTTCTACAATTAAAACCGCACGAATTTAGCACAAAACTTTCGTATTTAAATTTCCTGAAATGACCAACAACAATCCAGCTAGTAGACACAGTAAACATTCCTACTTACAGCTACTTATCCATTTATTTAAATATTTTTAAGTTTGACTGCGTGTGTTAGCTAAGGGGCTGCTTTTAGCCTTAATTGTTTGCTGTTGTTTTTGTTGTTATTGTTATTGCTCATCTTGCTAGCTGCCGCTTAAGATTGTGTTAGAAAAAAAAATTTGCTTAAATATTGAAATTAAACTAATCAGACCATTACGTTGAGCCAACTATGGCGAGAGTTGAACAGCTCAGCTATGAGATGCTCTATCAGAGTAAGCGAAAAAAACAACAAAATAAATTAAATTAAAAACACTTTCATATAACTTGCGGTATTAGTTATTTGCAAAAAAATTATTTATTAGATTAGCATATAAAATTCTTAAGGAAAATACTTTTTCACAAATATAACTGAGCAAAAAATCAATTTTTTTGCAACTGAACTTAACCCTTAAGAACTGGTGTGAAAAAATGTACGATAATACTGTTGTTGGTCTGTGGGATCACTAGCATTTTGTTATTAAATAAAACTAAGTATAGTTATTATATATTACTTATAAATATAAGTTAAAACTAGTCATAAAGCTTTAAAATAGAAAAGAGAAACGGAATTTTTCATGGTTAGTTTTATTTAATTTTTTTAACCGATAAAATAGACAAAAAATAAGTATTTTTAAAATGAATATTTAAACATTTGGATGTGGTTCCACAGACCAATAACATCACTTAAGGGTTAAAGTTCAGTTTATGTTGGTTCCAGACTACCTTATAAGATTCTCTTTCTTTAGATTCTTTAGTCAAAATGAGGACGAATAATAGATTTTAGCATTTTTGGAACAAGCAGTAAGCTCGTGATATTTGTTTTTGGTTTTAATTTGTTAAAAAAAAAGATACAGTAGTTTTGACTATGTCGTAACACAAGACGTAGAATTATTCAATTCGCTTTTGATGACATCCTTTTTAAAAAATATTTAGCAAAATATTTGTTCAATACACCTGAGCATATGACCTTTTAAAGAGTGCCGGAGAGGGTTAATATGTATGACCGACCCCAATTACTTTTGCAAAAGGAACATTTTGCATATTTATTCCATACACCCGAGCATATGACCTTTAAGAGAGTGCCGGAGAGGGTTAATATGTATGACCAACCCCCATTACTTTTGCAAAAGGAACATTTTTTCGTTTGACACCTATTCTCTTCGATCACTCCTTAGGGGGCTCCCATACAAATTTTATGGTTTTGTATATTTATTCCATACACCTGAGCATATGACCTGTAAAGAGTGCCGGAAAGAGTTAATAGGTATCACCGACCCCCATTACCTTTGCAAAAGGAAAATTTTTGCCTTTGACGCCTATTCCCTCCGACCACTCCTTTGGGGGGCTCCCATACAAATTTTTTGGTTTTTGTTTATTTATTCCATACACCTGAGCATATGACCTTAAAGAGAGTGCCGGAGAGGGTTAATATGTATCACCGACCCCCATTACTTTTGCAAAAGGAACATTTTGTATATTTATTCCATACACCTGAGCATATGACCTTTAAGAGAGTGCCGGAGAGGTTTAATATGTATGACCGACCCCCATTACTTTCGCAAAAGAAACATTTTTGCGCTTGACACCTATATCCTCCGACCACTCCTTGGGGGGGCTCCCATAAAAATTTTATGGTTTTGTCGATAAAACCGGAAACTGTCCATAAATAGGTAGCAGACTTAAGCAAACAAAAACATTAAGTGTTGGCTTTATTTCATGTAATTGTGTAAAATTTATAGAAGTTAGAGAGTGAATTTTTCTCACAGTGAGGATCAAGCAGACCAACAAGTGCTAACATAAACATTGCATGATCAGTACCTTAGGCAAACCAAAGGCTCAAATTGTGACCTAAATACCGACACCTGATCACTATCAACCACCCTATTTACCTCCGAGAATGACGTATTCTACGTCAAAAAACAATAAAATTAACTTAACCCTTAAATGCATAGTGTGCCACTTATATGGCACAACCAAAAAAAATTTATCCCCATGTCTGAACGAGAGTAATTTTGGGAAAAATAATAAACTTTTTGGGTCACACCGATTTAAAGCTTTCGTTCTCTTCAAACGGTTTTACTTACAGAATTCAGCTGACTGAATCATTTGGAGCAAAAGTGAATAAATGTTGAATGCAAAAAAAAGGCCATGCGTTAAGGATTACATAAATATTTACGTAATTTCATGAAAATCAAAAGTTTGGAATAAAACTGATTCCTTTCTTTTTTTAAAAAAAAAACATTTTAACCCAATGGCTCACAAAATTATTGCTCAGAAACACAGTTTTGAAAAATAAAAATGTTCATTTTCTGATTTGAAAAAAAATATCAAAGATTTTTTTCATAAACAGAGTGAATATTGAAATTGGAATCGTCATAACTCAGAATACTGGACTAATTTTCCTGAGTTCAAGATATTGAATACTGAGATAAGTATTCAGTCAGTTAAGTTAGGTACTGAGAAAGTATTGAGAAAACTTTATTAAAAAAAATAAATTTAGATTTAATATCAACAAATTGGGTGTAATTCGAACCGTTTTCTTTAAGAAAAGATTTCGTTTATTTTAAATTTAATTGAAAGAATACACATGCATCATGCAATTTGCTTATTATTTTAAGTCCTACACAGAGGGAAAAACCTATGGACTGAGTACATAAATTTATGTACTCATGCCAGAAATTTCTGCACACAGAAATTTTACATTTTTCCTGTATTAAGTACATGTTGAAATCTGTATTGACTACATAATACTTTTAAGCCGTGCTGTAGTCAAAAGAATTTTATGTTGAAAATAAATTTATGTAATCAGCACAGCTCCGATGTAAGTAATACATATATTATTGACCCATTACATAAAATTTGTACACCATTTATGTGATGAGTACAGTATTTTAGAACCATCTTCATGTACTCAGTACATACATTATTTACTCATTACATAAATTATTTACACATTTCATATTTGTAGTACATAATTGTATGTAATGAGCACATATATAATTGACTCATTACATATTTGAGTGCATAATTGTATGTAATGAGTACACTAAGGGAAAAAAATATTAAATTTATCCAAAAACTTTTTTAATTTATCCAAAAAGCGAGTCATTTTTGCACCAATAACGCATTTGCATAAATCGACTACGTAAATATTTAAAATTCATTTAAAAACTTTTTTAATTAAATAAAATATTAAAATATTTAAACAGAAATAATAAAAAAATATATTAAAATTATGCACGAATTTTTTAAATATCTTTTAAAAATTTACTATTTGAAAATAAAACTATCACATCTAAAGGAAATTTATATAAAAAATATTGAAATTAAAAAACAATATATTCAAATATTTCTAACGAGCTGCGTTCATTTATGCCATTAGCATGGTTACTTTATTTTCTTTTTTCGTTCCATAATATTATACTATTTTTGACAGTAGGTGAAATATTATGACACCATATGTCAAAAATAGTATAAAACTATAGAACGAAAAAGAAAATAAAGTTACCATGCTAATGGCAATAATAAAACATACTAATAAAGCAATATATGGAGGCAAATGACAAACTGTGCGACAATTTCGTAGGAAAATGTCGAGTTGTCACTCCAACCTACATAATCGCATAAGCAATCGCTCATATGTACGACCAAATATTTCTGTTATATTACTCTTGCAACAAAAACGAAATGAGAACTATAAGAACTAAGGTTGCAACTGCAAGAGAACAGAGTGCGATGCTGTTGCTGCTTGTCGGAATATGTGTGTACGTGTGCGATGCTATTGCTGCTTGCTTGTATGGAATATGTGTGTACGTGTGTGGTATAAATAAAATTCAAATACGGGGAAAAAACGAGTTGTAAGGAAAATATTTGATTTATCCACGTAAATATTTAAATAAAATTGATACTCAGGCGTGGATAATGTTAATATGCATTATTTCCCTTAGTGTACATACATAATTGACTCATTACATATTTGAGTACATAATTAATTAGTGCATATTAGAGAGCTGTGCAAGCATACGACAAATGACTTGCAAGCCATCTATCATTGGGTTTTATTGACCTTTTTTTTACTATCGGCCGACATCAATACGTGAACGTCGCAAAAACCGATATTTTTGGCCCATCTCGCTTCGTTTTCAAGATATGTCGTTCTTCTCAATTTTTAAAGATAATCATATCGACCGACCTCTCTACCTGTTCGTTTCGAGTTCGAGACCGCCTTTAGAACACCCAAGTCCGTATTGGTATCCGTATTTATGTATTGAATAAATGTCTCACTTTAATCGCATGAGTGAGACATGTACTGAGTGCATATTTTATAAATTGAATACATGTGTCGCTTTAATCGATGTGTACACGTGCTCTGATGTGAGTGAATAGCACTTTTATCATGCCGTTGTACAAGCGAGAAATGAACTGAGTCTATAGTTTATGTACTGAGTACATTTCTTGTAAAACGTTACATAAAATATTGATTGAGTACACGCTGTTTATATTTATTGAAGTCTGCAATGTATTCAACATATATTTCGTTGTATTGAATACATTTTTTATTTATTTTGTAAAGTGAATAAACGCATATGTAACCAGTACACGCTTACTTTACTCAGTACATGCAACTCTCGTTGCGTTCTCATACAAGACGCAGTACATAGATTTTACATAGATGTCTCTGTACTGATTACATGACTTTTTATCTTAGTGTACTACGTAATTGTTAATCCGGGGTTTTATGTATCAATTTTAGATAATGTTGACAATTTTTAAACCTTGGTTTTCTTGATTTGACGGATGAAGAGATTTTCAATGTGATGTCTAATTTGAAAATTTCGGTTAAATCTGATAATGATGGTATTTCATCTATTTTGCTCAATAAGTGCGCTTTCTCGCTTTCTAAGCCATTATGTATAATTTTCAATAAATCTTTAAGGCCGGGGACTTTTATTGATTGTTGGAAAATGGACTCTATAACACCGGTCTTCAAAGCAGGCAGTAAGAATGATGTAGCCAAATTTAGACCTATTTCTAAATTGTCAAATGTTTCCAAGGTTTTTGAAACTGTCATTATGAATACGTTATTCTTCTTAACTAAACGACACATTTGCCCTGAACAGCATGGTTTTTTGCTGGGCGATCAACTGTTACTAATTTAGCTGTTTTCTCTAAATTTTGCATCTTATCATTTAAACTTGGATATCAAGGTGACGTTGTTTATACTGAGCTCTCTAAGGCATTTGATAAGGTTTCACATAATGTTTTACTAAGCAAACTTGTTAAAATGAGTTTCCATTCTAATTTTTTGGATCGAATTAAGTCTTATCTTGAAAATAGAGTGTCTTTTATGGAGATAGAGGTAATTAAATCCTATAAATTTATTGCTTCATCTGGAGTGCCTCAAGGGAGCATTCTTGGACCTTTGCTCTTTTTATTTTTTATAAATGATGTTAGTAAATGTTTTCAATCAGTAAAATTTCTACAATACGCTGATGACTTAAAGCTATACAGTTGTATTTCGGACATTATTGATACTGCTCTGTTACAGAGTGATCTTAGCAATCTCTTTTCTTGGAGCTTCTTCAATTTTTTACCATTAAATTCTAATAAGTGCTTTTCAATGACGTACTTTAAGTGCAATAATTTTTTCAATTTTTCGTATTCCATCTCTGGTACTTCTCTAGAGAGAGTCAATACAATTACGGACTTAGGAGTAATTTTTGATACTAAGTTCATTTTTGTTAATCACATAAATTGTGTTGTTTCAAAATAATATTCTTTACTTGCTTTTGTATGTAGAAATTGCTCAGAATTTTCTGACCCTCAGACTCTACTTAGTCTCTATAACTCATTTGTTATTTCAAGGTTAGAGTAGGCTTCCTTTATATGGATTCCTTTCTAAAGAATTCATTGTGCTCGCCTAGAGAAAATCCAAAAATCATTTTCTTGTTTTGCGCTTCGTTCCATAAATTTTGCAGAACCTCTGCCATCATAGATGCTCGAATATTGCTTTTGGGATTAAAAACACTGGAAACGAGAAGAAAAATTCAGTCATTGACATTTATACAAGATCTCTTTTCGGAGCACATCGACTGTGACCAGCTATTGCAATTTTTTAATTTTAATATTCCGACTAGAACATTATATAATTATTTGTTATTTCATTCCAAAATTCATAGAACTCTTTATGCTCGTAATGAGCCTATTTATTATTCGAGCCTTATCTTTATATAATGAATTGGCTATTGAAAATAATTAAGATCTTTCTGTCTCGAAACTATCTTTGAAGAATATACTTAACACTATTTTTCTTATCTAATTTTTATTTTCTTCTTCTTATCATTATTTCTTAGTCTTCATATACTAGTGAATGCATACTGTAAATTTTTTCCTTCCTTTTAAATTTATTTTTTAATATTTAAGTTACTTTTAATTTTAAGTAGTCTGTAAGGATGTGTGTTTCGAAAACTTTAATGAAATAAAAAATAAACTTGGAAGTGGTGCTTCGCTAATATTCTAACGAAGTGTACTAACGATAATTCGTTCTCACATGAGCAGATTCATTCTCATAGTTACTGGTTGACTAAAAAATAAAATTTTTGGGAATAGTTTAGTTTTTTGCAAACGCAATCTTCTCATTTAACTAAACGAAGCCGATCAAATATTCTTCTTCTCCCAAACAGCACTTCCTCCTCCTCCATATACTCTAGTTGCGATTAAGTAATGATAGTTATTTAATATATTACTTAATAATAACATGAAAAATATTTCTGTTTACAACTTACTAAAAAAACAAACCAATAAAACAAAACAAAACAAAAATTATCAAACGTATTGAGACAAAATATCTTGTCAAAGTTTTTATACGATAAATCACCTTAGGACGAAATTTTTCAGTCTAATGCAGAAGGGTGTACAGAAGACCGTAACACCTTACAGGCAAACAAAGAAAAGTACGTCACACACCACCTATTCTTAATCATTTTTAAAAGACAATTTCAATAATATTTTTTATTTGACCGATCTTAGTTTTCTTTAATATCTTCGTCACTTACAATCCGATCTTAAAGAATGTTGTATCAATATGTTTGTTTCGAGGACTCAAACTTTTCTGCTCTAAAGGTCATTGGGGTCAAACCGTCCCATTCTATTAACTAATCGTCAGATCCCAGTTTCTACCGTTCTAAGGTCATAAACAATTCATTAAACTCTTCCGAAAAAAGTATTTCGATTACCCAGTAGAACTATTTAAAAAAATGTTTAGTTTTTTTTTCTAAACGTAGGGTTTCTTCTTTAAATTTTTCGTCATATATTCGACATTTAGAGTCCGATCATACATAATGATATATCAATATTTTTGTCTCGAGGCCTTTAGACCAAATTTTTTTCTCTGAAAGTCATTGAGGTCAATTACCTCTTAAATAAAAAGTTATTTTAAAGAGCGCTCGAGTTATGTATCTACTAAAGTTGGATGTTTTTAGAGGCAGATAACTTTAAATCGGCAGCACACTTTTCTGTGGCAGCCATTTATGATATTTCTTAGTTGTTTTGGGGTTAGTTTGGTTTGAAATTTTGCAACGTTTGCAAATTGTGCAAATTTTATTGGTAAAGCGTGATTCTGTTTTATCACAATATTCTGTTCAGTAAAATAAATAAATAACTGGCCATTTCAGCCCTTGAAAGGACTTTGACCTAGTTTCTTATGATCAATTGTGTTGTGCGTGTTAATAAGTTTGTGCACAATTGACCGAGAAACGGACCTACAGGTTTAACGCCGACTCCGAACGGCGATGAATGGAATGTTCTTGTTCTCAAGAAGCTTTACATGGCATTTTGATTACTCTCTGAGGTTTACCATTGTCTGCAGAGAGGTGGCGGCCGTACAGAAAAATTATTTTAATTCAAATAATTTTCTGTCGCTGCTGGGGTTCGAATCCGGGTCAGACATAGAGGCCACGCACTTTAAACAACTACCCCACGGACGCCACGATTAGGTTCAGTTTTATTCTGTTCAGTGATGAGGTTAATTTTTGGCTCAATGGGCATGTCAATAAGCAGAATTGCCGAATCTGGAGTGCACAAAATCCACGAGAGATTCTCGATTCACCATAATATCTACAAAAATCATTTTATGGTGCGATTTATGGGACCGTAGAATCATTAATCAAAAAATTATGCTGGTGCGAACGGTACAGTGTACGGTAAGCGGTAAATAGACATGATTGCTTACTTTTCGTGCCTCAATTTGAAGCCATTAATTGTGTAGATGGGGATATGTAAAGTCACTTGTCTACGCCGAACAAGTAAACCCGAAACAATTGAGCACTTGGAAGTGCCAACATTCGAAGCGTGATTGCCGAAATACAGCCCTATTTGCTACGAAGAGCGTGTGAACATTTAAACTCCAGATTACGCTATATATATATAGGCCAGTCGAGGCGGTCACATTCCCATCAAATTAATGTCAAAAATTATCTCTACAATAAAGTTTATGAATTTAAAAGTATTTTTCTTTGTTTAATTTCATTTTAAAGTTCTCCGCCTCATAAAGTATTTAATATCTAAATTTTTATTTTAAAGCATGAGAAATTGCCCTCTGTAATCAGTTCTCATGATTTTTACATTCACAACAGTTTAATTTACAATTTCGCTTCTAAAAGAATTATAAAAACGTCATTCTTCACTTTAGGGGTTCTAAAAATACCCCTAAAGTGAAGAATAGATTAAATTTGTTTTCCTGGCATGACTGCCGCCTACCACCGGTTGTAAAGTAGTATTTATAATAAAGCTAATGCTTCAACATAAGAGCCCGAATATTTAGCGAATATTAACTGAAGCAAAAAGTCTAAAATTGGCTGATAGAAGCTGTAATTAATACCAAGCGCACTCACAGACTAATAACCGCCATGTTGGCGAATCTTAAATCGGTGTTTTTTTCCTAGTTCAACTTCATCTTCCTGCTCAGCTTATTAATTCTCATAAATTACAGCTGTTTTCATATTCTTTTTAGTGTTTTTTATTTTTGCAATGTTGCCACGTTATGGCATTCCTTGCCGGCGGTGCTGCATTAAATTTCATTATATGTATTATATTAATTATTCACTTGCAATTATGTTGAGCATGCGCAGTGTTCTAAATCCGCGCATATATTAGTGGGAATACGCCTCTTAACCCATGCCAATGTGGATTGAGCCAAGCTGCACCTGCAGCGTTAGCGCAAGCTTCAGTGTGCGAGTGAAATGGACACATATGATTAACGTCACAGCTGACAGATTTACTTCATTAGGAAGTTAGGCATGATTATAACTCGTGTAAAGAACACGCTGGCGCTCACAGCAGCGTGTTGGGTGCTGATTTAGGGATGGTCTGTAGAAAAAAATAAAATGTTTGGTTCTTAAATTGTTGCCTTTATGGGTATTTTCCAAGCCATCTGCAGAGTTATGGGGCTTGCCATTAAATCGTTTCTAAATTTAGAGTGACCAACTTTCTGTTTTAAGTACTTGAAATAACGATGAAGCAAGAAAGTGGTGATTTCATGATGTGGAGTTTTCTGGTTAGTCTGGAGTCGCAAATTTTTCATTAATCGAAAAAAAGACAACTATAGATGGCTAAATCAATGTGCTTGCTTAAAATTGCCCAGATTCGCTTCTTAAACTGGGCTAAATGCCACTAAAGAGCAATGGATCTAATCCCATGACGTAGAACAACATTAATTTTTTTCATATATAAAAAAATAAAAATAAATAAATAAGGGCCATTTTAGCCCTTAAAAGAACTTTGACCTAGCTTCTGAACTAGCTTCTTTTCAAATATATCCACTTTAAACTACGATCGGCTTAGGAGTTTGAATAGGAGTCCTCGGTTTAGCGGTACTCCAGCACTGATGGCGTGTTCACTGAAAGAAATTCAATCGACCACGATACGAATCGACCTATCCTTAAGAAAACACGACATCCATCCAGCAAAGTTACCACCAAAACCATATGCAATTAGTATTGACACAAGAGCTTTATGCCACACTCGGTCAAACGCCTTAAAAATATCCAGAGCAAAACCTCTGCTTTCGCGGAAGAAGTGAACACATTGGTTCCATTTTTTCACCAGTAGACTGAGTCCTACGGAAGCCATATTGACGATCACTAACCATTCGTTGCACTCCAGATAAGTCATTAGGTGGATGTTTATTACAATCTCCATGACTTTTAAGAGCGTAGAGCATATCGCGATTGCTCGGTAGCTCTCAGTGTTCGTGGCATTGCTCTTCTTGGGTACCGGCTGAACGTTCGCGACCTTCCAACAAATACAGCCAAAAGGTTTGCTTTATCAGCCGAGTCAGTGAAGATTTGCTCTTCCTTTAAAAGAGTCTGATTTTTTACTCTCTTAACGGGAGTTTTTGCTCCCTTTGGTGCAGAGAAGAACCTATTCTCTTATGCGAGTTTTGTGAAGAAACTTTTTGCGTTTTAAAACTGCGATTCCAAACATCATTGCGAAGCCTTCTAGTTTCAGCATTATTGTTGGAACGCCAATTCTGAAAAGCTTCCTCTTTGGACCTGACTGCAATCGTGCATGTCTCATTAAACCAGGAGTGGTCTTTTGGGTAAATGCATAATGAGTCCGAAAAGATAGAGTGGTAGAACATATATATTCGCTGTGATTGTGAAATAACTCGGTTTTGTAAAACTAAAAAATTAAATTAATTTTATTAATTTTTTCAGGGTGCTCCGCGTTAATTTTGTATGTTTGTCCCCCTAAGATTAGTAGATTGGTGGTGTTTCTTTGAAGAAATTTTGAGAAGAAAATATGATTATTTAAAAAAGTCATGAATTTAATCGTCCAGTAGGTGCTCTGTAGAGATGGGAAATAGGGGAGCTAATTTCTATTCAGAGAAAATATTGAAAAGATAAAATTATTATGAGATTTTTAACAGAAATTATATTAAATTATTGAAAAAACTAATCAGCCCTCAAGGAATACCTTCCGAACGGTGATAGCAATGGAAGTGGTCTGAAAAATTACATAAAGCGACATTCGGCAGCCTCGGTAGTCGAGTAGGTAGCGTGCTCGACTGCCATTCCATGGTCCTGGGTTCGAATCCCGGCCAGTCTATGGTTCTACACTTTATCCTTTCTACATGTCTTTTCTCTTTTGTAATAAACTGAAATTGAAAATTCATCAAAATTTACGACATGAAGTTGTAGTTGGTGGTAGAGAAGTTTGTAAATGAGATTGAATGAGACCCCTTATAAATTGCATTGACTGAGGTATAAGCATAACACTTTCCTTAGATCATAATTCATATGTTTCTACGGCTTTCTGCCACGCTTAGAACAGTAATCGCTTGTTTCACTTGATTTCCCCTTCTATCCCGCTAATCTATCACGCTTTTTCGAACCAAGGCAAACTTGACTGATTAGGTATGACACAAAAAATCCTTGGTTCAAAGTTAAAAAAAAAAAATTATGCTTAGGTTCCATCTTTTTATAAAGCTTCCAAAAAATATCGCTGCATACACCGAAAATATAGCAGCATCGACATTTAACACTTAAACGTTGCTAACTGGAAAAGTATTTATAGAAAACCATTCTTGAAAAAATTGTTGCTGTTCAAATCCGGGCAAGATTGGCAGAAATGTAGTTTCTTATCGTTAATACACTCTAATTTGTAGTTAGTTTTATACTTGGTTATAAACAAGCTCGTGTCCAATAAGGTATAGGCCAAAGAGAAATTTGTTGTGCTGTATGATAGGCATGGTCGGGCATAAACAATTGCGACGAACTGGCTGGTTCTTTAAACTTAAATGAAAACTTTCCGCCAAAAGAATTTTTTATTAAAATCGACTTAAAAACCTATGCTTTATACAGTAGACTGAGCCCATACAAAATTTGGTCAAAAATAGAAGCAGGAATTTGAAATACTTGGTTAGTTTAAACTACACTAAGGGAAATAACGCATATTAACATTATCCTCGCCTGTGTATAAATTTTATTTAAATATTTACTCGTTTTTTCCCGTATTTAAATTTTATTTATATCACACACCTACATACCTATAACATACAGCTGAAATAGCCGGCAAGCAGCAACAACATCGCACTCTGTTCCTGCAGTTATCAATGAAGTTTTTAGAATTAAGATTCTTGCTTTCGGTTTCTTATAGTTCTCATTTTATTTTTGTTATGAATATAATATAGCCTGGATGTTTGGCCAACATTCCTTGTGAGTGCGATTAGTGATCGCATAAAATTATGTAAGGTTGGAGTAACAACTAAACATTTTCTCTCAAATGTCTTGCACCGATTGTCATTTGCCTGCATATTTTGCTTTTAATTTTCTTTACTACTTTTCCTTCTCTAATTTATACTCTTTTTGACATTTCTTGCCATAAATTTGCAACAACTGTCAAAATAAGTATAAATTAGAGAACGAAAAAAGTAAAAAAGAAAATAAAATACATAAGAAAATGGTATTTGATGGACGCAGCTCGTGAGAAGTATTCAAAGTTATTGATTTTTAATTTCAAAATTTTTATATACATTTTCTTTAAATGCGAGAGTTTTATTTTCGTGCATAATTTTAATATATTTTTTATTAATTCTGTCTAAAAATATTTTAATATTTTATTTAATTATAAAAGTCTTTAAATAAATTTTAAATATTTATGCGTTATTGGTGCAAAAACAACTCGCTTTTTGGATAAATTAAAACAGTTTTTGGATAAATTAAAACAGTTTTTGGATAAATTTAATATTTCTTCTCTTATGTGTATACTTAAGAAAAATTTCAAAAATAGTTGAAATCGGTCTGTCCCTAGGGGTACCTCCCTTGGACCTATATTAATTTTTTACATTATTTTGTATGGCAGTTACATACAAAAGTTGACCGATCTTAACGAAACTCTGTCAGAATACTAGATAAATAATTTAGTAGATGTATACTAAAAATGGTCTAAGTCTGAGACCCTAGAGGTACCTCTCTTGGACATATATAAATGATTTAAATGATCTTATATGGTAAATACCAGAGCTGTTAAAGTGTGAATTCATTTTTACTTTTCGTTCTATTGTTTAAATTTTCAAAATTCGAAATCCTTCTTTTTAGTATTCCGAGTGTGAACTCTTTAGGCTTAAACCTTTAGGCTGATTAAAATTGTTTTCAAGACATGAATTGCAAAACGTAAAGAATTCACACTGAATTAAAATTTCAATGAATGCAGCCACCGATGGCTGCAGCCGCAAAGATTTGTTGTTGCGTCTAAAGTTGTTTTGTGTGCATTTGTGAGTGTGTGTGTGACAGTTAGGCCTGAAAGTGATGGATTGCCATTGGCTTATATCATGTATAGAAAAAGAATTATATCCAAAAAGTTGTAGAAGTAAATTTTTATACATTTTGTTGATAATATTTATTGTTAATAAGCACTTTCCAGAAAATTTCAAAGTAAGGACAAATCGGGCTTCGGCCAAGATCGAACAAATGACAACATAAATGCAAAATGCTACTTTATAGTTAGTAGTATTTCATGGTAATAAATAAAATTTCCAGTCAAGATCGACCAAATGACAACATAAATGCAAAATGCTACTTTATAGTTAGTAGTATTTCATGGTAATAAATAAAATTTCCAGTGTTTTAGAGTTGAAAAGAATGATAACATTGAATGCATTCGTTATACTTTTTAAGCCTACAAGAATGGGATTGATATTTACCAAAGCCCCATTCCCATTCTTTAAAGAATGACGAATTGTGCATCTATAATTCATTAACTCAATAGAAGCATTAGATTGCAATCTGATCGATGCAGCTTTTGAATGCATTAATGGTGTGTGCATTCCGAAATGATTCAATCCTTTTACAGCTCTGGTAGATGGTAGGCCGAACTTACCGAAACTCGGTTGGAACGCTAAAAAAAAAACGTGTAATAATGTCTACTAAAAATTATCGAATCGGTTAAAGCATTAGTACAGCCCTTATGAGTATTAATTTTATATATGAATTTGCATTTGGAAAATTTATAAGTTTGTTCACCAAAAAGCTTGTGAATTTTTTTTTTCACGTAAATTGAAAGCAAAGATTCTCACACATTCTCTTGTTTGTAACTGAGATATATTTATTATATCAAATATAGTTTCACATTTTAATGCTTCAATTGGGTTCAATTGGGTAATTTTTAAAAAATTTCTTATATATTTGATTCTTTTCGAAATTTTGGGGAAAATATAATTTAATTGTTATTCTTCCAAATAATGAAAGCTGTTTTTTTCATAACTTTTATAGAAAACAAAAATACAATTTTTTTGATGTTTTGAAAAATTTGTTTACAAAAAGATTTTTTTTTCTAGACGCCCCAAAAAAAACGACTGTATTCATAAAAAATTATGAACCTCTTATACAGCCTTCATAAGAAAAAAAAATCGAAAAAATTTGAAAAACATTATTCATAAACGCTCAATAGCGTTAAAAATCTCTTTTAAATGCTTTATAAATGAGAAAATTTTAAAAATGGATGAAACCTTCAATAAACCCAAGGTATATTCAACAAGATAGTGTTAGTTGTTGAAATTCTCTCTTGTGGTGGGAACAGCACCTGTCAAAATCGGTTGTTTACGAACAGTGTTGCCAGAATGGCAGTTTTGCCTGCAAATGGCAGTTTTTTTTTAACTCTGAGCAGTTTGGCAGTTAAAAAGACAGAAATGCAGTTTTTTCATTATTTATGCAGTTTTTTAAGATATAATGCAGTTTTTATGAAAATATAAAATCTTATGTAGTTATCATAAATTCTCTTTACCAAGCATTCATTATGGTTCAATTACTTTTTTAAAGCAGCCCTGGTTTAAACTTTAGCAGCAATTTTAAAAGCTCCCTTCTTTATACTTCAGCAGCAGCTTTAAAAGCAGCCCTGCTTTGAACCATAAAACGTGAAGTGTTAACGAATTTTCAATATAATATCAACTAGCTGTCGACTTTTAATATCGACTGTTTGTTTTGTAAAAAATCAAGAAAAAAAAATTGGATGAAAATTTAATGTGTAGTTGAATTTGTATTGAAAATTCATTAAAACTTCATGTTTTATGGCATAACTTCGGAACACTTCAACGAACACTTCAAGCACATCTTCATTTTATATCATTGGAAAGGTAATGGGACGTAAAATAAATGCAAATAATGAAAATAAAAAAAAAAAGGGCGCTTGTCGCTAGTATTTTAAATAGTCTTTTCCCTTAAAGTAGACGTAGTAACCTTTTCAGTCATATCCTATTTGCGAAAATCGGATTAAAATTGACTGAGCTATGTTGTTTCAAAAAAGACCCCATTTTGGCCGCGAAAAATGATTCTAAAAATTTATAACTTTGGATTTGGTTTTCTAATCAAGATAAACCAATCCAAGAAAACGCCAAATCGGTGATGGTCAGTGCACCTGACATTACACTTCAATGTGAAATAGGGGATATGTAAAAAAATATTAATTATAATTATCTGAATTACTTCTATTAAAAATGATTTCATATGTGAAAAAAATACACGAATCTTTTTATATATTAAATACAACCATATATTTATACCCCCACGTTTAAAAACGTAAATGGGGGTATATTAATTTTGTCACTCCGTTTGTAACGCCCATAAGGAGGCGTGGTAGGTAAAGAAAAGTATATATATTCTTGATCAGCATCACCACCCGAGTTGATTTAGACATGTCCGTCTGTCTGTCCATCTGTCCGTTTGTCTGTGATCATGATTACAGCCGTCATTTTAAAGCTATCATCACGAAATTATTCGTAAATGAGCCAAATCGGATGAAAACCACGCCTACCTCCCATACAAAGTGACTTTATCAAAACGGTTAAATCTCTTAGAATTCAACAAAAATTAATATATAGACTTGCAATTTTGCATATTAGTTTTGATATTTAAAATACACCCTAAGTATGAAATTCAACCAAATCAGATGATAACCACGCCTACCTCCCATACAAAGTGACTTTATCAAAAAGGTAAAATTTCTCTAAAATCCACAAAAATTAATATATGGACTTGAAATTTTGCATATGAACTTTGATATATAACGTGTACTATGTTTATAGAATTCAACCAAATCGAGTGAAAACCACGCCCACCTCCCATACAAAGCGACTTTATCTAAAAACAAAAGCGAATATTTTCTGTTAAAAATATAACGAAAACGTTTTTACAGATAAACATTTTATTGATTGCTTAAGACTTTGAATATACTTTGGTTCGGCCGTAGGGGTATTTTAACTTCGGCCCAGTCGAAGATCATTTCTTACTAGTTTTTATGTTTTTTTAAATTTATATATACAAATGACGTTTTTTAGAATGGCAGTTTTTGTGTCCAAAATGCAGTTTTTTTTTTTGAAGATTTAGCAGTTTTTTTAAAAAAAAATCTGGCAACACTGTTTACGAATAAAAGCAATCAGCTTTCTTTTCGCTGTTTTTTTTTTCTTTTTTATATTCTTCTTGTGTTTGACAGCTGCTATACCCACCACTCCGACACGAGACTATATTGTTAAATATGCCTTGAATAAACCCTCGATAAAGCATTTTTAAATTTTATTTTGTTTTCATATGAACACAAATTATGTCAAAAATATATCAAATTGTTTCAAAATATATCAAAAACAAAGAAAATGTTAAAAAATTATTGAAAATGTTTGTTTATAAATGAGAGGATTTTTAAAATGGCTGAAACGTTCAATAAGCCTGTCATAAAGCATTTTTAAATAAAAAGAAAATTTGTCAAAACATTTCAAAATATTTACAAAAAAAGATAATAAAATGAAAATTTTTCAGTGCAGAAGGTGGTTTCGAAAAAATGTTGATGTTTCAATATCAAAATGTTGACGAAATTGTGACAAATAAATGAAAAGTCATTGATATTATCAAATACACAAACCATTATTGACACTCTTCCCACTTCAAATCGAAAGTGTTCCTATTTTAACTACAAAGCAGCTAAAACATGTTTATGAATAACGAAATTTTAAAAGACTCTAACATTAAAAGTCTTTTTAACTATTGAAGGTTTAAAGCTATTTTAAGATATTTTTATGAATATGGCTGTAAATATTTTAACCACTTCCAAACTTATTTTTGTTTTGTAAATATAGCCATAAGCTTAGAAAAATTTTATTTTTATGTTACTCATTTGCAGACAAAAAAGTCCAAAAGTTTCAATGATTGACCGAAAAACTTCGAGAAAAAGTAAAGGAATGGGTACTGTAAGACCCAAGAAGGGTTAGGCAAAAATTTAATTCAAGCTGGATATTTTTTAAAAACTTCGAACTAAATAGAGAACTATGCTCGTACATTTCTAAAATCTGATTGTAAAATACGATGAGTTATTTTAGTTATAATCTCTGAGTTTCTAAAGGAATGAAATCTATTTAAAACATTTGTGTTAAATAGTTTAAAATTTCTCTCCAAATTTTGATTTTAATGCGTTTTAAACACAAAAAATAATTATGAGGTAAATAATGAAGTTATAAAAT
This sequence comes from Pherbina coryleti, assembly GCA_943735915.1. Classification (NCBI taxonomy): domain Eukaryota; kingdom Metazoa; phylum Arthropoda; class Insecta; order Diptera; family Sciomyzidae; genus Pherbina; species Pherbina coryleti. The sequence goes on along the minus strand of OX030950.1, from coordinate 18,876,914 downwards.
GTGAATTTATGTATACTCTCCAAACTGATAAAAAAGAAATCCATTCATAAAAATTCACCTTAGCGATGTTAATACCATACATCACGTGATATCAATTATAACCAAGGAGATTAAAGCAAGGAAATTTTTCAAAATACGATTAATGAAAAATATGTTAAGAAAGTCTATTCAGTCATAAATAAACATATCGCAGATATTCGCAATATCATAAATTCACCAATTTCACCGGCTTGTATTCTATAGTATTTAAAGTTATGCATTTTCACCTATACAAATTGTTTTCAAGTTAAATTCCTGAAGCTAAATTACTTATTTTAAGCTACTCTCTCTGTGTTTCTCTCTGTTATATAACAAGTTTTTAAACTTTTGTTTAGTTGTTACAATGCACTCTAAAATGTGCCTATATCTATACTTTTGTAAAAACGAAATTTTTCCCTATGAATCCCTTAAATTATAATTTCCTTTGTAAAATCAATCTTTTGTTAAATCTATCTTTTTCATTTTAAAATAGCATCAATTTATGTGCTAATATTTTGAATTCATTTCTTATATCATAATTTTAGTAGCCAGTTAAATCTATGCTTTCTTTTAGTTTTGAATATTTTGAATATTTTTTTGGACTGCCGCCTGGTCACCTGGTCGCCGCTGCTGGCAACTGAAGTGTTATTGACTTCTTTGAAATGTTGCATGTTTACCACTTATTTGCTAACTTCCCATGCACATTTAAGCACACAGCATTCAGACTCCCCTTTTACCTCTCTGGCTATAGGCTTAACCCTTTTAGCGCTGCTCATAAGTTGGGCAGCATAGCTGGGATCATTGAACGTGTTATAAATGGAGTCTGCCAGTTTATGCTGTTATAAATGCACACCCGCTTAAGACCGGTGATCCACCACCATTCCTTCCTTTTTGAATAGTTTTCCTAAGCATTTCAATTGAATTTATTCCATGTTTTTTTTTTTTTTTTTGTGCTAAGTGCTTATTTTGCTGCTTTGGTTCTAGTTCAGAAACCTTTAACTATTACTGCAAGCTGCCCAAAGCAGCTGCTGAGGGGTGCCAGCAAGAGGTACTCGATGTAATGAATTCCCCAACCCAGTCGTATTGAACAAGCGCAGCATGAAATGTAATTCAATTGAAAATGTTGAATTTTTTTTTAGATTTTTAGATTTTGCCTAAGCATTTGGCCAACAACAGCAACAACACCAACAACACCAACAACAACAATAGCTGCATTTATTTTATCTACAAAATAGCGTTCCCGTTGGTTTACGCGCCCAACCAGGTTGACCAACCCAGCGATGAGCTGAACCGAGCATCCCATGTTTATGCACCAGAACTATTTTCTGTCTGTTTGTCTACCATACTAAACATGTGTTTGTGTGTGTGTGTGCATTTTAATTTATATTGCTTTAATTAAGTTAAAAAATTTTATAACTTTTCTGTGGACTTGTGTTGTTTTTATTGTTCTTGAAGTAGTTGTTGGTACTGCCCATTAAAAGGCACAATAAAAAAATCTCAGTGTATGTAGACAAGTGTTACCCCTAAGATTTCAGAGTTCCCTGAATTTTTCTAGAAGGTGCTTTTGTTAAAGAGCTTTTTTAAGTGTCTTTTTAAGAGATGTAGTCATGTTGTACAAATTGTCTCAATACGAACTGAAGGTATTTTGTTTTTATTTTTCTTTTTTTTTTGTTTTTTTGCTAAAATAGAAGTTTCCATAATCTTTTTGAAAAAGATTTGTATAAAGAATTAAGTTCAAATATGAATTTTTTTATGTAGTATCTGTATTAATTCAGCGATATGATTTTAATTTGAAAAAAAAAATCTATTTTATTTCCAAGACTATACGAGGACAATTGATAAGTCGATGACTTTTTGAATAAAAAGTATTTTTTTTTTGGAAAAAATGAGTCTTGTTTCTCAACATAATCTTCTTTTAAATCGATACATTTCGTCCAGCGATTTTCCAATTTTTTTATTCCTTTCAAATGATGGGTTTTATCAAGGTCCTCAAAATATGCGTAAGTGATGATTTCTTCACTCGACACAAATCTCTTAGCATCGAGCAATTTGGTCAAGTTTGGAAAGGAATTTTTTTCAAGGAAATAGTCTCAGGGGGCTAAATCTGGAGAATATTGTGGATGGCGTAGCAGTTCGAAGAACAATTGAAGCATAATCGCGAATAACGTTGTAAACGACATTTTTTTTAAGCCCAATCGACGAAAACCGTAGGAAATATAGCATTATTATTGATTTGTGGGCGGTAAAAGGGGGTGTGCCAGAAATTTAAGCCATCTCGTACTTGAAAAAAATGAACTGCCAAAATGTCAGCTCTTTCGGCTAAGTAATTTTGAAGTTTCCAGCCATCACACAGACAGCGTTTTGCTTTTTGTATATATATTTTGGATAAACATTATTGGATATAACTTCTGATTGGCAAGAGATACTTTGATAATTTTTTCTAATAAATTGATTTTTTAGCTTGTGTATTTTTTCAAAATTATAAAAACACAATATTGGAAAAAAAAATTTTGTTCGAAAAAATCTAAGGTAAGCCTTGCTTTTTGAATTACAAAAATGGTTTTTAATTTTTGCGTAAAATTGAAATAACTTTTGCTTATAAATGTTATAAATTTTAAATAGAGTTGAAAATTTGCGAATTTGAATTTAAATTATTTTTACAACAAAAACAAATTTTGAGCCTTTTTTTGAGGAAAATTCCAAAATTGTAGACCTTTTTTGAAAAAAAAAAAATTTAATATTTATATACTCAACTAACGGTATTTTTGCAAAAAGGTTTTCTTAGTACTTTGATGAAGCTTTAAGACAAAAAAAATTTAACACAATGTATACAAATGCAGCGGAGATATTTGCATCGAAAGTCACGAAATTAAATTTCTGATTGTCTTTTTCTCATATTAAGCAACGATGTTGCATTAAATATATCGTTGTAGTAAAATTTTTCATAGTTTTCAAGATATGTTCATGTTTTTGATGTCAAAATAACGGACATTTTTTTAATTTTACTAAATTTAAGAAATATTGTATATTTTGTAAATATCTGAATATGTATCCTAAGAAAACAACTAAAAATATGCGATTTTGTAAAAAATTTGTACTACAGCACCATCTGGTGGTTCAAAGAAGATTCCGACAAAAATATCATCGTACCTTAAAACTACTATATACCAATTTTCATTCTAATCGCATGAGCGGTTTGGGAGTTTTAGGTGGTTTTGCAAAAGAATTGTACTACAGCGCCCTCTGGTGTTCAAGAAAGGTAAAAAAAGATAGCAGCAAAAATCTCAACGTACATGAAAACCACTGTATACCATTTTTCATTCTAATCGCATTAGCAGTTTATGAGTTTTAGGCAGTTTTGTAAAAAATTTGTACTACAGCGCCCTCTGGTGTTCAAGGTGGATCAAAATTGATAGCCCACAAACACGCACCGTACCAAAAAGCTTCTATACACAAATTTTAATTCTAATCGGATGAGTAGTTTAGGAGTCTATTGCGGCCTTACAAACATAAGCTCCTTTTTTATATACAAGGTGGCGCAAAAATAACCTTCCGATGTTTTTTGGCTGTAATTTAAAAAAAAAATGAAAAACTTTGATTCTTCTTGTGGATTATTTTTATTTGGTCTTTTAATTTTTTTACATCAAGTCGAGAATATGATGTCATGTAAATAGCCGCCGCCACAGTTGATTGTCATTTGAGCCCTTTTTATGGCATTTTCCATCACTTCGGCCAAAACTTCCGGCGATAGGTCCTCACATTCTTGACGGATATTGTCTTTAAGAGCTGCAAGAGTCTGAGGCTTGTTGACATAAACCCGCGACTTCAAATCAGGCGATCTTGCTGGCCAGTGCAAATCGCCAAATCGGGAGATTAGGCGCCCGGGAAATGCATCCTTCAGCATATCGGTTGTGGCACGTGCAGTGTGTGCCGTTGCACCGTCCTGTTGGAACCACATGTTTTCCAATCCCAATTCATCAAGTTGCGGCAAAAAGAACTCGTTGATCATTGCTCTATAGCGCTCACCATTCACAGTAACCGTTTGGCCCGCGACGTCTTCGAAGAAAAAAGGTCCGATGACTCCTCCAGCGAAAACAGAAGCGTAATTTTTGCTTATTTACGTACCCGCTAAGATGGAAATCTCATTCACTCATGATTATTTTTGATGAAAATATTGGTCAAATAAATAGTCAGCAATATTCCGCGTTCTGGAGCAGTGTAGCGTAACATTGTTTATTAACGTGTATTTCGCATGTGTTTACTACACAAATGTCAAAACAGAACTGACATTAGGGGCCAATCGCAAAATTTATAGCATTTTCTGATAGGAGGATTACTTTTGCGCCACCTTGTATATAGAAGATAGATAGATAAAAACAGAAGTGAGTAAAAAAAATGCAGGTTAGGTAATTTTTAACGCATTTTTAAATGCCACTCAGTGGAATAACGTTGCACGTGCTTGTAAAATGAATAAAAGCGAACAATCGAACTTGATGCGCAAGTGCTATCGATGCCCAAAACGGTAAATAAATTTCGAAAATTGGAAAAATTTTAACTATAAAAGTCTAAGAGATAGTGGTCAGTCTCATATTTCGAGAAATGGAGAGACCATAGAAAATAAAAATGCTCCGGAGAATGTAATTTGGAGGAACGTTGTAAGTGCAGTTAGCTGTAAGTGCAGTCGTTTTTAGTAGTGGAAAAACGTTTTAAGCACCATAAGTCATATGTTATGTTCAGTGGAAAAACGTTTCATCATCCATTCAATTTTTGGATATAAAACGTTATTCCACTGTAAAAACTTTTAAATGGTAATTTAAGATGTAATTAAATCTTTTATTTAATTTTTTTTTATATTTTATATATGGTAAAGTTTTATTAAAACATAGTGTTTGACAAAAAAACCAAAAATAAACGCTTAATATGTTTAAAACGTTTTTTATTTCTAGTCACAAATTACAATTTTGTCGTTTACAACGTTATTCGCGATTATGCTTCAATTTATGAATTTCTGCCATGACGAGTTTAGACATGTGCGCCAGTGTGTGTTGTCATGGTAGAAAAGCACCTTCATATTTGCCAAATGGTCGTCGTTTGCTTCAAATCAACGGCAAATTTGTCCAACAGCTGTCAATAATAATTGCAATTGATCGTTTTACCCTTTTTAAAATAAATGACGTGAATGACTTTACATATGTAGCTCCCAAAAAACTGTTGCCATGACCATGTTGGCTGGCAGATCCATCTTTGGTCCACTGCTTTGACTGTTCCTTAGTTCCTTAGTGGTGTATTGATATGTACTAATGGTTCGTCTATTGTATGTAACTCCTTCGGACTGCGGCTTAATACAACAAACACTTCTTTGAAGTATTCACGCAGCTGCGCTTATGGTCTAGTGTGAGCAATCGCAGCACCCATAGCGCGAATAGCTTTTCATGTCCAAATTCAAATGTTAAGTTTTTTGAAAATGAATGAACTGGTCATTTCAGCCCTTGGAAGGACTTTGACTGAACTTCTAATGAGCAAATTGTGTTGTGCGTGTTAATAAAGGGTTGAACACAATTGATCGATAACTGCACGCAAAGAAATTTTTCGTTTACCGCAACTGAAAAATTCACCAAATACTTCTCCTTTGCGAGTTGTATTTGCCGTAAACGAATAATCAGTTGTCATCAATTTAAAAATATATCTTATAAGTATATTCCTCAAGCTATTTCGGTCATTATTACTTATTATATTTATTATGTTTTTCACTATGTCCGTCCGTCTTCTTATGGATTGCACTCATCGTATCTCTGCTGCTATCTCCGTCCGCTTATAAAATAAATGATCAATTTGCTTATATAGTAACGATATGTCCAAAAAGTAACTCTGAACTAAAAGCGTTGTGTTTATACAACGAAGGGAAAAACAAATGAAAATTTCAGTTGGGAAAAACAAATTCTTCAATTGCTGCAATTTAAAAATCACTCGCGTTTATGACAAACAAAATTAATTTCCTGCAACTTAATGACGCTTTTCTCGCAACTGACTATTATTATGACAACTGTTGAAACGTTTGCAAACAACGATTTCAAGCACGACAAACGAAGTTCGTTTGCGGCAAACTGGCGATAAACGTTTTTTTTTCTTTGCGTGTGGACCTACTAGCTTTATACCGACTCCAAATAGCTAATGTGCATGCTTTCAAGAAGATTTACATGGCATTATTTACTCTCTGAAGTGTGCCATTGTCTGTAAAGAGGTGACGACCGAACAGAAAAATTTATTCAATTGAAACAACTTTCTGTGTTAGATGGAATTGAACTAGGGTTATCTGGCATATGGGTCACGCACTGTATCCACTTCAAAAGTTTTGGGTGATATTTCATTTTTCATTATGAAATAAAGCCCAATGAAATAAACCCCAATCAAATTTTATTAAGGGACTATTTCATTTTACTTCATTTTTTTTGAGTTTATTTCATTCTCAATTATTTATTTCATTCCATAAATTTTGGGGTTATTTAATGTTTCTGTGTAAATGCACTTTTACAAATTATTCATTCTGTAAATTTCCTTTCATTTTCCATTTGGGTTTTATTTCATTACATGTGGGCATTATTTCATTTCAGTAATTTGGGGTTTATTTAATTTTCGTTGGGTCTTATTTAATTGGGTGTTATTTCATTGGGGTTTATTTCATTTGGGAATTATTTCGTGAAGCTGTTAAAACAACCTAAATGACAACTTAAAATTTGACAGTAGTCTATTAACAGGGCATATTCGAAAAGTCTCTGACTTCTTAAATTTCCTCGTATCTATATTTATTCTAAGCCCATTCGCTGTATAATAACATATCACTCAATAAGTTCGTATGATGACACATGGTTGGCGCCAGAGGCGCAACCAGGAATTTGTTTTGGGGGGGTTTTATAACTATATGTATATAAAAGCAAATGTACGTAACTATAGCGGCTATGGTGTAATGAGTCCAAATATTGCACTCAAAACGTTAATTCTACCACAATGGCAGCAAACATAAGGGGGCATATAGGTTACAAATTTTAAAAAAACCGTCCGATTTTGTAACCTCGAAAATCGATTTTTTCAAATGGAAGCCATTTTGTTTTTTTTTCGGAGGAAACAAATTATCCTACTTCAGGCGATAGCCACTTAAACAAGGATTAATTTGATTTGTTTTAATTTTTCCTCAGATGTTTCAGACTGGTTATATCCTGCACACTGTCATATTTTTGGCATTTTTATAAAAAAATCAAATAACGTCAAAAACCGCTTCAAAAATTCTGAAACAAATTTTTTTTTATATTCTTTAAATGTCAATAAATATGTGTGCAAAATTTGAGAACGATATTTTTTTTCCTTCTATGAAAAAAAAATTCCGAAAAAAAAATTTTAGGTTTTGAGTAGGTGAAGTACTGAAAATGTTCATTAATTTTCAAATGAAGTTACTGGAAGAGTTGCAAGGATAATAAGTAAATTATTATATATATCGCCCATTTCAGATTGAGGTAACCTATCAGTCGCACTGACCATCTCCGATTTGGCTCAAATTTTGTTCCTAGATTGGTTTATTACTTAGAAAATCAAATCCGAAGCTATAAATTTTTAGAACCATTTTTCAAGGCCAAAATAGGGTGTATTTTGCAACGACGTAGCTCAGTCAATTTAATTCCGATTTTCGTAGATAAGGTATCATTGGAAAGGATAAGGTATCATCTTTTTTAAGGGAAAAATATAAAACTTTTGGAAAAATTGCAGTAAGTTGGCCCATTCTTAGTTTCAAAGTTTAATGCCATGCCAACAACAGATGCTTTAATTTTTTTTCAGTTTCTTAATTTTGGTTTTTTAGACGTTTTAATATCTTTTCAACGATATAAAATTAAAGTGTGTTCTTGAAGGGTTCAAAAGTTCTGGCGTAAAACGTGCAGTGTCAAAGAATTTTCAATACAAATTCAACTAGTTATCGACTTCTTTTATTTTTGTTTGTAAAAAGTCAAGAAAAAAAAAATTGGATGAAAATTGAATATGTAGTTGAATTTGTATTGAAAATTCTTTAACACTGCACGTTTTACACCATAACTTCTGAACCCTTTAAGTGCACACCTTTATTTTATATCGTTGGAAAGGTATTGAAACGTATAAAAACCAAAATAAAGAAACTGAACAGAAATTATAGCTTCTGTTTGGCATGGCGTTAAATTTTGAAATTAACAATGGGTCAATTTATAGCAATTTTTTTAAAAGTTTTATATTTTATCTTTAAAATAGAGGAGATAACCATTCCAATTATACCTAAGTTAATAAAATTTGATTTAAATTGACTGAGCTACATTGTCTAAAAATAGGCCCTATTTTGGCATTTTTTTAAACTTTAAACTCCGGAATTGGTTTTCTTAGCAAAAAACCAACCTAAAAACAAATTTTGAGTCAAATCGGAGATGGTTAGTGCGACTGATAGGTCACCTCAATCTGAAATGGGCGATATCTATTTGGAAATATATCCTTATTGCACTGTTGTATGGCTTGAAAAACTGTGGTTTTACCATCATAATCTTTTTTATTACTTATTTTATACCAAACATTCAGCTCATTTTTTAGGTATCAAAATCACCTTCCAAATCATCTTTATAAAATGCGATTAGTTTTTCAAAAGCGCCTAAAGCTTCAACATTTAGCAATTTTTTTGCATCAGGAAAATGTGATTGAAATCCAATTAAAATGTCTCTATGTTTTAAAAATCTGTCACTCGGGCTATTCCAGCATTATCTCTTACATTTTTTACTTCTTGCAAACTGATATTGGCTAAATCGACTGCTTGTGTCAAATCAATGTTTCGAGTTTGAAGAAATTTGCATAAAATATATGAATAACCAAATACTTGGTTAATACACTGCAAAGATATAAGAAAGTCTGTCTTTTCTAATGCAGAATTCAGTTAATTGGCGTGCCTGGATGTGTTTGTATCCTCCCAACAGGAAATTTTGAATAATGCCAATATTATGGCATCGAAAAAATTCACAAAACCGTAACCGAGTTGTATCTCTCAATCCATCTAGTAGGACAAATTTTCTTCAGTTTTTGATGACTACAAATATTTAACTTTTCAAGGCACTGTTTCAAAACCACTTGCAAAACCATGTGCAAAAATTGAAAGGTCTAGTAAATCTTCATTAAAATTCATTATCGTAATACAAATCAGTAAACCAGTGCAATAGATGCAGCAAAATTATCAAAAAAATAACTGATTTTTATGTTTTTGCCTATAGCTCAAAAACTCGAGCGGATGGAGAAAAACGGAGTCTATATCTGAAATCAGGAAACCCAATTTGTCTATAATCAGCTGAAAAAGCTCTGGCACCAAAATGTCTGTGGCGAAGTGTTATGCTTCAACAGCAATCGATTTGAATTTAAATTTAGGTTTTTCGCGCTTTTGATAAAAACATGTTATTACTTATCATGTTTTTCTTTTTGTGACAATAATTTGGGGGGGGAGGGGTTTAAACCCCAAAAGCCCCCCCTTTGGTTGCGCTTCTGGTTGGCGCCACTATTGACGAATCCATATTTTAAATAATACGAGTCAAAATTTCATTATAATCTAACTTTGAGCTCATAAGTTAGAGTGGTTTCAGTAACGCTAGTTTTTTTAAATTTCAAAACAAAGAAAAATTTTTAATTCCGTGTGTTGATGAAGCATTTCTTTATAATAGAACAATATAATACTCTGGTAGCGTCCGTGGCGTAGTTAGTTAAAGTGCGTGGCCGCTATGTCAACGAACTTTGGAAACCCGGGTTCGAACACCTTGATCATAAGAAGCTAGGTCAAAGTCCTTTCAAGGGCTGAAGTGGCCAGTTTTTATTATTTTATTTTTATAATACTCTGCCCACCGACACAAATGGTGGTTTTTTGATTTTTAGCGCAGCCCTATAAACACCGATGATGCTAAATACTCTAATCATTCAAATTCTGCAGTTGTTGCAGTAAACATAATAATCCACAAAACAGTTCTGGCCCATTGTGAATTAAAGTTGGCTATGATAAATGACACCTTAAACAAATCGGAAGGCTGTGTATTGATTATTTTGTATCAAATTTGTTCATCTGATCTGTCCTTTAGAACAAAAGCGCTATTGCAGCGATTCGAATAAAAGAGATTTTTTAAGAGTCAAGTCGCAAACGAGAAAGGTGCCAAAGCGGCCAAAAATGCAAACTTATGACGAAAATTGTGAAACTTTATATTGAAAACAAATTTTTGAGCTCTAGGCCAATCATGTTGACAACAAGACAACATGAAGAACAAAGCAGGCAACAACCAACAACAACAACAACGGCTCTGTATAGAGCAAATCACACAGCTTGACTATACAGACTGTTTCATTGGCCGCTACACCAACTGATCCACTCAAGCTACTTATGTTCTACTTATACTGCAAATATGCCTAGAAAGTTACCCGGAATTTATTTTTGGCAGAGAACTCTTGAATTTTTGTAACTGAGTTCTTATCTTTTTTTTATCTTATCACAATTTAATCTTTAAATAACCTTTTTCTAATTTTCTGTACACTTTTTCTAAATTATTTTATGTGGAGAGTGTTATAATAACTTGAAAACGTTTATAAAACATTTTACTGTCTGACTGAGAATCTCATAATCGAATTACATAAATCTTTATACATCGGTCTTGCACAATCATAGAGATAGAGACGCCTTTGTATCTCTTTTGAAAAAAAAGTCATAAATATTTTTGAAACCCCCCCCCCGAAATATATTCCTGGAACCGCCCCTTTGACTAGCCTCCTGGCCGAGTTTCGTTAAGATCAGTCAACTTTAGTTTATCCCATCCAAAACATGTAAAAAATTAATACAGGTACAAGGGAGGTACCCATAGGGACTGACCGATTTCAACCATTTTTTAAATTTTTCTTAGGTAGATTCAACTAACTAAGCATTTAAAGTTTTAAACATAAAAGTACTCCTTCTATTTATTTCCAAAATTTGTATGAGCGCAAAGCACTGTGCTACTTGAACTAACAACATCATAATTAATTTTTTATTTTTATCCATGGGCCAAGTATTCATTTCTGTTTAATAGTTAACTTTTATTGATGATGTCTTAAATTTTTCAATTTATTTCTGTCATAAAATCAAAAATTAAAACTTACTTCATTACCAATACTTTTACCGCCGCACTTTTACTCAGTGAATTGTCACTTCATACTAATATTTATTGATAAATATCTACGAGTGTAAAATCTAAGCACAAGTTCTTTTTTCATATTTTTTAATGAAGTTATTTAGATTCGAAAGTGTTAACAGATAAGTATCTTAGAGAATAGTTAAATTCTTCCAGTTCCAAAGAATTCTGTGAAATCTACACTTTCCAATAAAAATCAAACGACTATTCTTATTAAATTGAATATTTTTAAAATTTCTCGAGTAAGAGTTGCTTCTAGCCTATGCCCTGAAACTATTTTTTTAGACAATAAAAATAGATCATGACAGTGTTTAAAAAACAAATTGAAAGAAAGTTAGCATATTTTAAGATTCTGATTAAAAATAGTCTTGTGCTTTGTATAAGTCTAAAATTATGCTGTTCAATATAAAATCAATACAAAATAGAACTCAGTAAATCTTGAGCAATAAACTGTTAATCGACCTAGCTAGTTGAAAAAGAACTGCTAATCGACCGAATTCTTATAAAAAAAGTAAGGAATGAAAAAAAAAACAAAAACGAAAAGACCTTCTAAAACTTCAAAGAGCACGTTATAAATTCTTACCCAGCGCCTAAGTTGACAACCACAAAGAAAGTCAACGTCAAAACTTTAAATATCAATAAATAAACAATTAAGAACTGAACTTCATAAAACGCTTCGATAGCAGAAAAAACAACAAATAAAAATGTGGGACATGACACATGCATATTAAGACATAGTTTATGAGATTTATGTTTAAGATCATTATAACATGATAACTGTTCGGCGCTGTTTGAATTTTTGATTAACTTTAATGAATAAGAAGTGAGGCAGGGAAGTTCCATTTTTCATATGTTGGTGCTATGCCTTAGATCAACTTTTGTGTGAAGTTATGCAGAATTTTGTAAGGCTAATTAAATTTAACGGCAGAGCATGTACGAATACATATATCAATATACCGCTAAGAGCTAATTTGCATTTAAGAAAAAAAGCGTAATAAAGCAATACTTCATTTTTTTTTAGAAATTTATGGAATTAAGGCTTTAACTGTTACTTTTTTCAAGAAATTCTAGTGTGCTTTGAGAAAACAAACTTGTTCTGACATTATTAACGATTACAACTTGAAATGCATGTTTTGTGTTTTTTACTAATAAGCTAGATGTTACCCAATTTAAAATTCTTGATAATTCCTATGCTGAACCAACATATCCGGTAAATCGTCAAGTGCAAGAAGAGACATGTATGTAAACCATAAGTAGCTATTTTCTCACGTTTCCTGTCACTGCCACCTGCCACTTGCCACACAGACGAGCAGGTTCGGCCAACTCCAAGTGCCAACAAACAATTTACCATGCTGTGCCCAAATGTCATGGTTAAGTTGTTGCTTGTAGTTGTTGTTGCTGTTGCTGCCTCTGCCACAACAACATCTGCATTCGACTGACCCAGAGGCCTACATACGACGCTTATTTCTAGTTATTTTGTGCTAAATTTTAGGGTGTTTCTGTGGTCTGTCTCTCTCTCTCTCTCTGTGTGTATTTAACACATTGACACCATTACGTAATAACAGTATTTATAAGCGGTGTATTCACAGAAGTTGTTGTTGTCAGGTTTGGCTTAGAATAATATAAATTATCCAATTATAACGCATATAAAGACTGTATTTTTTCTGTATGCTTTGCAAATATAGCAAGTTTGTTGCTTAAGTCTTTCGTTTGCTTGCTTAAAAGATCACTTTGATTAAGTTTAATGCCTCTTAAAGTTGGTGATAGTATAATTTTATCATTTTTATGCAGCATATACGCTGCTTCAGTCTTTTGTTATCGCTGCAATAAAGGCTTCGTAAAAGATTTTATTAATGATAGCAACGTATTTGAAAAATTTATTTATTAAAATCTTGTAATTTTTATAGAAAATTCGCCGCTTGTGTCTTTTGATTCATGGCAACACTTTAACCACTTAATTTGTTGTTAAAAATTTACTACTTTTGCACCATTTAACTTTATCATGCTGTTAATTTCCACTTCTTGCACTAACAGTAACAGGAGTGGTAGCGACAATAAAAACTGCAGAGCTTGCAGGAGAATTTCTTATGTCATAAAAGCAAAAGAAGTGTTACTTTAGATGCAGCTTACAGCAGTTTTTGTTGTTGTAGATGTTGTTTTTGTTGTATGCTTATGAAGATCGCACATCAAGTTTTAGCATAGCTATAAAAAAATCGAGCTATTGTTTGTTATTGATTTAATAGCTATGGCTGATGGCTTTGCTAATGCAGCTTAGATTGTTTTGCGGTGTTGCCTGCTCGCATCATGCCGTAACTAGATCACTTTATTTGAGTTTTTCCTTGTGCTTAAAATATTTAATGGTCTCTTAGCAGTGTATTTATTTATGTCTCGTGGCTTAAAACCTTTTAAAATGCCGTTTTGTGTGCGGGTAACACTTTACTACTCTTTTAACGAACAGCAAAGTTGCGTTAATGTAGAGTGGTTGGTTGTAAAAATGTGCTTAATACTTTTTTACTGCTTTCTGCACTTTTTAAAATGTCATAAAGTTTAAATTAGAATTTTTATGAAAATCACATCATTAATGTTATTTGCAAAATTTCTATCAATAATTTGTATATCTTAATACTTGTTATATATATATCTTAAAGATATTGAAGCAATATATTTAGTGAAATCTTTTATCACACAAACAATTTTATTCTACTACCGATTAAGAGCCTATAAAATATTTTCTTACAAGGCAGCTTTATGGTGTTTCCTTAATTTTTTTTGTTACATATTTAATCTTAATCTTAATTTTGTTTTAATTTTTATTTTTAGAAATCTGTTACCCTCCTTCATGCCAACAAAAACGCCAAATACTGTAAGTTCTATAAATAACTTAATTAGCTTTATAATATTAATAAAAATATATGATAAGATGGAAATCAAAAGTCATAACAGCCAGTACAGAATTTCTCTCTTAGAATAGAAAGAAAACTCTTAAAATTTAAAAATATCGTTATATCTTGAAAATGTTTTAATTGATTCTATTAAAAATATATACAAATAAAGACTTTGAATGCATCGTCTAGGCAGGTTCCGTTTCTGAAGGAATAATTTACTGTTACTCTTCTAACAATTTGGAGCAATTTTTCATAAACAGTTTTTATTTTTAACCGATTTCTGGTTTGGACCGATTGACATGACTGAACCGATTGACCGATGGAGGACCAATTGAGTTATTAAAAATAATTAAATCCTTAAAAAATTCGAACTCTTTCAGCTTTGATGAGATTTCAAACAATATTCAGAAAAATGTTGCACTTAATATAATTGACATTCCAAAACACATTCATTGAAAGCTCCCATAAGCGGACACCAACGGTGACATACTTTTTGTCCGCATATAAGAGATGTTCGCTTATGGGAATGTCGTAAAAAATAATATTAAATTTCAAATTATAAAAAATGGGCATTGGGATATTCTAATTTAAAATAATATTTATTCTTTAATAGATAAATAACGAAACGAATACAAAATTAATTCATATTAAATATGTATGTAATTTTTGCAATTGTGCAAGAGTCTAAGTTAAACTGGATTGTTTGTGCAAATTTAAAAAAGAAGAAAAAAAAAAACCCCCCGAACTGTAGAAAATACCAAAACAAAAAAAAAATATATATAAAAGCAGTAATGTTTGTGATAAAAAAAAGACAAAATTCTCCGCTTATTAGAGCTTCGCGTCCGCTGATGGGAGATTCTTTTTTCATAAATATACATGTTTGTGTGTCCGCGTCCGTTTATCGGAAAGTCCGTTTATGGAAGAGCATTTTCTATGGAAAAAAACCAAAAATTGTGCGTTCCCAAGAATGTGTCCGCTTACAGGAGATGTCCGCTTATTACAGCGTTTTAAAGCTTCCGTTTATGGGAGTTTATGTGATCTGTTTCATTTCCTGATCAAGTCAAGAATGCAATTGTTACCCCGCTATTTAAAACAGGTTGCAGGAGAGATACTAATAATTACACACCTATTTGTTCGCTGTCTTCGATTTCGAAAATTTTTAAACTAAACTTAAAATAAACTGAGGATTTTAGCCTTTATACACAGACGACCTTTTTTCAGTCCCTGTCAGTACGGTTTTAGAACTATTCTATAAACTGAAGACGCTCTACTCTATTACTGTTTATTGATTTATAAATGTCTTGACGATAAGAAAAGTTGCAGTGGCCTCTTTGTTGACATGGTTGATCACAACATCCTTTTGAATAAATTGCTTTCGCGGTTTTATTTACAATGGGCTTGGATCCTTTTTGAATTGTAGGACCAAAGAGAGTACAAATTTGTAACGAAATAAGTGACTCCAAATTATTAATTTAGAAGTTCCCCAAGGTTGTGTCCTTGGTCCGGTTCTATTTCTATTTTATACTAATTCAATTTTTTCGTTAAATTTTTTTGGTAAAGTTACTGTTTTTGTAGATGATCTAGCCATTGCCCACGCATGAGTGAATCCTTTAAACCTAATCACAGATATAAGTCATGATGTTCATTTTCTTAGAGTTTAGTTTGCGGAACATAAGTTACTCGTTAGCAGGAAAACTCAACTTATGTATTTTAGTTTATGTGATAAAAAGTCACCAGAAATTATATATATTATATATCCATGAGATAAATTGTATATCCATGATATTATATCATGGTTATATTATATAGAGTACGTGACCCATACGCCAGAGAGCCCTGGTTCAAATTCCATCTGACACAAAAAGTTTCACGTTTTTTCAATTGAATTAATTTTTCTGTTCTGACTTCACCGAACTTAGATAAATTATATAGCATAATATTGAGGTGAAGTCCCAACAGAAAAATTAATTTAATTGAAAAAACGTGAAACTTTTTGTGTCAGATGGAATTTGAACCAGGGTTCTCTGGCGTATGGGTCACGTACTCTATATAATAGAGTAGAGTAAGAGAAAAGTGAACATTTTCGAATTTATTTTGAACATATTTTGTTTAAGTGTATTTTGTTTATACATTTCTTGATGCGCTTTGCTCAGATAAGGCAGTTTTGACTGCATCAAACACAACAACAATTCTTAATAAGAACCGCTAATCAGCGTGCTTATTGCAATTCAATGTAATGAGTGGGAGCGATGGCAACAACAATGCTGAAGCAACTAGAAAGATTAAAATTTCGAAACCCAAGCTTGAGCCTTATAATTCATAATAAATAATTAAATTCTTTTAATCTATTTAAATTTTTCTTTATTCTGATTTATACCCACATTTTGGGTAAATACCCAGGTGTTTGGGTAAATACCTGGTTATTTATTTTATTTATTTATTTATTTTTTTATTTATTTATTTATTTATTTGACATGCTAATGCAACAAGACCGAGGTCTTATAATTAAAGCATTAGCCTTTATTTACATCAGTTCATATGATAATATTGTTGAACAGTTAAACTAAACTAATAAAAACTAAAATAATGAGAATAATGTTAACAAATTAATTAGAATGAAGTATAGTTTGAAAGTATAAGTAAAAAAATAAAAATGAAGATTTACAATTATTAGAGGTAAAGAACGAATAAAGCGCAAGATTAATATAATATTATTGCAATGAGGAGAAAAAAATGCTCAATCGAAATTTAAATTGCACGGCATTGGTAATTGCTCTTAGATCGGTTGGTAGAGCGTTCCAAAGACGAATTGTAAACACAAACACCTGGTTATTTACATTTAAATACCCAATTTACCATTTGGGTATTTACCCTTGTCCCATCACTAGTCACGTACTCTACCCATTGCGCCATGGCCGCCCCAACTAAAACGTACTACGGGATTTTTCAATCTAAACTTCAATATGGTTTGAGCTGCTGGGGTGGTCTGGGGGATATATGCATAATATTTATCCTTTGTTAATAATACAAAAGTCTGCTGTAAGAATAATCTGTAAAGTTAATCGTTTGACTTCGTCTACGGATCTATTAAGACATCTAAAGATTTTACCATTAAGGCATTAATATTATTTTAAAGTTCTTAAATATTTTTTAAAAGAGGTGTGTATATACAGAACCCAATATCTGACACTTACAACTTAAGAACAAACAATTATTCAATTGTAACTGTTCCTATTTTTCGATTTAGACTCCCTGCAAATATAAGACTCGAAATAAATATGATAATATTTTTGAAGAAAATAAAATTGAGGCTTTTTGAGTTGGACCACTCGGAGATTGAACTTCTGATGCGCTCTATTAGCTCTATTTAAAAATAAAAACAAATAAAAAAAAAAAAATATAATTGCTTTGCCTCAAATATTCATTGTTAACCTTAAGTTTGTTCAGGTCACTGATAACAAGTTCGTTTTCAAAATGATGGCGCATTAGAAAATATTAAATGATTTAAAAATGAGTAAATAACCTGATATTATTATTCATGACTTTTTCCCAGCTGCTTTTCAGGAATTTCTTATCAAAAGACGGAAATTGCTATTATATCTTCTGATCATAAACTACCCGAAAACGAAAAAGTTACAATCATATCGATCACCAATATACATTTTATTTCCTTCAAAAGAAATCTTAATTGCAAGCAATACTACACATATTCCAATGCTGCCTTCAATCCTGAAAACACTTTTCATAGCTTGATTTTAGAAAATCACCTTCAGGTAGTTCTACGAATTCTCTCTTATCACGTCAATCGTCTCAAAACGCTTTCCGCGAACTGGTTACTTGAGTCGTGGGAACAGGAAAAAGTTACAAGAAGCCTTGTCGGATGAATACGAAGTTTTCGGAACGATATGAACTTTGTTTCTGGTCAAATAGTCCCGCACAAGATGAGATGTGTGAGCCCATGCATTGTCGTGGTGAAAAAACCATGACTTTTTCTCGACAATTCTGATATTTCTCCCCAAGATATTTTGTTTAAAAACGCAAAATTTTAGACAAACTCTTTGCTCAGCTAAATTCGACATTTCGAAATTCCCAGAACTCAAGAAATACTGACTTGTTTACAAAGCTATCACGAACAAGCTGCCAACAAATGGCTCTCAAACAGATATTTGAGTACCAGAGGACAGATGTACAAGCCCAGAAAAACTTTTTTTTATAAAATTTGAATGGGAATTACTGGTATATTTTGATCAGAACGTAGAAGTATTTAACACATTAATACATCTACTACTAAAAGTAGGAAAAATAGATCTTGAAAAAAGTTAAAAAAAAAGAAAATAAAATTGTATTATTACAAATACAATTACAAAAACAAAATAACAAATATGAAAAAAAAACAAAATTAAAAAAGGCAAAAATAAAAAACATAAAAATTATGATGTTCAAAAAGTACAAAAGTGTATGAAAAAGCCTCATAATATTAAGTGTTGAATTTTTCGTTTATTTAGAGAGCCAGGATAAAATTTCTACTGACGTATTAAAATGTCGTTAGAGAATATCGTAGTTCCTAACCTTAGTGTGCAATAAGTAACTGTTACAATTTTGCAGTTTCGTTGCTTTGCCTTCTTGTGCTGACGGCGTCATTAATTCTTTTTATAACTGTCGAGAGGTTCAAAATTTAACCTATGCTGTCGTATCTTTATTTTTATCTCTGCGTTTATACTAAGCGAGTAATAATATGATGCAACACAGTTGAAGTTTGAAAAGTGCTTCCTCAAACTTTATGGAAACCATGGGAGGGAACGTCTTTGCCAGATAACTAAATTTTTTCCAACTGAAAATTTAAAGCCTTAGGTGCGTCTTACATTATGCTCAAAATAGTCCCATTTTGAAATATTGTTTTTGTAATAATTTTTATTCAAAACATGAAATTCTCAATCTCCTGGGTATAGGTTCTCGAACTCTCCTTCAATCTAGCTGCTGATCACAGTGAAAAATATTTTTTCCTAAACATACTCTGTGGACAGAAAATACCAGAACATTTGAATTTAAATTTTTGGAGATTCCGATAGGGAAAATTATTTTCAAGTTTGCACTACTGTTACTGACATTTGTGCCAAATTACACATCAAAATATTCATTAGTGTACGCTTACGACCCGGAAACAGACGATCAATCGGGTGAATACCGTGATAAAGATGAGCGGAGACCGAAAAAACCACGTCAAAGCAAGTCAAAAATCGAGGTCATGTTGACAGTCTCTTCGATTATTGTGGTGTGGTGCATTATGAATTCCTTCCAACCGGCCAAACTGTCAACAAAGAATACTACTTGAATGTTATGCGTCATTTGCGTAATGCTGTGCGTCAAAATAGGCCAGATTTGTGGAGGGACAATTTTTGGTTTTTGCATTACGATAATGCACCATCTCACACTGCACTCGTAACTAGTGTTCATTTCGCCAAAAACTCAACCCATATCGTTTCGCAACCACCGTATTCGCCCGACTTAGCACCATATGACTTCTGGCTATTCCCTAAACTCAAGAGACCGCTCCGTGGACACCATTTTGAATCGATAGAAGAGATAGAAACCGAAACGAAGAAGGAATTGAAGGCTATACCGTAATTTGCAGCATGTTTTAAAAATTGGAAAAAACGTTGGCACCAGTGTATTGCATCCGGAGGGGGGGGGACTACTTTGAGGGGGATGAAATGAATTTAGAAGAATAAATAAAAATTTTTTTTGATTTATAAACAAACTTCCTTTGTTGATCTCGGTAGTTGAGTAGATAGGGAGCTTGACTGGGGCCCCAGTGGTCCAGGGTTCGAACCCCAGTCATGCCATAGTCCTACACCTAAAAACTTTTGCATTCTTTTCCTCATTTCTAATCAACTAAAAATTCATAAATACCTACTTACAACTTAAAATTTTTAGTAGGTGGTAGGGATAGATTGTGTCTAAGTAGCTTGTATTGAGGTAGAGTCATAACACTTGCCTCAGATTCTAATTCAGATGTTTCTAAGGCTTGCCGCCATTTTAAGAACATCCCACATATGATTTACCTGATTTTTCTTTTTTTCCCACTAATCTATCACCACCATAACCAAGGAAGACTTGAGTGAACACGTATTACACGTTTAAATATTTATGTTTCATGTAATTATATTCGTTTTACTTTAATTGTTATTGAAAAAATTAAAACTCTCTGTTAAAAATGTTGGTTTACAGTTAATTTTTGAGTCTTTTTAGAAATTTCTAATCCTTGACTAACAACTTTTACAAAAAATGTCATCATCATGAGCTAAGACTACTCTAAGGTCTCATATGCGAGAAAATTACGCGCTCATTATTTTGTGAGGAAAATTTCGTAATCTTGGCAACATGATTTTTGAACATAACAATTTCTTACAAAGCATTTCTGAGCATTTGAGCCATATTAAGATTTGAGTAGAGTTTGTTTTTAAGGCTTAAGTTTCGAAGCATTGTGTGCTTAGTCAAGCTCATATCATAACTTAACTCTTTGCGACCGTATGTCTGCTCTCAGCCACCAAAGCTTTTTTTACCATTCTAATCGTATGCTTCATATTGGAGACTGCTTTGAAAGATACCACACGATAAAGAACTATAAAATATAATTTTTACATAATATGAAATATATTATTATGTTACATATATCTAAAATTTCAAAAAAAAAAAATCAATAAATTTTATTTATCCTTCATAATCTTGCATGTTGTGTTTTACTGTTCTTACAATAAAAATTAATTCCGACCAGCATGACGGAAAGGGTTAATCAATGTTCTTTGTACAAATTGCAATTTGTAAGAGTAAAGATTGAAGTTCTACACCAAGTTCGTTTCTTAAGTCTTTTGATCAATATATATATATTTTGCTTTATTTTCAAACCTAACTAGAAAAGCCTTAAAATCCTTAGAAGCCTTAAAATCTTATTATATAAACTATTTTTATGTATTATCATTAAAAATAATTTCATCCCAAAAATGTTTACTTCCTTTATAACTCCCCTCTTCAACCGACTGCAACTTATATCACAGACTTATTCAATTTCCCTGCAATTTGATTCAATTAAATGATGCACAAAAAGCTATTCTAGGCAAGAAACCACTTGTTTCCACACTGCATAAAAAATGCATAAAAAAAATCCATGTTCTTAGCTCGAAACTGCTGAGCGTTGAGTTCCGCTTTAATACCCAATAATTATCATTTCAGCCAAATCAACTTTGAACGACAAGTTTTCAACATTACGTTGCCATAAATAAGAGCGTAAATTGCATTCATTGCAGCCACGGTAGCAGCAACATACCTAAAGAAGTATGCTGCATGCCTGCTTTGAAAATTGGTGCATCACACACACACACACAAATACACAGTAGCTAATAGTCACGTTGTGACTGTGACTATTGCAATGACGACGCTCACTCGCATGAATGCATGTTGGTGGTGGAAGTTGCTGCTGCTGTTGTTGTTATTACGCGATAATCAAACATTTCTTACAGGCAACACCTTATCTATCAAACGGGACAGTTGCGCCAGCCAAGTGCTGTCCAAACAAGAGTTCTTCAGTGGTAGCAACAGTACAAAAAAAAGAAAAAGAAGACGACCAAGCAACTAGTAGAATAAATGCGATGCTTTGAAAAGCTCATCGTCAGCGCGAGCGCGCGTTCCCTGATAATTATAGCCACTTAACCGCCGGGACTGGAATTGTTGCAGAATCCGTTTGTTTGATTTGATTCAACAGCTGAATATTGCTGTTGCTCTAACGTTGGTGCAATTATTTTCTAACTGCACTTTGGCGAGTATCCATGGGGACAAATAACTAGTGGCGAAGTGAAAAGAATTAAAATGTATCTGCAAATAATGCTGCTTAACAGGCAGCATTGTCCACCACATAAATGCCGCACCGTATTGATTGTAGCCACTTCTCTTAGGTTTTCATGCTGTTTTTTATTGTTGTAATAGCTGTGGTTTCATATCAAGAGGTGGTCATTTAATGAAAGGCAATACTACAATTATCTGAATGTTTGTTTTGGCTTCCTAGCAGAGGCGTTGAGAGTCAGTGAGAGGTGTAGAAAAAATTAATGACTATTCTGTTAGGAGTCAGAAGACGTTGTTTGAAAAATACAGAACTAATGAGCAGATTAAATTATTTTTTAGAGAAAATTTTTTTAAGCATGGTATTAATTTGAAGTATGATTCTTTTAGTTTTTCTTAAAATTGTTTGCAATGAACATAAATTGAATTGACAATATTAATAGCTTCAGATTCCGGCCTGAAATACTAGCTACGTTACTTCCAACATCCAAATCGGATTTCAATTTCGATTTGTAGCTTATGAAAAATAATTGATACTCGTTACTAAATGGCGTTGTGAACAGAAAGCTTTAAGCAAAAGTCATATTTTTTTAATCATGGACTCACATTCACACATACTTGGACGAAATTCTGACTTTCAACTTGAAAATATCATTTATATACATTATAAATAACAACGGACTAAGTACTGAGCCTTAAGGTGCACCACTAGTCCAATCCAATTTAAAAAAAAAAATGTCTTAATGTTGGAAATAAAAATCTTTCTTTTTCCCTCTTTTTGACGTGACTATGTTACGTTTTCCCGCGAGGGTTTAAAAAAAGATGACATTGATATTTTTCAAAATATATCGGCGTTGTATGAAATTGTTTTTTGCTAAGTATAGGTTCTATGATAAAAGTTATGAAACAACCAAAAACATTAATGTCTTGTCCTTATTTCTAAAATATTATAAAAAATTATGACATCATCGGGACGCTGCGAGAGCTGCCTAAGCAACGAATCTTCAAATTTGTTTCATAGAATTATAACACGCTATGTATAGGTGGCGGGGGTTAAAAATATAGCAGTAGAAGCTAGTTCTTAGATCCCATGATAAATATAGACAAAAAAATTGATGATGTCATTAGACCAGGAAGAGAGGTGCTACAAAATCGAAAATGCAACAATCATACAAAGGCGTTGCTTGGAACTATTTGTCGGTGAGTATCCGCGGAACGGTATATGTAATATAAAAGATATGAAGGACTTACTTGGCCTTATGACAAAAATAAAAAAAAAAATAATAATTTCCACGTCGTCAGGTAGTGGAAATAGCAGCTCATGCAACAAAAATGCAATATTCTTTCATGGAATTATTACTCTCTTAGTTATGATGCTACGATATATTTTATTTAACGAAAAGAAAGATTTCTTTCTGTGACCTTATAACGAAACAAAAAAATTTCGTCATATTTTTTTTGCGTCATAACACAATGATGTCAAACCGCTTAATGCAGTGAAAATGAAACAACAATGAAAAAACGTTGCATGGAATTATAACTCGGTGACTATGAACGCTACGGTAAATTTTACGGATCAGCAGTGAACGTAAGGTTTTTGACCATATCGCTCATTTCGTGCAAGACTGTCACAGCTCAAAATTTGCGAATTTTCAGGAGGCCACTTTAAACATTTGAAAATCATATTTCTTCTATAAATGTAGATGTTTCATTTATATTTTTGCACATTCTGGTAGAATAATATTTTATAAACATTATTCTGAAGTTAAATAGCTTTTATGATAACTATTAGTATTTTAAAAAATATTTTTTTTTCACACTGTTAGTTTTATGACGTTATTGCTGCAAAAATGCAAAGAATAAAATGTTATATGCAGTGTTGTGACGGTATTGCTAAAAAAAAAATAAATAATTCAATTGGAATTTTCAATTAAAATTTCATTTATTCATTTGACAAAAAAATATGTAATCTTGTTAACATAAAAGATAATTAAATAAGATATAATTTCGCATGTATAATGGATTTTTGTTTTTAAATAACATAAATTAAAATTAATTTTTATAACGAATCATAAAAAGTTTTGTAGTATTTAGGTATGATACCCTTATTTATTAAATCTAAGAGATAAATTTTCTTTCTCTCGGTTATACCAGGCTTGGACGAGAAAGCTTGTATAAAATGAATGTCTTTTTTTTAAACTCGCCTTAAGACTTATGCTTCTTCAAATCGTTCATGAGAGTATGATGTCTTGTAAAATAAGGAAGTTGGTGACTCCTTACTTACTTTTAAGATTTTAATATCCGATAGTTTTGCATTAGCCATATTCAGAGGGCCTATATAAGCATGTCGTCTGAATCGAAGTCATAGCAACAAGTAGAATCACTCGAGGTAAAAGAAAGTGAACAAGAAGCTTGTTCTTGGTGTTCCATGAGTTTTTAATATAAGAAGAGCCTTTAAAGAAAAATGAAAAGTTCTCCTATGTATTCATAAAAATTATCAGGAATAACGGCACAATTTAAAATGTGGCAAGTTTCTTTAAAATTGTTAACTATATATTAACAGCAAGAATGTGATAACTTCAATTGTTCCAAGTTGTGGTTGAAATTTAAAGAGTTAAGTTTGCTGACAATAACGGTTTAAGTCGAAATGATTTATAAAACAAAAAAAAAATTAGCAACAACAACATAACATCTTGTCTTATTACATTTATATTTATAAAAAATGTACTCAAAATTAATGTACTAAAATAGTTAACATCACTGGCTACTTTCTTTGTTTCCTTCATTTAATTATAGACCAAGTTTTTTTTTGCAATTTGCTTGATTTCTGGACAATAGTTAAAATTGCCAATTATGGTTTCAAAAGAAATATTTTTTGTATAGCAGGAGTATAGGTCTTGCCAAAAGAATGTGAAAACTTCATGATGTCTTAAGAAGAACGGCTTTAGCCTTTCTGCAAGTAGTTTTTAATGAATTTGAATACAAGAGACTTGCCTGTATCCAAAGACTCTTGGAACAAAAATGTTGAAGGAAATTTGGATTAGATCTTGATTCTAAATTGTTCAAATATCTTCGTAGATCTGATGGAAAAACTTCTCACAAGAAATTTTTGGAAAGTGGGATAAAATAATCGTTTTCTCAACCAATACGTAACAGTTGATTTTTTTCAAATATATCCTTTTCTAGTTTTTTGGTAGACTGATTTGCCTCACTGTTCTTCTTGACATTCCTGTCAAGCATTGTTTTCACCATGTATGTCTTCAGGTCGTGGTCGAGTGTGACAAGGAGTGCGTGAATCATTCGATGCCAATTTATGACTAAGTTCGAACTCCAACTGACACATACAATTTTTTGCACTTGAAATTAATTTTTCTGATCGTACGTCACCTCTCCGCAGACAATGCCTAAAAGAGTAAATAATGCCAGTAAAACTTCACTACATAAAGGGATTAATTATCGGTCATTGGTTGTCAAAACATTTAATAACGCCCATAACACAATTTGATCATAAGAATCTCGTTCAAAGTTCTTTCAAGGGGTAAAGTGGCCAATTCGTTTTTTTATAGGAACTAGTAGTAATTAATCTTTTTAGCCATTTTATTAATGAAATCTTAGGATTCTTCTTCCACATCACAATGGTTTTACTCGCTTTTGCTTTTTTTGGCTACGTCAATTTTCGTCAAGTGGCTACGTCAAGTCCTACTTAAACTTCTCAACTTTGGGTTGAACTGAAAAGTACCCAAAGCTAGCTATATTCCTATGAAGCCTATTTTTCACTCATCTCTTCAAATAACTTTGAGTTGTTAGTTTCAAAAATTCATCAAATATATAAATTGAATCTAAAGTTTCAAGTCAGTGTATATTTTCTGAAAACTCACGCGTGATTCGTAACATGTGGCAAGGCCAAAAATGCTCAGTAAGGTTTGCCATTTTACCATGAATAGAGTAACAAACGAAAAGGCTATAATCGACCTACCGAACAGGGTATTCAAGATATGGTGACCAAATTTTGCACCAGTTTCACTTTATTGGACATCAACCAACCAACCCATATGTGGAGAGTGCGTACCAAGGAGAATATTGCTGCTGTATCGGGCAGTGTGAATGAAGATCGCTATATGTCAAACGTTGCCATTCTCAACAATTGGGCTTGTGTTATTCGACCCCTGGAACATTTTACGTAAGGACCTCGGTATGAAACCATATAAAATAAGGCAAGTGCAAGAACTGAAGCCGGATGACTTACCACAATGTCGTTTGTTTGGTGAATGGGCCTTAGAAAAGTTGGATAAAGATCCACTTTTTTATCAAAAAATGTACTTCAGTGACGAAGCTCGTTTTTGGCTCAAAGGGTAAGTCAATAAACAGAATTGCCGAATTTTATCTAAAGAGCAGTCAATGCACCTTGAAAAATGCACTGTTTCGTGTGGTTTGTGGGCCGGCAGCATTATTGGACCGTTAATTTTTAAAAGTAATGAAAATACCAACGTTACAGTTAATGGACCAAAGTACCGTGCAATGATTACCGACTTTTTTTGCCCAAAATGAAAGAATTGGACTTGGTTCACATGTGGTTTCAACAAGACGGTGCCACATGCCATACGCCACTAACATGGACCTATTGAGAGGCGAGTTTGGTGAGCTATTAATCTCACGTCTTGGAGCAGTCTAATGGCCGCCAAGATCGTACGATTTGACCCCACTAGACTAGTTTTTGTGGGCTACGTGAAGTCTTTCATGTACAGGGATAAGCCAGCCACAATTGCAGCCCTGGAAGACTACATTACAGATGCCATTGGTAAGATACCGGTCGAAATGCTGAACAAAATATGTCAAAATAGGAGTTTATGGGCTCAGGCGAATACGCGCTCAACATTTACATGAAATAATCTTTAAAAAGTAAATGGCAGCCATTTATGTATCGCTTAAAAAAATATTTCATTTAACATTTTTATACCCCCACGTTTAAAAAACGTAAACGCCCATAAGGAGGCGTGGTAGGTATAGAAAAGTATATATATTCTTGATCAGCATCACTACCCGAGTTGATTTAGCCATGTCCGTCTGTCTGTCCGTCTGTCCGTCTGTCCGTCTGTCTGTGATCACGATTCCAGCCGTAATTTTAAAGCTATCATCACGAAATTCTATATTTAAGCTTTTATCTAAAAAATGAAGGTCAAGTTCGTAAATGAGCCAAATCGGATGAAAACCACGCCTACCTCCCATACAAAGCGACTTTATCAAAACGGTAAAATCTCTTAGAATTCAACAAAAATGAATATATGGACTTGCAATTTTGCATATGAGCTTTGATGTTCAAAATACACTCTAAGTATGAAATTCAATCAAATCGGATGAAAACCACGCCTACCTCCCATACAAAGTGACTTTATCAAAAAGGTAAAATTTCTCTAAAATCCACAAAAATTAATGTTTGGACTTGAAATTTTGCATATGAACTTTGATATATAACGTGTACTATGTGTATGAAATTCAATCAAATTGGGTGAAAACCACGCCCTCCTCCCATACAAAGCCCTTTTATCAAAAAACAAAAGCGAATATTTTCTGTTAAAAATGTAACGAAAACGGTTTTACAGATAAACATTTTATTGATTGCTTAAGACTTTGAATATACTTTGGTTCGGCCGTGGGGGTATTTTAACTTCGGCCCAGTCGAAGATCATTTCTTACTAGTTCTGTTTTTTTTTTCAATTGTCAAAAACCAAACGCTTAAAAAAATCACCCTTTATAAGTCTAAATAACTTTGAAACTTTTAAGACCTACCGCAAGAAATTTTCATAGTACACAAAATGAAAAAAAGATCGACCGTTAGTAATTAATAACATCATCTTACAGTTAATTAAAAAAATAAACACAGAAATATACACAGTGAACAACTTCATCCATCAAAGAACTTGGAAGGAAAGGCGTTCTCAAACAAACATGAGCTCAAACAACAATTTGCACACAAAGTCAAAAGAGAAAAGCATGAAATTGCATCTAAAATAAAAAAAAAACTCCATAAAAGTAAAAAAGTAAAAAGAAAAACAGACAACTAGTTGCGTTTGTACCAAGCTTAACCCACTGACAAGATTTAAGTGACCTTCTACTTTGAAGACCAAACAATTGCCCAAGCAGCCAAAGTCAAATTTAAATAGAAAAAAAGCAAATCCTGAAGTTGATGGAAAACCCATAAATAATCACTGCTCCAAGCATTGCAGCCGCAGCAAAATTCCGAGGGAGCGACCAGAAATGCATTTACATCCAAAATCATAGCTTAGAGCAAAGCCTCGGCTATAGGCGAAGCTTCTACGATTATGCTGTCATTCATAGCGGCAGCAGCAGCAGCCTGTTTGATGCACAAGCAGCAATGTTGCAACATAGCCGTAGATAAATTACTCGATGCATACTCACTGCTCTAGCCTAGCTGGCTATGGTAATGTTTACACCTACAATTTAGCTCGTAAATATTGAGTTTCCCCAAACTAAGCATGAGTTCGGACACAAAGGACTACGATAAAAACAGTTGGCAGGTACTGTGGCGAGCTGACTGACGTTGGCGTAGTTATTATTGTAATGGCGTTTTATAAATTCAGCTCTTCCCAAAGCGTTTACTTAGTCAAAGCCAGATTGCGCTTTTTATTTTGACTGTTTATTTTAACGTTAAGAGCAATTTTATTTTATTATTTTTTATTTTTTTATTCGGCCAATTTAAGCCAATCATTAGCTACTGCAGCTACCTAACAACAGTGAAGTTGAGCCAGCTTGACGTCTCAGTTCCTATGTTAGTCTGTTATTTTGTCTATGTAGCAGTTTTCGGATGCTTGTTTAATTTTTTTATTCATCAAACGCCGCTTAATACAGTGCCTGTTCAATGTTAAGTGATGGTCAGCATTTTTCGCTTATTTTTTTTTTTTTTTTCTATGCCTTAGCTACAGTTTTAAGTGAGCGCCATCTAACTCAGCCATTGAGCTAACCTATGTTTATCTCATAATTTATGTCGAACATAAACTTAAGGAACAGACTCTTAGATATTTCAGCAATGGGCTATGGGCTGAATTTCTTGGCTAACACTTGCTTCTAACTTGGCTATGCGTTGACTGAGTAGGCGATACAAGCTCAATGGCAATAGATAGTGAATTTTTAAGATTCTTTATGAAGGCTTAAGTCTTTTAAAGTGTCTCTGTAGAGCTCTATTTGTTGCCAACAGGATAGGATGTGAGGAAATATCGCAAACTTATATGAAATCAAGGCGCAAGATTTATTCATCTACATAAATTTTTAGTTATGGCTTTGGTTAGCCAACGAGAATTTTTTTCTTTTTAATATTAATAAAATTTATACAAAGGATAAGATTGTATTAATTCCTATAACGGAATCAAGGGTAGGAACAACAATTGTACTATCAACTTTGCTATTATGTACTGACACTAGGCAGGAAGGATAGTATTTTTCTAATGATTCATTTCGGGAACAGAAAATTTACAATATTCTTTCCAATATTAAGCTAGATAAATCATGAAGGTATCAAAGGCACATTTCTAGGATCTAATCCCTTAAAAATAGCCAATTTGTGCTCTTTCTATATCAAAATGAACTATTTTTAAACAACTATTCAAAATGAACAATGAACAACTATGAACTAGCTATTGATCTGTTATTTTTAAACGAAATCGTGGGTAAGATTTCGTAAGTAACAACAAAAACCACATTTAAAATAACAACTACAAACTCTGTTAGTTGTAAAAAGTTCTAAACGAACTTCAATAGGTGCATAAAATTAAGATTATCCCTAATAGTTATTATTCTATTGAGAGCCCCCTAAAAGTAAGCAAAAGAAGTAGCTAAGAACTCTTTTTGCCAAAAATATAAAAAAATTTGTTCTTGGCCAAAAAAAAAAAATCCCCGAAATTTTCTCGGAAATCAAAGCAAAGAAAAAAAAAACTGAAATATATTATACTTATTTCATCGACGAACAAGTACCTATACTAAACAGTGGCTTAAGTTATTTATAAAATAAATTCGTCCCTTTTAAAACAAGAAAAGATAAGCCAAGTGAACGTCCTTGGTTTAACTCTAATATCAAATTGCTGATTGAACAACGAAACTTTGCTTATAATCGCTGGAAACGCTTCAAAACTCCTGAACTTCATAACCATTTTGAACCAGCGCCGATAGTGGTACAAAAAATTTTCGTTCTGCGCATACAGCTGATCATGACGTCACAATATCAACGCTGTTTGGCCAAGCTGTTCATTCGTATATAATTTCTGCACAGAAATGTAATTCAAATTAAAAAAAAAGAATTGAGAAGCAATTTATTGAACTAAGAAGAGGATAAATTTTTACTACTTTCGAAAAAAACCTGTTACCTGTGAATTGAAAGGACAAATAAAAAATATTTTCAAGGTTTTAAATAATGAAACAAAATTTGTTAAGGGGGGGAGTAAGGTTTGTTTCGCCTAAAAATACCTTTTTTCATGAATTTTTTTAGAAAAAACTATTGCAGTAGGTTTATTTTACATATTATTATATAAAAGTACTACATTTGAAGAATATTTAAAAAAACTTTTGTTAAAAAATAGAGAGAAATAACGGATTTATTGTAGATCTCCGCAGGCGCCTCGAAAAAAAGTTTTGTGCGGTGACCAGTCTACAGTACCACTGGATCATCTGAACAAATAAAAATGCTTTCTTTAGTTTATTACTTTATCTCTCCAGTGACGTCGAGTTTTTTTTTCATATTTAAATTTTTCAATTTTTAACACCATTTTGAAGCCAAAATGACGATTTTTGACGAAAAAATCTACCTATTTGTTATTGTAAAATTGTAAAATCGACGTCACTAGAGAGCTATTTATATGTAGAATATCTGTACAAAATTTCAAAATGATCGGTTCAGTAGTTTTTTCTGTAGGCTGGTCACCGACTTTAAAAATTGCTTGTTTGGGAAAATCGATTTAAAGTTTTGTCACTCGGTTTGTAACGCACATAAGGAGGCGTGACAGGTATAGAAAAGTGTATATATTCTTGATCAGCATCACCACCCGAGTCGATGTAGCCATGTCCGTCTGTCCGTCTGCCCGTCTGTCTGTGATCACGATTACAGCCGTAATTTTCAAGCTCTCATCGCGAAATTCGATATTAAAGCTTTTATCTAAAAAATAAAGGTCAAGTACGGAAATGAGCCAAATCGGATAAAAACCACGCCTACCTCCCATACAAAGTGACTTTATCAAAACGGTAAAATCTCATTGAATTCCACAAAAATTAACATATGGACTTGAAACTTTGCATATGAGCTTTTATATTAATATACACTCTGCGTATGAGTGTCTATTCAACCAAATCGGATGAAAACCACGCCTACCTCCCATACAAAGTGACTGTATCAAAAAGGGTAAAACCTCTTTAAATTCCACAAAAATTAATATATGGACTTAAAATTTTGCAAATCAACTTTGATGTATAGTGAAAACCACACCCACCTCCCATATAAAGTGACTTTGTAAAAAAAAGAAAAGCAAAAGTTTTCTGTTAAAACTATGATGAAAATGTTTTTGCAAATAAACATTTTATTGACTGCTTAAGACTTTTAATATACTTTGGTTTGGCCGTGGGGGTATTTTAACTTCGGCCCAGTCGAAGATTGTTTCTTACTAGTTTTGTGTATTTTCGTTTTCGTTTGTGTGTGTTTTCTACAATTTCTTGGTTTAATTTTCGAATTTTTGCAAACATTCGTATTCTGAAATTTTTTTTTTAATTTTTATGTCACATTGAACGCTAGATGCTTGATCTATGAGATATTTTATAAAATGTTTAGTTATTAAAAGGGGTCCCCGTTTTTTTTTTCAAAAATTGCCTCAAGTTGGGTCATATATTTCATGATATCAGCACTGGGCAATGATAAACCACCCTCGCTTAAGTGATTCGCCAATAAGATTGATGGCTCCTCATAAGTTATGAACGAAGTGCTAGGTATTTCATACCGCAGTCTGTGATATATGTATATATCCGGCTACATTTTCCAGACCATCATATTCCAAGTCGTCAGAGTCCTTCGGTTCAATTTCTTCTTATATTTTCATGGGTCGCAATATCGAACCTATGCAAAAAGTAACAAATGTTTAAAGACATTGTATTTTCTCAGCTCTATAGGAAAAGTAGGAAAAGTAATCAAACTGCACTCTGACGCTGGTTTGTTTTTTTCTACTGTTCTTACAGTTAGCGACTGCGCACTTCATATTGTCAATTTCAATTAAAAAACTCTTAAATTTACTTAAAGAACAAAAATTTTTCACAAAACGCAACTGATCGCAATACGTTTCTCAAAGAAATAAAATATTGTGACAGCTGATTGTCAAATTTTAAAAGCAAAAATAACGGACCTGCGCAAAGCATAATCTCTTTTTCTATCATTCTTGGTGGACCATGATATTTAGTGTTCTAAGTTAGTGAAAATGTATTGTTCTTCGTTGTCTGCGTCTCGCTTAGTTTCGTCCTATTTAACCGGCAGCTCTCAAGCTGTGTCTGTAATAATTCATAGCAGTAAAAAGAGGGGTGCCCCGAGGTTCTCCATTTATATTAATGTTGCAAGACACATATTTACGCAGATGATGTTCAACTGCATGCTGGTTGCTGCTTGAATTTAATTGATAACTGCACTAAGGGAAAAAAATATTAAATTTATCCAAAAACTTCTTTAATTTATCCAAAAAGCGAGTCAATTTTGCACCAATAACGCATTTGCATAAATCGACTACGTAAATATTTAAAATTCATTTAAAAACTTTTTTAATTAAATAAAATATTAAAATATTTAAACAGAAATAATAAAAAAATATATTAAAATTATGCACGAATTTTTTTAAAAATCTTTCAAATATTTACTATTTGAAAATAAAACTATCACATCTAAAGGAAATTTATATAAAAAATATTGAAATTAAGAAACAATATATTCAAATATTTCTCACGAGCTGTGTCCATTAATGCCATTAGCATTGTTACTTTATTTTCTTTCTTCGTTCTTTAATATTATAATATTTTTGACAGTTGGTGCAATATAACGGCACCAAATGTCAAAAATAGTATAAAACTATAGAACGAAAAATAATAAAGCAACATATGCAGGCAAATGACAATCGGTCCGACAAATTCGTGGGAAAATGTCGAGTTGCTACATAATCGCATTACGCAGTCGCTCATATGTACGACCAAATATTTCTCTTATATTACTCTTGCAACAAAAACGAAATGAGAACTATAAGAAACTGCAGAAATAAACTGCAGGAACAGAGTGCGATGCTATTGCTGCTTGTCGGAATATGTGTGTACGTATGCGATGCTGTTGCTGCTTGTCGGCTATTTCAGCTGTATGGAATATGTGTGTAGGTGTGTGGTATAAATAAAATTTAAATACGGGAAAAAACGAGTTGTAAGGAAAATATTTGATTTATCCACATAAATATTTAAATAAAATTGATACTCAGGCGTGAATAATGTTAATATGCATTATTTCCCTTAGTGTGTGTTCCTAATATTTATTAATGATGATCTTAATGGCATAAATTACTGGGCTCATAAAAATGGAGTCTGTTTAAACCCAAGGAAATCAAAATGCATTGTCATCTACAAAAAGAAAATTTACCTGTCTCTTGTTTCTACGTTAACTTTAAATGGATCAAGAATAAATTTTTGTGACACGGTCAAAAACCTTGGCATAATATTTAACAAACATTTCGACGGTTCCTACGAAGACTATCACTTCTTTTAACGCGATCAAGAAAATCCTTTTTTTCAAACTGCGGCGACAAAAATCTGTTTTTGCAAAATGCGGCGAAAAAAATCCATATCAAAAAAGTGCGGCGAAGAAAATCCGTTTTTTTAAAATTCGGCGAAGAAAATTTCTTTTCAGAGTGTGACGTTAACAACGCTGTATTTTTTAAGGAGCGGGAGCAATTTTTCTGAAAAAAATTATATATTCAAATAATTATTTCTATTTATTATTTCATCTTTATAAGTCCTTACAGTACTCTATAAAATGATTTTTATATAAAAGTGATTTTTTTCACCGCATTTTGATAAAAGTGATTTTTTCCGCCGCATTTTGCATAAAGAGATTTTCTTCGCCGCAATTTTCTGTCGGAAGATTTTTTTCGTAAGCACCGTCGATTTGTCTTGGAATGAACACATTAACACATTAACTGCACATTTAACAGTCGGTTAAATCTACGGCATGCTTCGTTCCCTTTGGGCTACTCAGTACTTCACTCCACAAAAAATAAGGGCTCTTTTAGCAAAAACTTACCAAATTCCTAATCTTGTCTGCTAACTGAGAATTATTTGCTAACTGTGACACATTGAGTTTCGTCTACTCAACGTTGCTTATAACGATATAGCACGTTATATCTTTGTACTCAGACGATATGATCACATTTCCATATATACTTGGCAAATTTTTAATTTGACTTTCGACAATCTATTAAAACTAAGAACACCTGTGTTGTTACATAAAATAATTGTTAACAAAGAACCCACGTATTTATATGTACGATTACGCTTTCTTAGATCAAACAGATCAAATCAGTTAATGCAGTTAAAGCATTCTCAATTATGTTCAAAACGTCAATTTTATATATGTTCAATCCATTTGTGGAACTCTCTACCGAATTATTGAACGACAGCTGATATAATTAAAAATGGTAAAGAACAATTCAAATGGAAGTTTCTTATTATTTTTTGCTCAACTTTTATTTATTTAATTATAATTTATAGAAACTTGAAAGAGTTGACTTTTATTTCAAAGTTGTAAAGAAAACCGAATGTGCTTATATAAAGAAATCAGTTATCAGTTTGATCTTAAAAATTTTGATCCCAAAACAAACTAACAAAATTAAGAATTGGAAATTGCTCGATTTGGTTATATATTTTTGATATATAACCAACTAAAAATCTTGGTGAAAATCGTTTGCAGTATTTATGTTGAACTAAATTAAGGCATTAAATGTACTCTAATTAGTGCTCTTTTCAAAATTTATAGTTATTATCTAAAGATCTTAAAAGAAAGTTATTTTTCTCTTTTAAATACTTGTATGTAACTTAACAATATTTTAAGCGCATTCATTGCAGCTTATTTTGTATGCATTTTATTCAAATTTCAAAACAAGACTCCCAATTATGTTTGCTCTAAATATAATGAAAATACCAGATTGATTTAAAGAAAAGCTACATATAAAATCAAAATAAATCCAAACTTTCACCTACTTTTAAAATCAACACTGATTTGCATGCTTGTCCAAATAACTGTCTATAAACACACAAGATAAGCAAACAACAACAACAAAAGTTAATATTTACAAATTAATAAAAAGCAGCTATGAATACGAGAACAAATCCATATAACAGCTAAATTCAGCAGCGACAACAGAGAGCAAACAGATCAATTTTAAATCGAAGATAGCAGCAACAGGTTTGTTGCTTAAGTCTTTTGTTTTCTAAACTGCCTACGAGCTGCTTTTACAACAAAGAATCACAGCGCTGCATACGGACACACACATCAAAGCATGACATAGAAATTGACACACACGTATTATAAATTATATCTAAAAAGTGTCAACAGCAGTAGCCACAACAACACCAACCACCAACAATCATAATTATTGTGTTAAGAGCTTGAATGTTAGTTTAAGGGAATTAACATAATTAATCAATGCTGTTAACTGCTGTTGACTGCTGGTTGATGCTGTTGAAGAATGGAACTTAATCATATTTTGTAAACACACTTTTTCTTTCTCTCTTCCCTCCCATTTTCTGTCTTCTAAAGTGACTCTAATAAATTGGCTTGAAAGGCTGTTATACGCCGCAGAGCTGTGTAAACAAATTATGTCAAGTTGTTTGAAGCCTTTTATAAGCTTCTGTTAAGCGGATTATACACATAACGGTTGTATGCAGTTGCAAGTCAAAATATTATTGATTGTCACATTTAGCGCTGCAGTGTGTCTCAATATTCTGTATGTTTTTATTATTGTTTTTTTTTTTCGTTGTTGTTTTAATTTGACTACATTTGTCCGTTAGGCTATTGGAGATCATTTCCGCCAATGTGGGCATTTGTTATTGAGAATTTGTATGCATCTGTGGAGCAGATGAGCAATAAAATGTTTGACATGAAGACACATTTAGTTCTATTTTGATGCATTCATAAATGTTTGAGAATTTTGATAATGTTATTTCTTTTTGGAAGAAATAAGCGGAAATAATAAGGAAAAGCGATATAAAGCAAAAAAATGAAATCGTTTAAAAATGCACATGAATTAAAGCATCTTTAATAGTCATATGTTACAGCAGCAAGTTATGTGATTAACCCAATTTATTGCAGACGAACTCTTCAAGACATTCCTGAAAAAGTGTTATTTTTACAGTTGTTTGATGGTTTTCTAAAAAGTTTCTCACAAAGCTCTGCTATTATTATTTTAATTTTACACTGATTTTAACTGTCATGCTACTAAGTACGAACATTTTTCAGAGTCTTATTTTGCTCTATTGAAACTATCTTCAACTTTCAGCCCTTCTTCAACTTTCTGTTTCTAACTGCAAAATATGCAGCATTCTAATTCACGTCTGGCTTTACACTCAGTTTCGAGGCGAATCACCTCTCCAGGGTAGTTGTTAAATTCTAACATAAAGATTGCCCTCATCGTACAGTATGCCCATAACCAGCAACTTCCATGGTGTGGGGGTTCTATCACAAAAATGTATTGAACCTATAACGGTATTGTAAGTAAGGATATGGGACTTTTTCACGCAAGCTAGATACTTTTTAAAATTAGTCTGGCCTAGAGTGGAACTAAAGGTATGTAAGCAAAAATTCCTCATGAGCTTCATATATTTTTGAAAACTACGCTTAAAAAAATAAATTTCTGCATCATTACTTTCTTTCTGCGACATAAATTTTGACTGCGCCCAAGGTTTTATAGTTTTCATTGTCAGACTTTTTTTTCTGAAATCCAAAAAAATTTAGAGATAATTTTTTTTATGCAAACCTCTTCATTTACTCATTAATAACAACTTGTCATGTATGCGCTAGAAGATATTCTGGTCCAAAGATCATCGAAATCGGTCATTTGCTTATATCTCTGCTAAAAGTTAATATGAAATTTCTACTTTGCGTTATTCAAACATATCTAGTCGCATAGCGTGGAAACTGTTTGTTTTATGTTAAAATTCTTAAGGACATTTTTGTAGATAATAATCAGATGTACAATTTTGTTCTGAGCATATTTTCTGTCCTACAAAGAGGAGCGAAGATATAAGCGAATGACCGATTTCGGTGATTTTTGATCCTGAATATCTTCAAGCGCATACATGGTATCATAGGGAACTCTTGACAAGTTATCATTTATACGTTAATGAAGAGATTTGCATAAAAAAATTAAGGACTAATTTTCAAACGAAACTTTGGATTTTTAAAAAAAAAAGACTTGCATGAAAGATATAAAACCTCGGGCGCAGTCAAAAGTTATGTCGCAGAAAACAACTAATGATGCAGAAATTTATTTTTTTACTCGTAGTTTTCAAAAATATACGAAGCCCATGAGGTTAAAAATTCGTTCCACTCTAATGTGGCCTATTTTTTTATTTTTTTTTTTCTTAGTGACAGAAGTGGTTCCATAATTAATTGAACTTTTTATGGAGTAGTTTTTGAGGTAATTGTAATATTTTTTTTTTTCGCCTATACTTTCTTTTCACATGTTGCAAATTGAGAATTGTTTTATTTTATTGTCATTATTAAAATATAATTTTGAAAATCAATTCTGATTTCCTCAAATTTAGACTTTTTGTTTTACCCTCTACAGAATATGAGCTTTAATGGTTTAGGATCTTTGAGTATGGATATGCAGTCGGAATTTCAAAATTCTATCAGTTTTCGATTTTTACATCTGATATCTTGGATTTACCAAAATACTCTCAGAAGAAGCCAATTGTTGTTAGCGTCTCGATGTTTTCATTGACTGATGTTTTTTCCTCATCAATACTATAGATAGTTTTTCTGAGGAAAGTCTTTAATTTTTATAATGGATTTGACTACAACAAATATTTCACACTTATCTTAAGATATTCGTTTAAGAGGTTCTATTATAAGTGCTCCGATAGTTTCAGAATAAAGTGCTCCCTAGTTTCAAAAACAACAAGGAGTTCGAGTTAAGACAGTGAAAGAAAGGGCTGAAAACTATCTAATCACCTCCATTCATCACCGTGCTCAATATTGACGAAAGATTTAGCTCTGTATGCATACATAGTCCAATTGACTCAAAGTTTTGCAGCCGGCAGAGCAGCAGAGTCGTCCTTTCTCTAATTGGGTCTTGCAGAACATGAACGGTGAAGGTGATTTTTCTGGAGATGTCAATGCACTAACAATGATTTGGTGCGGATCGTGAACGAATAAGCCATAGAGCAATATTTTTCGAAAATGTCGAAAGAAGAGTCGTTATTGCCAATGGAATGGAAAGTCGCTGCAGAGACATGATAAAAAATGTCTCGTGTTCGTTCGATGCAGCATAGAGACACAGACGACCTCTACTTTTAACTATGGCGGAATTTACCTTGTCAACATTGTTTTGGCTGTTGATCTCCTCTATTTTCGAATCTGTCAGTGAAGCTAGAGATAAACTGCAGTAAATTAAATTTGCAATCGATTGCAATTAGCTGAGATTTAACCCTAGAACTGCATCGCTATTTTTTTTTACCTATTCCTTTATCGCGGGGTGAAAAAAACACCCCAACTTTCAAGGGCCCGTATCTCGGACACAGCGTGACTTTGATGGTTTCATGGGGGCTCATTTTTTTCGTCTTTTGACCTAGAATCACGTGAACTAAATTGTTTGGCCAAAAAATTGGAGGGTCCGGGAATATTGACCAAGAAGGGCAAAAAACGTGAAAAACTAGGAAAAATTTTATTTTTCGTTAAAATTACGATATCTCAGTGAGTTTTTGACTAAATCTAGTAATTCCAACGGGGTTCTAAAGAGGAGATAATATGTTTAAAGGATATTATAGTAGTTTTGGCCAATTTTCCAAAAATGCTATTTATTTTGAGAAATCAAAGTGCACAAATACAAGAATTTGAATAAACGATTTTTGCCGCACAGATCGTTACAATGAATAAGAATTTCGTTCAAATTGGAAATAAACATATTTATTTGAAACTATAAAGTACAACGCCTCAAAAATACCTTGATTAAAAAAATTTCATCATTTAAAGTTAACTTGTATCACTGAAAACTTTAATTTCGTACTGCGTCTAATCGAATGAACGAGTTAGAATTGTAATATTTTTTACATCTGTTTAAATACTTGTTAGCAGGTACCGTTTTTTTTAAAGTGAGTGCACATTTTTGGTTGTTGTTGGTAAGTACACTCAATGAACATTTATTCCCAAGTAGTTGTTGTTGTTATTTTGTTAACCAATATTGAGAGCAGAGCATTTTTTGTTATTAAAACAAGTGCGACTTATCAAGTTGAAGGGAGCGTATATATGTAAATATATGTGAAGTGGGGCTCTTATACACTCATTACTTGTCCAAAAAGTTTAAACAACACGAAAATAAGAAAACTTTAGGATGACGAAATATATACACAAACTGTATCGTGGGGTGAAAAAGCACCCCAGACGCACTTCTTATGTTCACTGCTTGAGCAAGCACGTGGTACGGATGCCACGAGCATGCTCCCTCTACTCTCAGACGTTGAAATAGAATTATGGTTACGGTCCCGGGCCGTAAACGAAAGGCGTTTGTGTCTGGCGCGAGATTTAAGCCAGTCTGGGGTGCTTTTTCACCCCACGATACAGTTCTAGGGTTAAAGATGATACCTCAAATTTTAAAAAAATGATATCAAGAAAAACACGTTTTCGGTTAAAACGAATTTTAAACAAAATATAGCTGCGTTCGATTCGCCAGCCTATACTCAATTCATATCGCTTATTTAAAAATTTGTATGGGAAAACAACAACAAAGTCTACAGCTAGTTCACCTACTCTATAGTCAATTATCAGTTGAGTTGAGTAAAGTTGCGTTGCCAAGTTCTTATTTTTTAGTTGGTTTGTGTACGGAATAAGGTAAAATGTAATAGATTCTGTCAAAATGTGTTGTGAGCACAAAAACAAAATTAATTTTCTTTAAAGGGGAAATACCTTTATAATTTCAGAAAAATTCACATTTTTTCATATTTTTTTTTTTTTAACATATTAAAAATATACTGTCAAAAGTAAATACAAAGCAAAATATTAAATATTTACGGAGTTATGGTCAAAAACGTTTGAGTCCGTAACCGTCACTTTTCAGGTAGTCGGAACGCTTAGGGCAGAGGAATGCTTCTTCCACAATAGATTATTAATTCTTTTGTTCCGTAATTTTTCACAGTTTTTACTGTATTATCGACATTTGTATTTGTTCTGTTTGTAAGTACAAAATAAGTTTCGGTTAGTCTGGATCGAGAAGCCTAGGTTACAAAATTTCAGCTTTTCAGAAAACACCGATGAGGCACGGGTATCGAAGCAGAACAGAAAAAGTCTCTCCGAGACGAAAGCTGCTCGTACAGCTTAAAAACAGCAGCAGCTGCAAAGATAATCAGCTTTTCCAGGCGGACAAAGGGGTATTGTATGGACCCGTAATCGCAGATTGACCCATAAGTCACTTAAACTTACAGGTTTACCGTATGGAAACTTTAATCGTGATTATCTTAAAAATACTTTTTCAAAAAATGCTCATGCTGTAACTCAAAAAGTTAATGACCGAAATTGTTGTTGACCGAAATCACGCTGAAATTTTGACAGGTTTCTGTCTACAGCAGTACCGGAAGGATGTACCTTCAAGTACACAGCAGGCGCCTGAGAAGATACTCTGCAGAGCCGCCATTTTGTAAAAAAAAAAAATTAAAATGTTTTTTACAGTTTTTTTTCAAAGGTGTACTAAAAAGATAGGAAAATAAAAAAAAATGATCCAATTATGTTATCAACTTGAAAAAAATTCATTAAACAGACTAATTTCCCTTGTCTAAAGGTATCTCCCCCCTTAAGCAGTTTCTTCGTTTTCAATTTAATTTATTGGCAGACTTCATGTGATCTTGCAAAACAAAAGTGTTGCCAACTATTCAGCAAGTAACAGCTAAATGAGTAGCCGTTTTTTTCGTACTCGAGTTGAGAACTGGCGAATCAAACGCAGCTTATGTTGAAAATATTTGAAAACTAATTATTCCCTTTTTTATATCATCTTAAGGATATTTATACATCACTTAAGCCATAATGGATTTCTAATGTGACAAAACTTCTTCAATAACTTTCCTAACGAAATCAAGTTCGTTTCTTAAATCTTTCGTTTTATTCACTTTAATTGGCGATGTCTTGTTGAAATGCGTCAAGAACATCTATAATTAAAATTTCGTTTTCCTCACCATCTTCTTTGTCTTGTAAAATACCGTTATAACTGTTTTTATGTTTTTTTTTTGTTGCTGCAGGCGCAATAAAAGGGTACTCTTTTTTATTGCGTTAATGCTATGAAGGACAATTGATGAACCATAGCAAACATTCTTTTACATGGAATTCCTTCATAGTGGAACTCAATTTTTTTTTTTTTTCAATATTACAATCATTTTTATAAAACAGTTTTTTGCTTCTACCGCAAATTTAAGTTTCTTAAAATGTGACTGTTTCTTATTCAGTGTGCGGTGATGATATATACCGTTCTAGTATTTCACAGAGCTCATGTCGTTTTCGCAAACAAGACAAGCAATTATTTCATTCTATTGCTTATAGAAGCAACTGTGACACAAACACGTTGTAAAATAAATCCTACAGGCGCACTCGAAACCAAACATATCCATACATTCCTCAATATAATCGGTGTCCAGCAGCAGCAACAGCTTGTTAGTGTTTTTAAGACTTATTTAGAAGCAGTTAAAACAAAGCAGCAGCAGCAGCAGAAAATACAACAGCAACAATACCAATAAAACAAACAGCAATGTTGCTGCCATTTAGATTTTTTTTCTTAATTTTTTATTACTTCATTTCAATTGCTGCTCTTTTTTCCTATGATCACATGCAAAATTGTGCAAGAATTGAAAATTAAATAATTCTTGTGGAAACTCAAGGCAACTCGTTGCAAAATTGAGCAGATCGGCTGTACAGATACAAGATTGTTTGTTGTTGTTGTTACAGTTATATGCAGAAATTTATAAGTTTTCTCTTCCAACTTTAGTTTACTTCCAACTGCGTCAAGTTTTTGCATCTGCAACTAATTTAACTGAAGCTGGTTTCAGCAACAGCTGCTACAGTTAAAATGAGCAACAGAAATAAAAAAAAAACTAACAACAACAATTTATGCTTTGCAGCTGTATTATTGCTGTATTAACATTCTTTTATTGCTTTTCAATTGCAACTCAAAATGTTGCTCATACGCCTCGACGCTGAAGACCGTTTCTGCTTCGGCGTTTCTTTAGTTTTGCTCTTTTTATGCCTATTATAGGCCTACTTTTTCGTATTGGTAACTTTTTTCTACCGCCATTGCTTATTATTTTCAGTACGCTGCAAGTGCATCTACGACATGTTGTTCCTGTTCTTGTTCTGCTTTGTGTTGTCGAACAATTTTAATTACGTCATTAATTATCACTGACTGCTGAGTTTGCCGCATACCTCCCGTGGTGATCACGCTTACTTCTGAGAAAATGAGATTCTTTTCCAGCTTTTGTGTTCAGTTGCATTGCCAAGTTTGAAATTCTTAAGCTACTTGATTGACCGTTAATTGGCAGCTTTTGCGCGTCTTTTGTAGCTATGTTGCTACTACTTTGGCAGCACTTTCAAAGACGTGTAAATATTTGCTGCAGGCTATTGCATTGTTTTGTGAACTGCAATGAACTTGCTCGCTTTAATGTTATACTGTTATAATTGCAAGGAAAAT
Source organism: Pherbina coryleti (assembly GCA_943735915.1). Lineage (NCBI taxonomy): Eukaryota > Metazoa > Arthropoda > Insecta > Diptera > Sciomyzidae > Pherbina > Pherbina coryleti. Next base: position 18,834,032 of record OX030950.1, on the reverse strand, counting down.
TATTTCTTTGTTTGGACAACTCAACCTGTTTTACAGTTAAATGCTACAAAAGACTCCATACAAGGAAGTGAAGCTGCAGTTGTAGTGTTCATTGGAATTGTGTCTAGTTTTTAATTGCTATTCAAAAGTGCGAGAAGAAAATGTTTTATTTATTTGTTCAACCAAGCCATTAAATTTCACGCGTGAATGTTGGAGGATGAGTCTTCATCAGTGACTCTTCATATGGCAATATTGTTGATTGTTTCAGCATGTTAAGGTTAGTTTAATCCATGTCGAACTTTAATAAACCAAAAGAGATATTGAGAAGTTGAAGGCTAAAATAACGCGGTATTTTAAGTGAAAAGCATGTTAATTTCATGTACAAAAAAAGTGCTTCTCCGAACCAAGTAATGATATTGCACTTACATATTTTTAACCTTTTAGCACATTTAGTGATCAGATTTAGCAAAAATTCTATGAAATGCATAATTTTAGTACCAATCAGTAAAACGGATCAGGTTAACGCCATTTAATAGAGCGCAATATTTAATATTTCTATAGAGTGGTCTGCAAAGCCTATAGTCCTAGACCTTTTTTTGAATTCGCATCATGGAATTAATGATATGAGTATTCACACACCTCTTGGTAATTCGGACCAGTGCAGCATATTCGCTGCTTTTCATATTCTAACTAATGTACTTCTACGCCTAATACCCCCAAGATGAACTCTTACTTTTATGGAAAAGCTAATTGGATCTCGTTAAATACTTTCAAGGTAACTTGATTTCAATTGGAAGTAATATTTAACTGATAGAAATCTAAGTTCCGCGGATCTTATAGGACAAAAACTAATTTTATTAGACATGCAAACTTTCATCCCATTCATACAGGACTGGAGTATTTTCATCTTGTTGGAAGGTCACAAAGGCCGGTACCTAGGCCGGTACCTAAAAAGGGCGATGCCATAAGCCCAGAGAACTACCAATCCATTGCGATATGCTCTACGCTCTTCAAAGTCATGGAGCGTTTAATAAACTTCCAGCATATAAATTATCTAAAACGCAGCGAGTTCCTCAGTGACTGGTAACAATCCGTAGGGCCCCCTCTTCTGGGGTAGCCTTATATCGTTGCTCACTGAGAAATTTGACCAAGGTTGTTACTCTGGATATTTCTAGGACGTTTTACCGAGTTGGGTATAAAGCTCTCAAGTCAAAACATACAGTTTTTGTGGTATCTTTGCTCGATGGATCAATTGTATTCTTAAGGGCAGATCGATACGTATCGTGGTAGACGGCATTTCGCCCAGTGGACACTGAAGTACAGTGGACGGTGAAGTACCGCAAGGTTCAGTCCTATCGTCAACTTTGTTTCTGATATTTACCAACCATCGTTGTCTCATAACACAATTCATTTATTTGAGGTCAATAGCAGAATTTGTCATTACAATTCTATCAAAAATAGGCTCCAGCTCTTTGAAGGTTAAGAGAAAGATACAATATCTGAATGACTCATATCTTAAAAGCTATGCGAACAGTTGTCCACATTTAATTTCGCAAAATGCGCTAGTTGAAATAAAAAGGAGAAGTTGGCTGCATCGTGGACACATCCGTAGGTTTTGACGAGACCGTATCGTTATCCTGGTCCTTATTTTTGTTTCTATCCTTTTTTTTTGTTCCCAAACTTGTCCTCATTTTTATCTTTACACTTCCGTTTGCCATTTTTCTCATCCGAATCCTTATTTTAATATATATCCAAATTCTTAATGCTTATCTTTGAATCCCTTTCCTTTTTCTTTCCTTTCCCACCCCTTTTCTAAATTTTTTCCATAAATATTGTCCTCAGTGTATCCAAGTAATGTTGCTATTCCTTGTCCTATTTCTTTATTCTTTCCCCCACATTATCCTTCCCAACATTATCCTTAATATTGTTTTAGGTGTGTCTTAATCTTTGTCCCTATCCTTGTTCCAATCCTTAGGGTATTCCTTTTCCCAATCTTTGTCTTTTTAGTCCTAACCCTTGTCCATGCCCAATTCCATGCTCTAATCATTGTTCAAATCGTTGTCCTACTCCTAATCTTATTCTTAATTCTGATATTTCTCAAAATCCTTGCCATTATCCTTTTTCAAATCGTTGCCCCAGTCATTATCCAAATCCTTGTCCTTGTACTGTTGCTTATGTTAATTTTAATTTAATTTTTTTATAATATTTTTATTTTATTTTTGCTTTTGCTTTTGCTTTTGCATTTGATGCATTTAAGTAAGTTTAGGGGATTCCCGAATAGACAATAATTTTTTAATTTTCAACGTATGACCGAAAACCTCAGCTTTCTGTTTTTCTATAGGATTAATTGTAGCGTCAATAGTTACTGAGTTATAATTCCATGTAACGTTTTTGCATTGTTGTAGCATTTTTACTTGTTCCAAAAAAATAAAATTGTTTTCATTTTCGTGAACAAGGAACCATTTTTTTTCTTTCGTTAAATAAAATTGTTTATTTCTATTCAGCAAGTAAGAATTCCATGATGCAACAAGATTGCATTTCTGTTGCATAAGCTGATACCTCCGCAAACTGCGCCGTCAGATTTTTTTTTTATTTCTGTCGTATGGCGAAGCTAAAATCCTTCAATTCTATTTTATAACATTTACTGTGCTACATATTCTCACCGAGAAATGATTCCATGCAATGCCTTTGCATGATTGACCGACCTTTTAAGGGCCTCTTCGTGGCCTTGTCATGAATGGCTTCATGAATTTTTTTTGTTTTTTTTTTATTGCCAATAAATCCAAGAATAAACCTTTATGGTCATGTTATTACTTTTATTACAACACCTATAGTCATGGAATACCAATTCCTTGCATCTCCGGTGCATTTTGGAAAAATGTCTTTTTCCAATATTTTTGGCAATTTGAGCTATAAAACGTTACGTTGTCGGGTCAAAATTTATAAATTTCTTTAAAGACATGAAAAAAGAAGCTTAATGATTTAAAAAAGCTTAATTTTTGGATATTTTAAATCTCCATAAGACCCCACTTTTGTAAAAAATTTTGGTTTTGACCAAAGTTCTGTTATTGAACAATGTTCTTAATTTAAAATCGACTAAATCAAAGTAATGAATTTTTCAAAGATCATTACGCGGCTTAAGCATTTCTATAAAATAGATAAAAAGTGATTCTCTACACAGAGTGACACATGTTTTTCAATTATTCGGCATGACACCCGGACTTACATTTTATTTTCCGTATTAAAACAACGAACAGTTTTTTTGTGACTCGTTTTATTTAGCTCAGAAAATAGACTGACTCTCTTTTCAACATTCAAGTTATAAATCTACGTATGTGTATATGTGTAATGCATATTGCAAGTGTTGCTTCTTAAAAAAATAAAAAGGGTTTCTTTAATTGATTAAAAGTAATTACATATGGAATTTAATGTTGTACTTATAAGTTGCATATGTAACTCCACCTCGCTTTGTTTAAATAGTAGAGCTTATCTTTTCTTTTTTTTTTTACAGTATTATTATACAAAACCAATAAGTTATAATTATATTTAGTAGGTACTAATTTATTCTAGTGAGCAAAATTGTTTGAATATAGTATTCATTATATATAGTATTATATATTCATATTTAAAAATGCTTTAAATTCTTTCTTTAACTTTTGATTTATTAATTTGAATTTGTGACATATAGTAATGCAACATATAAAATGTAACACATAAATTAATGTACTTGGTTTTTGTATTAATTTTGTTTTCAGAATTTTAGTTTAACTTAAACATTTCTTTTTTATAATATAAATAGTTTTTGTTAATATTTTCAATATATGGTGATATTTCGAAAGAAAAACAAAATGGTATTTCAATCATTGAATAGTATTTTTCCTAGAAAAAATGTTTGTTAATGATATATGAGTATGTTTTATGAATGAGTAAATAATGAAAAATTCTTTGAAGTATTTTAAAATAAAAATAACGTTTTCTTATTTGAAATATTTGTTACAACTTCAGCGAAATATAAAAATAAAAATGAAAATGTATTTTATGAGATTCAATAAGATTTTTCTTATCTAATACCTTTGCTTGTAGATGCTTCTAAATCTAAAATATTTTTTTGGTTTTCAATTTCTGTTTCGTTTTGTTTTTTTTTTCTTCTCCCTGAGTAATCTCTACTGGTTTGCTTTTTGTCAAATTTAGTATCTTCTATTGAATTTTGATATTTATAAGGTCTCTTTATGATTTGTCGGTCACGCTTATATCCTTTTTCGTCCTTGAAAAATGTGTCTCCTTTTTCTTTTACGTCTTTTATTATATATCGTGGTAAATGTTTCAAATTATGAAACCCAAGATTTTTAACAAGTTCTCTATTTCTAAATGTGCGAGGTTCTGTTCTATTTTTATTGAATTTATTTATTTTTATAATTTTATTTTCATGTATTTTATCTACTAATCGCTGCCATTCAGACATGTTTAAATTTGCATGTATCAGTTCGTTTGGTTTATATTTAGTTGTAGAATGTGTGGTATTATTATATATTTCAACCGCTTTGAACGCTAAGGTTTTGTTATCAGTTTCTTTAAATTCGTCTCTTAACTTAAATAAGCGCATATGTTCGTTCAAGGTTGAATGAAATCTCTCGATGTCGGAATTTCCAGTGTGTGTATTCGGTGATGTAAAGTGATACAAAATATCTTCTTTATTTAAAAAGTTTTTAATATAAGCGGTATTAAATTCATTGTCAGCAACTATTTTGTTTGGTTTTCCTAAATTTGCAAATCTTTGTTTTAAAATATTAACAATTGATATTGAATTTCGATCCGGTAGTGAATGTATCGACACATGCTTAGTTAATTTGTCAATGCATGTCAAAAAGGTTGTATTTTTGTTTGCAAACCAAATATCTATGTGAAAAATCTGGTTTGGTTTGTTCGGGGTATCGGAAATCATTAAATTGGGTCTGATTGGGTTTCTATCATATTTACACATATTGCATGTAATGCAATTATTTATATATTTTTGTATTTCTAAAAGAAGATTTGGGAAGTAGAAAATATCCTTTAGTCCCAAGAAAGTTACTTCTATTCCTCTGTGGTTGCTATCAGTGTGAGTTTTCTCAATTATTTCTAGCAGTTTTTCTCTACATGTTATATCTTGTAGAAGCTTGGTGCTTCTAACCATCTTCATATTAGGAGCATTAGAAAAATATTTTACAATAGTTTCTTGAAAATGTTTAAATACACTGTCATCTGAACAGTATACAGCAACAGTACCTTTAATTGGCAAGTGTGTTTTTAGAACATCTAAGACATAACTTTCATCATAGTCTTTTAATGAAATTACCATTCTTTTCTTTTTATTGAAGATTATTTTATGAGTAAAAGTGTTTATATTTTTTTTCTCTAAAATAATTTGGCTTTTAAAAACATTGAGTGGAATTTCACTTATATGTATGTGATCATTTAAATTTTCTTGCCCACTATGTATAGTGGCTATATCGGAGGCTATTTGCTCTTCGACAAAGTTTGTTTCCAACCGACTTAAATAATCTGCAACTCTATTTTCGCGACCTTTAATGTACTCTATATCGAACTCGTATTCGTTCAAGCTTATTTTCCAGCGTTGAAGTTTTGAATTTGGCTCTTTAATTGAATTTAGCTATACTAATGGACGATGGTCTGTTTGAATTTTAAATTTCCTGCCGAATAAATAAGAACGGAAATGTTTTGTCGCCCAAATAATTGCTGGACATGTGCATAATTGATTGGACATGTGCATATGAGTTCTTTAAGTTTATTAAAGGATTCAATGTACGAATTATCTTTTATATTAATTTTGCAACCTTTTTGTAAGAATTTAGTCATTGGAAGGGCTACTTTTGAGTAGTCCCTAATGAACTTACGGTAGTAACCAGTGATACCCAGAAATGATTTAATTTGTTTATTAGTTGTTGGCAGTTTAACATTTTTAATAACTTCTATTTTGTTCGGATTTGGCTTAATTCCTTTATCAGTTATTACGTGTCCTAAATATTCAGTTTCCCGTTTTAAAAAATCGCACTTATCGGCTTGTACCTTAAGGTTATATTCTAGTAATCTTTTAAATATTTTATTTAGTGAGTCAATATGTTCTTTGAGAGAAGTAGAAAATATAAGTATGTCGTCAAGATATACGACGCATATGTTATTGACATAATCATGTAAGACTTCATTCATCATCCTTTGAAAGGATGCTGGAGCATTTTTTAACCCAAATGGCATACGTGTGAATTCATAATGGCCGTTTGGTGTTGAAAATGCAGTCTTGTGTCGATCTTTTTCACTAATAGGTATTTGATGGAAGCCTTTTGCGAGGTCTATTGTTGAAAAATATTGGGAATTACCTAGCTTTGACAAGATGTCCTCTATGTTGGGTATAGGGAACTTGTCTTCAATAGTAATGTCGTTTAACTTCCTGTAGTCAATGACTACACGCCACTTTTGTTTACCGGAATTATCTAATTTTTTAGGAACTATCCATATAGGTGCGTTATATGGACTTGTTGATTTTGTTATTATACCAGAACTTAACATTTCTGAGATTTGCTTCTCAACTTCAACTTTATGCGCTTCAGGATATCTGTAAGTCTTGGAATATACAGGAATATCGTTTTTGGTGGGTATTATGTGTTTGTATCTAACTACTTCTGATAAATTATCTCCTTCGAAAAAGAAAACCTGTTTGAATTTTTTTATGGTTTCTGTAGCAAGCATTATCTCTTCTTTATTCAAATTGTTAAGGTTAAATTTTTCTACAATCTGGTCTAATTTTGGAGGTCTAAATTCGGTAGTCGTCGTTTGATTTGAAAAATTATTTATTTCGTCCTCAGTTAGCTTTTCCTTGGAAATATCAAAGATTAGTGGTAAAATAGCATTTTGCGTTACTAATTTTAAATTTTTAAAATCAATTTGTGCTTTTAAGGGCTTTAAAATATTACATCCTATAATACCATCAAAATGACTTAAAATATTTGTTTCAAGCATTTCCACTTGTACATTATGGACATTAAATTCCTTAAATAGAGGAATTGTTATTTTGGATTGGAATAAAGTATTCGAGTTAATTGTTTTTAATGAAATTGGTTTTTCTAGTTTGGATTGAAAAGTATTATGAAACAATCCCTTTTGAACTAATGAGGTTCCCGCTCCTGAATCTACTAATAATTTAATTGGGATCGATTTAGTTTTAACTACTATGCAGGGAAGAGCTCGTAGGTGGTCAATTGAAAATTTCCCGTATTTGAATGGTCAACTTCCATTGGCTCTGGTATTTGATAATTTTTCTTAAAACTTCCTGAATTTCCTTTCAAACAGCTATCAAAATTTCTATTAAAATATTTGTTTTGTTGAAAATTTCCACTATCACAATTTCTTCGAAAATTTCCCGAGTTAAAGTTTGCATTTTGTGTATAATGTTTTGTGTTGCCACCATTTGCTTGCTCTGAAAGTTGTGGCACAAAATTTCCTGGGGAATTTTTATTAAAATTTCTAAAGTAATTTGATGGATTTCCCGAACGATATTGGTTGAAAGGTTTGGAATATTTTGTTTCAAATGTATTTTGTCTTAAATTACCTGAGTTATACGATTGAGCCTTGTCATTGCGTCTGTTTGTATGTAGATTACTTACATTATTTACTTTGTAAAAGTTGCCTGACTCTATAAGAATTTGTTTGGCTTGCAGCATAGTTGTTGGATTTCTAGCGTTCAAAATTAGTTTCGGAGAGTTGGGTAACTTATCTATAAAAATTCTTAATACCATTTTTTCATTTTGCCTACTATCATACCAATTTGATTTTGTTTCATCAAGATTAGATTTTATGTTTAATTTAGTCATTTCATTTATTATTTTTTCATACAAATCTTCTACAGAATTCTTGAACTCCAATAATTTAATATTACAGATAATGTTTTCTGTACTTTGATTTATACTAAAATTTAATTTTAAAATTTTTTTTATTTCAAGCCATTCTATTGGATTGTTATTGTTTATAAGAGCAAGGTTGGCTTCACCAGTAATTCTTTGTCTTATTTCTAAAGGTAGTATATTCTTAAACCTAAAATCTAAATCAATAGAATATAATAATATTGTTTCAATATGCCTTATAAATAATTCCAGCATCTCTGGTTCACCAGAATATACACGAACTCCCTTCACCATATCAAATATATTAATGTTATCCATGTTAGATGATGATTTGTTGCTTGTTGTAGAACCTGGTTTTTTATTGTCGGTTATTTGTAGGTCTGACAACAATTTTTCCAAATTCTCTGCAGAGTCATTCATCACAAGTTTATTTTGTTTTATTTTCGTTTCTCTTCTTTTGTTTTGAATTTGTTTAAATGTTATTTGTTTTGTTTGAGTGTTCTTTGGTTTTGTTAAGATAATATATTTGTAACATTTTGCACATTATTTGTTAAGATACACAATTTTAATTTTTTATGTTTGTTGTCTATTATTTTTAGGTGTTATTAACTCTATTTATATGGTTCGTTAATTCAATTTGTAATTTTCTTGTTTCATATAGTTTGTTTAACTTCTTTTAATGTTGTGTCGTTATAACTTTGTGTCGTTTGCTTTGTTCTTTTTTATGCTTAATTTTATTTTCGTTTGCTTTATTCCTTTGTTTGTCAGTGTTCTTTTTATTTTTCTTGTTCATCATCAATTTTGTTTTTCTTTTGCACTTTCTTTAAGAGTCGCTTGTTTCAGTTTTTACTTGTTTCAGTTTTTACTTGTTTTCTTTGATATTTGAATCCTGTCGTTAAAAGTTTGAAGTTTCATGCATGTGTGCTTATATTGTAGTTCTGTTGCATTTTCTTTCATGCACATTTATAGGTTTTTCTTTCGTTCACTGTCACTTATCTCTTTCTAAAAGCTTTCTTTCACACTTTGCTTAAGCACGTTTTCAGAAATTCATTAGTGAGGTTATGGAAGCTTCGAGACTGAACATATAAAGCACGTTTTCATGGATTTTTTATTTAGTGAGGTTATGGAAACTTCGAGACTGAAATTTTTGAAATCACAACTTTTATAAAAAGTAAGGTCTATGCGGGTTTTAGCACGTTTTCAGAAGCTTGAAATGGTTATGGATGCTTTCCAAATCCCAACTTTTATTCAAGTTTATGTTCACTTTTTACATATGTATATTTTGCGATTTGTAGCACTTTTTCGTAAAGAATTGAAAATTAGTTTAAAATATACGCGGCTTCACTTTTTCACTTGTTTGTGGCTTTTAGCACGTTTTCAAGGATTTTTAGAAAGTATATATTAACTTGGGCATGCAATTTTTAGAAATCGCAACTTTTATTTAGTTTATGTTGCACTTTTTCGCTAATATTTTGCGGTTTGTAGCACGTTTTATTTAGCAACTCAAATTTTGCTTAAAATATTCGCGGTTTTGTAAGCGAATCCGACCCGACTGCGCCACTTACATTTTATTTTCCGTATTAAAACAACGAACAGTTTTTTTGTGACTCGTTTTATTTAGCTCAGAAAATAGACTGACTCTCTTTTCAACATTCAAGTTATAAATCTACGTATGTGTATATGTGTAATGCATATTGCAAGTGTTGCTTCTTAAAAAAATAAAAAGGGTTTCTTTAATTGATTAAAAGTAATTACATATGGAATTTAATGTTGTACTTATAAGTTGCATATGTAACTCCACCTCGCTTTGTTTAAATAGTAGAGCTTATCTTTTCTTTTTTTTTTTACAGTATTATTATACAAAACCAATAAGTTATAATTATATTTAGTAGGTACTAATTTATTCTAGTGAGCAAAATTGTTTGAATATAGTATTCATTATATATAGTATTATATATTCATATTTAAAAATGCTTTAAATTCTTTCTTTAACTTTTGATTTATTAATTTGAATTTGTGACATATAGTAATGCAACATATAAAATGTAACACATAAATTAATGTACTTGGTTTTTGTATTAATTTTGTTTTCAGAATTTTAGTTTAACTTAAACATTTCTTTTTTATAATATAAATAGTTTTTGTTAATATTTTCAATATATGGTGATATTTCGAAAGAAAAACAAAATGGTATTTCAATCATTGAATAGTATTTTTCCTAGAAAAAATGTTTGTTAATGATATATGAGTATGTTTTATGAATGAGTAAATAATGAAAAATTCTTTGAAGTATTTTAAAATAAAAATAACGTTTTCTTATTTGAAATATTTGTTACAACTTCAGCGAAATATAAAAATAAAAATGAAAATGTATTTTATGAGATTCAATAAGATTTTTCTTATCTAATACCTTTGCTTGTAGATGCTTCTAAATCTAAAATATTTTTTTGGTTTTCAATTTCTGTTTCGTTTTGTTTTTTTTTTCTTCTCCCTGAGTAATCTCTACTGGTTTGCTTTTTGTCAAATTTAGTATCTTCTATTGAATTTTGATATTTATAAGGTCTCTTTATGATTTGTCGGTCACGCTTATATCCTTTTTCGTCCTTGAAAAATGTGTCTCCTTTTTCTTTTACGTCTTTTATTATATATCGTGGTAAATGTTTCAAATTATGAAACCCAAGATTTTTAACAAGTTCTCTATTTCTAAATGTGCGAGGTTCTGTTCTATTTTTATTGAATTTATTTATTTTTATAATTTTATTTTCATGTATTTTATCTACTAATCGCTGCCATTCAGACATGTTTAAATTTGCATGTATCAGTTCGTTTGGTTTATATTTAGTTGTAGAATGTGTGGTATTATTATATATTTCAACCGCTTTGAACGCTAAGGTTTTGTTATCAGTTTCTTTAAATTCGTCTCTTAACTTAAATAAGCGCATATGTTCGTTCAAGGTTGAATGAAATCTCTCGATGTCGGAATTTCCAGTGTGTGTATTCGGTGATGTAAAGTGATACAAAATATCTTCTTTATTTAAAAAGTTTTTAATATAAGCGGTATTAAATTCATTGTCAGCAACTATTTTGTTTGGTTTTCCTAAATTTGCAAATCTTTGTTTTAAAATATTAACAATTGATATTGAATTTCGATCCGGTAGTGAATGTATCGACACATGCTTAGTTAATTTGTCAATGCATGTCAAAAAGGTTGTATTTTTGTTTGCAAACCAAATATCTATGTGAAAAATCTGGTTTGGTTTGTTCGGGGTATCGGAAATCATTAAATTGGGTCTGATTGGGTTTCTATCATATTTACACATATTGCATGTAATGCAATTATTTATATATTTTTGTATTTCTAAAAGAAGATTTGGGAAGTAGAAAATATCCTTTAGTCCCAAGAAAGTTACTTCTATTCCTCTGTGGTTGCTATCAGTGTGAGTTTTCTCAATTATTTCTAGCAGTTTTTCTCTACATGTTATATCTTGTAGAAGCTTGGTGCTTCTAACCATCTTCATATTAGGAGCATTAGAAAAATATTTTACAATAGTTTCTTGAAAATGTTTAAATACACTGTCATCTGAACAGTATACAGCAACAGTACCTTTAATTGGCAAGTGTGTTTTTAGAACATCTAAGACATAACTTTCATCATAGTCTTTTAATGAAATTACCATTCTTTTCTTTTTATTGAAGATTATTTTATGAGTAAAAGTGTTTATATTTTTTTTCTCTAAAATAATTTGGCTTTTAAAAACATTGAGTGGAATTTCACTTATATGTATGTGATCATTTAAATTTTCTTGCCCACTATGTATAGTGGCTATATCGGAGGCTATTTGCTCTTCGACAAAGTTTGTTTCCAACCGACTTAAATAATCTGCAACTCTATTTTCGCGACCTTTAATGTACTCTATATCGAACTCGTATTCGTTCAAGCTTATTTTCCAGCGTTGAAGTTTTGAATTTGGCTCTTTAATTGAATTTAGCTATACTAATGGACGATGGTCTGTTTGAATTTTAAATTTCCTGCCGAATAAATAAGAACGGAAATGTTTTGTCGCCCAAATAATTGCTGGACATGTGCATAATTGATTGGACATGTGCATATGAGTTCTTTAAGTTTATTAAAGGATTCAATGTACGAATTATCTTTTATATTAATTTTGCAACCTTTTTGTAAGAATTTAGTCATTGGAAGGGCTACTTTTGAGTAGTCCCTAATGAACTTACGGTAGTAACCAGTGATACCCAGAAATGATTTAATTTGTTTATTAGTTGTTGGCAGTTTAACATTTTTAATAACTTCTATTTTGTTCGGATTTGGCTTAATTCCTTTATCAGTTATTACGTGTCCTAAATATTCAGTTTCCCGTTTTAAAAAATCGCACTTATCGGCTTGTACCTTAAGGTTATATTCTAGTAATCTTTTAAATATTTTATTTAGTGAGTCAATATGTTCTTTGAGAGAAGTAGAAAATATAAGTATGTCGTCAAGATATACGACGCATATGTTATTGACATAATCATGTAAGACTTCATTCATCATCCTTTGAAAGGATGCTGGAGCATTTTTTAACCCAAATGGCATACGTGTGAATTCATAATGGCCGTTTGGTGTTGAAAATGCAGTCTTGTGTCGATCTTTTTCACTAATAGGTATTTGATGGAAGCCTTTTGCGAGGTCTATTGTTGAAAAATATTGGGAATTACCTAGCTTTGACAAGATGTCCTCTATGTTGGGTATAGGGAACTTGTCTTCAATAGTAATGTCGTTTAACTTCCTGTAGTCAATGACTACACGCCACTTTTGTTTACCGGAATTATCTAATTTTTTAGGAACTATCCATATAGGTGCGTTATATGGACTTGTTGATTTTGTTATTATACCAGAACTTAACATTTCTGAGATTTGCTTCTCAACTTCAACTTTATGCGCTTCAGGATATCTGTAAGTCTTGGAATATACAGGAATATCGTTTTTGGTGGGTATTATGTGTTTGTATCTAACTACTTCTGATAAATTATCTCCTTCGAAAAAGAAAACCTGTTTGAATTTTTTTATGGTTTCTGTAGCAAGCATTATCTCTTCTTTATTCAAATTGTTAAGGTTAAATTTTTCTACAATCTGGTCTAATTTTGGAGGTCTAAATTCGGTAGTCGTCGTTTGATTTGAAAAATTATTTATTTCGTCCTCAGTTAGCTTTTCCTTGGAAATATCAAAGATTAGTGGTAAAATAGCATTTTGCGTTACTAATTTTAAATTTTTAAAATCAATTTGTGCTTTTAAGGGCTTTAAAATATTACATCCTATAATACCATCAAAATGACTTAAAATATTTGTTTCAAGCATTTCCACTTGTACATTATGGACATTAAATTCCTTAAATAGAGGAATTGTTATTTTGGATTGGAATAAAGTATTCGAGTTAATTGTTTTTAATGAAATTGGTTTTTCTAGTTTGGATTGAAAAGTATTATGAAACAATCCCTTTTGAACTAATGAGGTTCCCGCTCCTGAATCTACTAATAATTTAATTGGGATCGATTTAGTTTTAACTACTATGCAGGGAAGAGCTCGTAGGTGGTCAATTGAAAATTTCCCGTATTTGAATGGTCAACTTCCATTGGCTCTGGTATTTGATAATTTTTCTTAAAACTTCCTGAATTTCCTTTCAAACAGCTATCAAAATTTCTATTAAAATATTTGTTTTGTTGAAAATTTCCACTATCACAATTTCTTCGAAAATTTCCCGAGTTAAAGTTTGCATTTTGTGTATAATGTTTTGTGTTGCCACCATTTGCTTGCTCTGAAAGTTGTGGCACAAAATTTCCTGGGGAATTTTTATTAAAATTTCTAAAGTAATTTGATGGATTTCCCGAACGATATTGGTTGAAAGGTTTGGAATATTTTGTTTCAAATGTATTTTGTCTTAAATTACCTGAGTTATACGATTGAGCCTTGTCATTGCGTCTGTTTGTATGTAGATTACTTACATTATTTACTTTGTAAAAGTTGCCTGACTCTATAAGAATTTGTTTGGCTTGCAGCATAGTTGTTGGATTTCTAGCGTTCAAAATTAGTTTCGGAGAGTTGGGTAACTTATCTATAAAAATTCTTAATACCATTTTTTCATTTTGCCTACTATCATACCAATTTGATTTTGTTTCATCAAGATTAGATTTTATGTTTAATTTAGTCATTTCATTTATTATTTTTTCATACAAATCTTCTACAGAATTCTTGAACTCCAATAATTTAATATTACAGATAATGTTTTCTGTACTTTGATTTATACTAAAATTTAATTTTAAAATTTTTTTTATTTCAAGCCATTCTATTGGATTGTTATTGTTTATAAGAGCAAGGTTGGCTTCACCAGTAATTCTTTGTCTTATTTCTAAAGGTAGTATATTCTTAAACCTAAAATCTAAATCAATAGAATATAATAATATTGTTTCAATATGCCTTATAAATAATTCCAGCATCTCTGGTTCACCAGAATATACACGAACTCCCTTCACCATATCAAATATATTAATGTTATCCATGTTAGATGATGATTTGTTGCTTGTTGTAGAACCTGGTTTTTTATTGTCGGTTATTTGTAGGTCTGACAACAATTTTTCCAAATTCTCTGCAGAGTCATTCATCACAAGTTTATTTTGTTTTATTTTCGTTTCTCTTCTTTTGTTTTGAATTTGTTTAAATGTTATTTGTTTTGTTTGAGTGTTCTTTGGTTTTGTTAAGATAATATATTTGTAACATTTTGCACATTATTTGTTAAGATACACAATTTTAATTTTTTATGTTTGTTGTCTATTATTTTTAGGTGTTATTAACTCTATTTATATGGTTCGTTAATTCAATTTGTAATTTTCTTGTTTCATATAGTTTGTTTAACTTCTTTTAATGTTGTGTCGTTATAACTTTGTGTCGTTTGCTTTGTTCTTTTTTATGCTTAATTTTATTTTCGTTTGCTTTATTCCTTTGTTTGTCAGTGTTCTTTTTATTTTTCTTGTTCATCATCAATTTTGTTTTTCTTTTGCACTTTCTTTAAGAGTCGCTTGTTTCAGTTTTTACTTGTTTCAGTTTTTACTTGTTTTCTTTGATATTTGAATCCTGTCGTTAAAAGTTTGAAGTTTCATGCATGTGTGCTTATATTGTAGTTCTGTTGCATTTTCTTTCATGCACATTTATAGGTTTTTCTTTCGTTCACTGTCACTTATCTCTTTCTAAAAGCTTTCTTTCACACTTTGCTTAAGCACGTTTTCAGAAATTCATTAGTGAGGTTATGGAAGCTTCGAGACTGAACATATAAAGCACGTTTTCATGGATTTTTTATTTAGTGAGGTTATGGAAACTTCGAGACTGAAATTTTTGAAATCACAACTTTTATAAAAAGTAAGGTCTATGCGGGTTTTAGCACGTTTTCAGAAGCTTGAAATGGTTATGGATGCTTTCCAAATCCCAACTTTTATTCAAGTTTATGTTCACTTTTTACATATGTATATTTTGCGATTTGTAGCACTTTTTCGTAAAGAATTGAAAATTAGTTTAAAATATACGCGGCTTCACTTTTTCACTTGTTTGTGGCTTTTAGCACGTTTTCAAGGATTTTTAGAAAGTATATATTAACTTGGGCATGCAATTTTTAGAAATCGCAACTTTTATTTAGTTTATGTTGCACTTTTTCGCTAATATTTTGCGGTTTGTAGCACGTTTTATTTAGCAACTCAAATTTTGCTTAAAATATTCGCGGTTTTGTAAGCGAATCCGACCCGACTGCGCCACTTACATTTTATTTTCCGTATTAAAACAACGAACAGTTTTTTTGTGACTCGTTTTATTTAGCTCAGAAAATAGACTGACTCTCTTTTCAACATTCAAGTTATAAATCTACGTATGTGTATATGTGTAATGCATATTGCAAGTGTTGCTTCTTAAAAAAATAAAAAGGGTTTCTTTAATTGATTAAAAGTAATTACATATGCAATTTAATGTTGTACTTATAAGTTGCATATGTAACTCCGGGGTTTTTCATGTCCAACCCTGTTTTTAAGGCTGAAAATGTTGAATAAATCTGAAAAAAATTTAGATAAATACTTTGGACTTTGCTCTTGAGTTCTATGTTACTAAAAATTTATTAAAAAAAAAAATCTCAATCGCTCCGTATTACAACACAGTTAAAAGTATACTATTCAACTTTTGTGACCTCATGTGTCACGCGAAGGGTTATGTGCCATGAGATCCTGTTCTCAAATCACAACTGACACAGAACATTTCTATATTTAAAATAAATTTTTCTAAATGGCCATCAACTCTCTGCAGACAATGGCAAGATTCAAAAGGTTTCGAATCAAAGTGTTTTGAGAACACGAACATTAGTCGTTGGGAGTCTGCAGAAAAAAAACTCGTAGCTCCAGTTTTCGATAATTAAATAGTACGCATAACAAAGTTTGATCATAAAAAGTCCTTTCTAGGTCTGAAATGGACAATTCATTATTTTATTTTTTTATGGTCCTTAGGTCCTCTAGGGAAACTTTAGCATTTGGACTAGTTTTACGAAGGAAAAAATTTCAATAGAAATGTAATTTTTATTTTAACATGATTCGTGTACGAACAAGTTTTTTGGGTTTGGTTCACTTAGGTGACCCAAACAGTCGACTGCTGTTTTGGGCTACGAATATATCCAATTTTATTCACTTGGTACGATATTATTGGGTTGTTTAAAAAGTCAGTACGCTTTTTATTTACACTTAAGGATCATTTATTTTATATATCATATCAATAGTAATCAATTATATATTCGCCGTTTTGTTCGATCACCTGGCGTTACCGTGGTGAGAGACCACCTCATTCCGATTCACCAACTAAGAACGTTTCTGTTACATAGCATCGCTCGATTTCTGTAGTTGCGCACAGTAGATTTCACACGCAAAGAAATATTTTCGTTTACCGCAAATGAAAAATTCATCAACTACACTTCGTTTGCAAGTTGTATTTGCCACAAATGAATATTCAGTTGTAATCAACTTAAAAATATATCTTATATACATATACCACAAGCTATTTTGGTCATTATTATTTATAATATTAATTATCTTTCTCCCTATGTCCGTCCGTCTTCTTATGGATCGCACCTCTGTTCCTATCTCCGTCTGCGTATTAAGCAAATTAACAATTTGCTTATAAAGTAACAATTTTTCCAAAAAGTAACTCTGAACTATAAACATCGTCTTTATACAACGAAGGGAAAAGTAAACGATGTTTTCTGTTGGGAAAAAAATGTTTCAATTCCTGGAATTTAAAAATCACTCGCGTTTATGACAAACGAAATTAATTTCCTGCAACTAAATGACGAGTTTCTCACAACTGACTATAATTATGATAATTGTTGAAACAATTGCAAATAGCGATTTCAAGCGGGACAAGCAGGACAAGCAGGACAAGTAGCAGTAATGTTTTGTTTTGCGTGCAGAATTTATGGTTCCATTCTATGGGAATTGCCCGTAGTAGACAGGCCCCTTCCAATCCCACCAGATTGAGAGCAAAACCTTCAACCTTCTTTTTCGTGGACCAGCTTGGATTTTTCGTCACCCGTAATCATACACTTTAAAGATAGGTCGCTTTTTTAACGTTTCAGGAGCCCATCACAAATTTCAATTCAATCGACTTTTTGAATTTCTTTTAACCATTTTCTACCACTGAAAAAAACTTTTTTTGTTATCTAAACTGTTGAGTGTTCGATAAATCGAACCGTGGTAGAAAATGGGTTAAATTCATACGGGATCCAGGCATGCAATTTTTTGATGAAACCAACGCACTAAAACCCTCATATGAGGACAAAAAAAAAAAAAAAAACACCTTGATCAGAGTGACGAGTTACCCGGGTTTCTCCATAAAATTAATAAAGTAAAATAGTGTGGAAATACTTTTATGTTTAGCTAGATCAATTGATTGTGCTGTTATTGTAAAAAAGGCGAAGTTTATAGAAAGTTAGGAGCTCTCAAGAAGTTTCAGCTCTTTATCTTGGTTATGAATGATAAAATTCTTTGTTTTAAATTGCAAAAGGTACCTCGTCACTCTCATAAGGGTTAAATGAACGTCAACGCTTCCAATGCAAAAATTAAGAGCTCTCGCAATTGCCCTGACTGTCGAATGTTTGTTTGTCTCCACGAGCGCCTTGATTTGATTGCCATCAACTTCCAAGGGCCTCCCAGTTCGAGAATCATCCATCATTGAAAAATTTCCATCACATTTCCCAATATATTTCTTTAATTACATCTTCACCATAAGCTTCCATTAATTTCTGGTTGTTTTTTTGAAGTAAAAGAGCAAAATATGGCGTATATGCTCATCAGAGTTTTCCTTTTTTAAAACAATCTTAAAACATGACTTCGAAAGACAAGCAGGAAAAATTGAATGAATTTATTTGTTTTTAATATAAATAAACAGCTGAGCACATAAAATAATATATACGTTTACAAGGGCATAGGCAGAATGAAAATTATGGGGGGGAGCAAGACCTTATGAATTTCTTTTTACTATATCTTTCATATCTTTACCATCTTTTTACCATATCTAGTTTCAAAGAAAAAGGAAAAACCACATATTAAGGATACTTACATTCTGTATACTTACAGAAACTACTTTCAAAGCCATCGACTGAGTATAAAATCTGAAATTGAGGGGGGCAGTTGTCTCCCCCCTGTCCCTACCTGTCTACGCCCTTGTACGTCTATATATGACAGATCTTTGACGATAACAGTAATGCCTAAAAGAAAAAATGCACTTATTTTTTAATAACCCAATGCAAACGATTAGAGATTTTTCTAGTACATCCTTGCACCAACTAATAGTAGCCTGTTTTTGTCTTTGGTCAAATTGTGTAACTACTGCAATGACTAAATATAATGCAAATGCAAAGGTATAATTGCCAGTATTTGGCTTTTAGCAATGTACAAGGATGGCTCTATCTCACGCTGTGTTACAAATGGTTGACTTTGTGATGCAACTAAAATGAACCCAACAAAAAATACTCAATTCGCGTTTCCAGAAACTTAAAGGGTTTCCTTGGTATTAAATACAGCGTGTATTTTTTTAATTCTACTAGAATCCATTGATCAAAGTCTGTTGCTTTTTTATGAGTTAGACTGTGAAGTCTTACATACAAGATAAGTCATGGTCAACATACCACGCCAGTTTTTTTAGGAGGTGGATATAGCAAATACCTTATAACATACACTTTTTCTCTAAGTACATTTTAATTGTGCATTAAAAATCAGATGTCTCCACATCAACTATTTTTCATGATATGATTTTTTTTACTCCGCAGTATGAAAAATGTAACATTGTACACCACGTTATTTCCAAAAGGCTCCAAACACGCACAAATCTGGCGAAAAACACTGAACGAGGCTTAACCCGACTCTGGGTTGTAAGCGCTAATTGAAAAGAAGAAGTTAAAGTTAGTTGGAGAACTTTTGGAAACAAACCCAGCATATACAAAAATCTGCTGCATATTAAACATGCTAAGACCAATATCAATTAAATTTTGTGTAAATAAAAACCACTAAACTTTTGTCAACAGTGCAATAAGCAATAAAGTTCAAGCTGAGCGTAACAAGTTTTGACAAGAATTTTTAATGATAGAAAATTTTAGAGCATAAAACATTTCATGCAAACATTAGAAAGTTAAATATCACAGTTAACTGTATGTTAACTGAAAAATCAATTAATTTGCTAGCCTTTCAATAGCAAAATAATAGCTACATAATAATTCTAATGAAAAACAAAAGACTTAAGGCACGAACTTCTTAGCGTGTTGCCAATATTCAACAGTTAATAAACAGCAACAACTAACCTTTCACCAAACGCTAGAGCATCGTCAAAATTTCAAACATTTAATAAATTCATGCCACACACTTGTAAGAATTTCATGATGAACGGAGTGGGGGGAGGGGTTATTCAACAGCAACGGCAAAAGCAGGCAATTGCACCTGATCAACATTTACGGTAGTTTAAAATTCAATAATTTTGCATTAAAAGCTATGTGCGTTGAAGATTAGCAATAAATCATGATATTTATAAGCTGAACAAGAACAACAATAAAAGCAACCACAACAATTTACAACAACAACAGCATCAAGAGAGCAACAAGTGATTCAAACCAACGTGGCCAAAGAAGCGCACTGAAACCCGCTGAGCTGAAGATTGACATGAGATACAGCAACAGCAACAAAAACAGCAACATGCATCGAGCATAAACAACAACAGCTGAAGTTACACGCATTCGCTGTTGTTGTTGTTGGCCTGTTGTTACCTCTATGCTACAGAGTAAAATGTTCATAAACTTAGCATGAAAATCAATTCAACAGTTACAGACTCAAACTTTTCTGCTACTTTTTAAAGCCACTACTTTTTGCTACGCGTATTTTTTAACCATTCTTAGAATTTCGCATTTGCGGCAGTTGCCGGTATCTGCGATTTTAAAGTTGCATGCGTATTCGTCATAAAGTCTCAAAGTTCACTTCAAATGAAAAAACGCACAACTCTGAAATTGCATGAGTTGCCTTAAGCCAGCACTTTCGTCATAACTTTTTATTGATTTTGGCAATATTAAAAAAAAAAAAAAAAAACGTAAAGAACTGGCTCTATCACAGATTAAAACCACTTAACGGCAGGAAGAAATAAGTTCTGGGCAAAAAAGAGGCCAACGTTAACTTATTTAAATAGCTTGCGAACAAGGTTGAAGCTACTTTGCATTGATCATATATAGGCTTGAAGCTTATTACCCTCTTGATCCATAAACATTTTCATTTTAAATCAAATCTTAAACAACTTCAGCTGCAACCAATTCCCATTCTATATAAACTGTCCATGAATGGTTCACCTTGCTTGGCATTTAATTTTTGCCTAAATAAACTTCAAGCTCCACTTCGGCCTCGGGAAATATTTATCGTCAAAATTATTATGACGTTGTTAATGTTCAACTTTTGCTGCGGGCCAACAACAACAATGTAGCCATTAGAACAACCATAGTATGGTTAACCTTCCCAGCGGCGACTTCGTGCTAAGCACCTCGCACTGTACTTTTTTTAAGCTACTGACCGAGAAGCTATCGCTTGAAAGATATGTCGTCCCATAACTTAAATCCACTTATTATCCTGCGCGAGTAGAGGCAGACAGCTACCATGTTTATGACAATGATGATGATGATGATGATGATGATGATGATGATGATGATGTTGATGATAATGATGAGGATGATAATGATGATGAGAATGATGATTGTTGTCGTCACGATGATGACGATATAGAGTGCATTGAAATTGTTTATGGGAAAAGGTGTTAGAGATGGTGTTGGTGTTCGACCAACTTGTTGAACACCAGCTGTTCAGCTTCATCTTTGTGTATTTATTACTACTATATCAACTGTAGTTGTATAGTCTTTTTTACAAAAATTCTACCAAAACAATTATTTTATCGAACGTTAACAGTTAAAGATATTAACGATTTCAATCCATGATCATCAATTCGACTACTTTAGACATTAGAAATTATGAAAGAATCTTAGACTTCTTTAACAAGGCTTTGCAATAACCAATGGTATTATTAAGAAAAATATTATTGTTTAGCTCGATACACTTTGTTCAGCGATAAAAATACGTATGGGTTGCCAAATAAACTTCTTTCTCTGATGTTAACTTTTTCCCGTGGCTTAACTTTGGAGATTGGGAAAGAGTCCCTGATAGTCCCTGAGTTGCAGCCAAATGATGCTGCTTTTGGAAATTCATGGTAATTCCATTCTGAGATCAATGTTCGGTGACTTTTACTTCCACAGCTAATGTGTATCGGAAATCGAACCATGACCCACAAGTCAATTCCCGTTCCAGTTTTCTAGTAGAAAGCCTCGCCAATTAGTATCTCCCCACTGAGTTTCATTGTTATGCGACGTTTAATTTCAAAGCTATTCGATACAAAAAATGTGGCTTGTATGGGCAAAGCCACACCCCCTATTTCAATGCCCATCCAAGTTTTATAGCAGTTAGACCTCATCAAGTGGTAACTTCATTCTGAGTTTCAATGTTCTGTGGCTTTTACTTCCAAAGCTATTCAATATCAAAAATTTGGCTTGCATGGGCGGAGACACACCTCTCTTCCAATGTCCTTCCCAGTTTTCTAGTAGAAGGACATCATCAAGTGGTAACTCCATTCGAAGTTTCAATATTTTGAGAATTTTGCTTCCAAAGCTATTCGATATCAAAAAAATTTAGTTTGTATAGGTAGTCCCACACCCTCTTTTTCAATGCCCGTCCCAGTTTATTAGTAGAAGGACATAACTAAGTGGACTCTATTATGAGAGTTTATTATACTGAGTTTAAATGTCCTGTGACATTTAGTTCCAAAGCTATTCGATATCAAAAACTTTAATTGTATGGGCGGTACTACGCCTCCTTGTCCAATGTTCGCTCAATTTTGCCAGTCGAAGGACACGACTAAATAGTAAGTTCTAACCGATTTTCATTGATGTGTGACTTATAGTTCAAAAGTTATA
Source organism: Pherbina coryleti (assembly GCA_943735915.1). NCBI lineage: Eukaryota > Metazoa > Arthropoda > Insecta > Diptera > Sciomyzidae > Pherbina > Pherbina coryleti. Next base: position 18,811,597 of record OX030950.1, on the reverse strand, counting down.
AATACATGGCCCTCGTCCAACGCGAATAAAATTTTACCAGTGAAACGGCACGTGTAAATTGAGATCGAATGACGAATTTCGTGGCTATGTGAACTGAAATTCCAAATCCATTTGATATCGCAAGTTTGGGTTGTATGGGAGGTGTGTCACCCTCTTTTCCACGAGAAGGACGCACAAACAAACATTAATTCTTATAGTATATAAGATAAATCATCGTGTTGATTCGGAAGACGGGTGAAAGTTGGAGAATGAAAAGATGGAGTTGTCTTGGATAAGACTGGTTTTAAATTAACACACCGCAAAACTGTCGGGAAATACATGGAAATCGCATGGAGATCGTTCCAGAATTTCACTGTACTACTTATGAAGAATTACCTTGGTAAAGATAAGATCTCTTGGGCATCAAGGAAACGGCATAGGGGTTGGCTTGATAAACTGGTCGAGTGGACCTGGTAAACACATCAGCTGATGGCATCAGGTCATGTGAGATGCATAGTAGTATCCTTGCAACATTACAACATTGCACATCTCAAAGAGGCGTCGATGCCCAATAGAGTTGAGAACAGATGAAATTTTTTCATCCCCTATCATATAAATCGTACTTCGTGAAATTCGGTCATGAAGATTTCATATTGAAGCCCCTGCCCAAATGTGCGAGTTGTTCTTGGAGTGAAGTATTCTATACCATTTTTAATAAGCTACGCACTTCTTTCGATACCTTAAAAATGTTATCATGATCCAATGGAAATTTTATTGGGTCGATACGCCCAAAACTTTAATCTTCTAGACGACGATCTGTTTGAAATGAAAAAAAAGACTTGAAATTTTTTTTTTTTCTAGGTGAATTATAATCTAATAAACTCAAAAATATCATCCAAAAACAATATTCTTTAGAAAAAAATTTAGAAGAAAAAAGGAGGTTAATTAGAAGAAAAAAAATTACTATTTAACTTAAACTGGTGTTTAGAATTTTGTAAAATTTGTTTTACAATATATTAATTTTTTGCACAACTTGTTCAAACGTGTTCACGTGTTCTCGCGCTAAAGTGATCACAGTAAGAAAACGAAAAGGCATAATGCGAGCAATCCTTCCTAATAATAACGACGAGATATATAACCGTTATGAAGACAAAAATTTTTTGCGCAGCAAAGTGAAGTTTTGTTATGACTCCACAAGATCTATCATGGTTATATTTGGGTTATATCTGAGGGACGCACAGTGCATTGAACACATACAAAATTGGAACATAAATAGAAGGAGTGCTCCTATGATAATGAAATTTTGTGTGCTGGCGTAATTTAAGCTAATTCAGAAAAACTGCAAAAATGGTCGAAATTGGTCAGTACCTAGGGGTACCTCCCTTGGACCTATATTAATTTTTTACATTATTTTGTATGGGAGATACATACAAAAATTGAGCAATCTTAACAAAATTTAGTCAGAAAGGTAGGGAATTAAAGAAATAGAATTGTATAAAAAATGGTTGAAATCAGTGGGTTCCTAGGGGTACCTCCCGTGGGCCTATATTAATTTTTTGCATTATTTTGTATAGGAGGTACACACAAAAGTTGGTCGATCCTTACAAAACTCAATGAAAAGGATAGAAAAATAAAGCAATACATGTATTCTAAAAATAATTGAAATCGGTCGGTTCCTAGGGGTACCTACCTTGGACCTATATTAATTTTTTACATTATTTTATATGGGAGGTACATCTGATTTTGATTTAATAGTTCTTTTGGATGCTAAGAGAGGCTCAGATGTTAGCAACATTATTTTCATTAAATCTGTATTAGACTTAATCCTCGAGAATTTACGAGTATGGTTAAGTCGATTTTTTCTAAATTCTTTCTGCCTTGTTTCCAATGCCTCTTCAGATAGTGTTCAGTATTATTTTTAATGGCACTTTTATATGTAAACTAGCTAAAATACCCTGTGTTACTAATATTCCTTTGTTATCTACTATAACTTTCTTTTTATAAGGTGCAGATAATATTTTGGAAATCAAAAGTTGATACTTCAAATAAAATTAGAAAAAAGTTGCGCTAAAATCAAAGAATCCTTTTTTTGCAATTCCCTTTTGAATTTCGTTAAATTTTGAAGCATTTTTCTCAAAAGAGTCACTTTTTTAAATCTGCATAACTTTCTTGTTTATAACAAGGGGCAGATAATATTTTGGTAATCAAAAGTAAATATTTAAACTAAAATTACAAAAAAGTTTCGCTAAAATCAAAGAATTCTTTTTTTTTGTTATAGCTTATCAAAACTCGCAAAATTTTTGAGTTTTTATGTGTTTTTACAAAAAATATATACTAAACAAAATTGCTTTCAGAAGCAGAATACCTTTTAAAATAATCCTCTTTACTGCTTTTTAGATAAAACATGATGTATTTTTTAAAACATTAACTCAATTTTAAATAACTTGATTTTCTTCAAATAACAGAGTGTTGTATAAAGTGATCGCATTTATAAAATATTAAAGATATTTTAAAAATCTTATAAATTTTATAGAACTAAATAATATAGATCTAAATTGCATACTTCTTTTTTTAAAAACAACAATTTTTTTTTCTTATTTTCGTACCATTTCGATGCATTGGGACAATTAATTTATTTGTGAGTTGACAGGCAACACTGGTTTCGTCCGTATTAAGGTCTTTGATAAAAAGCTTAAATATTGTCAGCAAGAGGACTAACTCGAAAGTTATCCAGCATCGACAATGTGTTCAATGGTCGAAATGACATCGACGATGACACGAATCTAACCTTAAAAAAACATGTGACAACAAGAATAAATATTTTCTATATTAGACCCATTAACCTATTGCCGGAAAAGTCATGGCGTTTTATTGTAATAATATTTTATAAAAATAATATTTTATTTTATTTTTATCTTTTGTAAGAAGCACATAAATCAATCAATCAATTGTACTTCCTTATTTGGTCGATAACCTACCGTTATATTTTAATGAGTTTCATAATTCTCTGTTAATAGAACGATCTGTCTTTATTAGTTACAAACTGAGCAAACTACTAATTTACGGCCTCATCTCAATCAAATTTCATACCGCTCAAGTAGTTTTTCAATGATTCTTATCTTCTATTTTATAATTATCAAATCAAATAAAATAAGTCGTTTATGTCTGACTCAACGCAACCAAAATGAGTTTTAACACCTTACCTGGTGAGATGACTCAGTATATTAAATATAGCCAGATATAAATTTTTAAAAATCTTTTTCTTCAAATTTGGACTTGGTGGATTCTTTCTATTATAATAAATAAAATTACTAGTTACAAAAATGAAAATTCTATTGTCTCTCATTTCTGGCCAAATTGTTATGTTAAAAAATTTTACTATCATGATTAATCATTTTAGAACAACGAGCTTGAGTAAACAGCCTTTGGCACAAATTTGTTGCTCTGATTTGAAAACAATAAGTAAAATAATTTTTGTGAATAAACCAATAAGAGTTAAGTTTTTTCGACAAAGAAATTCACAGGATAACCTTTGCACTTTTTTGTGTTTACCTTATAAATGCCAGCCAATATTAATGCAGCAAATCTACAAACAACTCGCACATCATCGATTGACCAACAAAGGTGGGCCATAAAGCTTCAGACAAAAACTTCTAAACCATGAAATTGCAATGTTGCGCCTTAAAATATAAATTCTTTCTTCTTGTAATTTTTCAATGCCATTGCCTTTCAAAGCCTGCCAGCCAGTTCGTCTGTCTTTGTTGCCAAAATCATAAACTTAGCAACAAAATGACTGCAGCTGCTTAAAATGACAAGCAACAGTTGCTAAGCTGACAGCATCTTTGGCGTGATAGACAGTCATATCAAGAAAAAACAACCAAAGCAATGATATTGTATGAACATTTAAGCTAGACATATGGCAAAAACTTAGATCTGGGAAAGAAAAACAAACAAGACTATTCGATGTTGTCTTAAAAAGTTTTTGACATACATGTCAACATATAAAGAAACTTTTGAAGCATTGAAAGAAGCTGGGTTATATAGGTACCTATGTAGTATGTATAGAAATTTTAATAATATTTTTTATATGAATACCAAAAGCACTATTGCTAACGGCATTCAAATCTCAGTTATTGAAGCAATAATCATCAACTGAAATATCAACTGCACGATCGCCAAACACATTAGTTTGCTATCGGATCCTCACATCTTCCACTCATGGTGGTCAGTTGCACAAAATTACAACTTCAGGCTACTCCTACACAAGTCACCAATGCTTGAAAAACTTGCAATACTATAAAGGCAGCAGCAACAACAACCAAATCAATTGATTTATGAGCAAAGCGGCGACAAATAAGTTTTGCTACATCGTAAAATAGCTCTTACAGCATAGAAACACACACACACACACATACACACATTTAAACAATGATAGCCACTTGCACTGACCATTGTCTAAAACTCCATTTCGATGTTGGGCTATATCGTCATTTTCATGGTCTTTAAACTATAGGTTAAGAGAAGAATAACTATTACAAAATTTATTTATTGTCAGCCTAAAGGCTGCTCTTTTAGTTTTATGTGCAATCAAGGTAAGTTATTTTAAAGCAATTGAGCGTGTGATCATTGTTGGTATCATTTGTTGTATCTTTGTTGTAGAATGTTGCAGTCTTGGATTGCGTGTGTGTCCATCAATTGGTTAACACCGAAGATAATAGTTTGGCGATTTTAAGAGGCACTGTAAAAAGAAGGCCTGTTGTTATGAGCATTAATAAAATACATTTTATGAGTTTCATTTTATGTGCAAATTAATAGCTTAACGCTTTTAAAAAGCTTTCAAAAAACAAATCGAGCATAGCAAACAAAAGACTTAGGAAACAAACTTGCTTCGAATAAAAAAATCTTGTTTTTCAACGGTTTGCTTGGTGTACGATAAATATTACCACAAATCATATTTAACTGAATTTTAATTAAAATTCAAATATAAATATATTCAAATACAGTAAAAAATATATATATACTTTAATTTATTTGTACTGATTTTATTTATTTATGTTTTTTGATATGTTATACCTTACCGATCGGTTTCCAGCATGTTGGAGCTATGCCGTGAAATGCGACGGATATCCGTAACAGGAAGTCGGGGAAGCAAGCACCATTTACTTTATCACACAATTAATTGCAGAGCTTCCAACATTACACTGTGTGACCTTTTAGGCTCGAATAGCTGTTACACAAACCTCAAACATAGGTTTTATACACAAACCACATTGATATCTGTTTTAACCCTATTCATGTCACGCTATTTGAATAACGTAAACTGTCACGGTGTGACTTAGAGACACTAATACCAAAAACATAAATATTTTATTGAAAAAAAAATAGAGTATAATACAAAATATCGTTCATGGAGAATTAATTTCTTTTTTTAAAAAGAAAAATTAAATTATTTATAAATAATGTGGAAATTGTTGTTAAACTATTTATTTGTGCATTTAAGGCAAACTACACTTTTTTGTGAATGCTCGTTACTCATGGGCTTCTGACTATTACCACGGCATTGCTTAGAAAATCGTCCATTTTTATAAGAGGAACAATTAAGTTGACGCCTCTTTGATTATACTGTCGATGCATTCTAGGTTGGGTTTCATGATGAATTTTCCGTTATCACGTCTTTTGCAGATACCAGTGTCTAAGAGTCACTACGTGACAGTTTATGTTATTTTTTAATATTTTGTGTAATAAGTAAATATTATAAAAACAAAAAAAAAAAATAAATAGTATATTACAGAAACAGAATGACCAATAATAAAATATATTTAACTTATTTTGCTTTAAAACAAGTTTTAAATCATTTATATTGGTTTGAAATTGAATAGTGACCCAAAGACATAGCCTGACATGAATAGGGTTAAATCACAGTAAACTGAACGAAGCCACAATTTCCCTTCAATTATATTTAACTACAGCGCATGCTACTATTTAGTTTATGCACAAACCTATGTAGCCTTCATGTAAAAGAAAAATAATAACCTTATTTTTTCCAATTTAACCATCCACCGGTTCTAAAAAAGCTGCTTTGAGAAAAAAGCGTTTAAAATTTTGTTTTCCTTTTTTTTCTATAAACTAAAAATATCAAAATGAAATTCTACACACAGTAACATTTTTATAACAAAAAAAACATACATTTTTTAAATGAAAAAAAAAACCACTTAAAAGTGCGCTTCACCACACAGTGAAAAAACTTCTAACTTATTCCAAACAGCTGAAATAGCCGACCAGCCGGAACAACATCGCACTCTGTTACTGCAGTTTATCAATAAAGTTTTTAGAATTAAGATTCTTGCTTGTCGCTGAATATTCCCGGTTTTTTATCGTTTAGTTTTTGCAATGAAAATTATATAGCTTAGATGTTTATTATTGCATGAGTGCGATGGGTGAGATTTTGTGGGAATGTGAGCAGAGCTCGGTCGTCCATATACTGTAATGTAATTTGAGAATATAATTTTTTTTGTAACATATAGGAAATCTACTGCTCTTTTTGAATTTTTAATCAGTTTTTAAATTTTATTTTTTTCCAATTTTAAACCGGAAGTAAGTATTTCAAATCTTTTTTTTTAACAACTTCGACCATTTTAATTTTAATTTTTTTAGTGGCAAAATAAAGCTTAACATTTATAAATTTCACCATAAAAATTGCAGAATGAGATCTAAATTAGTTTAAGAGATAAATCAATTAGAGTACGTACATGTCATACCGGGTACTTGGTAAAGTTGGCTGGTTTGTACAAATAAGACACAATCCTACATAGTAAACCTGATGTGAGGTCACCTGAACTAATTTTACATTTGATACCTATATATTCTTAATAATAAATTTATAACTAAATAAAACAATATTGTATCAGAAGAAAAATATTTTATTTTTGTTTGATATTGTTTTTTGAGGAAATCACTTTGTATGGGAGATAGCCGTGGTTTTTACTCGATTTCATTGAATTTCATACACAGAGCAAATGTTATATATCAAAGTTCATATGCAAAATTTCAAGTCCATATATTAATTTTTGTGGAATTCTAAGAGATTTTACCTTCTTTATAAAGTCACTTTGTATGGGAGGTAGGCGTCACCCGATTTGGCTCATTTTCGAATTTAATTTAGATACAAGCTTAAATATCGCGTTTTTGAAATTTTTTTTATTCCTTCCAAATTCCAAAGTAGTATGGTAGGTGGCCGTTTAAAAAATATTAAATAAATGATTAAAATAGAAAGAAAAATAACACCCTCATGATTTTTGGCAGATGGAAAGGTAATAAAATTAACTTTCTGAAAATATTTTTTTCAATTTTTAAAGTGGGGAAAAGTCTTATTTGTATGTCTTCTAAGATTTGACCTTCAAGTTAAGACACTTAAAAAAATAATTTTGGTTTTTTTTTATATTTAAAAAAAACAACTATATATTGTTTTTTTCGAAAATACCTCAAACGTAAAAATCAAGTTAGTTTTGTTGAATACATGATTTTTCAAGAGTAAGGCAATTTCACTTTTTCTCCCATTTTGACGAAATTTGAATGTAACGTAAAAACTTGAAAAAAATGTAAAAATTTTTTTACTCAAATTAGTGTTCTTATTTCATGAGAAGATTCAATTCTGAAAGTTTGAGCAACATCGACGGTGGTCAACCCGTATGAGTGATACGTTCAAAATGGAATGTATGATATGATAAAAAAAGTAAAACTATTACGAATAAATGTATTGACTTGATATTTTACACATAAGCCTTGATAACTAAAATGTACTCTGAGTTTGAAATTTACAGTTTTATAACTTTGGCTGAGCCAATGCATAAATCATAGTTTGTATGTCTCATCTTAACAGTTTTCCAATTTTTTTTTGCCAATAATTTTTTTTATAAAAACATGTATTACATGCACTTGAATATTTGCTTCAATCTATTAAATACAATATATTCATAAATCATAAATATTTTCGAATAATTTAGCATAATTCTGTTTAGAACCTTGACTAAATTAATAACAATGAGAAGAAAAAATTCAGAACCATGACTAAATTAATAACAATGAGAACAAGAAATTTCATTACAAGTACAATTAACCTCTGACACTCTGCATATTTTACTTACAGATCCACATCAATATTGCTACAACAACAACAACAACCGCCTCAACCACAAAAACAATCAATCAATAAACTTAAAACATCAGATGAACAACAGTGCTGCTGGCAGCCAATTCTTCAATCAAGCTCTTCTGAAGATCAAGCATGCAAATGTTAAGAAAACAACAGAATAAACATACGAAATCCTCTAGAGTAAGACAGACAGATAGATAGCAAGAAAGACTGACAGCCAAGTCAGAGAGATAAATCGATAGCCAGCGCAAAGCAATCACTCACCGCAACAGAACAACCTGACACAAAGTCGACGATTACGACGACGACGGCGACGAAGAAAACGATGCTATTTCCATGCCAACAGCGAATTGCAAGCAAATTCCAAACAAGCCCAGTTCGAGCAGTTGAGGTAAACGAAGAGCAGCAACAACAACAGAAGGACGAACAACTCAAGCAGAAACTGACCCACAGCAGATAGCAAAGAGACGCCACACGAACAAAATAGATTAGCACATCAAACTACATACAAGCGAAACTGTTTGCAACTCCCAGTCAACTGGCAGCCCAGTCACCCTCATGCAGCAGCAGCTCCAGCGCCATGTTTGCAACATGTTGCCAAACCCAGCCATAAACGCAGCTAAGCTGCTGATGCTTATCGCCCTGACAACTTTGCTGTTTGCAAACACTGGTGCTGCAGCAACAGCACTAACACTACCATATGTGGCAGCAGAAACAACGCGTGCGACACCCACAGCATTTCAAACTGTTGCTGATCTTCAAGCAATCGGCGCTACATCTTTAGCGGCCGCTATTGCAGCCGAGGGTCTGCTGACTACAGGTCGCAGCAGCAGCCGCAGCAGAAGCATCATTGCCGGCGATGCAATCATTGCTGCCCAAAGCGCCAATTTGCTGCTGGAGGAGATGCAGCACCCGGGACAAGTGGTCAATCTGACCAGGCACTATGATGGCGATTTATTTCGCACAAATGGTAAGTTTCCTTTTTTTCTTACTTAAGCCATAACATTTAACCGCATTTCTAGGCTGTGGCTGAACTTGTTGTGCTGTTTAGTTCCTGGGCGTCACTTGATTGATGCTGCCTAGTTTGACTGACATGCTGGCGTTATGCTAATTTCCCATTTTCCCTGGCAGCAAGGCATCAATTGCTGACTTACCCAGCTGCGAAAATTTTTGCTTAAAACTGTTGCTCATAGCTTACAGCCTGATAAATTTACAACTTAATTTGCGGTTGTTCTCAATGCTGAATGTTGTTGTCATTGTTTTCAGTGTGTTTGTGTTGTCAATGCTAGAAGTTGAAGCTGTCTTGTTTGTTCGGGCATGATTAAAAGAATTTGCCAGTCTAGAGAAACTTGTACATCTTGTAATGAGCTCATGTTGTGCATCTTCAAGCAGTTCGTTGCAAGCAGTTCATTTGAAGTTGTCAGCATTGATTTGTCAAACTTTTGCGTGAGCAATAAGCAGCGCTGATAGCATTTTACAGAAAGACTGTGGTATATAAACATGTTCCTTATGCTGTACCTCAATTCGACCTGCTCCTAATTACGTTTATCTTTTATTTGCAAATGAATTTATTGCTGAAAGAAGTAAAAATTTATTTTTCCCAGCATAAGCTCTTCTTAATTTTTATTGAGATAAGTTTAAGTTGATTATGTGGTTATTTCAAGTTTTTATTATTAGGAGCATGCAAAGCAAGTTGGTCAAAAATTGGCTTCGCTTAGTCGTAAGCCCCCAATTCTCTTCAAGCTCTTTTCAGGATTAATGCAAATTATTTTCTTTTTTCCTTTTTCTTTTTTTTTAACTAGTAATATGTCATTGTGATGTAATCACATAATATTCGCTCTTAAAATATCATTTTGCACAAGGAAACTATAACATAAAATGAGGTAATTAGTAAAATTACACAAGGATATAAAAAGGACTTCCAAAGAACTTTTTTACAAAAGTGTGCTCATATCGAATATCAACAATTGTTTAGTTGGAAACGAAGCAAATACCCAGAAGGAAGAAAATGCGGAATGGATTCATTTTTGATCCATGAATACTGCAAAAAACATTTTTATTTAAACGTTTTTAAGATTTATGATTTGTGTGAATTTGAACTCTTTTTTGGCTCCCTTTAAGATTATGTGGCGGCCGCACAGTACTTTGTCCCATAGGAATAAATCAAGATATTTGTTGTAACAGAACCTAACAAAATTGGTACCGTTTTTTAAGTAATACTTTCACTAAGAAGAATCCAAAATTTTATTGCAATTGAACTATTTTTGTAGACACTATTCCTCTTTAAAGTCAACCATCTTTATGTATTTTTATTGTTGTGGAATATTTGATTTTGCACATCTTGCAAAGAAAAAATTGCTGTAAGCGCAATTTTAGCCGAATTCATTTGATTTTTTATTTTATTTCAAGAAAAATATTGTATAAATAAATTACTTTTAGTATGTTTTCAATTTAGCTTAAGAAAATAAAATTAAAAATTTCCCAAAAAATAAAAATTTTTTAAATATTTTCAAAAAAATTTGCAATTTTTGAAAGCAAATTAAAAAAAAACATCTCTTCCATTTTCAAACATGTTGTTATACATGTATTTATCTTTCAGATTCCAAAATTTGATAACCGTTTTCAACCGTTTCTTGGAGTTATCGCATTTTGAAAAATGGTCTAAAAATCATATTTTCTCTAATTAATGGAAATTTCTATTTTGCGCATCTTGCAAAGAAAAAATACTGTTAGCGCAATTTTAACCCAATTCTTTTGTTTTTTTATTATATTTCAAGCAAAGTATTGTTTAAACAAATGACTGTAATATGTTTCAAATTTAGATAAAATAAAAAAAAATTTTAAAAATCTCCAAAAAATATGGCAACAAAGAGAAGAGAATAAGCAATTTTCTCTGAAAATAAAATCCGCATTCAAAGAGATTTTAGAGAAAGAATGGGCCTGCTAAAAGACGTTGTAAAACAGGGTTCTGGAACCACTAATGATGGAAATACGGCACGGAAGTTTTTTTTTCATTTCGAAGTATCAGTGGAAATTACTGGCATAAACAAAGATCTCATTTATAACTTTTCATTAATATTGCGGGTTTTGTCATGTGGTAGAAACATTAAAACCGATGAGTTTAATAAGCTTCTTGTTGATACCAGGAACTTGTACCTAGAGATTTACCCTTGGTATTATATGCCCAGTTCTGTTCACAAAGTTTTAATGCATGGATGTGAAGTTTTAAAATATTTCGATTTGCCCATAGGTGATATTTATACGATATGCTTGTCTTAGCCATACGAGAAAAAGCTCACGGGAAAATAAAAATAGGGATCTGATCACATACCTGCTGATTTCATCAGATCCTCTTTTGTCAACTCAAAGGAAAATCAAAGACAAGAACAAGTTTTATGAGGAAGATCCGTATTTGCTTTTTTATATTGAAATTGAACAAACCGCAGATATTTAAGTTTATATTATTTAATTATTTTTATTTTATTAATTTAAATAACTTTAAAAAGTGTTATTATAATATTTAGAAATAAAAATAAAATATAATTATCTCCGTTATATAAATATCTGCTTACAAAAACAACCTTTTTGTAAACAAGCTATGTAACATTTTGGTACGTAAATAACATATGCATGAATATATTTATTTGTATCTCTGAAACAAGAAACAATATTTCAAATCGGTTTTGAATATTACAAAGTTTAATCCTTAATCTCTAATGCAAAAATACATAATTTCTGAATTGAATGTTTTAATATTTTTTTTTTATATATAATTTAAAATAGAGAAATTTGGAAATTTAAACCTCATTTTTAGTAAAAAGTAATAGACTTATGTTTAAACTGACTTCAGTTCTGAAATCAGTGAGCACATATTAACTGCTATGCAGTAAAAACTAGTAGGTCCAGTTCTCGATCAATTGTGCTCAAACATTTAGTAACACACAAAACACAATGCGATCATAAGAAGTTCGGTCAAAGTCCTTTCAAAGGCTGAAATGGCGAGTTTATTATTATTGTTATTGAGATTATGTACAAAGCGCATAAATTTTTGAAACACTTAAGCACTTTTCTACCCACTATATTATTTAGAATATTCTTTTCCCATTTAAAATGAATGGTCGAATGGTCACCATTGATTGTTTTCTTGCAAAGTATAATGAAGAATGTATCAAGAAGAGATGAAAGGTTGCGAAAGGTTTTTAAGCAGCTGTTCACTTTTTAGTTCTAAAGGATATTATATTTCATACCTAACCCATATGTTTAAGTTTAGGCTAAAGTTTATTGATACAAAATGTTAGCATATAAGATTGTTTCTTTAAAATGCAACGATACAATAATTTACAACAGAAAATTTGAAAAGTTTTCTAAATGGATAGTTAGGGCTTTTTGAATATATACCCACTGAACCAGGTTTTGCGTGAGGTGAGAGTTTTGCGAACGTTTTCGGGTAGTTTTTTTTTATTTTTTATTTTTATTTTGTCGCTTAAAAGTGCTTTCTATAGAAGATTAAATTTGTGAAACTTTTTTTTTTTAAATAAAAACTGCAATTCTTTTGCGAAATTCATAAAAAACTTATTTTGCCTCGAAAAATATTAATTTTTTTATCATTTTTGTAGGTAAAAATTCCTCGTAAATAACCATTTCTGTTCATAAATGAGTTAAGAAATGAATAATAAATGTTTCTTTTTGAAATTCTTAAATGAATTAAAAAAATGATCATTTTTTGTTCATATCAGTAGAAGCAATTGTTCATATACAAACTATTTTTTGTTCATTTTATCGATATGTAATAATAAATATTATGCAATAATAAAATTCATAATCCCAAAAGATTTATTTTTTAACTCATTTCTGAACAAACAAAGGGTCGTGTTCAAAAGGCAATTCCATCTGGCAGTTTTTACAAAAAGGGTTAATTTTCGAGTGCCGAAAAATAACTTTTCTATGGTTCATTTTTTAACTCATTTCCAAAAAAAAAAGGTTAGTTTCTGAGAGGCATTGCTTGATTCAAAAAGGATTCAGTTCCGAGTGCTAAAAATAACTTTTCTGTTCTTTTCTCATTTCCGAACAAAAAAAGAAAAATTGTTGGTTCTTTGTTTTAACTCATTTCTGAACAAAATAAGGTTCATTTTTAAGAGGCATTTTAGTCAGCCGAATGATACAAAAAAATTTCGTTTATGAGTGCCGAAAAAGAACGTTTCCACCCGAAAAGGTTCATTAATGAATTCGAAAATGGTAGTTTTGGTTCACTGGGTAAGTCTATGGCTATAAACAACTTCGGAGTAGCTTATTATGGGCTATCAATCTTCTTCTCGTTTTTGTAGGAATGAGGCAGTTTTCCTTTGGTTTCGTAATAAATAATAGACCTACTGTTGATATGGTCTTCGACCGTGAGTGAAAAATTCATAATACAACCGAGATTTGGTACTTTGCTAACAAGACTTAGTTTGGTTCCATTAAGGTAGATAGGAGGCAGTTCAGTATATGGATATTTATATTTCATAACAGGTAACATATGAGATTTTTTGAGGTTTAAGTAGAGGTTGTGTTCTCTGACCCATTTGGCGATTTTTAGCAGGTCATCGTTTACTCTGGCACATAAATCTTCAATGAGACCGGAAGGTCGGGAAAGATAGAGTTATAGAGTTACGAGTCATTTGCATACGCGTGCATTGAGACATCTTTATAGACCGAAAAATTTCGTTTAAAAACATTGTAAATAGAAACGGACGAAGCACTGAGCCTTGGGCCTCCACTACGAATTCGCCTGATCCCTGAAAATATATTCCCTATTTTAACTCTCTGCGTCCTTCTCTCTAAGTAACTTTTCAAAAGTTTTACAGCAGTATCTGATAAGTTGAACAACATTTCTAACTTCCTACAGAACAAGAGGTGATTGGCACTGTCGAACGCTTTCGAGAAATCCAACAAAGAAATAAAGGTGATCTGTCCCTTGTCAAACGGAGTTCTTATATCATCTAGAATTTTTACAATTGCAGAACAGCAATGTCCAGGACGAAATTCAGACTGTAAGGAAGAGAGTTAATTTTGTGCAAGGAGATATTTAGAAATTTGTTCCTCCATTAGGAATTCAAGTACTTTTGAAATTGAGGATAGCAGACTAATGGGTCGAAAATTACTTGGGATGGCAGGTGTTGGTATTTTTCCAATGGGAATTATTGTCGCAGTTTTGCAGATGGAAGGAAATTTAGAACTTGTTAGACAGTAATTAGTGGCGTCCGTGGCGTAGTTGGTTAAAGTGAGTGGCCGCTATGTCAAAGAACTTTGGAAACCCAGGTTCGAACCCCAGCAGCGACAGAAAATTATTTGAATTAAAATAATTTTTCTGTACGGCCGCCACCTCTCTGCAGACAATGGCAAACCTCAGAGAGTAATCAAAACGCCATGTAAGGCTTCTTGAGAACGAGAACTTTCCGTTCATCGCCGTTCGGAGTCGGCGTTAAGCATGTAGGTCCGGTTGTCGGTCAATTGTGTACAAACTTAATAACACGCACAACACAATTGATCATAAGAAGCTAGGTTAAAGTCCTTTCAAGGGCTGAAATGGCCAGTTATTTATTTATTTATTTTATTTATTTAGACAGTAATTAAGAACGTGTACAAGGGTTTTAGTTTAATAAACTTAATATCTATTCCATCTTTACCGACAGCATTGGATTTAATCTTTAAGATACATCTTACAACATCGGATTCATCAACTTCAGTGAACTCAAACTTCTGATGTATGTATATTGGGGGCACCCAGACTTAATATACGGATAAGAGATTTGGCAAACGGGGCTGGCGGCAAAATACGAATTAAGAGCATCTGGATCTAATTGACACCCTGCAAGTTTGTTGTTATTTGCAGGTTGTGACGAATTTAGCTTTGTTGAAAACAACAGTTTTTGGACAATTTCTCTGCCTACAAGCAAGCTTAATTTCTTGCTCTTCTAAAGTCCTCTCTGTTTTAAATTGCAGGATTTCTTTTCCAAATAGTATAGGCCTTATACCGTTTTTTCAAATACTGTTTGATAGAGTTAGTAAGCCACGGGCACTATCTATTCGTAATTCGAGATGAACGTAAAGGCACGTGACTGTCATAAATGTTAGTTACTCTGTTAATGAGGCAGTTTAATTTACTGTCAACTGTACTTCAAAACCAACAGTCCAAAATATATTCTCGAGAAAAATGGAAATATAAAGATTCAGAGTCAATCGACTTATAATCACGATACGTTAATGTATTGACCACATCAACGGGCGTGAGATGTATATTCAACGTGCTTTGTATGTGAATATGTATTTACTTCTAATCAAATCAAAATACGAAATGCAAACAATTATTCGTTTTATTAAAAAAACAAATCTACCATTTGTTGATACATCCTTGTGATGAAAAATTGAAATTCCTAAATTATTTTTTCCCTACTACTCCAGTTTTAAAACATCCATTTCCGGAAAAGTGGATATTACAAAAATTTGACAAAGTTATTGGGGAAGATATACGAAGGCTTTTTGGGTAAAAAGGTATTTTTTTTCGGCAAAGAAGCGTTTCATTTCGCAACATTGTCTCGATCGGTACATTTAGTCCAGTGTACCGATCGATAAATTCAAACGTTTTAGATATGTTAGTCATGCTAAGACCCCGTTTGGCTAGGTGAACTGAAAATTTGTGGCAGTCAAATGAGAGTGTGGATGAAAACCAGGTTTGTCAATTTCGAGCCAATAAAGATCTTGGCCTTCATTCTTATAAGGTACAGTTGATTCATACTGTATATACATACATTCCGTACATTCACTGATTGGATGCTGTAAATGCAGGAACAAGATCACAAGAGTGATTAGGCTCATTTTCACATCTCCGGGTACTTGAATAAGTAAAACGGGGGGCCCAGAAAACCCAAGAGAAATAGTCGAACATCTTCTCCATCCATAACGAGTTTGATGCGGTTTTTGGAGTGGCGGTATCATTTTTTCGAAAATTATGCTGGTGCGACCGTTTCAGTAAACGAATCGCGTTACGAAACGATGTTGACTGTCTCTTTTTTTGGCCTGAAATTGATGCTATGGACGTGGACGACTTTTACTTTCAGCAGGACGGTGCCATATGTCATACAGCTGGTGTAAAAATGGCTATATTGCGTAAAAAATTTCCTGGACGTATAATTTCTCGAAATGGATACTTTGATTGGTCGCCGATATCGTGTAACTTACCATCATTAAACTTTTTCTTTGGAGCTACATTAAAAATTAAGTCTACGCCAATGCTCCAGCAAATATTCAAGCACTCAAAAACACGTCGAATATTTGGCAGATATTTTGTTCCATTACGTACCTCAGAGCTAGTACTTTAGATTTAAATAAAAAATTAGTTCTTCTCACAATTATATTGAATTTTTTTTTTTAAATTTAAAATCTATCATATTAGATAATCATAATTTAAAATATTGAATATTAAAAGAAAATTTTTTTCGGTGCATACAAAAATGTCAATGAAACTAATTTGCGAAATTCCCTTAAATATAAACACAAACACCTTCGTAGAACTTAGGCAGTACAATTTTTCTATAAATTTGTTCCCCAATAGCAGCAATAATTATGCTGCCCATTTCACAGCGACGATAACCAAAACCGTTTACCACAACTACTCACTCCCACACACTTTTCTACCATTTAAGATATGTCCTGCTTGATGTCGCATGTTTTTAGGTCGCAGCATTTAAATAACAAAGTAATAACGTATCGATAAATTACAATAGCACGAACAAAAACAACAACCACTTCAACTCACACAAGTTCAACCAATTCTCCAACTATTATAAAACATTTTCTTATCTACACCCACAACATAATACAACACAACACACGCATACATAAATACAATTTAATTTAAAATTGTTTTTCTTTTCATATCTATTTCGCCCTGTGCCAACTGACTCCTCACTCCTGCTTCATCCTCAAGGTGTGACAAACTGTAATGCGGACACCTGCGTGGGTCTATCCAGCGGTACAGCAGGACTTATGCATCTGGGCGGCACCAAAAACGGTAAGTATTGGGCGCTTAGCTGCTGCTTTGTTATACAAAGTGTTGCTAGTTGAAGTTAACAACTATTTTTATTTCTTCCTTAACTGCTTAACTCTACAGATCTTTCTTCGGCTGTGGGCACACTGGCTGGTGGTGGAGCAGTGGGTCACTTGGGTGGACGCTTGGGCGCAAAACATGGCAAACTAGCTGGCGATGGTAGTGTTGGCAGCAGCTGCGATTGTCGTTGTCTGCCATACCTCAGAACATATCGCGAAGATTTGGGCATTTGTGTGGATGATATACATGGTGAGTAGCCGTTTAACTATGTCACTATGCTTGCAATATTTAGCTGTTGACAGCAGAATAAAGTAAGCAATATATTGATCTTGAAAATTGAATAAAAAGTAGAGAATAAATGCAAGCATTTTGTCAACATTTAAAATAAATTCTTAGCCGAATGGCTTCATGTTCCTGAGGCTGCTTTGTAATCGTATCGCTGTGATCGCAAATCTTTGCCCACTCAAGCTTGTTGCTGCGTGCTACAAGAGAGTAACATCAACAATAACAACAAGAAAGGCGCACAATGGAAACAATTACTATGCAAATGTTGCATGCCTTTCTGTTGACAATTTTCTGCGTCTTTTATTTGTCTGCCTTTTTTGTTTTTTTTTTTGTTTTTTGCTCGCGTGGCACAACGTCGACAGCCTGTTAACGTGCCAGCAATAGTTTTTATGAGGTGACAATTTCACCAAATTCCACACGATCTGGTTAATTTTTTATTTTGCTTTCTGTGTTGTTTTTCTTGGTTTTTGTTTTTGTTGTTGGTTGGCTTTTTGCACTTGTCCGTAAAATTCTTCCTTGTAAATTTCTTATGCAAATCTTAAAGAATGCTTCCTTAAACGGTGGCGCAAACCGATTTATTCCTTATTTGCATATAGAAAATCTTTTAATGTCAATAAGTATTTGAAAATAATGTTTAAGTTTTTATGTACATATCTACATAAGTATGTTTGCATAGTTTGCTGGGATACGATATTATTATTGGTCAGAATGCTTTAAGTGCCATAAAGTAAAGCCATGAACAAGAAACCGTTTAAACCAGGTCTCTTTTTTTTGAAAATTTTAAAAAACAAAAAAAAAACACTTTGGAAGTCTTAAAATAGCAAAAAATTATAGGTACTATTTGAAGTTACAAATTTAACAACAAGACCTAAGAGTTTTTATTCTCATAGTTCATAGTTCATTGTTGTTTAAATATAGGTATTCCCCAGAAAATCTACAATTATTATGATCCCGGGTATTTTAACAGATGAGTGTTATCGATCGCTAAGTATTTTGTATGGAAAATATACCTTTATGTGATAATGCTCCTTTGTTAGAAAGTAATTTTATTTACAGTCTTTTCAGAAAAAATAAGAAAACATAGCGTTAGTGATGCATTATCAATAACGTTGTCACGGAATTGGTGACAATAGTGAAATCGATGAAAGTGTTGATTAAAATGGCTACTGAGATGAATATCTTAAGGTATATCAAACAATTTGATAATACTCTTAACAAACTCTCACTAACTTACTCATTAAATCACTTAAATTGTCTTATTTATGTAGTTTTCACTTTTGTGAATTTAAATTCTCTATTGTTTAAATTTAATAAAATACATTTACATATAGATAATATTGAATAAAATACATTTATATAGTGACAAAGTCATTAGTTTGATAAAATTTGCATTATTTATTAAAATTAATAAAACTGAAACGAAAACAAAAGACTTAAGAAACAAACACTTCAAGAAGAAAGCTTTAAAATGATTTTATATTAAAATATTCACTAATTGATTTGGAATTTGTTTTTTTTTAATAAAACAAATACGCATGCTGAGTGGAACTGCAATATTTATCTATTTGGTGGAACTATTTTGGTGGAAGTTTTAAGAAATATTTCACTGCTTATATAAGACTAAGCATTTGCTTAGTTTAATAAATGAAGGCAATTACTATTGTTGAACATTAAGAAACGAATGTCCTTGCTTTAATTTTGCAAATATCTATATGATACCAAGTTATTATTTTATTTGCTAATTTTTAGGGTACATAAATGTACGCTTGTGTATACACGCGAGCCCGTATATAGCGCATTTTGATACACGTTCCTGACCCTTTTAAAAGTAAGAAGTTTTGGCTCATGTACCAGAGCCAAATTTTAATAGCAATTGTACTTGCTTATGTACGAGAACGTAAACAAAAATTTTTTGCTTACACGCCAGCTAGCAGGTGCGCAACTGAGACGATTGAGGCTCATGAGACAGTTCATAAGCCATACACTGCATTGAATGTCGAGATTTAAAAGGGGGCATAGTAGAGCTAACAGATGAGTAAAAGAGGGAGATTTAAAAGAGGGCATAGTAGAGCTAACAGATGAGTAACGGGAATTCGCATGTGCTCTTTGAACTTCTTCGACAAAAACCGAAATTTTTTTGACAAGTGTGTTTCCCGGGATTTATATGCATAAGGCTATATGACCACTATATATTAAGGCGCCTCACTCTCAATGTAGGAAAAAAAAGTTGTTCGGGTCACGCCTTCAAAATAAGCTTTGGTTTATGTTATGATGATTCCCCAAATATTTCGGCTCTAACTACATATAGCCGTCAGCTAGCTAGAATGGTTCGAAAAAATAGCTCTAAAAATAGCGCAATAATGAATAATTTTTGACGTAGAATACGTCATTCTCGGAGGTAAGTAGGGTGGTTGATAGTGATCAGGTGTCGGTATTTATATCACTTTTTGAGCCTTTGGTGGGCCTAAAGTACTGATCGTACAATGTTGATGTTAGCACTTATTGGTCTGCTTGATCCTCAATGCGACAAAAATTCATGTTAGAACTCTCTAACTTATATAAATTTTACACAATTGCATGAAATATAAAGCCAACATTTGATGTTTTTGTTTGCTTAAACTTGCTACCTATTTATCGACAGTTTCCGGTTTTATCGACAAAACCATAAAATTTGTATGGGAGCCCCCCTAAGGAGTGGTCGGAGGGAATAGGTGTCAAAGGAAAAAATGTTCCTTTTGCAAAAGTAATTGGGGTCGGTAATACATATTAACCCTCTCCGGCACTCTCTTAAAGGTCATATCTCAGGTGTATGGAATAAATATACAAAAACCATAAAATTTGTATAGGAGCCCCCCTAAGGAGTGGTCGGAGGGATAAGGTGTCAAAGGCAAAAATGTTCCTTTTGCAAAAGTAATGGGGGTCGGTCATACACATTAACCCTTTCCGGCACTCTTTTAAAGGTCATATGCTCAGGTGTATGGAATAAATAAACAAAAACCATAAAATTTGTATGGGAGCCCCCCTAAGAAGTGGTCGGAGGGAATAGGTGTAAAAGGCAAAAATATTCCTTTTGCAAAAGTAATGGGAGTCAGTCATACCTATGAACCCTCTCCGGCACTCTTTTAAAGGTCATAAGCTCAGGTGTATGGAATAAATATTTTGCTTAACAGTTTTTAAAAAAGATGTCATCAAGAGCGAATTGAATAATTCTACGTCTTGTGTTACGACATAGTCGAAACTACTGTATCTTTTTTAACTCCTCCATCTTTTGCCTGATTTTTAATTCCGAGGTATCATTGGAAAAGTGCTGACTGCTGCTTTTCTTTCTTGTCACTTATTTACCCTGATAGGCCAGATTGACGCAATTTGTTTAAATTTAAGAGTAAACGTATTGAAATCGTATAGATAGAGATTGCACCGACAGCATAAAAAGGCCTTCAAGGGTAAATTATTTACAAAAATAAAAGCAGCAGCTAGCACCTTTCTAATGATAGCTCGGAATTGAAAATCAGGCAAAAGATGGAGTAGTTATACATGTTTTAATAAAAATTAAAAAAAAAAAAAAATTAAATATATATTTATAAAAAATCACTGCAAAAAAGTAAATATCTTTTATGTTAGGGCAAATTTCCCAAGTTTTTGATGCTGAACTTTAGACCAAGTCAAATGCTACTTTATATGAAATCTTCCGTGCCCCCCCACAAAAAAAAAATTATGGTAGCAAATGAAGTACATAATTAAAGCTCTTTAAAGTCCAAGAATTGTCAAAAATGGTTCGGTTCTGTTTGAAAATCCGGTTTTCGGAAAGTAATTTTAGATGAAATGTATTTAAAGTTTTCTATTGCAAATGAGATTACTTTCCGTACCGTCTAATCAAACTTATGATAATTTCACTTGTATTCAAATGGCAGAGTGATATCGATTCGTGTACCGATCCTATTTTTTTTTTAATTATTATTACCATAAAATGGGCTGAAATGGTGCATTAATTAATTTTGAAAAAATGCCCTAGATCAATGCAAAGGACAAACATGAATAAAAAATTATGAAAAAATTTTAAAATGTTGACTTTAAATGCGTTTATTGGGACCGGACTTCATTGTACGTCAAATATAAACAAGGTAGCATTGACAGTTGCTTGGGAAAACATCTCCTGTCAAAAATATACTCAAAAAAAGAGCGCTCACAATCCGCCATTGAAAACACAAATAATGTTGAAAACGTTGAAGTGAAAAAAAACAACAACCACAGCAGCTGCAGATGTATTTCCACAAAAAGCTGTTTTTGACAGGAGATGTTTTCTTGTAGAAGAGAAAATAAGCAGTTGTCAATGCTACGTTGTATTATTATACCATGTATATAAATATAGTACTAAGATAAATACATATTTAGCTGTCTTATTTTCTCTGGTGTATTGACATACACTTTGTCTTAAATATCCCCATAAAAAAAAGTCGGGCACAGTTAAATCTGGCCAACGAGGTGGCCAAGGGAAATCAGAATTTTTTTAAATCAAACGTTCGCTAAAAATTTCTCGCAACAAATCCATAGTTTGTCTTGCAGTATGCGCAGTCGTTCCATCTTGTTGGAACCACAAATTAGGATGCTGCTCCACCAATGGCCGCAAAAAATTGTCAATCATTGTTCTGTAAGAAGCCCCGGAAATCGTTTCTAGCGTTTCATCCTCATTCTCGAAAAAATATGCTTTATCGGCCATAACACCTCACTAAACAGTGCATCTGGATAGATGTAACTGATGTTGGTGTGTTGATGCATTTCATGTAAATGGAAATGCGCTTCATCCGACATCAAAAGATTATTTAAAAGATCATTTTGTGTTGCTAATTCTGTAAAACGATAAGCGTATTGCAGTCGTTGGTAGTGGTCCTGCGGAAGCAGATCTTGCACAATTTGAATTTTGTATAGATGCATCTTAAGATTTAACTTTAAAATTCGTCGCAATGTTGTTCGGGAAATGCCCAACTGGTTGCAACGACGACGAGTTGAGACAGATGGACATTGTCTTAAGTACGAATATATCAATGGCAACCTCTTCTAGGACAGTCAACAACTTAACCCAGTTCCTCAAAACGGCTCATCAAATTCCTTATCATGAAGGCTGTGGGAGCTAATCTTGAATTAAAATGTTGACGATACTTTCGCTGCTTTATAACTATTGATCTTTGGCAAGAATAAAAAATTCGGTAATTTTAACACGTTGTTGTGTACTGTATGTATCCATTATAAATTTCCAAGAAGTCAATTATAACCTGCAAAGAAAAAAAACACAATTATATTAGAAAACAAAACAGTTATTCGGGTTTAAAATTGGTAGGTCACATTTGGCCCACCCTGTACTTTTTGAAATATTTATTTGGAATGCTCAAAGGGGCCCAGGCCGACGTAATGTTCCGGTCCAGTGCTTACGGCACCGTAGAATTAAGTCATCAAGGCAGGTGTCTACATTAAATACATTTTGATTTTCACACAAAGGCACGTGAACTAATGATTCTATTTCCTTCTAATATTATAAGATTCTCAAATATTTTTTAGATACAAATATTAGAACTAGGATTATTCTTCAAGAGTTAATTTTAACCATCTTTGAATCGAATGGAAAACATTTTTCTTCTTAATTTTACAGTTTCAAGAAGCAATACTCTTAAGCTTCCCACAAATTGTTTCGCATTTTTAATGTATAGAGTAGCAGAATGTGCTGCCACATAAAGCAACCGTTAACAGCTAATTAAAAATTAAACTTACTCGTAAAGCGATACATTTAACCATATCTAGATATATTTTAATTAATAGCATAAAACAAACAAACTAGTTTTACGTAAACAACAATAATAAGAAAAGCCATTTAGAATAAAAATGGTAACAGGCAGCATTTTTGTGCGTACATTGAACAAACAACAACAACAGGCTCATTTAAAACAGCTGAAGACAGGTGTTACCATTCAGGTGGTCAAAAAACTTGAATAATTAGCTATTTTCTTAAGAAACACCTTAATTTCTGCACAAAATGGCGAAACACAAAAATGTTGACCAAATTTTCTATCAGAGAATAGTTTATGTTGTGACTTTTTTTTTTTTTTTTTTTGTTTGAAATTCACACAACTTTCAGCTACAGCTGAAATAAATTCTTCAAAGTTGCTGCCCTTATACGATGACATGTTTGCTGGCTACGAAACATTCTAGCCATTTTCCGACAGTAAATTTTCACAACATGCAGCTTGCCAAGAGTGGTTGGTTGCTTGCTTGTTGTTGATTTTGTTTTTGCTTCGGTTGCGAAAATATTTTCTTCTAGTCGTTTGTGGCTGGTTTTAATTTGTGACAAATGAGAAATTAATAGTTGCAATGCAACCACAAAGTGCGGTTGTGGCTCACTTCAACCACCAGTCTGTGCATGCTTCTTCTATGCGTGGCCTTAATGGCGATTTCGAAAGCGTTGTCAATTTCGAAATGTTTCATTGCACATAAGCAAACAACAACAACAACAACAACAACAACAACAACAACAACAACAACAACAACAACAACAACAACAACAACAACAGCAACAAAAACAACAACAACAGCAACAGCAAGACAATATCCACAGCTTGATTTATTTGGTTAAAAACAACAGCGGTTAAGTGAAATAAAATAAAATAAAAACTATGGAAACTAATCATGACTCTTCTCCGGTGGTTTATCACATTTCTTAAAATTAAATAAAAAAAAACTTAAAACAAAGCAAGAAAATCCAGGGTCTTTTTCAATTCTTAAGAAACTCTTTTCAAAACCTTCAATTCTAACGAAATTGTTGTCAAAACCTTAGGCTGTCCGCAATTAGTGCCGTTAGTATTAAATGTGCTATTATTAGCAACATGCACGAAAAGTTTATTACTATCATTTGATTTTTAAGTCAATTCTTCAATCTTCAATTTTTACAACCATTAGAAACCATTGAACAGGCACTAAAGCAGAAAAAGTGCTGCAAAAATATTGTCACAAATAAAAGGCAAGCTTTGTGTAACCACCAGCTACAAAAGCTACAACCACGACCAAGTCAATGATATACAATGATAAATTATTTCTCTACTTTATTAGGGCATGAAAATGCACTTTAATGATAGTGTGTCAAACAGATAAAATTGAATTGGACCCAAAAATTATAGTGTTTGGAGTGAACAAAGTGTAGGTTATGATTGTTGTTTGGTCATGCAGCTAAAATAATTCAAAATTACTTTTAAACAATTTGCGAAACACTACACGGCTCATTAGTTGTAAAGGTATGAATATGTTTAAAGACAAAAACGAAAGACTTAAGATACAAACGTGAAACTAAATATCATCATTTTTACTTTCATTTAAAAAATTTAAGTGTTGTCTCCACTGACAAAAGCAATAAATTATGTTGCAAAAATAAAAAAATAATATGACAAATAATTGACCTTATGAAAAAAAAAACGATAAAAAAATCATGACGTCATAAGACCACCGGGAAAGCTGCTCCAAATTGAAAATGCAGCTATCAAGCAACGGGTTGCATCGAATGTCATAAAACGCAAACGAAGAATTCAATTTTAAGAATTTTAATTATAACGTCATTAGGTCGCGTAGATACTACCTACACAATGGTAGGTAGGCACGCACGGTAGGTACGCAATATTGTTGCATGGAATTATTACTCTGTGAGTAGAAGTGCTACAAAAAATGTTATCTTACGAAAACAAAGAATGGTTCTATAAACTCATAACGAAAATGAAAAAAAAATATTTTTGAATAGTATTCAAAGGACACAAGGATTAAAAAGGGATTCAAACAAGGGTTAGGAGTTTGGGCATGGATTAAAAATAGAGTTTGAATAAGGAAAAGGATGAGATGAAGTTTGAGATGAAATTAAAAGTAAGAGACAAGAATAAAGAAAAGGATGAAGATACGCTGTCATGTCGAAGTCTACGGCTCTCCGCAAAATCGCCCAAAAAAAAAATAATGAAAAATCACCCAATTTTTCTCTATACGACCTTACGAAAAAAAAATTAGGCAATTTGCATTTTTGTGGGGTAAATTTCGTATTTTGCTATGGGCGAAATTTCACCCAAATATGTTGGGCGAAATTTCACTCCTCGTTTTTGGGTGATTTTTGTTTTTTTTTCGGGTGATCTTTCGTTTTCCATATTTGATAAGAACGTCAATCAGTTCTTAAAGATAACGGTACTTAAAGTAAAAGCAGCGGTTCTTCTTTTGTTTTTCTTTTGTATTTGCATCATTTGCTTGAGTTTGCTAGGTCGAAGGAAATATTTAATACCACGGAATACCGTCGCCTCGCCCCCCACGACCTCCGCCATAATTTTTTCTTTTTGAAATTTTTCGATTACAAAAGAAACTTGTTTTGAAAAAGAATTAGTATTTTTCCCTTGTACGAAATATTTTTATAAATTTTTAAGTATGAGATTATTAAAAATTAAAATGAATTAAATTTTTAAATTTAACGCACTTCCTTCACAATTAAGATTGATTAGTAACGTAGAAGTGCAATTTAAAAATCAGCTTACCCAGTACCTTTCATCGTTGCAATAATAGTACTAATAACACTACTCAACAAGGTTTTCCACAACGAATCGCGATAACATTTTCTATAGTAAAATTTTCCATAGAATCCGAATATCGTAATGATTTTTTTCGATTGGGAATTTTTTATTAAAATGGGAAAATTCAAAAAAATCCATTATTGGGAACACATACTTCACATAAATGCTTGTAAAATCTTACGTGTTCAGTCAATGAATTTTCATTTAATTGCATGTAGGAGAAGAGAGTCAGATAAAAATTTGAAGGTATAATATGTGCCAATAGCATCAGTGATATGGCTGTTATGATCGAAAACAGGTGAAAAAATATCACTTTTTTCGTTTTTTTATAAACATTTTTATGTTTGAAGCCCTATATCTCAAAATAATTATATCGAAGAGAAAAAGTTAGCCCTCTTATGCGATAGAGAATTTTATTACAAAAATTTCAAGTATATATATGTCTAAAGAAAAGCCATAATTCACTAACTTTTTTAACATCAATGCAAAAACCATTTTTTGTTAAAAAAATATTTTATTGGAGTTAAATTAAGAAATGCATGCATACAATGATTTGTTTTTTACCATAAGAATCCGAATCTGATGTCAGAATTTCAAAATTATGATATTTTTACAATAGGGTTGCCACCTTATAATATATTTTTTAAGAGTTTTAAACATTAGATATCTTACAGTTTTAGGGGGTCGCTGATTTCAAATCTAATGTCAGAATTGTAAAATTTAAGATGGCTAGTAGGGTTGCCATCTATTTTTTTATTTTTACGAATTCGGTGCTGGGGCGAACACTAGGTAAAAATGGGTCGCTGAATCCGAATCCTTTGTCAGAATGTCAAAATTGTAAAATCTGGCAAACCTATACGGATACATCGTGTTCGCTCCAGCACCGAATTTGTAAAAATAAGAGAAACAAGATGGCAACCCCATCAGCCATCTTAAATTTTAAAATTCTGATATCAGATTTGAAATCAGCTACCCCCTAAAACTATTGGATAATGTTTAAAACTCTTAAAAAGCATATTATTCGGTGGCAACCCTATAGGGTTAAAAATTTCACAATTTTGAAATTCTGACAACAGATTCGGATTCAGCGACCCATTTATACCTAGTGTGCGCCCCAGCACCGAATTCGTAAAAATAAAAAAATAGGTGGCAACCCTATTAGCCATCTTAAATTTTACAATTCTGACATTAGATTTGAAATCAGCAGGGTGTCGCTGTAAGAATATAGAAAACTGTAAGATATCTAATGTTTAAAACTCTTAAAAAATATATTATAAGGTGGCAACCCTATTGTAAAAATATCATAATTTTGAAATTCTGACATCAGATTCGGATTCAGCGACCCATTTTTACCTTATGGTAAAAAACAAATCATTGTATGCATGCATTTCTTAATTTAACTCCAATAAAATATTTTTTTAACAAAAAATGGTTTTTGCATTGATGTTAAAAAAGTTAGTGAATTATGGCTTTTCTTTAGACATATATATACTTGAAATTTTTGTAATAAAATTCTCTATCGCATAAGAGGGCTAACTTTTTCTCTTCGATATAATTATTTTGAGATATAGGGCTTCAAACATAAAAAATGTTTATAAAAAAACGAAAAAAGTGATATTTTTTCACCTGTTTTCGATCATAACAGGCATATCACTGATGCTATTGGCACATATTATACCTTCAAATTTTTATCTGACTCTCTTCTACTACATGCAATTAAATGAAAATTCATTGACTGAACACGTAAGATTTTACAAGCATTTATGTGAAGTATGTGTTCCCAATAATGGATTTTTTTGAATTTTCCCATTTTAATAAAAAATTGGGGCCAATCGAAAAAAATCATTACGATATTCGGATTCTATGGAAAATTTTACTATAGAAAATGTTATCGCAATTCATTGTGGTGAAAGTTTTCGTAAATTTGTGGAGTAGTGTAATAGTTTAATATCATATTCCTAAGTTTTTTGTTTATGAAACTTTTTTGCGATATTTTGTTTTAATGTTAAAATTTTAGTATTCAAGCTACATACTATATGTGCATAGTTTTAAGGCTTTTTAAATATTTTTCCGCTTTTAAACGCTTTTACGTGTTATTATTTCATATTTTAATAACAGTGGCTAATAAATAAGTAAATAAATATTATTTATCTCATCAAATGATTTAATTAAAATAGACTAAAAAAAAAATTGGCTTTGGAAATGCTCATTTCGTACAAGGGAATTTCGTATCTCGTGTGGGAACACAATGTAAAAAATTGGGAGATTTTTCATTTTTTTGGGTAAAATTTCGTTTTTTCATTTTGGGCGATTTTTCATAAATTTTTTAGTTATTTTTATTTGGGTGATTTTTCTTTGATTTTTTTTTTTGTTTGGGCGATTTTGCGGAGAGCCGAAGTCTACGGGTGTGTTCACGATATACAGCAAACATATTTTTTTTTATAGAAATTTAAATATAGGATACATTTGTTGAAACTCCTAATAATTCCATGAATAATTGGTAGGCGAATGCCTCTATTACAGTATGAAACTATCGTTGAAACATAAGGTTTGCCCAACGAACTATTCAAAGTATCGTTTTGCTTTTTTTTAGTAATGGTTTGGTTTTAATGAAGACTTTCAACAAATTTATATGATACATGGTATTACACATAGGAACCAACATCAACGCACACAAACAACATACCTCAAAAGCAATACCAAGCCCCAGTGGCGCTGGGAGTTTTAGCTAAAAATACTCGTATAAAATTCATTCACACATTTTCATCAGGTTAGTCATAATAAATGCTTGCGTTATATCTACATTCGGAGTGCGCTTATACCTAACTTATTAGGTGGTAAGGGAGGAATACTGAACTGTACAGTTATAATACATGGTTTCCAATAGAGACTTTACAACTTTGAAAATTCCTAAACGCACCCTTTCATTAATCATCGAACTGTCACTGTCAATTTATTCAGTCAACTCAGCATTTTCATCATGGTAAAGTACATGAACGAACAAAACAGTCAATTTCACGGCGTTCTCAAGAATTGGGCATCGCCTAGATCACTTTATGGCGAATTTTGCGTAAGGATCTTGGTTTACATCCATACAAGATCAACCTGACTCAAGAATTGAAGCCGATAGACCATTTGAAGCAACGTACGTTCTCCGATTGGGCTCTGGAAAAAATGCGCCAAGATGATGAATTTCATCGCAAAATCATCTTCAGTGACGAAGCTCATTTTTGGCTCAATGGGTTCGTCAATAAGCAAAATATGCGTTATTGGTCGGGTGAAAATCCGCATGTACTTCATGAATCAGAACTTCATCCACAAAAACTAACTGTTTGGTGCGGTTTGCATGCCGGCGGCGTCATTGGACCATTTTTTTTCGTCGACGATAACGATCGTAACGTTACTGTGAATGGCCACGTGAATCGCGCCACGATTACAGATTATTTTTGGCCCGAATTGGAAGATATGGACTTGGACGACATATCGTTCCAACAGAACGGTGCCACAAGCCACACAGCACACGTTACAATCGATTTATTGAAGAGTAAGTTTGAAGAGCGTGTTATCTCAAAAAATGGGCCAATCGATTGGCCGCCTCGTTCGTGCGATTTAAAGCCTCTAGACTATTTTCTTTGGGGCTACGTCAAGTCATTGGTCTATGCCAACAAGCCGACGACGTTGAAAGAGCTCAGAGCCAACATTGGCCGAAATGTGTGGCCGAGTCATCGAAAATTGGGTCCAACGAATCGACCGGTGCATACGTGCCTGCGGTGGCCATATGAACGAAATCGAGTTTCATTTATAAATATTTTGATTGTACTTCAAGCCGATAATAAAGTTTTTGAAATATCACATGGTTTGCGTTTTATTTAAAAAAAAGTTGTCGAGTCCTTAATGGAAAATTCTTTTAACCCTTTTAAAATTAATTTTTTAATTCAACTTTTAAAATTTTAAGTTAACCCTTTCGGCATATTTGGTGCCATACGGCAACAGTTTGCTTTGTGGCTCTGTTTCTAGTTTGGGACACCCCGCTTTTTAACAATAAATTTTTAATAATAGATTGAAATGTGATGAAAAAGTTGAGAAAATCAAAAATACGAAAATTAATTTTTATAACATGTTTTTCAAGGCTATTCCGAGTGAACTCATGAGCGCGACCACGCGGCCACGCGACTTAAAAAAAGAGCAAATTAAAAAGTTATATTTTTAAATATTTCCGAGAATTTTCTAAAACTAAAGGTAATAAAATATAATACTACGAATGTAAGAGATCTTATTTACATTTTTAGTTAGAAAAAATATGATATTTATAGCGCTAGAAGTTTTTAAAATTTTTTTGAATATTTCTAAAAATTTTTTAAGTATCTATTAGGAAAGCAATATGGCTTTCAAACTTCATATATAGCTTATTTAAGTCAAAAACTAACCCTGAACGAATTTTGGAAAGTTTGGCATTACCAGGGCTAATTTGGCACTGAAAGGGTTAAAGGACTGGAAAGGTAATCATTGAAAACTGCTGATGAGTTGAAAAAAATAAATCTGTACGCGAAGTCCATAGAGCATTTCGTCCACCCATTGTGTTTAGTGATGAAGCTCATTTCTGGTTAAATGGCTTCGTCAATAAGCAAAATTGTCGTATATGGAGCGAAGACAATCCTCAAGCTATTAACGAATCACGATTAAAATTTACTTTTTGGTGTGGTTTACATGATGGTGGCATCATCGGTCTTTATTTCTTTCGAAACGAAATAAACCATCAATTTATTGCAAAATCAATTTGGTGACAACTTTATTTCCAGAAGTGGTTCTGTTAATTGGCCCCCTCGTTCGTGCAACTTTTCGCCACCCGATTACTTTTTATAGGGCTATGTTAAGTCATTGGCTTAAGCCGAAAAACCATCAACTCTTAAAGCAATGGAAGCAAATATGCAAGCCACCATTGACGCCATACGGCCAAATTTATTGGAAAAATTGGACTGATCGAATGAACTATGTAACTCGTAGCCGCGGCGGATATATGCTGAAAATTCATTACAACAATATTTCTGTCTTGTATTATTATGTAAAGTTCTCAAGCTCTTAAATAAACACAAGGGGGCAAACAGCCCTAGCGTCTTGAAAACCCTGTCACTGTTAACATTATTATTAAGGACTTTGTCTACCTGTGATCTGGCTTAAACTCCTCCAATGATGTCAAAGTTGATATACAACGAAGGATAACTATTGCCAAGTTGAGTAACTTTGAGCTTAGTAGGCAATTGGAAACAGAACCCTCTACCGGTGAACAAAAGACTTTGGGAGAATTCAAGAGAAAGATCCTTCGTAATATCTTCGGTCCAATAATCTGCTTCAATGGAGAGTACCGAATTTAATGGAACCACAAGCTGCATGAGTTGTACACCAACATCGATAAAGTTAAGCGCATTAAAATCAAGTGGTTCCGCTAGCTAGGTTATGTTGAGAGAATGGAAAATGACGCTCCAATGAAAAAGATATTGGATTCCCTGCCCGATGGCACTCAACGCAAAAGAGTTGGACAATCATGTGTTGGACAACCTGACGAAGCTTGGTGTTTTCAACTGACACCGATAAGCAAAAACAGATATTGCAGGCGCAAATGAGACATAAACCGATCCAAGGTTCTTAGCGCCAGATAAGAAAGTAAGTAAGTTGATATGGCTAGTTTTCATACATTAAAAAATTCATTATTTAAAAATGTCGAAAACGAGGTCTTAAACCTAAACCTGGCCTAAAAGCATATAAACATCTTGTTCAAATAAAAATGTAGTCAGGTAAAAAAAAATGTAGTTAAAAAATTATCATTTCAATTATCTGAATTACTCAATACAAACGACTCCATGAAATCAATAAAAATTTATGCTCCATTAACTGGCACAATTTCAACAAATTAAATCACGTTTACGCCTTGTCAACACGCTCAACTTAAGCTCAGTATTGGCTTTTCATCTGTTTTATTTGCTGCTGTTTTTACCTCTTAATTTTCTACTGTTATTTAAAAACAATGCTAGACAAACCTCAGGTCTCCTTGGTCAACGATGGCTACTCAATCAAAACACTCAAAAATTAAAACAGAAGCAACTAACTGTGTCTCGCTGTGTCTGAGCTACTGTTTGTTAAGTTGTTTTTATTGTTGTTGCTGTTGTATATTTTTTGTGCTTCAACGTAAATTTTCCACTTGAATGCCTTCTAGAAGTAGCGGGTCGTACTAAAGCAGTCAAGTTCGGAAGAAACAGCAGCCAGCAGCTGGTTGCTTAAGCATCTATCCATCATCAATCACGAAGGAAGTCGACGAAGTCAAGTTGAACATTTAAAATTGGTGCAAAAAACTATTCAGTGCTTGTCAGGCTTGCGTGTTTTTTGTAGATTTACTTTTCTGCTGTTCTGTTAACAGTTTTTAAGGCGTTTTTAACCATGCAATTAACTAAAATTGTTATAGTTTGAGATTTGAGACAGAACTGCAGACAGCCAAAGAGTAGCATTTAATGTTGTTATTGTTTTTGCAATTCCCCCACTTCAAAAATTGTTATTGATATGTAGGTGTCTGTGTATGTAGGTCGATAAACTTAATGACATGTAAATTTCTTATTGAATGAGGTGGCAAACAAAAGACTTAAGAAACAAACTTGTGCTACTGAGGAATTTTTAACATATTTATATGGCAATCATTTGCTTTGTTTCAGCTATTGTTATTTAAATTAATTTAATTCTTTCTCTTCGAAAACAGACCAACACATACTTAGCATTCCTTATATTTTCTCTTTTTCAAAAAAATAGCTTTAATTTAGCGCTTACTGCTGATTAATGAGTTCCGTATCTGTCTGAAATGCTGTTAAAACTGTTGTATTTGTTTTCTGTAAATATTGAATAAAACCGTTTTAGAGCGAATAGCGGAAATGGCGTTTTCATATCATTATTTATTTTGACTTTGAACTAATTCTTTTCATTGTTAACTCTAATTTCCTGAGATAATAAACACCGAATCTAAGGCAATCAAACATAATTTATTTGTTATGATTAACAATAACATAATTTAATTGATTATGAACGATTTATCTGTGTAAATTTATTTAAAGTGATTCCTATTATTTCTTTATTAAGTTTGAGGCAATTAAAATTCAAGCAATTGATTGGACTTTTTCACATATTAAAGCATTACTAATCAATGTTTAGCTTTGAGCTTCAACAAAAAATTAAAAAAAAACATCGATACTTAAAAAACGTTAGAACGATGAGAGTAATTAAGTTATTTTTTTTTTAAGATAACTGAATGTATCGAATTCATAATGAACGAATTGGTTTTTGATGAGGTGAGAAATATTTTAACTAGAGTTTGTTGATTGAGTCTTTAGACTCATAACCTTGATGCTGTTCAACAAAATAAATTACTTTTGATGTTCTCAGACAATTTTATACAATATTTCTTAAGAAGATGGGACGTTAACAGAATAGTTTTTAATATCAGTAGATAGGGTGAAAAAGTTCACCAAAAGAAGCGCATCGCAAGTGATTGAAACAATTTTGTTTGTGAGATAGTTTTTCATACCAGTGTTGTAGTAAGATATTTTCAATTCAAATTCTTGTTGCATAATTCGAGTGTATTAAATTTACTCGGTCAAGCCAAAGATAATTCATTCCTTACTAGATTTTTTAAACTTTTCTAAACTCTTGCAGTACAGAGGTTACCAGTGGGTAAATTCTGAATTTGTGGCTCTATTTCTAGTTTGGGGTTTTCACAATAAATTTTTAATAATAGATTGAAATGTGATGGATAAGAGGAGAAAATAAAAAATATGAAAATGAATTTCTATAACATGCTTTTCAAAGTTATTCCGAGTGAACTTATATGCGCGACCACGCGACTTCAAAATAGAGCAAATTAAAAAATTACCTTTTTAAATATTTTCGAGAATTTTCTAAAGCTAAAGGCAATTAAATGTAATAGTAAGAATGTAAGAGATCTTATTTACATTTCAGTTACAAAAATTAAAAAATGTTTAAACATTTTTGTAATATCTATTAGGAAAGCAATAAGGCTTTCAAACTTCCTACTTAATTAGATTAAAAACTAAGCCTCAACGAAGTTTGAATGTTTGGCACCGCCAGGGTAAATTTAGGGCTGAAAGGGTTAGTAATAAAATACCTATGTTGATGCCTCAGAGTCAAAAATTTTTTTAATTCATTAAAAACGAAATAACTACAATAAAAACTATAGGAATAGATCCCTTTACTACGTAAAAATTTAAGGCCACCTTTTACCCTTGAAAACTTTTTTTGTTCGAAATTGTTTGTTTATGCTTATAGTTATGAACAACATAATATTAGGAACATACTGCGAAAATTTTTAGTAAGTCCAACGAGTATTTTTTTTTGCGAATTTTTTTGATTAGGTAAGTCCGGCCCAAAACCACGACATACGCCATATATTTGGTGATTTACCTTCTTTACATATGTACAGGGTTGCCCATATTCGACGGACCCATGTTTTTTTTTCGATTGTTATGCGACTTGTGTGCGGTGGAGCGCCGTCTTGTTGAAACTAGAACTGCCTCATACGCTTTCGACGAATAATTGGCATCACAAAATTGGTCATCATGTCGCGATAACGCTCCTGGTTGATGGTAACAGCATGGCCATTTTCATTTTGGAAGAACCGTTTTCGCACTAACGCCGCACCAAACTGTGACTTTTTCGTCATGAAGAGGCACTTCTTGAATCTCCTGAGGATTTTCAGTGGCGTAAATACGGCAATTTTGCTTATTTACGGTCCCATTCAATGTGAAATGGGCTTCATCGGACATGATAATTTTGTTCCAAAATTGCTCGTCATCTTCGGCCATTTCGATAAATGGTAAAAATAATGGTAAAAATTTCGTGGTTCCATGGTAAAAATCTGCTTGGACTGACGCTTCAAACGCGGTATGTCATTAAGCGATCTGACATCTCTGTCAAAAGTTATGGCGTTGCCAGATGGGTCCGTCGAATATGGGCAACCCTGTATATAGATTCTGTATTCTTGCAAGCATTGTAATGAAATGTTGTTTATTTTTTTTTTTTTTTTTGACGTGACGAAGTTACGTTTCACCGCGCAGGTTTCCAAAAAAACTTGAAAAAGGGATTTTTTTTAAAATTCATCGGCGTTGCATTGAATTTTTACTCGCTGAGTATAAGAGCTATGAATAAAAAAAATATACGACCGTTAAGGTTAATTTTTTGACTGCATTATAAAAAAAAAACGAAAAATTCAAAACATCATCGGGACGCGGTGTGAGCTGCTTAAGCAACGCAACTGAAAATTTGTTACATGGAATTATTACTCACTGGGTATAAGTGCTAGGATTAAAAATATGATACGTCAATACAGGCCTGTTTTAAACTCTCACAACAAAATTAGACAAAAAATTTCTGACATCATGGGGACACAGAGAGAGCCTCTCGAATATCGCCAATGTAACATTCATACAACTGCGTTGAACTTTTACTTGATGAGTACATAAACTACAATTACTTAGCATTACGACAAAAATAAAAAAAAAATTCTGACGTCGTCAGATCGTGAAGATACCAGCTTATGTAACAGAAATGTAATATCGTTGCATGGAGTTATTACTAACTCAGGAGACGTGCTAGGGTAAATTTTGTTTTACGACAGCATAGATGTTTTATTACGCATCACAACTCAAATAAAAAAAGTTCTTAATGTCATGATTTCAGGGTGGCAACCACATTGTAAAAATGCTACAACCATGAATAAACGTTGCATGGAATTTTAACTCTGTGACTACTGGCGTAACGATAAATTTTAAGGAACAAAAATAAAGGTGAGATCTTCGGGAACATGATGAAATAAATTAAAAAAAAAATTGACGGGAACCGGCTATTGTGACGCATATGCATCAAGCTTAGCAGCTTAGGCAAAATTAATGCACCAAGGAAAAGCACAACTAATGGAGAAGTGAATAAGAGAAAAGCAAAAGCAAAAGCAACAAACCAAAAAGAAACAACAACAACAACAACAAACATCAAGTAAGATATGATTTCAACAGTTTCTTTTGTGGCAACCAACACTGCTTACAAACAACAAAATATCACAATGAAATCGGACTATGAAACCGGAAAAGGACCGGAAAAGGATGACATAAATTAGGATATGGATTAAGATGAAAATTAAGACACACCTAAAACACACCTTTCCAACCTAGGGTAGAAAAAAAAAATTGTATACTATTTGTTAAATCAAAGCCTTTTTTGATTTTGCGAAGAAATTTAATGAATGTGAAATAAAAAGGGCGATGAGTTAATTTAAGCAAACTAATGAAAATGACTAACCGAAAATAATTAATAAGCGATGTTATATGTTGTGCTGTCGATCTTAGACTGAATTTTATTGTATATCATATTTTTGTTGAAGTAAAAGAACAAAGGAAAAGTACATAAAGTATGTATGTGTGTATGTATTCAAATGTAGCAAGTGAATCTGCAGAGGAGAGAGAAACTGTTATCATTCATGTTCTTGCAGTGTTTCCCAACTATGATCCAACATCCCGGGCCCCTTGAAATAACTTTCAAGCAGGTAATATTGCTACCTTATGAACTGGACGTCGAATAATTCCCTTGGGTGTTTGTATATCGATGACTCTAACACGCGAATCTCTTCCAGGAATGTAATTGATAATGCGCCCTAGCACCCAACGTTGTGGTGGCACATGGTCTTCATGAATTATCACCATTTTTCCATTAGTGACATTGGGATGATCATCTGTCCATTTTGTAAATGCTTGAACACTGTTGATGTAATCACGGGACCACTGTTTCCAAAATAATTGCTTAAGAGCAGTTATGCGAGACCATCTTTCGAGGTATTCGATGTTATTAGAAGTCATATCGCGTTCTGGTAAAGCCTTGAGGGAGCTGCCTATCAATAGATGGCCCGGTGTTAACGCCTCGTAATCGTTCGGATCTGATGAAAGTGGTGAGATTGGACGTGAGTTCAAGACTGCTTCTATTTCAATTAACGTCGTGCACAGTTCCTCAAATGTTAGACGTGCATTCATCACGCTGCGGTTTAGATGACCCTTTGCTACCTTCACGGCAGCTTCCCATAAGCCGCCAAAGTGGGGTGCCCTAGGTGGAATGAAATGAAACTTTATAAATTCGTTAGCACAGTATTTAACGATAGCGTTCTGGGTCTTGGAGTTGAACAGGAAAGTCTTAAGTTCAGCTAATTGTCTGCTGGCACCCACAAAATTGGTAGCGTTGTCACAATAGATATCAGTAGGTAATCCTCTTCGCCCAATCATGCGTTTCAATGCTGCCAAAAAAGCGTCGGTCGATAAGTCAGACACGACCTCGATATGGACAGCCTTTGTAGAAAAGCAGATGAATATGGCGATATACGTCTTGTATGGTGCCTTGCCTCTAATACGCAGGTAGGTATTGACAGGTCCGCAGAAATCGATACCGCAG
Organism: Pherbina coryleti; assembly: GCA_943735915.1. Classification (NCBI taxonomy): domain Eukaryota; kingdom Metazoa; phylum Arthropoda; class Insecta; order Diptera; family Sciomyzidae; genus Pherbina; species Pherbina coryleti. The sequence continues at coordinate 18,774,033 of OX030950.1, read as the reverse complement.
CGAGCAAATGGTCTTGATGGCGTAAGACGATCTACAGGCAAATTACCCATTAATTGTTGTTGTAATTTTGGTCTATATCGCACGCAATGTATGCACGATCTCACCACACATCGTGCAACGTCCCTTGCATTGATGACCCAAAAGTTGAGACGCATGAGCGCCACCAGAGCCTTGGCACCTGCATGGAAGTTTGTTATATGCAAATATCGCACGTACCTTTCAACAAAGTAACATTTTCGTGGCAAGAGTATCGGATGCTTCTGTCCATCCGGTATATCTGCAAGCTCGAGCCGCCCACCAACTTTCAGCAAGTTGAATCCAAAAGTGGTTTGAACAAAAGGATTAAGAAATTTAAGCGGTCCGTTTATTGGCTTATTTAGATTTAGTAAGCGAATTTCTTCACTGAAGTGTTGGTGTTGCAAATTCCATACTATGCAGTACAAGGCGCGTTGTAGCTCTTGCGGTGACGGACTATTTGTGTCGAAATTGTTGCTGACTGATCTGTTGAGTATTCGAATAAAACGCAGCATCCAAGCGATGACACGTAAGCAAAAAATATGAGAACTGTACTTGTCGATCACCTTCAAAATATAATTATCATTGGTGGTTAACTTAAAAGCGGATTTTCTTTTTTCTTTATTTATTTCGTCCATATCCAGTTCACTGCATCCCTTTCGCGGCCAATAGTTAATATCTTGCGTTAAAAAGGAAGGTCCCTTAAACCACATGGAGTTGAGAATTTCTGGAACGGTGCAGCCTCTCGAAACAATGTCTGCTGGATTGAATTCTGTTGGTACATGCATCCACCTTGCATCTGCTGTTAGATCTTGAATTTCAGACACGCGATTACCAACGAATGTCGAAAGAGTAGCCGAGTGTACTCCCAACCAATGCAGGACGATTTGTGAATCTGTCCAGAGGTACACGTTTATAGTGCGATTGTTGAAAAGTGGTTTAATTTTCTGATGGACGCGAGCGAGAAGCAACGCACCACAAAGCTCCAATTTGGGAAGTGATTGCTTTTTAATTGGTGCAATACGAGATTTGGCTGTTAATAGTTCAGAAGTAACTTTGCCTGAAGCATTTTTTGTACAAATATAGAAACAGCACCCGTAAGCCCGGATTGAAGAGTCACAAAACCCATGGAGTTGTATGTCACAGTTGCGTTGACTTTCAATTGAGAGGCAATATCGAGGCACTGAAAGGTAAGAGAGATGTGACATGGTTTCGAGAAAGTTTTTCCAAGCGAGATGTATGTTTTGTGGAACTGATTCATCCCAATTTAACTTGAGTAGCCATAATTCTTGCAAAATTATTTTTGCTTTCACAATTATTGGTGCTAATAGACCAAGCGGGTCAAATAAAGAAGAGGCAATAGATAAAATTGTTCGTTTTGTGACTTGAATTCCAAGTGGTTGCTTAGGATTAAACGTAAACAAGAAAACATCTCGATCTTGGTCCCACTTAATACCTAGTGCATTTGTGATTAACTTGTTGTCAATGTTGAGATCCTTAGCTGTGGAGTCGTTCATGAAATCTCTATGATTTGAATGCCATTTGGCCAATTCAAAGCATCCTAATTTTAAAATTTGCGTTACCTCATTTTTAATGTGCGATAATTCATCAAGAGTATCTCCACCACACAAGAAGTCGTCAACGTAGAATGACGATTTAATAGCCTTTGCACCGACCTTGAATTCAGAAGCGTACAGATCAGCCAGGTAATTAATACTTTGGACAGCGAGATATGGTGCTGACGCTGTGCCATACGTTACCGTATTTAATTGATAGGTGTGAATCTTTTCTTCAGAAGAATCACGCCAAAATATATACTGGAACTTGCAATCAAGAGGGTCAACGAGGACCTGTCTATACATCTTGACTATATCCGCGGTGATGGCAAATCGATATAAGCGAAAGCGAAGGAGCAAGATGAGCAGCTCGGTTTGAAGTGATGGTCCAACCAGAAGTAGATCGTTTAATGATTTTTGTGATGTTGTTAAACACGATGCATCAAACACTACGCGAAGCTTAGTAGATGTGCTCGTTGGTTTTAGAACGCAGTGGTGCGGCACATAATAATGGGGTGTAGATAAATCTGGCCTTTCCACTAAACTCATATGGCCCAACTCAATATACTCCTTCATAAATTCCACATATTGAGCTTTCAACTGTGGTCGTTGTGACAAGCGACGTTCCTGGGCGTGAAATCTCACCAATGCTGTAGTATGTGATTCACCTAGGCAACTCGGGTCCTCCTTGAATGGCAATCTCACGACGAGTCTGCCTGCGCTATTTCTAAACACGGTCTGCATGTACAAAAGTTTACAACGTTGTTGCTCACTAGTCCACAAAGCAGCTGGTGCAACCTCCTCAAGCTGCCACAAATGCTTCAAATTCCTGTCTATTGATTCATCACAAGTCAGCAAACAAGTAGTTGATGTCATGGTTGCCTTCGTTTTATAGCGTCCAGATACTACCCAACCTAGTAGAGTTTTTTGTAAGGAGGGCAATCCCTCTCCGAGTCTTATCTGACCAACTGAAAGAATGTCAAAGAAAAGTTCCGTGCCGATGAGTAAGTCTATGCGATTAGATTTATAGAAATTCTCATCTGCAAGTGTGATATTCGTTGGCAGATTCCATGATGATACGTCTATTTCGGTCTCTGGCTGATATGCTATATTAGAAGTTACATAAAATGACAATGGTAGTTCAAATCCACTCACACGAGACCTTATTGTGGTTGATGTCTTATGCTTTATATTCGTTACTGAATCTCCAATCCCTTGAATCTCAATGCGATGCCTTTCCTTGGGTAGCCGTAATTTTTGCAACAATTCCTCAGTTATGAAGTTGACTTGAGAGCAAGAGTCGAGTAAAGCCCTTGCTGGATGAAGACATCCTGAACTGTTTCGAATTAGTACAATGGCAGTTGCAAGTATGACTTGTTCTTGTGATGATTTTTTCTGATGGGTATGCGCAGCGACAGTGCCTTCTGACGCCACAGCTTGTTCCAGCGACAATGACGGTGATGATTCTGATGTTGGAGATAGTGATGGTTGGTCAGCAGCTAGAGCAGGCAAGAAAGAGCGATGTAAAAGACTGTGGTGTGAACGCGAGCAAGTCTTACATTTGAATGCAGATGAACAGTTTGAAACACGGTGTTTGTTTGATAAACAGTTTATACATAAGCCGAGCCTTTTAACTTCCTTAAATCTTTCGGTTGGATTCATCTGCTTAAAACGAGAACAATTGCAGATTACGTGAAAGGCGCTTAAGCATAGAGAGCAAGATCGCCTCGCGCAAGAAAACGTGAAACCTTTCCTATTATATCGATTTTTATGTTCGTGCACCTTTCCATCTGATTTTCGTTCAGGGTAAGCTTGGGAGTTATCAATAGATTCAAGAAATTGACAACGTCTTTCAAGAACCTTTACGCAGTCCTCCCACAAGGGCAATGCAGTGAAATCTAATGATTCCTTCCATTTATTGTGTGTTTCTTCATCAACCTTGTTCATCACTAACGATATGAGCATTAAGTGCGCAATATTTTTCTCATTGCCTAATGATAATAACGAGCTATATATTGCAGACACTTTGTCAATAAGGCTTCGTAACCTAGACGCGTCTTGCCTTGCAACGGAAGGTAGTTCAAAGAGTGATTTGATGCCTTCCATAAAAATAAGTGTACTGTTATCGTAACGATCTTGCAATCTAGCTAAGGCTTTAGGGTAGTTTTCGTTAGTTACCTGAAAGGCCTTAACAGTTTCAAGGGCCTGGCCTTGTAGACAGTTGAGTAGATGGTTGAATTTCTCTAAATTTGATAACCCTGCCTCACGATCGATGATCTGCTTGAACGATGTCACGAAGTTTTTGAAGTCCGAATACTTTCCATTGAATACTGGTAACTTTAATGCGGGCAGCTTAGACTGAACTGGCGGAGCTGAAAACTGACCTTCACGAAAAGTGGTTTCATGCAACTCTTCTCCGAGCTGCATTTGGATAGCGGCCTTTATTGTGATGTATAAATCTTCAAGGTCGCCACGACCATTGTCTTCAGGGTTAAGCTTCTCAATTTGTGTTTGGAGCCCCAGAGCTTGCTTAAAATAGGATTCTAGGATTCCGAGACGACACTTCAATTCAATAGTTGATAGTACCTTACCACCTGTCCTTTCACTTGCTTCCACAATGTTCTTGATTCGAGTTATATTCTTGCGTGTACAAGACCGCTGTTGCTTCAATTCTTCAAGAGACATTTTAATGATAGATAAATTAAAAACTTCAATGCTATGCAGTATTAAATAAATAAAATAGGCTTACGATGATTTTAATCTACAAACGTGTATGTTCTTGTTGATCTTAATCAATCTCAGACTCAATCTGTGAATGTGTATGCTTCAACCTTGCCCAAAGACAATAGAACTTTCCAGACTAATGCGACAAGTATGCGAAGATCAAGAAATATTGAAAGCTTATTTCAAAAGGCGGCGATAATTATTAGCATCAATCGTAAAATGCAGAAGTTTTCGTGCAAATAGCAAAGTTGTTGTTGTTGTAACGGTCGATGATGTATAATTCTAGCGGCGCTATGTGCATTTAACTGAAGAGCAGATGAAAGGCGAAGGCATAACGGCGACTGCGGCTAAAGCGCTGGCGAAAGACGATGAATCACAATGCGTACGTGACTAAAGCAATGGCGATGGCGAAGAGGTGAACTGCTTGTGGTGCGAAAGCGGTGACGAAGGGCGAAGAGGTTAAAGCGTGCGTGGCTTAAGCGGCGGTGAAGGGCGACGAGGTCAATCTTCCAACCAGCAATATATATATAAGTACAGCATTAGCATCCACTTATAGCGAATTAATTTAACGTTAGTTCAATTCTAATAAAATTAACTCGTGCCCTACGTTGGGCGCCAAAATGTTAAATCAAAGCCTTTTTTGATTTTGCGAAGAAATTTAATGAATGTGAAATAAAAAGGGCGATGAGTTAATTTAAGCAAACTAATGAAAATGACTAACCGAAAATAATTAATAAGCGATGTTATATGTTGTGCTGTCGATCTTAGACTGAATTTTATTGTATATCATATTTTTGTTGAAGTAAAAGAACAAAGGAAAAGTACATAAAGTATGTATGTGTGTATGTATTCAAATGTAGCAAGTGAATCTGCAGAGGAGAGAGAAACTGTTATCATTCATGTTCTTGCAGTGTTTCCCAACTATGATCCAACACTATTAATGAGCTCAGTGTAAGTATTTCCGTGATTTTTTGACAAAACCAAATATCAAATTTATTTAAGAAATAACATTTACCATGTGCGTTCAAAAAGTAACGGGAATTTTGAAATTTCGCGGGGTGTATAAGTATGTCAATAAAGTATCTATAATAAATTAAATAAAAAAATTGGCAACAGTAGGAGTGAGAGCTGGGTTGTAAACCGGGGGTTTTTTTTTTTGGGCTTTAACTTTTCACAGAATAAAGATATCTAAAGATACCGTTGGAAAGGTGAATATACAACGCAACTTTTTTATGCAGATAGATTATTAGCGTTTTGTTTAAAATTTAACTCTCTACTGCCAATTTTCTAAAGACGTGATTTTCGGCTCTTCCAAAAAAGTGGCTGGGTTGTGAACCATCTAGCAAATACCAATAAAAATCAGAAAATACGAAGTAAAACACCAATAATTTTATAAAAAGTTGAAATTTTATTTATTATAAAAGGCCTCAAGAGGCAAAACAAGTTATAATGACGCCACTTAAGCTAAAAAAATCGTAATGAATAGAAGTGTTCAATCATAATTTTCTTCATCTTCATCCAAATCGGTGTCGCAGTATTTGCATGTGAAATACTAACTCCTTCCCATATTGGCGCACTTCAAGTGAATAGGCTGGCCACATGTATTGCATTCGATGGAGTTTTTGGGTGTCAGTTCTTTAGACAGAAACCTCAAACAAATGGTGCAAAAATAGACATAACCAAAAATTTAATCGTAATATAGAATCAAAAGACTTAATAAATATGCATTACAGTCAGTGGCGGATCTAGGATTCGCCAAAAGGGGGGGCATGGTAGGGGTGGCTGAAACTACACTTTTGTATGCCAAAGAGGGTGTGGCTGAAACGTCTTTTTGGACTTTTTTTAATTTTTTTCCCAAACAAAAAATTCTTCCAGGAAGACTAAAGCCCTTTCAGCCCGTGTGTAGATCCGCCACTGATTACACTCCCCATTTTGGAATAAATTCACTCAATGTCATAACACTTTGTAAAATAAAAAAGTTTTCGCAGTCCATTTTCAAACACGATGTCTGTCGCTGGCACAAGAAATACATCTGTACACTTCGGTGTAACTGCAAAAATTGATTCAATTGATTCAACAGCAAAAAACTACCAATATGACTTATTTCGTCAAATTTTATTTTATTAATAGTCTGCCTATAATTTTTTTTTCTTTTTGTCGAAAATGGTTTTGTCTTTTATTTATGGTTGAAAATATGTTGGAAACAAAATAGTAAGGATGATTTTTCAGTAGTTATCATTAAATTTTAATTCTAAGTTATATCTTCATAGCTTTTTTGTTTCCATTCGGGTTCAAAAGCACTTAGCGATAAAACTTGCACAAATATATAAGAAGTAACTTTGTTATTTAATTTTTATCAAAAATCTTAAGTTCTTTAGTACTTAGGAAATAAAAGTCAAGATAAAAAACCCAAAATTTACTCAGCCGAATTTTTTATTTGTATGAAAGTTTTCTAAAGTTAAAACCATAGAAAAAATAATTCAATTTCGTATAGTTTTTTGGCGTATAAAAAGTGTGACTTCAAATAGATAATGTACCTTGGCTTTGAAAGAAAAAGTATGCTTTGTTTTTATTTTCACAAGTTATATTTACTTGGCTTACGAGTTTATAGCAACTCGTTTTTTTTTTTAATATATCGATGGCCTAATATAGAAAAGGCGTAATTCGTTTTTTCTCGAGATAACGTTTTTATATATATTTTGGTAGACCACTCTCTCACACGGTGGACAGGAAGCGACGACAGGTATGAAAAAAATGTCGACAAAAACTGCAAAGACGGCTATATTCTTTGATGATTCTATGTGAAAACTCCGTTGGAATTGAAATCCTAGCTGCTCCTATGCGAAATATATCGAGATTTTTCATATTTCTGATAAGAATAAGTTGAAAATGATAGAATAGTACGTTGCTAGATAATTTAAACACATTTATACGTCATATACTCGTTAATATTATAGTTCTTATAAAATAAGAAATGATATTTTATGAAGCTATATGCAGAGAATAAATTTTAAAATGTGTTCATGCTAGTAGTAATTTCCGAGCACTGCAACGATGCATGGTCTAACATTGTATCAAATGTGTATATGAATATACGATAATGAAATTAATTGTGTTGAAAGCCACTACATGGCGGAGGCAATTATATGTGCTTTCCACAATAAACAAACCCAAGCTTATATTATAAATATTGTAGGTTTTTGGAAAATTTACTTGTATTTCCTACATATTTGCACCAAGTTTCTGTATACCGAGGACGAATAATTTCTGCGCTAAGAGCCGGAAAAACTTTTTCAGAAATTAATTATGTATACTTCTCATCTAAAATATAAATGCAGTCATGAGGAAAATCGGAAAAAAATTTGTGCTTTATGTGGAAAAAAAAATTATTTTCCAAAGCAAACCTGATTATCATTTCTTACTATCTGATAAACATACTGATTTAATAAAAAAGCATATTAATGATTAGTTTGAAATTTCTAATGAAAAATTTCCAAAAAGTATGTGTAGTACTTATAAACTTACTCGTAACAAATATGAAAAAGGTATTTCTAAAAGACCTCTTCCGACCATGCCTAATTACGAGAATTTCACATTGGCAAAAGAAACGAGAACGATGATTTGCAACTGTTACATTTGCCTAACAGCACGACTTACTAGCCATTAAAAAAAAAATCAAAGGTAGAGGTCACGTTCGTCAGTTACCCACCAAAATTGATATAAATAATGACCATGATGGTACTGAGCAAATTGATTCACTTTCTAAAACTGATAAGAAAAAATAGAAAGATTGTCACAGTACAGTTAATCATCCCCTTTTTATCGAAGGAAATATTGATGAAGATGATAGTTTATACGTACTTCAGAAGTGCGTTCCTCCGGAACTTCATCTGTTGTAAAGATTTGTCAACCATCTCTTTTGAGATGGTATAGTTAAAATTGATGCTAGTGGAAAAGAAAAAGCTTTATTGTGGCCAAATAAATTGGAAACACCTCATAAGAGCTATCAGGGAGATATTTTTGAAGATAATTAATATCGGAAACTCCTTAAAGAATCTGATAAATTACAAGATCCTGAAATTTATGACCTTGTAGGACCATTTTGTTTTCAGCCTTACATCGTTGCATTCAAAGCTATGAACAAAATAGTTGACACTTGCTTTGGTGCAAGCAAATTTCACTGATATTGATAAAAATTTAAGTGAACTCCGTGAATCTTTCAAAAGTACTGGAATTTCTGAAACCATCAAAATCCACATAATTTTTGAACATTTGAAGAAAGCAATCATATTCTTGAACAATGATGGCTTAGGGTTATGGTCTGAACAGGCCGGGAGTCCGTTCATAGGGAATTAAATAAATTCTTGGATAGATTTAACATAACTATGATCGATGAACCAACTTTTGTAAGTCGGTTAAAGAAAGCTGTAGTGACATTTTCATCACAGCATATTTAAATTTACAAACTAAATGTTACAAACTATTGCTTTCTTTGGTCAATATATACATAACTCAATATTTATCCACATATAACTTATTATCCTCTATATGTATGTATAAGATAATATTCTATAAAACTATAAATCTTAATATTCTCCATATGTAACATATATTACTTTATATTCAAAAATACAAAATCAAAAAATAAAAAACATAAAAATACAAAAAAAAATTAAAAAAGAGGTACAAAGTTAGTTGCCTCCACGCGGCGCACCTTGGAAAAGTTTTGAATCGGCTAAAAACTTACATACAATTTTATGTAGTTATAAAATATACGTGTCCATGCAAGCGCACTCATTAACATACATTTGTTTGCAATTGTACGCCCATATGCTTTCAAATTTTTGACGCATAAATATATTTAAATAATTTAGAAAGTTCTTTTCTATTATTCCCAACTTGTTCTTATCAAAAATATGAAAAATATCAATATCTTGCGCATAGGAGCAGCTAGGATTTCAATTCCAACGGAGTTCTCACATAGAATCATCAAAGAATATAACCGTCTTTGCAGTTTTTGTCGACATTTTTTTCATACCTGTCGTCGCTTCCTGCCCACCATGCACATACACCTCCCTTAAAAAAATCAATGCGCTTTTTTGTTGTTGTTGTTCTTGTTGCCTATTTTAAATAAAAACTGCACTAAAAAAATGTTTATATCTGTTTTAGACTGACAAGGTTTAAACATTTTTTTATTAAGTTGCCCGCAGAGAAGTGATGGCGTTAAAAAAAAAATAATTTTATTTCAATATATTTTCTGTGCCATGTCCGATTTGAACCAGGGATCCCCGGTTTGTAAAATAAGCAAAGAACTGTTTAACTCTTTCAGTGCTAAATTAGTCCAAACTTCATTCAGGGTCAGTTTTTGACTAAAATAAACTGAGTATGAACTTTGAAAGCCGTATTGATTTCCTAATAGATACTACAAAAATTTTTAGAAATATTAAAAAAAATTTTAAAAACTTCTAGCGCTATAAATATCACATATTTTTTCTAACTAAAAATGTAAATAAGATCTATTACATTTGTAGTATTATATTTAATTACCTTTAGCTTTAGAAAATTCTCGGAAATATTTAAAAATATAATTTTTTAATTTGCTCTTTTTTGAAGTCGCGTGGCCGCGTGGTCGCGCTCATGAGTTCACTCGGAATAACCTTGAAAAACATGTTATAAAAATTAATTTTCGTATTTTTGATTTTTTTTTTCTTTTTCATCACATTTCAATCTATTATTAGAAATGTATTGTTAAAAAGCGGGGTGTCCCAAACTAGAAACAGAACCACAAAGCAAACTGTTCCCGTATGGCAACAAATAGGCCGAAAGGGTTAAGCATTCTAACACGTTTGGCGACAGCTAACACAAAAAAAAACCCCTTTAAAAATACTTTCTTTTTATTGCACTCAGTGATAGAAATCAACTTGTAAATGTTATTTATAAAAGTTTAAGACTGGGTCTTTTGAATCACTACTGGAATTTCATGCTTGATATATTGCCTTAACAAGAAACCCTTAAAAACTCGATATTAACCAAACCATCCATACAAAGGCTGCAAGTGTACCTGACCATTTAAATTTAAGACAACCAAAATTTCCGGATTTCAGCCAATTTAATATCAATACAAGCAATTTGCTCCAAAGTAGCCCATAAGAATTATATATTTAAGAGTTTTAACCAGCTTGAGCTGAGTTTATTGCACATATTATTTAAGACAACTATTAAATAGCATTTTATGAGCCTTAATAAACATATCAATCGATATCATCTAGATACCTCCCATAAAGCCTTAGCATAAAAATTTTTATATTAAAAATTTATTAATCTCGGCCTGCAACTATCGATGCAACTGGACCAGATGTTGGAATAATAAAATAAGCACCTTGCTGGTTGACTGATAGTTAACAGACTTCTTACGACGCTTCTAAAAGAGACTCCATCATCGATTTTATCATCTTTTCCTTAACAAGCACTTTGATTTGAATACCACGCAATAAATCTAACTGAATATGATGGCATTACTATGTGGTATGCAAGCAGCAATAAAAAAAGCATTACAAGCGACTCCATGCTGCTTTCATTTCAATTATTTTGACGCGAATACTGCCAGTTTTGTGGAAGCAGTAAAAAGAATAAAACAATTTTTTTTTGCAAACGGCAATTAATAGATGCAGCCTACATGCTGTTGAGGCAGCTTGATGGAACCTGCCATCGCTGAGATGTTGTGTGTACGTGCAGGTTAATTGCATGGATAATGCTGTTAATATTATGGCAGTAAACGAAGGTTATTTGTCAGGTTTATATCTGTGTGTTTGCACCTGCAAATGGCGGAGAGGACTGTCATGAACACAGCACGATAGACTTTCAGCATAGACGAAATTTTTGCAAAATAAAAACAGTGCAGTTGAGTTCTAAATTTAAAGATAAAATTCTGTGCTTGTCAGCTACACAAAAACAAATAAATTAAACAAAGAACTTCAACTCGTTTCGACCAGTTCTTGAAAAGATGCATGTATTTCAATTTCTCAACTCACAAATTGAGGTAATTTTCGATGATTTTTTTCCTACAACGATTGCTTCTTGATATTTAAAAAAAAAAGAAACGCACCAATGACATCACCAGACCATAATGAACACCAGACAGACACTCTTTGCGGATGCATTGGCTTTTCGACAATTACTTGGGGATTTTCAGAGACCCATTTCAAGCAATTTTGTTTATTCGAGTAGTCACACAGCACGAAATGGGCCTCATCGCTTAAGAAAAAATTGTTTCGAAAAATCAGCATTGAATGCTTGTTGTTCCCATACCCAAGCGGCGTATATTCTGCGCTATCCATTGTTTCAACTTGTTAAATGGCAAATCTTAAACTACCCAAAAAAATCCGGTTTGGACGACATTGACATTTGACAGCTGCCAAATGCTAGGGCTGCACTTTTCAAAACCCCGAAATGGTTAACCCTTTGTTTACAAAACGCCTTAATTTTGTCAGTTTGATCTTCACTAATCCAGCATTTGTTTTCTATTCTGTTCGTACATAAAAGCCCGAGCTCAAGATCTTTACTGCTCACGAGTCGCAGACAAAAAAATTTTTTGTTTCACCCGACAAAATAGATGAAGCCCGTTTTAATCGTCAACAGTTTGTTAAAATTTTGTCAGTTTATATCTCCGCTTATTAAAGAGTGTCTCTAAATCAGTGATGTGCCCATCCAAGAATGAAAGAAACCAGATTACGCGTTCCGCAAATGAGAGAGAGAGAGAGAGAGCATGACGTCACAAGCGATATTGTCAGACTTTGGAATAATTTTACTCCCACACCCACGCCTAAATATTTTTTTTTCTTATTTTATAATATGTATATGGACCTCCTTAACTCATTGGTACAATCATGATAGAATAAATAGAGGTAGATGCAGACCTGACTGTGCTCTCTTTTAATACTGCCGTAACTGTCAAAATCCATATAAAAAAAGTTGTTTGCTTACATTTAATTTCTCTGAACTTTTTTATAGCTTTGAGATTTTATATGCGTTGTCAACTTCGTGTTGACATTCGCGGCAGTACGCTGTCATCTAGCGAATCTACCTGTATTTATTGTATCATGGGTACAATAAAATTTTGTCAGTCTCGAATTTTTTAGGAGCTAAAAATCTTGAAAATTTTAAAATTCATATTTTTCGTATACGAAAATATTCATATTTTTATACAGAAGAGTAGATATTTTTACTTTACTTTTCCGAAAGAATTTATTTTCAATTTCGTCGTTTTGCCTAAGCGACAGTGTTGCCAGATATGGCGATATCTCGCCAAACTGGCGGTTTGAAGAACCATTTTGGCGAGAGGAATTTTGTTTGGCGTGATGACGAAAAAGTGGCGGTTTCAAACTTTTAAACAATAATTCTTAAAAATAAGTCAAAAACCTTTTTTTTCGTTATGCAACACTTCACAATGCAAACATTTTTTCACGTCTCTAATTCTTAACTCGCCGAGCAACAGTGATACCACAACATAAAACGTAAAATCACTTTTCACAGCTTCAATTTGTTCAGTTACAAATTTGTAGCCTTTACAAAATAAATACATAAAATGCTAAAAAATCAGGAAGAAGTAAGAAAGTACAGAACAGATTGGGAGAATGCAAGTTGGGCTCAAGGTGAGAAGTTTTATATAGTATTAATTTAACAACAAACTACAACTCAAATAATTGAAGCGATGAGCAATGATAGCGCTTTCCTGCCAATTGATTCAATCGATTTCGGAATGAGTTTTTCAAATCAACTTTTATATTTTAATTTAACTGTAGACACTATTTCGAATTTAAAACTGTCTTGTTTTCAATATTTGCGCAAACTACTGCTTGAGATGGCTATTCGGTTGCCAAAAAACATTGAAAATTTCAGAAAATTCATGGTTCTGTGTCTTGCAAGATGCATCAATATTATTGAAAATGAAAAATTTTCTTGTTTCTGAAATTTTTAATGGGTTTTGGGATCCGACAGTCTCCGCAAGCAAATATGAAAATCAATGGAATAAACTCCCTTTTGTTGATGAGAATAGTTATTTTCAAAACAACGTCCCAAGAACTGCTTTCTGGTTAAATATTTATAAACTAGCATACCCGTTCCCAGCGTTGCTTGGGAATATAAATATATGTAAATAAAAATGTAAATGTATGTTTGTACAAAATCACAAATCTCCGTAAATTCTTTACCGATTGGCTTGGAATTTCGGCTCAATAGTACATTCAAATAGGGTCGTGTTTTATATAAAAAAATTAAGCAACTCCTCATTTCACCGCCCACAAACCAATAAAAATGCTATATTTCAGAATTTTCAGAAAATTTGAAAATTGAGTTCGAATTGTTGTTGTCGAAAACTGTATCAAAATTGGGCGTGGTCGAAATTTATCTACGCCCACTTTTCAGAAATCATATTTCTTGAGTTGTACATGGGTAAATGTTGCAACGCCTACTAATGCCACCCATATAGAAAACGGCAAGATGCCGGTTGATCTGTCCTCTGGACGAATTTCATTGCCTCATCATTTCTGCAATTAAGTGACGCAAAAAGAAAAATTAGTTGAAAAAGCATTTCCCAATATTCAAACCAATTATACGTTTCAATGGTTTTGTTAAAACTTTTAGGGTGTATTTGGCCAGTCATGGTACGTGTTTTAAACTTCTTTGTACAACATCAGATGAGCGGTTCTCGAGATATTGCAAAAATAGTGGATCCCCTGTCGACCATACGCTTTATCATATAAAATCGCTAAAACTCAGTTTTTCGTTCTTTTTTTTAAATAAAAATCAATGAAACTCGGTAAGATCGTACTATTAGGTAGTATCCTTTGACTGGTAAAATTAAGTGAGCATTGGATGGAACCGCCCATACATTTAAAATTTATGGTATCAAATAGCTTTGGACCTAAATGCCGCATAACAATGAAAGTCAGTATGGAGTTACCACTTTAAAAAGGGGGTGTGGCTCCACCAATTTACCAGTTCAAATTTTTGATATCGAATAGCTTTGCAATTAAAAATCACAGAACGTTTAAACTCAGAATGGAGTTACTATTTGGGCGAGCCAGGTGTCGCTAGTATGAAATAAAAACATACTTTCATATCTCTACGATATATTGGACTTATGGCAACACTGCACCAGACATTAATTGAGTGCAACTATCCACTCAAGACGGCAGGGCGGTAAGTTGTAGACTCTCACCTCTCTCTCTCAACAAAGAGCTTAAACTATTGTTTGCTGTTATTTTGTACTGCTTGCAAAATACATTGCCATTGCAATGGCAGAATGGATAAAAATGCATGAATTCTTAAAAAAATTAAATGAAAAGTTTACCAAACACATAATACCCAGTAGCAGGGTTGCTTATTATAGCAATTGAATAGTAAACAAATTATCAAAATCGGTTCATCGATTACCCCGTGATTGAACATCGAAAAAAATACTTTGTTCGTAGCTAGAAATGTCAAAATGAAAAGTAAACAACACAACGGAGCTGCGCAATGCGTAATCTATTTTTCTATCATTATTGGCTACACTGTAGCAGGAATTAATTGAGTGCAACTATCCACTCAAGAGACCAGCGCGGTGAGTTGTAGAATCTCACCTCTCTCTCTCAACAAAGAGCTTAAGTTATTGTTTGCTGTTATTTCGTGCTGCTTATACAATGGCAGCATGGATTAAAATGCATGAATTCTTAAATAATTATATAAAAATATTTACCAAAAACGTAGTACCCAGTAGCAGGGTCGCTTTTTATAGCAATTGAATAGTGAAAGAATTATTAAAATCGGTTTAGCATTTACCCCATTGATTGAACGATGAAAATTCGAGAGAACCCTTTTATATAATAGTATAGATATGATGATGGAGTAGGCAACAAATATTTCAGAGAGCTCACTGAAGTGGTAATTAAAATGCTTTTGATACCAACTAGTAATGCATGTGTAGAAAGGGTTTTTTCTATTATGAACAACATTAAAACTAAGAAACGAAATAAAATGCAATTTAAGCTACTTCAGGATCTCTTAAGAATATCAATTTATAGTAATAATTTTAAAACATGCTGTGAAAGTTTTGAGCTTACAAAAGAAATGTTGAAACGTTTTAACTCTAAAATTATGTACCCAAAACCAGAAGACTCTGAACTTGAAGACAGTGAAGAATTGGACCTGCTTACAAATTGATAAAAACCTAAAATTTTTTTTGGACGTTGTTATAGATGTGGTATTTATATACTTAGTTTTTACTTTTCTTTACTTTTTTTATATCGTTTATAACTACATATGTATAGTTTAAACTGCAATTTCTAGTCATATATACAAATATAATAAATATATTTACATTATATATTTATTATGGTTTTATTTATTTTTTTTTTTTTAAAGTTACAAAAAAAAAATGTTTGCGGTTTTTGGCGGTCTAGGTATCGACAAATGACGATCAAAGAGTATAAAAAACTGGCAACCCTGATTTTGAACGCAGTGTGAAATCATCACACGTTTGATGATTTTAAGTCGGATTTATGTGAGGCTTATCTTATCCTAAGTTTAGATTTTGTCGTACCTACATATACTTGTCCGCATATGTTGGTCCCGTCTCCTTTGCATGCTATTTTGTAAACAACGTTCGCCTTGTCCATCTCTTCCACTTTACTTTTTGTTTGGCTATATATGTTTCTAAGAGTATTGTTAGTTTTTGGAGCTAGTAAGTATTTATTTTTGTCGTATGTGTCATTTTTTTGAATTTTTTTTTTTTTTTTTTGGTACGTATGTGATTCCTTTGTAAAGTTTTGGCTGTGGGCTCCGTGTTATGTTGGGTTGTATCGTGACTTCTCTTATAAGGCGGTTAATTGTATTTTCTGGAAAACTGTTGCTGATTAGTATGTGTCTTATGCGTGTTCTGTTGGCTTTGTGGAACACCCTGTCGCTGATGTTGTGCACCCTATTTATGAAATTTTTGGCAGCATTGATAATCACTTTTTTTGGGTTTTTAGAGTGGAAATTTATCAATCTCCCTGAAGCCATAAGTTTTTGGTACCAGTCCATCTTAACCCTTTCGGCATATTTGTTGCCATACGGCAACAGTTTGCTTTGTGGCTCTGTTTCTAGTTTGGGACACCCCACTTTTTAACAATACATTTTTAATAAAAAATTGAAATGTGATGAAAAAGAAGATAAAATAAAAAATACGAAAATTAATTTTTTAACATGTTTTTCAAGGTTATTCCGAGTGAACTCATGAGCGCGACCACGCGGCCACACGACTTCATAAAAGAGCAAATTAAAAAATTATATTTTTAAATATTTACGAGAATTTTCTAAAGCTAAAGGTATTTAATTGTAATACAACGAATGTAAGAGATCTTATTTACATTTTTAGTTAAAAAAAATATGTGATATTTATAGCGCTAAAAGTTTTTAAAATTTTTTTGAATATTTCTAAAAATTTTTGTAGTATCTATTAGGAAAGCAATACGGCTTTCAAACTTCATACTCAGCTTATTTTAGTCAAAAACTGACCCTGAACGAAGTTTGGAATGTTTTGCATTGCCAGGGCTAATTTGATTTGGCACTGAAAGGGTTGATAATATTATTTTTCCTCATAACAAGTGCGTCCAAATACGGTAGACTTCCTTCGTTTTCCTTTTCTTTTGTGAATTTTATATATTTATGGCAAGAGTTAAGTATTTGTAAAGTTCTGTCTATGGCATCTATTTTAACATCGTGTTGTCATATTTGAAATAGTTATTTTCACTTATGCAGAATTTTAGTATATCCGTGAAGAGTGATTTTGGAATATTAGTGTTATTGGCTATGTTGTCCCATTTTTTATTAATTGTCTTTAAGGCAAATTGAATCAGAATGCTACGGAATAATGAGATTACGTCGAACGAAATCATCTGTTCGTCGTCATAGATATATGAATTGTCAAAACAAAAATTAACAATTCATATATCTACGAGTGCCAACTGATTGAAATAACTTCTTGCCGGTGTTTATATCAGTGTTGTCAGATTGAGGTAAATTTCCCTAATTAAGGTAATTTTTGACTCATTTTTTGGGCAGAGGTAAAAAGGGTAATTTTTGACTGTAATTTGAGTGGTAAATTTTGCGAAAATAATAATTTTTTTTCAGACTTGTTAATGTTTTGAGTTACTGGCGGCACTGTTACCTCTCTGAACATACTCACAAACAGTTTAAGAGCCCGAACTGAACCTAAGCGGCTGTCGATTGGCGATCCTCTCCCGGAGAAATCCGCTGAGAACACGTCCATAATAGGAGCGGTTGTCGGATCAGCGTTGCTTTTCGGTGTGTGAATTGTACCATTAATGTTATTTTTTTCATGTTTTTGTTGTTTCTTTATAAATATATGTATATTAACAAAAAAAGTATGACGGTTAATCATTCCACCGACTGTTAATCATCAAAATTTTTAAATTTGTTTATATTGGAAAAAGGTAAATTTCCTCCGAAAGTGGTAAATTTTTCCCATGTAGAGATAAATTTCAGTTTGTCTCTCTGACAACACTGGTTTATATATGTGAGACACAAGAGAGAGCTCGAAAACGAGTCTCTACGAGTCTCTAGCACGCGAGCCACTACGCGTTCTACACCAGTGTTGCCAGAGAGACGAACTGAAATTTACCACTATTTGGGAAAAAATTTACCACTTTCGGAAAAAATTTTCCTTTTCACAAATTTAAAAAAAAAATTAATAAGTTTTTAAATGACTTACAACCGTTATAATTTTTTGTTAGAATATATATATTTATAAATAAACAACAAAAACATGAAAAAATAACATTTCCATTATAACAAAATAACAAAATAACCATTCACACACCGAAAAGCAACGCTGATCCGACAACCGCTCCTATTCTGGAAGTGTTCTCAGTGGATTTCTCCGAGAGAGGATCGCCAATCGACACCCGCTTAGGTTCAGTTCGGGCTCTTAAACTGCTTGTGAGTATGTTCAGAGAGGTAACAGTGCTGCCAATAACTCAAAAAATTAACAAGTCTAAAAAATGTATTGTTTTCCCAAAATTTACCACTTTTCGTCAAAAATTACTCTTTTTACCTCTGCCCAAAAATGAGTCAAAAATTTCCTCAATTAGAAAAATTTACCTCAATCTGGCAACACTGCTCTACACTGCTCTAAATGAATATTTTTAATTTTAATAGAAGTTTGTTCTTTAAAATATCTTCAGATGCGATAAATGTTTTACTAATATTGATATAGTTATGTTGACAAACATTTCAACGAATTGTAGGTACCTTTCATTTTTGGCAGTTGATGAAAAATTTTTACTCTTACTCGAGAGTCATAAAGAGTTTGCCTCGGGCTTATGCTGGCAAGCGCGAGCAGTCGGCAAATTATTATTGGCTCCATATCGCGAGCGGCAGCATTTTTAAAACAATTTGGAAATACAGCTCGCAAACGAAATCAACAACTAATAAAATAAATTGGTTGGGCTCGCAAGCAAGAACTGCTGAAATTCAAAAATCAGCTCGCATTCGTAAGCGGGAGCTTAGAGCGAGTGAGCATAAACGTAAATATATGCTAAACATTTTTGTCAAAACTGATCAGTTGCCTAAACAGACTTCTTTTCAACCCAACAATCGGTGTTGTATAGGTACTTAACAAATCTTTTAACAAAGTAAGCAACCTACATCCAATTAAGCTTGCATCATCTATATTCAAATCTGTTCGTTGCTTTCTAAGTTTTTTATTTTTGCTGCTTTACTGAGTTCAAGCCACAAACAGCTCACTCAAATTATGCAACCAACAACAAAAGATGTAACAAACTCATCAAGGCAACGAGCAAGTTAAAGCTTTAAAAATCTGTGAAAAACTGCCACATAAATAAAGCAAAATTATTTATCTAAAGATTTGAGCTTAGAAACAACAATATCTATTATCTCATCGTTCCAACAATGGTGTGCATAATTTTTCTCTGACAAACTGAGTTATAATAACTAAGCCAACTTAATCAGAGAAGCGCAAATTTTTATAATAATTGAGACAAACTTAAAATTTTACAGAAAGAAAATATAACAAAAACATGCAAATGAAAAAAGAAACAAATGAAAACCGTTTTAAGCACAATACAAAATTAGCCAACACCAAAAACAACTAAGACTAATTATGCTCGTCTTAACTGTTTTTGTTTTGGAAAATATTTGCGATAAACTTACAAAAACAGCAACATCAGCAACATACACATACATTTGTAAACTTTCACTGTGCGGCCATATGTAAGCAATAACAATAAAAAAAATGTAATAAAAAACACAATAAAATAAATAGACAAAAAAACAAAATAAAATCAAATAAACAACAACAACAACTTCGCCAAGCGGCAAATTAAATGCAATTGAAGCTGTTATTAATAAAGCAGCTAGGTTGGCACAACAACAAAAACGTGATTGAAGCGAAGCGTACAAGCCACCAACGTGTTGTTTAGTATTATTGTTGTTGTTGTTGTTGTTGGCTCATGCTTCAGCTTCTTGTAGCATGTCATATTTATTTGTGACCAAAATAATGTCAACTTTTTGTTTGCTTTAAATTGCTTGGAAATTCTTCAGCAAATATTTGTTTACATTAAAATTTATGAGTTTGACTAATCAATTGTTTTTACTTTTTTTCTGTTTTTATTTTTACAGAATGCACCTTATCGCCATTTGTTAGTGGCTCGTCAGCTGAAAAAATTCCATATGTTTTCCTACCATTACGCGGTCAAATCATTTATCCCAGCAGAGAAATCAGTTTTCCCGGTAAGTACCAACGACTGGTTGACTAACTGACGGAATGACCGATTGCCTAGCAACATCGTCTAGTGAAGACGCTACATTTGTTTGCAAGATAGTAAACAACAACGTTGCGTTTAATTGAAAAATTTTTATGACAAGTTCAACATTTCATGGCAGACCTCTACTTCTTGTTCCTTCATTATCTCGAAAATTTATTCAAAAATATTTGTTAATTAATTTTTCTTCTCTTAGATATACGCACTCCAGTTTGTGCAGTTACTGGCGCCCAGTACTTGACAACAAATGGTTGGACTGACCTACGAAATCCCATTGACACTGATTATCCATTCCGCATGTTTCGTGACGAGGGACGCACTTTTTTGCAGGTATTGCCATTGCACACATGTGTGTAGTTATTATTTTGTTTTCTTTTCTTTTTCTCTCTTACTTTACTAATGAATTATTATTTTTTTTTTGAAGTTTGATTTATCTTTGTGAGCGCAGTTGCTCTTCAAACATACTCACTTTGTTTTGCGTGGCAATTATTTATTTTTTACGTTTGTAGTTAATTATTGTTATTAACACCTTTTTAGCACTCTATTAATTTTGTATGTATTTTTTGTTCCTTTATTAACTTTGCTTTGCTTATTCGCTGGTTTTGTTTGAAAAACTTTTCGTCCAACATAATTTTTGCCAAGTTCGTCGCTTAAGTCTTTTGTTTTAGTATTGAACAAACATAGAAGTCGATTGGTTTCTTGTTTAGTAAAAATTATCTAACTGCAGTGCATTCAAAGAATTTTCAGAATATACAGTAAATACTTTGGAAGGATACTTAAAGCTAACGGGAACAAAATATATATTATTATTACCTTTTTAAAATCGATGAATACGACCTCGTTTGGCGCTATCTTAAATATCAGTATAATTTCATGACTTAAGGGGAGGAAACGAGTGTCTTCAAAAATCGTACAATATTTTGATGTGATAACGTTACGTTTTACCTCGCTGATTTACAAAAAAAAAATTCAAAAAGACATTCTTCGTAAAGGCATCGAGGTTGTATGGAGTTTTCACTCGCTGACTATAGGTAGATGTTAAGAAAATATTTATGATCCGAAAGTAAAGATTAATTCTTTAAACTGATGACAAAACTTGAAAAATTTATACAATCGTGTTTTGGTAAAAAAAATTGTATGTCAGTAGAGGTTGGTTGGTTGGCAGAAAGCTGGCGTTGCATGAAGTTATTACTCTGTATATAACCACTACTGTAAACGTCAAAAACAAAAAGGATTTTCACTTGACCCACAAAAAATAAAGTATGACGATTTTGAAAATAAAAAAAATCAATCGGGGGCTATTGCCACTACAGTAACTTTAAAGAAAAGACAATTAAAATTAGGTTTTCTCGAAACTCTGTGCTAAGATATGTGTTAGTGTTCAGCACATAATAAAAACAAATACAAAAAAAAAAAAGATTTATACAAAAATACAAATAAAAATAAAAATAAAATAAAATTATATAATACCAAATATAAAAAAATACAGTACTTAGAATTAGAAAAGACGTAGAATTATTCAATTCGCTTTTGATGACATCTTTTTTAAATAACATTTAGCAAAATATTTATTCCATACAACTGAGCATATGACCTTTAAGAGAGTGCCGGAGAGGGTTAATATGTATGACCGATCCCATTACTTTTGCAAAAGGAACATTTTTGCCTTTGACACCTATTCCCTCCGACCACTCCTTAGGGGGGCTCCCATACAAATTTTATTGTGTTTGTGCCGGAAAGGGTTAATATGTATCACCGACCCCCATTACTTATGCAAAAGGAACATTTTTGCCTTTAGCACCTATTTCCTCCGACCACTCCTTAGGGGGGCTCCCATACAAATTTTATAGATTTGTTTATTTATTCCATACACCTGAGCAAATGACCTTTAAGAGAGTGCCGGAAAGGGTTAATATGTATTACCGACCCCTATTACTTTTGCAAAAGGAACATTTTTGCCCTTGACACCTATTCCCTCCGACCACTCCTTAGGGGGGCTGCCATACAAATTTTATGGTTTTGTCGATAAAACCGGAAACTGTCGATAAATAGGTAGCATGTTTAAGCAAACAAAAACATCAAATGTTGGCTTTATATTTCATGCAATTGTGTAAAATTTATATAAGTTAGAGAGTTCTAACATGAATTTTTGTCGCATTGAGGATCAAGCAGACCAACAAGTGCTAACATCAACATTGTACGATCAGTACTTTAGGCCCACCAAAGGCTCAAAAAGTTATATAAATACCGACACCTGATCACTATCAACCACCCTACTTACTTCTGAGAATGACGTATTCTACGTCAAAAAAAATATATAAATCATATAATAAAAAATTAAGGGTCAAATTAAAATTACAGAACATATAGTTTTAAATTGTAAGTTTTAAATAAAGAGAGAAAAAATATAAATAAAAAATTAAACAACAAGAAAACGGTATATAAAAAAAAAAATAAAAATAATAAATTAAAAAACAATAATGAGAACATTCATAAAACTAAAAATAATACATTAAATAAAATATAGAACTAAGACTCAAATAAGTATAATAATAATAAAAAAAATAAAAATTTAACACATATAATGTCTACAAAAAAAAAACTAGAAATAAAAATAAAAATTCAAAAATATAAGAGAAGATAACAAATAATACATGAAAATAAAAATAAACCAAAAATTTAGATAAATAAAATTACTGGTAAAAAGAACAAATTAAAATATAATGTATAGAAAAAAATATATACAAAAAATAAATAAAAAATATTTAAAAAAAAAGGAAAACGAAAATTAAAATAAAAAATATAATAATAATTAAAAAGAAAATTCACATGAAATTCAAAATGAAAATAAAAATTATATAGAAATAATAATAACAGAAATAAAAATTAGAATAAAAGTAGTAATAAAGTTAGGACAAGTATTAGGAAGAGTATTTGGAAAAAGACTAGGATGAATATTAGAAATTAGATAAGGTAAAGGACAAAGGTACGAACCAGGAATAAAATACAAATTTGGACTAAATTTAGAAAATGCATTTGAACAAGAATTGGCACTAAAATAGAGACAAGGATTGAGACGAGGCTCTCAACACGTTTAAAACAATATTTAGGACAAAGAATTGGGAGAAAAGAGTTGGGAGAAGAATTGGGAAAGGGATTCGAACAGGGATTAGATAAGGAATTTGGTTGTCAATGAAAACAAGAATTTCGACAAAGAATATAAAAATTACTAGCATAAATAAAAGAAAAATGATAAGTATAAGAATAAGGATATAAGAATAAGGATAAGGATAAGGATAAGGATAAGGATAAGGATAAGGATAAGGATAAGGATAAGGATAAGGATAAGGATAAGGATAAGGATAAGGATAAGGATAAGGATAAGGATAAGGATAAGGATAAGGATAAGGATAAGGATAAGGATAAGGATAAGGATAAGGATAAGGATAAGGATAAGGATAAGGATAAGGATAAGGATAAGGATAAGGATAAGGATAAGGATAAGGATAAGGATAAGGATAAGGATAAGGATAAGGATAAGGATAAGGATAAGGATAAGGATAAGGTTAAGGATAAGGATAAGGATAAGGATAAGGATAAGGATAAGGATAAGGATAAGGATAAGGATAAGGATAAGGATAAGGATAAGGATAAGGATAAGGATAAGGATAAGGATAAGGATAAGGATAAGGATAAGGATAAGGATAAGGATAAGGATAAGGATAAGGATAAGGATAAGGATAAGGATAAGGATAAGGATAAGGATAAGGATAAGGATAAGGATAAGGATAAGGATAAGGATAAGGATAAGGATAAGGATAAGGATAAGGATAAGGATAAGGATAAGGATAAGGATAAGGATAAGGATAAGGATAAGGATAAGGATAAGGATAAGGATAAGGATAAGGATAAGGATAAGGATAAGGATAAGGATAAGGATAAGGATAAGGATAAGGATAAGGATAAGGATAAGGATAAGGATAAGGATAAGGATAAGGATAAGGATAAGGATAAGGATAAGGATAAGGATAAGGATAAGGATAAGGATAAGGATAAGGATAAGGAAAAGGATAAGGATAAGGATAAGGATAAGGATAAGGATAAGGATAAGGATAAGGATAAGGATAAGGATAAGGATAAGGATAAGGATAAGGACAAGGATAAGGATAAGGATAAGGATAAGGATAAGGATAAGGATAAGGATAAGGATAAGGATAAGGATAAGGATAAGGATAAGGATAATGATAAGGATAAGGATAAGGATAATGATAAGAATAAGAATAAGAATAAGGATAAGGATAAGGATAAGGATAAGGATAAGGATAAGGATAAGGATAAGGATAAGGATAAGGATAAGGATAAGGATAAGGATAAGGATAAGGATAAGGATGAGGATAAGGATAAGGATAAGGATAAGGATAAGGATAAGGATAAGGATAAGGATAAGGATAAGGATAAGGATAAGGATAAGGATAAGAATAAGAATAAGAATAAGGATAAGGATAAGGATAAGGATAAGGATAAGGATAAGGATAAGGATAAGGATAAGGATAAGGATAAGGATAAGGATAAGGATAAGGATAAGGATAAGGATAAGGATAAGGATAAGGTTAAGGATAAGGATAATGATAAGGTTAAGGATAAGGATAAAGATAAGCACGTCAAAACAATCCTTCGATATGTTCGGTTATTCCGTTTTATATTGTGCATTTGTGATAAAAACGGTATTTGTAGTAAAAATTTTGACTTGTACATACAAAACTTTCTTAAAACGATTTTTGTTTTTTTGGCTGCCAAGCAAACAATTTCTAGACAGCATATAAAACAGCTGTAGCTTTCTTTTACAAATTGTGTAATTAAAAAGTTAAAATGTTGTGATTTTTAACAAAATTCTTATCATTACTTTTAACCGACTTCAAAAAGGAGGAGGTTCTCAGTTCGTTGGTTTGTCCGTTTTATTTTTTTTTTTTTTTTAAATGTATGTACCACGATAACTCCTAAAGCATTTACCCGATTTCCGTAATTTTTTGGCAACAGATAGATGCCATGAACGCGAAGGTCCTTTTTTTAAAAAGTGGGCGATATTCGACAAAAATGCGTGTCAATATTAGAAAAATACTGTCTTTTAGTGGGTACTGAGGTACTGATACTAGGGCACTGAGTTTTACAGTAAAAATACTGGGGTAGGCAGAATTATTACAAATTACGGTCAATAAAGTGGGCGTTATTTGACAAAGGCGTGTGGTCATGTTAGAGAAATACTGTATCTCGAATAGTATTGACAATAGGGTACTGAAATTTAGTACTGGGGTAGACACAATTTTTAAAAATTACTGTAAAGAAAGTGGGCGTTATTCGACAAAGGGGTGTGGCAATACTACAAATTATGGTCAAAAAACTGGGCGTTATTCAACAAAGGGGTGTGGCAATATTATAAAAATACTATATCTCAGTTAATATTGACACTAGGGTACTTATATTTGGTATGCAGGTAGATGGGTAGGTAGAATCATTACAAAAGTGAGCGGGATTGTACATAGGGTGTGGCACTTTAAGGAAAGTACTATATATCGGTTAATATTGATACTTGGAAACTGAAATTTGGCACAGGGCCAGGTAGAATCATTATAAGGTACGGTAAATAAATAAAGACGCCTTAGTCCTGACGATTGCTAGCCATTACGCTACACACTTGTATATTTTTAACAGACCTGCGACAATTCTATTAAATAAAATAGTGCATTGACCATTTTTGTCATAAAATTAAAAAATTATAATTTTTGTTAAATTATAAATAATATAATGAAAATGCAAGTTTATTTCATTATCATTAACTATAAAACTTACTTGAATACACTATTTTTTTTGCAATGCACTAATTTCTTATCAAAATAATGCATTAATATTTTATTATCACTAAAGTTTATGGTAAGTAATGCGCTACTTTGAATTATCACTAAAACGCATTATTTACTCTCTGAGGTTTGTCATTGTCTGCAGAGAGGTGACGACAGATCAGAAAAATTCATTTTAATTGAAAAAAATTTTCTGTGTCTGGTGGAGGATTCGAACTTTAGACCTCGCGGTCTGAAAATTTACACCGAATGGTTCATTCACTCGGCCATTGCATACTTTAGGCAAAATTTTGCTTAATATTGATATATTTGGCTTTATAATTAACACACATGAAACTTAACAAGAAGTAACTTTGTGTAAAAAGTTAACTA
Organism: Pherbina coryleti; assembly: GCA_943735915.1. Classification (NCBI taxonomy): domain Eukaryota; kingdom Metazoa; phylum Arthropoda; class Insecta; order Diptera; family Sciomyzidae; genus Pherbina; species Pherbina coryleti. The sequence goes on along the minus strand of OX030950.1, from coordinate 18,747,687 downwards.
ACATCGATTAAACCGTTAATTAATTGAACTTTTTTTCTTAAAAAATAATTTCATAATTTTTTTCAGTGGCTTGGTGAATCAGATTTGAGAAAGAAAATGCAAGGACGTCTCATTGTTGTGCATCTTGTCTGCCGCGATATGATGCTCTCGCTTAATGCCTCAACAATAAAAGGTAAGCCATTCAGTCCAACTCACTCATACACACACAAACACACATACACACCGTTACATACTTCATTTATTTGCTACCAACGCAAATGCAAACAATTAAAATCTTGTTAACCCGCCCACAGATCAGCTCAAGCCGCCCAAAAACGTATTCTCGCCATGTGTAGCCTTCCGTGTTAATGGCAGCCCAGTGAAATATTTCCACAGTAAGTTGATGCAGCATCAGTGTTTCGCACCTCTCACCATTGCGCGAGAACATAAATTAACCTTCTACCAACAATCTGCAAATCAACAAAAGTAACCTCACATTCTTCTATTTCAGATGTCTCTGAGGTACTTTTTCAGGCGGAGGCCACCTCAACGCTTGCCGCCGCTACGGACGGCATGACGACCAAGGAGTACGTAGTCATTGGTGTTTGCAGCTTGCTGCTCGGCTTGATTTATGTCTCCTCCGTTTTCTTATACCTGCACATGAAAAAGCGCAAGACTAGCGATCAAAGTCATTTACGCAGCTCACTCGATGATATAGAGAACGAAATTAATTACCCCAAGAATGATCAAGTTACGTTCGGTGCACCGTTTACCCGCAGCGGCAGCACCTATTCCGCAGCCAGCCTAACCACTCTAAATGAGCCGCGTTCACGTAGCAGCATTAGCAGCGCCGTTAGCGTACACATGAAGGAGGAAATGGGCATCGTCAAGAACAATCCGCTACTGCAACATTTTCCACAGCTTAGCGAGCATCATTCGGGTTTCGCCAGCGATATTTCCAATTCAAATTCAGAGTGTGAGACAGATGGAGGCTATCATGATAAACTGAAGCAGGTTAGTAACGTGATGGCTTAAGTGATAGTTTACGTTGCTTATTTTATCAAAGTCTTTGTTTAAACAGCTACAGACATCGGCGCTGGTGCATCCACCATGCGGTGGCAATACAGCGTCAATGGGTCAAGGTGGATCACCGAGCAGTGGCAGCAGAAAAGGTAGCGATTCGCCCGTTGAACGTCCGAGTTCACCAACGCAGGAGAGTGAATGTCTACCGGAGGAGAATGTGTCCATCGTGGAGGATATGATGTCAGAAGAAAAAATTGAACAAATGCGCCAAATGGTCAATGGCACTATAAGACGAAAGCTTTTTTTCAATCCCGCTTATTTTGAGCCACATCTATTGGCGGTAAGTTTGCTTAGAGCGAAATATATTTCCAAACCTAAACTCATCTTCCATTTTTATTCGTCTAGCAACCACCGCCTGCAGCAGTTGAGTTCTTGACAAAAATTCGCGAGGTCATTGCTATAGCCAAGTACAAAATGGCAACAAAGCGTTACCAGCCATCACTTATTATGATACCTGAAGAGGGACCCTTGTGCTCGACGACACCCTCACTGTACAGCTCACAGCTGCAGATGTCCGGCACCGATGGTTGTCGCGGCTGCGCCACCAATCGCTGCACTGGTCACGCTAAGAATTGTGGTGACAAGCGCAACAGCATCGAAAAGTGGCTTCAAACGGTATCGCAGACAGATGAAGAGAAATCCGCCAACGGAAAGTCCGGTCAGTCCAGTCAGTCTAGTACAGCAGAGCAAGAGCAAGAGAACGGAAGTCGTGAGCAGACTTTATCCCAGGAACAGCAAAAGAGTGAAAGCCGGCAATCTCCAACGGAGCAAAGCTCCAACGCATCATCTCCAAAGTCCAAGAAAATCACTCAACCTAGGCAACGTCCACCTCCACCACCACCTAAACCTTCGCAAAACAGTTCACCCAAGTCATCATCGCCGCCACGGGCTCACGTTATCGAAATACGCCACAGTGAACCCTACGAATACAACAACACTTCATCTTGCGGTAACTTGACTACAATAACCGTAAACAACCGGAACTACGACGCTTATTCGGCTCTATCCACAGCAGCCCACATCTACGGGTTTGCTGAAATGGGTGGTGAGATTTACAACAACCCCAAGTTTATACTTCATGATTCTCCAGCGGCCTCTCAGCGTAGCCACAGCTCGTCACATCGTTCGAAAACTTCCCGAAAGCGTCTTGATGTGCTCGACCAATATGCAGCCGCCTCAACGCCTACCTCTCTAACTTCTGCAGATCGCGAACACTATGAAATGCTTCGCAACATGAAGCAGATGCCCGAAATGGCCTACGATGCCATAGTCCGTGATTACAATGCCACGCTTACATCTTCTAACGGTAGCTATCATCTCGATATTCCCACACCAGACTATGACAGCACAATGGAAAAGAAAATCAAGGACATATACAGCAATAGCACAGTACTGAGCAGCGTACCTTCGGTGCCTACACCTGACTACAGCACACTTAGCAAGAAGTCACTAAGACAGTGTCAGCCTGATTCACCCATCTACCGGCGTAAGTCACCGCAATACTTAATCGTGGACTACGAGACGGACGGAAGTTTGGAACGTTTAAATGCTGCAAAGCGAAAATCTTCGCAATCTTCATCGTCACCCTCTTCCGATGTTAGCTCGCAGCTTAGTCCTAGCTTAAGCACAGCTTTGCCACTCGAGGAGGAACTCGAAATCAGTCACACGGTTTATGACAAAGTAAATGGATTTCGCAAAGATGGTAACATGAAGAAAAAAATCACCTCAAAAGCGGAAAGCAATGCCAATAAGCAAAAGGAGATGGAGGCACGCATTAAGTATGACACGCCCTTTCTCGGTAGCATGACCATTGAAGTGGAACATGAACCCCCTTCTGACCTAGAACTGTCGACAGACAGCGATCAATACGAGCCCGACACACTTGAACGTAAGCCTAAGAAGCATAGCTTTTGCGATGTCAATGCCTGGTCGGAGCATTTGCAAAAGGCGCAACATTTTGTTAACTCCTCTGCAGATTGCCTGCAAGATGAAGAACCGGTAACCTATCAAAGTTTGGAGAACATGAACTCACTGCCGAGCTTAAATAAACAAGTACAGTCAGGCCAAAACTATAACTCGAGACAAAACTCTAGAAATTCCTCCAACGCAAGTCCTATTTATGTGCATCACATGGTCAATGAATGCAGCCACATGCGGGCTGCTGAGCACTCTGAGAGCCGACGATCTTCATTTGACAGCATACGCGAAATTTACCAATCCCAGATAATGCGTCGTAGCAGTCAAAGTAGTCAAGGCAGCAGACATAGCCGAGGTCAGCAGCCAGAAAAATTAATTGAAGAGTCCTGCAACGAAAAAGGACGCATTCTAACATTAGAGGCTAAACACTCCCGTAGACAGCGTATTATAGAGACTCGAGTGGAGCCACCCGAAATAGAAACGGAGGTTGTAGACAATAAGACAACCATAAAAATTAAGACTCCAAACATTAATCGTCTACAACCATTTCCCAAACCTAGCAGCAGTTATCAAGAGGCGTCAAGAAAGTCGGAAGAACACAATAATTTTCCCAACTCCCGTTCAAACAGTCGCAATCCTTCAAAAGGTTTCTATGAGCTGGCAAAAAACTTAACAGGCTGGGGTACCAATAGTTCGCAGGGTCCTACCAGCAGCCTCAATTTAAGTGGGCGTGGTACACCTAACATAACATCTAAGAAGCGTTCACCACCTACGCCACCGCCACCACCACCACCATCCTCAGCATCTACTACAATAAATAGCCATCGAAGCAATAACTCCAGTCATCGCCACTTTCGACAGCATCATCACCACGAACATCCACCTCCATCCTCGCACCACTATCAGAATCAGACGCCGTACACGCATCAGACGCATCAATCCGCCACTTGTACCGAAGAAACGGAAGAAACGGCGAGTAACCACAGCGAATCCACCGAAATCACTGGTGTTTCCGACACAATTGCGAACTCAGAATTTGACTGCTCCTGCAACAACACGCTCAATAGTGCTGAGCTTAAGTCAGATACAGCAACAGAGCCAGAGGTGCACAGCACTAAGGATGATGACAAGAACGAGCGGATTAAAAGTCGACGTAACAGTGTAAACAGCCCCCAGCTGGAATCATCTAAAAAAGCGGATAAAATAGAATCTCCGCAAGCCATCAAGAAACTGCACGACGACTTTAAACATGATTCTAGCACAGACATTTTTAACTCTCAATACAATGGACTGCGTAATGACTATAGCCTCAATAAGTATCTCCGTAGAAAATCTCAGGACCACCAGCAGGATGAGTCGAGCCCCAAACGTAAAGACTCCAAACCTGAAACGAACAACAACACAAAATACGCAGACAGCGATCCGAACAAGGTGGATGCTATATCTATCAGTTCACGCTCGAATCGCAGCAGCAGTCGACTATCCGATCGCACCAAGGAGATGTACCGAAATGCTGGCGTTCCCGTTGGCATCGCCTATCCACAACGCAGCACCGCCAATAACAGCTCAACAACGTCTACGACGAATGTGCAGACCGTTTACCGTTGTGAAATTGAGCCAGTGCAGCTCACTCACGGCATGCAAATCGCTATGGGCCTCAAGGATCGAGCCAAGAAAGCTAAAGATCTCAAGAATGCATGGAAAAAGTTCGTAAGCATGGCAGCTTCGAAGTTTAGTCCCACTGCTAGCCCTGCACCGCCATTCGAAAAGAAGAATACCGCCAGTTTTCTGGAATCACTCGATCGTGATGAGGGCATCTCATCGCTCATCGATGAGCATCCACAAGTGTCAACGCCTAAGAGCAGCTACTCGGCACCCGCTAGTCAGAACTACTACGAACAGCGTTTCGGATCAGCGCGTCTACAAGAACTTGATAGCGGCTACATGAGTGCCGACTCGAGTGAGGTATACAAGCGTAGCTTCTATGATCGCTACAACTTCCGCATGATGTCGGGTAAAAATCGTGTCATACGCGTCGACACTATTACGGATAATTCAGACGGTAGCAGTGAGTCAACGGAGCGGAACAACGGTTCAAATGGTAGTGGCGGCTTGGGAAGAAAATCGAGTCTTTTGGACAGCAATCGTTTTGAGGACTTTGAGCATATGGGTGACCCACCACCATCGGAGTTGCACGAGGTGGATTTGGATCAGGACGGCAGTGATGCTGACTCGGATAAAACGCTGACCCGAACAAATGGTCGACATATAAGTCGACGCATGCGCGGGCCACAAAATCTGTATTCTTCCGAGGATGAGCAGGGCAACAGTCCATCTTATGGTTCTTCGGAAACGGATGGCGAGACAAATGTGGAGGATATGTGGGAGTCCGGAGCGGAGAGCATTGAAACGCACTCGGTGCTTTATAAGAAAGTACGGAAGAATTAAAGAGAAATCCCTGTAGCCTAGTTTCTTTGCAATGTAGCTTCATGAAGCATAGAAATCTGTATATTTTGTCTATTGTTACTCTTAGAACATAATTTTTAAGTGCAATATTTTTAAATGCAATTAAGCATTATTTTCGAACCTAAGCCAATACATGGTGCAATCCTTAACCTATAAGTTTTAGTTTAAATTGAATTTAATTTTAGTTAAAATTGAACAACAGTTCAATAAGTAGCTTATTTATTTATTCATAGTTATTGAAAAATGTGATATTTTTTCGTTGACTTCGGCCGGAAGTGTGCAATCTTAGCTCTAAGCGCAATATTAGCTGTTAACTTGATTAGTCCTTAGTTAAGCCTTACGATAAATAACTGTAACTCCTATTCTCTTACCTATGCTCTAGCATATTTTTTACTTAGTCTTAATTCTGCTTTTAATGCATTCATTAGCAGCTACGAATTCCAAATAGGTAGTGATGAAATACATCCGCATTTATCTCTTGTTCATAAAGACTAGTGAAAAGATTATTTTGTGGACTTTTTAATCTCATTTTGCAATTCAATAGTTTAGAATTTATATATAAAAGTGTATTTTTGAATTTAATTATTAAATCATTATTTTAATTTTGTAGTCTAGTGTAATTATTGTGCAATAGTTAATTTTTCTTTCAGGTACAACATTTGCAATATTTTTAAATAACTCTGTAAAAAGTTTATTTTATGTTTTAGGAACAATTTTCATCTCAATGCATAGTTTATTGAAAATAAGCAATAAATATATTTTTATACATACGTATTTGCACATGTGTTCTTTATTCTAACAAAGCTTTTTTGGGGCAAAATAGGCATGAAGATTTAGACGAAAAATTCCTTCAAAGAAATATGGCTTTCTACACAAAATTGCAAATTTGTTTAAATTTAAAATTTAAAACCAAAGTCCAACCGTTACTTACTAGGCTGTACAATAAGTCTTTACACATTGATGGTCTCACACGTAGATTAGGATTAAAACGATACTATTTTAAGGATCCCCCGAAATCAACCACAATTTATTGAATTGCTGAATTCAAACGTGGTCGTCCAAGCGCTTCTGATGATGAACGTTAAGGTCGCCCAAAGGAAGTAGTAACTGCAGAAATGATCTATGGAATCCATTGTATCCTATAAGACAGCCCACAAGTGAAAATCTGGGAGATAGATAAGTCTACTTGTGTATGCAAAAGTCTAATTTGTGTATGAAAAAGCTGGTTGCAAGTTGGGTGCCGCATGTGTCAAAAATCGATTAAAAAAGACAACGATTTTGTGATTCTAAAAAATGTTAAGTCGATTACATGTGACCTGTGGTGAGCGTACGATAACAATTGCTTGGACCATTCGGTGCAAAATTTTCGAGCCGCGAGATCAAAAGTGCAAAATTTGTTACGTTGAATTATTACTCGCTGAGTATTAGTGCTCGACTTAAAAATATGATTCGTTAATTAAGGCCTGCTCTGAGCCCTGACAACAAAATTAGACAGAAAATTTCCGACCTCATGGGAACGCAGAGAGAGCCGCTGAAAGATCGGTAATGCAACATTCATGCAATGGCGTTGCATTGAATTTTTACTAAGTGAGTATATAAGCTACGATAAATGTTTAAAAAGGAAAATGAAAGATTTATATATGGCCTTAGACTTACTAAAAAAGCTCCATTTCATATAATAAAAAAAAATAAAAAATAAATAACTGGCCACTTCAGCCCTTGAAAGGACTTTGACCTAGCTTCTTAGGATCAATTGTGTTGTGCGTGTTAGTAAGTTTGTACACAATTGACCGAGAAATGGACCTACAGGCTTAACGCCGACTCCGAACGGCGATGAACGAAATGTTCTTATTCTCAAGAAGCTTTACATGGCATTTTGATTACTCTCCGAGGTTTGCCATTGTCTGCAGAGAGGTGGCGTCCGTACAGAAAAATTATTTTAATTCAAATAATTTTCTGTCGCTGCTGGGGTTCGAACCTGGGTCTCCAGGTTCGTTGACATAGCGGCCACGCACTTTAACCAACTACGCCACGGACGCCACATATAATGGCAAGAGTAAATTAAATCTGTTTTAATCAAGGATCGTAATTATTATAAACGATATACAAAAACTAAAAGTTTAATTATTAGTTTTAGATTTTTGTTTTATTGCTCAGCAATAGAAATTATCTTACGATTTTTATTGTTTTGATCAGAAATAAAAGTAATTTTTTTATTTTTATTTTTCTGTTCAAGAATAAGAATTATTTTTGAGTTTTATTATTTTGCTCAAGAATTCCAACAGTTGTTTTGGAGTCAATTGAAAAAGTGAACTAGTTCATTTCTAGCGCAGTTCGAAGTAGCTCTGAAAAAGTACAAAAGACGTTCAGAGTAGAACAGTTCAATATGCTTTTGTTTTCAAAAGAATTGCTGCAAAAATAAACGCGTTATGATTCAACATCAAATTGTCCAGTACCTTAAGATGCAATAAACGGCTTAGCACATGCTCGAACGTTGACAATGTTACTTTTTGAAAGAATCTCAGAGTATTTTCTATAAACATTAATACGCGAAAATGCATCTCACTAAATACTACTCCAAATTCGTCATAAAATAAAAATTATCTGATTTGGATACTTTTTTTATTTTTCCTAAACTTCTTATAATGGCCAACAATCCTACATCATTTAAATTTGAGAAAGTTGCAGCGACCTTGGCAAGGGTAAAGCTTTTTTTTCAAAACCGAAAAAAAAATTAGAAATTCTTAAGGCCAATTTTGGGTCAAGGACTAATTTTCAGCGAACGATTTTACATTAGGATATGTTATGGTCAAAAGTTTTTGTAGGACTTAAATTGAAATAGGAAACTCGATTTGAAACATCCATTTTATACGCGCCAATCCAGTTTGCGAATTTTCTGGATTTTTTTCGCGTCACGTGCTTATATTACATCCAGGATTCAGAATCTGGCCATGCAGGGAGGTTCTGGAATATGTTAAGAAAATGTATGGAACCCAAAACACATCTACTGTATATATTACTTGTTATGAAATGAAAAAATATTGGGATTAAAAATTCATTTTTAAAGAATTATTAACATCATAATATATTTAAAAATTTAATAATATTTAATATATTAAATAAACAGGTCTATACAATTAATGTTTTTTTAAAGAAATAACCTATGTTTAATCGCAAAATTACGTATTTATATCAAAATGTTCTGGCAACATTGTCTGGTAGGCTGAATTTCTTTTTCGAGCCTTTATTTTTTCAACGAGTTGGTTAACTTATTTGAGTTAATTTGTACACGTTGATTTATACTCGCTGAAAGCACTTTGAATTAGTCAAAACACAAACAACCCCAATTCTACTCAGGTTCGTGCAAGTGCTTTGAAATCAAGTGCAAGAAACTTGACGAAGATTGCTAGCAAACACAAAAACCAAACAGAGAACCTCCTCAAAAATGTTATTTTAACAGAATTATGTAAGCGAATTTTGTGACGAGCCATCGATGAGTGAAACATGTTGCGTTCCTCAAAACAACTGACCTTGACAACTGATAATTTGTTGAATTTATTAAAAATGACTTTTTTTTATGTAGAAGAAATTTTCTAGCTTATCAACTTTTTACATTTGAATTTTTAAATGATTGGAGTCAGTTAAAAATGTAATTCGGATTCAAAATAAAAGCTATTTTATTAGTGCTGCACTTTTTTAAGTTTTACTTTTTTTTAACATTTTAAAAAAATAAAAATAGTTGAATAATTAAGGATGATAAATGTATTAAATTTCACAATAGAGAAGAATAATTAAAATTTACAAATAAAATTAAAATAAATAAAAATATTTAATTTTTTGTCTTTTGTATTTTGTATACATTGTTTTTCATTTTTCCTTTTTTTGTCGTTATATTCTATTTGGTTTATTAAAGGTTTATCATATTTTTATATCTCTTATTTATATTAGATTCGTAATTAAATTTACTTATTTTACCGTCCTCTTTATTATAAATATAACAAGCACACAAATCACAAAAATTCTTCTACGCGATCTTGCATACAAATAAAGCAGTTTTCAATGAATTTAACTTATCAAAGTTTTTTTTTAAGAATAAAATATTTGAACTTTATTATGTAATGTTTTTTTTTAAGAAAATCAGAAGAAAGAAAAACTTTAATGAAAAATTTCGAATTAAATTAATTTCAACTAATGAAAAACGACTGACATATTTTATTCTCAACCCCAATCTCCTTTAACACATTGCACGTTTTTGTGCGACATCTTATGTTTCCTGGGGTGCCACGTCGAACGAAAATATGCGACAGGGGTTTTTTAACATTTCACCTTGTCTTGCGTTTTCGTGCGATACCACATAAAATTTTTAGTGGTTTTAGAGAAGGCTGACATTTACGAAAAATGTTTGTCCAATTTTCACAGCGCTATGATGATTATTGAAATTAACTGATCACTGTTAGGTGATCATCAATGTCCCAATCGTCTTCATTATTCTCATGATCAATTTCAAAGTCAGGAGAATCACTATCGTAATCGTCTGGCAGCTAATTTTTATTAACTATAAAATCATCATTGGAAAAACTATCATAGTCTGCTGCCAGAATTTCTAATATGTTCCCTTTTTTTCAATTTTTGTTTTTCCATTTTTTAAAAATATTTACCAATTACACTGAAAAAGTAAAATAAGAATCAAGCAAAACAATAATATTAACAAAATAGCAAATTAAAAAATATAAGTAAATAGAAATAGGAATGAAATACAAATATAAACGCAAAAAATACCGTCGCACGTTTTAGTCCGACAGCGACTTTTGCGATCACATTTCAGTCGTACAGTGTTATGTCGCACAAAAACGGGCGATATATAAAAACAATTATAAAATCTAGAAGTAGCAACAAAATAGATCAGGAATGGGCCCTAACATCAATACATACCTACACTGAAAAAAAAAGATTAGCTTAAAATTGAACACAATGTGTTCAAAAAATGTGTTCATAATTAGATTTTTTTTTCATATGTTTTTCAAAAGTTTTAAACACATTTGCTTTTACTTTGACGAAATTTGTTGCAAGCTATTTTTTAAACACAAAATTCGTCAAATTAATAGCAAATGTCGTCAATTTTAAAACATTTTTTTTTCTGTGTACAACTTTTACACACATTTCTAGCAAACAACCTGCTTGGCCTCCGGTGACGATTTTCGTCAAAACCGCTTGGCACGCAATGTGTTAAAGACAATAAATAATCATAAAAACACTGGAGTGGAATTTACTCCTTATACATAATGAGATACATTATATACATAACTGAAAATAAAACTGCACAAATTATTGTTTGATATTTGCATACGTATTTGACCATTTTTAGATTAGTAAAAAATCCAATGACCGTTTTTGACCCTTTGCGTATATGACCCTTCTATTGGTTTTTGGATGTTCTCTCTTAAAACCATAAAAGTTGACGGTACTCTAAAAGCGTACCGTCAATTTTTCCCCCTTTCTTCTAAGCCAATTCACCGCAATTTGCCTACAAACTCAAAAAATTACTCTCAATTCTTGACCAATGTAAAAGAGGTCATAGAGCCCGAACCAGAGATAAAGAGATGGGAAACTTCGATTCTGCTGTCATTTTTGTTGATTTTGCGCCAAAATCGTGCTTGTTCTTCTCATTTTTTATGCACTCACGTATTGTGTATATTAGTTCACCTCAAGATTGTCAACTGTTGTTGTATCGACTAACAGCTGCTTTAAGTTAGCAATAATATTGTTTTATTTTCGAAGCTTTAATAAATAGGCATTGGATATGGACATAAAATGAATATAAAAGAGGCTGAAACTTAATTTATGCATGCAAAATCTCTCAACTGGTAACATATTAACTTAATATTGCCAATGAAAATGCCTTGAAAATTAAAAAAGCAACTCTGATCCTTATACCGTACACGAACCTTCAATGCATGTTGAGTTTCTTCACAGATTATACAACAACCAGCGTAAATTTGAACCAGCAGCTGACTTTATTTACTTAAGGCGCTACCCAAACTTGCAGTACAAAAAATAGGGTTTTTTCATGAATGCGAAAACTACTAAAATTTTTTAAACGATCGTTATATCATCTAAAAATACATACATTGAACACTTTCAGTTATATTTTTTATTGAAAAATATTGTATGGTCTTGTTGAAAATGACTTTAAAAAATTGTGTTTTTATTTTTGCGTTTTGCGGTGACCAACATTGTGGTGAACTGGATCACCTGAAAGAGAAATAGGCTAATAGATTAAGTTAAATAACAACATAAACTAGTATCTGATCTACTGATCACTAAAAATACTGTTGTTTTTTGGCTATAAAATGGCCGTTTTTTATCGAATGAATCTGCAAACTTTTAAAAAGATAGGTTCAGAATTTTCGAGTAATTTTTGTCACCGATTAAAAAATTACATTTCGAGAAATTACGATTTAAGTTTCAACTTCAGTTTACACGAAGGAAATAATTTTTAAACAATAACAATAAACAATAACATAAATGTAGCCATCTATTCAGGACCCATATGGTAGCTCTTCCACCGACGATGATTCTTATAAATTTCCTGTTGCTTTTCATTTTTCTCTCGTCGCGCACCTCTCTGTTACTGCAATCGAGTTGTCGAACCTTCGAGCTAAACTGACAAATTTAAACAATAAGAGACATCGAAAATTCATTTCTGAAAGTTCCAAACATTATATGAATGCCAGAAATACGAGGCATACGGACCTTTTTGGAGACGTATTACTTCGTAGATAGTTATACTTAAAAAATATGCAAGAACAAAAAAATCGATGAAGTTCAGAGTTACAAGTGTGAGTTACCCCTTAATTTGTTTATGTTTAGTCCGTGGTAAGTTTGTCTAAGCTCAGTGAAATTTTACACAGTGGTGAGAACCCAAACCCGCTGAATAACTCAAACTAGCACCCAAACTGGGTGAGTTTCTCAACAAAATGTACGACCACAACTATAATATTGTGTTAGTATTGACTTCAATTTGACATAAAGCAGGCATAGTGCTATCCCTTTCACATCGAAGTTTCCCATCTCTTTATCTCTGGCCCGAACAGAACCAAAGCTGCTGTCGGTTGTCGGTCATGTCTGGGCGAAATCCTCTGAGAACATGTCCAGAAGAGGACCGGTTGTCGGATCAGCTTTGCTTTTCGGTGTGTGTATGATACAAGTTTAAAACAAAATTTAATATTCTAACTTTCGAAATTCGAAGTTAATTTTCTTAACATTTTGCAATGGCTGCGTTCAGCCGGTACAACTGTTGTGGATCTGTTGATTGTATGCCTGCTGAACGCTGTCAATCTTATGCATATATTCAAGATCAATCTTTGAAACAAAAATGTCAAAATTAAAGCTAATGCTGCATTATAGCTAGCATAAACGCAGTTAGAAAAAGCAAGTTCGAAAAAGCAAAAAGCAGATTTTTGTTATGAGCATGAATGCCTTATTCAACAAGCTTAGAAACGTAAGCATTACATGGGAAAAGCTTTAGATTACTATTGTAAAATGCTTATAAGTAATTGTAGAATAAACGAACACGATCCCTAGGAATAATATTGGAAATCAGTATTTATAACAGCTTTTTCCAAGTTTGTCTTTACAATTGGAAATAAATTTTTAAAAAAAAACTTTAGTTACAAGTTGTCCACAAATTATCTCTGAACTATGAGCGTTGTGTTTTCTCTTATACTATGTTTCCATCTGCTCGAAATCTTGTGATTTTGAAAAAGTGATTTCAAAGTGTTTCCATCAGTCATGTCATGACAACTAGATTTCATTTGACAATTAAGACTTTATTTGGTTGCTTCTTACTGGTTGCTTATTGTTTTTTTTTTAATCATTATTCAGTTGTCATTGCCAAATGTCCATATGAAAATTTTGACACAAGCTGAATAGTGATGTATCATTTTTCAGGGATGCCGCATTGCGTTTTATGAGATTTTGTTTTGTTTTGAAATTTCAAGATTTGGAAATCTTGAACCTGCATGAAAATCTCAATAGATTTCAATGTAGATTTTATGAAAGCTGACAAAATTTCAAGATTTTGAGGAGATAGAAATATAGTATTAGGCAAATTTGTGTTTCCTCTTATGCAAATTAAGCTTGGAAATGGCTTGGTTTTTACATTGTAAATATATAAGTTTAATCCAAACACCATTTCTAAATGACTGACTGGGTAGCAATAGCTACCTATATTACAGACATAATCGCAATGTCCAAGGTATATTCAACAAGGTAGTGTTGGTAGCACCTGTCAAAATCAGCTGTTTACGAATAAAAGCAAACACTTTTTTATTCACTGTTTTTCTTTTTTCTTTTTTATGCTCTTCTTTTGTTTGACAGCTGCTGTACTCTGAGACGAGACTACCTTGTTAAATATACCTTGACAATGTCCATTCATGTGTGTTCTACGCAGTGATGTGATTTGGTGGGATTTCGGGCTCATTTTAGGATATTTGGCCTATTTGAGAACTTGTGGGATTTCAGATGCTTAGGTGAGATTTTCTACTGAATCATAATTTTTTAAAGTGTAAATTAGCAAAACTGGTTGGTATCACTTTTTTGTAATCTTTCAAAATATTTCGTTTAATTGCTGTTTCATTGATTCTAAATATGTAAGAAAGGGATATGTATATTCAAGAGGCTTAAAATTAATGAAAATAAGATCCTCATTTAAAAACAAAAATATAAGCTCAGTTTCATTTTGATGCAACGAAAGACATTTACGATTACTTCATACACTTAAGAGAGTTTTTATAAAAAACGCAGTGTTTAACTTTTCGTCTTTTTTTTATAAAATTTGTTATATTTATTGAAAAACTTTATTATGTACATTATTAAACTATAAAATTATTATAATGTTAAAAAAATTTAGGGGAGGATGCCCGCCTACTAAACACGTTTTGCCTGGAGGCCATACATTTGGTTTAAAACATAATTTTTCAGAGCTCTTGGTTTCATTTGGAAACTAAGTTCAATAACTAACAAGAATTTTAATCAGAATTTAAAATTTCCAAAAATTGTAATTTTGGAAGTCGATCAAGCAAAAGTCTTGAAATCAGCCGCTTAAAAAAGAAAATGAAGTAAGTAGTTTTTGAGAGTTTATAAAAAGTTTGTTCTATCAATAGTTCACAATGACTCACTGAACTTTCAACAATAGAGATTTGAATTTCTTTGATGGCTGCAGCCATCGCATCAGAATTTATATTCGTTATTCTTTTCACTTTTTTTTAGGCGACGCCATTCTGAATTTTATCTTAACGTGGACGAGAATCACGAAAACTATATTAACTAATTTCAAACACTATTTTCAATCATATAAATGACAATTTTTTACTTGCACGATTTCTGAAAATTTATTCGGAAGGTGGACCAACGTTTTGTTCAGTAGGTGGGCAGGTTCGCCATCATGATATGACGTGAAATATTTTTTTCCCATTTCTCAATATTGTTCGATTGCTCGTCGAATTGTGAAAAATAAACATTAAATATAGAATTCTACTCATATTCACCTTTTTTTATCGATTAAAAACACTTTGAAATTCACTAAATAGAGATGTACTATTTTTGCTCAGCTTCGTTTTATTCGAATATTTTATTTCTCAACGGCCGTGGGGCTAAAGCAGCATGCGCATTCATCTCAATGATTTATCGGAAGTGAACATTCAATGAAATGTTACTGCGACACTACACATTGGCGCATCATACAGACGTCAGAACTCACAGTGTTCAGTAGTAGGTGGGCCTGTTCAGCAGGTGGGCATCCTTATTTCTTTTCAAAAATTGCATAAAAAATCGTTATTGGTATAAATATTTGGGTGGGATTTTTTTTGGGTTTTTCTTGTCATTTTGGTGGGATAAACAGGTCTAAATCGGGATGTGATCGGGATTTTTTACTAAATCAGAATCACATCACTGGTTCTACGCAACAAGACCCGTCAGCTTTTCTGAGGAGCGCAACATATTTCACTTCTCGCTGGCTCGTCACCTTCGTTTACGAAATTCTGTTAAATTAACATTTTGGAGGTCTTCTCTTGTTATGTCTTTTAACAGAACAAACAAAACTGCAAGCACAGCGTGAACAAAAGCCTAAAAGTATGCTACGGTAATTTTTCATGTGCTTGTCTTTATTAGTGGATTGATTAATTAATGATATTTGCATACTTAATTAATAAATTAATTTGTGTTTTTGTTAATTCTCAATCATTGGTGTTTTCATGGTCTTATAGCACAATAGCTTATACTGTTTGTTAGCCACTTCTTACGTGTTTTTACTGTCAATATTTATCATTTTTAATTTGTATGTCTTCGTTTGCGACCACGTTTTGCGGTCATACTGATTCATCTGAGGTTTGTTGACGTTATTTTACTGTTGTTTGCGTTTTTAACGTTCTCATATATTATAGATGCTTGTCAAATTGCTTTATAGCTGTTTAAACAGCAAAGATCAGTGGGTGCACGTTATGGTGGTCGATTTCATTCATGTCGATGATCGTGATGATGTTGGTATTACTATCGCTCCATTTACGGATATTTTATATAAAGCTGGTTGATGACCAAGTTTTACTTATGAGCTAAGCTGCTGTGGGTTCAGTTATTGTTTTAAATATGGTCTCAACAGAAGTAACGCTTAATTGTTGGAAAGCAGGCGTTATCAGTGGATAAGTGAATTTTCTAAACAAGTTGCTCGATTCGGAAGTGGAAAAACACAGGTAAATATTTACAAGTTTGTTTTAATGGACGGAAATGCTACATATGATTTACAAATATAAGTTGGCTCCAGCTTTATCTGGTGTCAGAGGAAATTTCTTTGTGTCGTTATCTAAATATTTTATTTATGAAAATTATATACTTTTTGAATTCATTATAAGAAAGAATTAAGTAATCTCTGTTTTCTTAAAAAAAAAGCGAAAAATTTACAGATTAATTAATTATCTTCAAATACTTGCAATACTTTCAACTTTGTGGCGTCCGTGGCGTAGTTGGTTAAAGTGCGTGGCCGCTATGCCAACGAACCTGGAGACCCGGGTTCGAACCCCAGCAGCGACAGAAAATTATTTGAATTAAAATAATTTTTCTGTACGGCCGCCACCTCTCTGCAGACAATGGCAAACCTCAGAGAGTAATTAAAATGCCATGTAAAGCTTCTTGAGAACGAGAACATTCCGTTCATCGCCGTTCGGAGTCGGCGTTAAGCATGTAGGTCCGGTTCTCGGTCAATTGTGTACAAACTTAATAACACGCACAACACAATTGATCATAAGAAGCTCAAAGTCGTTTCAAGGGCTGAAATGGCCAGTTATTTATTTATTTATTTTTTTTTTACTTGCAATACTTTTAGATGCGTAGAAAGAAATTCTTAAAAATTTCTTTGTAGTAGATATCTGTCAGGTATAAAATAGATGAATCTGTTGTTTAAAAGTTATTGTTTTTTTAATATTTTTAGCGCAATTTTTCGATAATCACAATCAAAATATAAAGTTGAATTTGAAAAATTTTAAATAAAAAAAAAAATAAAAAATACAACAAATTAATGTACGCAATGAAAAAATATGAAAACGCTAAGATTGTTTAAAACCCGTCGACGAAATTTTAAGTGCCAAGGTTTGAAAATGGGTCGAGGCATCCATTCCACAACAAATTCAAATTCGCAGTTGGTGCGAAATTAGCAGTGTTGGTGCAACAAGTAGTAACAAGCTTTTTTGGCACGCAGAAAATCTATAGTCCTACTATGTCACTATGGTCTATGATTTTCTTCTACAAATAAACGGGAATTAATGAAATATGTAGCTGATTGATGGTAGATGGAAAGATTTTTTTATGAGAAAATTTATTAACTTGAACTGGATGAAGTAAATTATGAAGTCAAAATAATTACATCGGATTGAATATTATTTTACTCCTTACCTCATTATATCCAACAAAGGTTTCCTTCACATGGTTTCCTTTTTCCATCCCTTCTTCTAAAAAATCCAATTTTCGAACTTAGGTCAAGAGCAATTTTTAAAAAATAACTTTGCCGAAAAGATGTTAAACCTTAATTTATTGCTTTTTAGCTTTTAAAAACGAACCGGTTAGAATAAGGCTTATTCGAAACATTCCTTTTAGACTTTGTACAATTCGCGGTTACTGCGGTGATCCATCCCGTCTGTGTATACTAGGTATGCCGATCCAGGCATCCCGTGATTAGGGGCTAAATTAGTCACGAAAAAATTATCCCGGGGTCATCATTAAATATTACGGGATTAAAAAAATGGCGTAACTAGATAATTCAGTTCTCATGTGCATAATTTGTCAAAAAGTGCTTTTACATGAAAAGAATTTGTATTAAACGAAATAATATTGAAAGAATTGGAACTGTTCACAAATGGTTGCAATAAGGGTGTCATGTTAGATAAGTGCTTCAGATATTTTTCCTCTATTCAACCGACTTGTGTTGAACTTTGCTTTTCTTTAGCCAGCTACATTTGTAACAAAATAAGAACCAGGCTTGGCGATGATACCTTAAATGCATTAATATCATTAAGATATTATTTTAAAAATAAACAGAATAGAATGGAAAAGAATAGAATAGAATAGAATAAAAAATCGAGGAATATTCCGTATAATTTTGTCTTTCATTCATCTTTTAGCTTATTCACAACGTGCGCTTATTGTGTTGTTTACAGTGCTTTCAAATTATATTTTAGCAAAACAAAAAAAAAACATGGAATTAAGACGTGATCATTTTCGAGTGGTTTTTTGTTTTTAAAACTTTCGATATGAATTATTTCAATAAGAGTGCATCGATGAACTCAATTTGACTTTTGGCGATGAAGCACCATCAAAAATGAATTTGAATCAAATTCTTCCTCAGATGACAGTAAAACTATATGCAACTCGTTTACTGATTATTTTAAATGTTTTCCTCCGTTTCTAGCTCTGATCTTGCAATAATTAGTCGCCCCTATGATTCCCACCTTGACCTAGGTGATCTTTCATTCCAAACTGAAGATATTGTAATTGTTTTAGGTAGCCTTAAAATTAACCCTATACCACGTCCTGATGGTTTACCTCAAATCGTTTTACGAAGTTGTGCCGTTTTCCTGGCGACACCTCTCTTTTTAATCCTTAGAAAATCCGTGTCTAGTGGCCGATTTATTGATTTTTGGAAACATTCTTACATAGTCCCCATCCACAAATCTAATCCAAAACATGATATAAAAAAACCATAGACTTATTTGCAAACTCTTCGTTATACATAAAATCTTCGACAAACTCATATATGATAAAATGACATTCCATGTTAAAAATGTCATATCTCCGGAACAACATGGATTCTTATCAGGTGAATCAACGTTGACGAACTTGGTACTTTTTCGTAATGTTATAATTACTAACTTTGAAGCAGGTCTTCAAACCGATGTCATCTATACTGATTTTGCGAAAGCATTTGACAAAGTCTCTCACAAGCACCTTCTATTAAAACTTGCTTCCCTTGGAATTCACTCTAACCTCCTTTGTTGGTTCTAATCATACCTTTCAAATAGCCGCCAATCAGTAAAAATAAATAACAACCTATCCAATCTCTTCGAATTTACGTCCGGTGTTCCCCAAGGCAGTTATCTGGGGCCTCTACTGTTCTAAATATTTATTAATGATCTTCCTAGGGTCATATGTGATTCCCAAAGCCTTCTTTTCGCCTACGATCTGAAGCTTTTTCGATCCATTAAGTCAAATGAGGATGTCATTCTTCCCCAAACAAACATTGATTCAATCTACGTCTGGTGTGAACAGAATGAATTACCACTTAACATCTCCAAATGCCAATGTTTTTCTTTTTTTAGATCATCACTTCCGTTAACAAACTCCTATTTTATTAACTCATGTTCACTTGAACGTGTTGCCTCTAAGAAAGACCTTGGAATTCTATTTGACCCTTGCCTTAATTTTAAAGATCATATAAATTTCATCATCAACAAGTTGAACTTGATGCTTGGCTTCCTTATAAGGAACTCAGAGGATTTTAGGGTTCCCTAAACCCTCAAATGTTTGTACTCTTCGTTAGTCCGACCCCATTAAGAATACTCATCCATCTTATGGAATACTTCTTCTCCCATTCAATCCCTGCGGATTGAAAGAGTACAGAAAAAGTTCACGAGATATGTGATATCTAAACTTAACTGGAAACTCCATCAGCCTCTTCCATACTTCACTAGATGTGCATTAATTGATATCTGCTCCCTCGAATCAAGACGTAAGATGCAGTGTCAATTTTATTCGTGACCTGGTTCATCATCATATCCAGTGTCCTACTCTACTTGGTTTGCTTGATTTTCTTACCCCGCCCCGCTATCTTCGTAGCCAGTTTAACTTTCAGGTTCCTTTTCACAGATCTGAATATACTCGAAATGAGCCTATTACGCGCTGCACTATTGAGGCCAACAGGGTTTTGCCGTTGATAGACATATTCGATTCAATTTCAAGAGCTCAGTTCAAAATTACTCTCAACCTGCTCCAAGTTTTCCGCGATCCTTATGTTACTAACCAGTGGTTGTCTTTATCACGCACCTTGATGATTTGCTTTGGTCTCGTTCTCTGTTAGTTATCTATATCTTGCACATTAGAGTGGGTCGGTCTCCATACAAAAAAAAAAGTTTGAAAAGTACACTCCTTCTTTTAAAGATGACCTCGAGACAACTCCAAAAACAAAAAAAAAAACCCTCGGGAGGTTTTTTGGACCCCCGGAAAAAGCGACAAAATGGTATTTTTCCATAACTTATGCATTTTGTGTCCGATTTCAAAAAATGATATACCGTTCAGATATACCAGATATACCATCTGGTAAACCCTATTACCTCAATTTACTCCCCATTGAAATCAATTTTTTTTATCATAAAATTAATCCAATTAAAAATTTGTTCACATTTCGCTCAAAAAGTACTTTATTTGGCCTTGAAACAAAAATTTTATAGCAGTTCCAAATTGTAGTATAGAACTTTCTTTATTAAATTTCTTAAAACTAACAGTTTTTTATTATTTGGAGTTTTTGGGGTTGTCTCGAGTTCATCTTTAAAATAAGGGGTGCATTTTTCAAACTTTTTTTTTCGACCCACTCTATTGCACATACATTCATACCGTCTTTTTTTTATGCAATGTTTAATTTAATTTATTTGTCATCTTTCCTAATTTTAACATGTAACTTTTTCGTAATTAATACAATTAATGTTTTTATTAATTTTATGCTGTATGTATTCTTAAGTAGTCTGTAAGAGATATTGTCTCTGCTCTATAAAATGTAAATAAATAAATAAATAAAAAACTCTGTTTATCGGTGATATACAGAATTCAAGCCGGGCAGTGAACTTTGCTCACTGACGAATTTCGTGACGTCCAAATCTGTTGTTGTGTCACAAAACTTTGATACTATGAGCGAACTGATAATGTTGGATCGTCATATAACATACCGTGAGATTGGCCGTGAGATCCCTGGAAATTACTTCCACGAGTATGTACATACCATTTTACATGAACACATAGTTGTGAAAACATTTGTTCACGTTGGTTTCCACATAATTTGATAATCGCTCAAAAAAAGGCTCGAGTCGATTTAACCCCTATGGATTATTTTCTCTGGGGTAACGGGAAGTCTTTGATTTATGCAAAAAAAAAAAAACAGCAACTGTGGACGACTTGGAAGGCAAAATTCTACGAACAATTGTCGAGACACAGCCCCAAATGCCTAAAAAATTGGTGCAAAATTGTACTTTCACACTAAGGCGGCCTTTACCACATAGCATAAAATTATCTTTCTAATAAAGCCTATCTTCAGTTTGAAAATATTTTATCCAAATTCAAAGTTCTACACTTTACTGCTTTACTTCGATCCAACGCCAGTTTAAAAGAAATTTATCGAATTTTTTGTCTCACTAATAATTTTTATTTCTACAAAACTCCATTATTTTTTCTGTGTAATTTTTATCTATTAACAGTCCTACAAAATTTGATAAAATCCCAATATTTAATGGCGATATCTTGGATAATTTCTATAGAAAAATAAATAAACAAAAGAAAGCCTGCATCTCGTGACTTAATATTCTTTGAAACAAAAGCATCGCCTGTATTTATCATAAATAAGCATTAATAACTACAAAAGAACTCGGCAAATAATGAGGGTCAAACGATAAGAGTTCAAATGATAAAAACCAAAACAACACAAAGTAGCTAGGGTGACCAGATGTTAGTAGAAAAACAACAAGATATATAAACAACAGAGCACACAAACGCATTTACTGAAGCACTGACACAGATACATACACTACCCAGCAGCAGCAGCAGCAATGATCACTTGTTGCTGTTGTCGTATTGCTGGCTGCCCACTGAACAGACTTCGCGCCTTCGCACTGCGATCAAGCGCGATCAGTTTGAATTCTTAAGCGTTGCATTGCGGTACGTATGTCCGGCACTTGGATAACACACGATAAACATAGTTTAGATACTTAAATGAAATTAAAATTAAGAGCATAAAAGATACAACAAAAGTGTGACAGTCAGTGAACAAAAACAAAATGTTGCTGCTGTAAGTTAATTGAATGAGAGAAGAAAATACGCCAATTGTTGCAAAAAAAAAGAAAGATAAATTAACGAGTGAGATAAATATATACACCAAATAAGTGTGAGTGAAATAATTGCAGGGCGTTGCATTAAGAGTGAATCAAAATCGCTGTACATTAGCAAATTATTTTACTAAAAATAGTAAGAAAATTAAAAAAAAAAATTTTTAACTTTTTTAACCAAAATATTGCAAACCAACAAAGAATATAAAAATAGTGAAGAAATTAAAATATGAGTCACAATTATAAAGCTTTAAAAATATGCTGAAGTGCAATAACAGTGCAAACAACAACCAGTTTTAAATAATTTTGTATATTAATAAATTAATTTTAATTGTTGGCATTTGGCAGACGTCATCAATGCTCGTTCAACTGCAAAAAAACAAACAACCATTAATCTTCAAAATTAAATTTTCAAGTTTAATGCAATTTATTGATGCTTCCTCTTTAATTAAACAAATTGTTTTTTCTTTATTTAAAGCAGAAGTTAGTTAATAATAAGCTCTTAAGTTTTTTAAAAATGCGTTGTGGTAAGCTTGAGGCAATATGACGTCATGATGATGCAATCTATTGAAGAAATCATTTTGCAATAGTAACCACAATATTTTGAAAAAGTGGCAAAAGTTGACACCACCTTAATTGGAAAAACTGCCACTTTTATGTGGGTGCCCTACAAATAAGCGCATATAACACTAAACGACAATAACAACAATAACAAAAACGACAACAAGAAAAACGTGTTTCGTTATTAAATTTTCCTGCGGTCACCTTTAAACCACAAAAGGACATTAACTCAGCAGTTTGTGATTATTTAGCAATCGTTTAGGTAAGTATTCTAAAATATTTTTTGTTTTTTTTTTTGGGTTGACAACACTGTGCGACAAATTTTCTATGTGTTATTTTTCAAGCTTTGAAACTAAATTCCCTGAATCTGTCATTCTCAGTTGTTTGCTTTGAAGTCAAAACAACAGCAACCACTTCCTGTTCTTTTCTTATAATTACGTCATAGTTTGTTGCCACTTTTACTTTGACTTTGGAGCTTTTGCTGATTTGCTTTAGCTGACACACACAATGCATGATATAGGAAATTTCAGGGCGAAAAAAGGGTGTCTTGTCAGTTTCAACTTTCTCAGTCGCATCAAGGTACAAGTTGATAGAAAGCTTGCAAAACTTTTCTCAGTTTCAAATTGAGCAAAAACTAAACAATTCTTCAAAGTTTAAATTGTTCTTGCAGTTAAAGAGATATAAACAAAAATTTGAAAATTCGAATAGAATTAAAATTGATACAAAAAAAGGAATTGGCTTTACAAAAACGTCAATAGATAAGACGTGACAGCTTATCCTTTGTTCCCAAACTTGTCCTCGTACTTATCTTTATTCTTATATTTGTCTAATAATTGTTTTTACCCTTGTCCGAATTGTTGTTTTTACCTAATTCCAAATTACCGACCCATTACTTGTTCCAACCCATTTCCTTATCCTTGTCCCACATATTTTTCAAATCTTTGTCCAGAATCCTGTTCTTTGCGTGTCCAAAACCTTTATCTATTCCTTATCCCAAGCCTTGTCGTTACACTTTTTTCAATCTTGACCTAAATATGGCTTTAAGTGTGCCTAAATATTTGTCCTAATCTTTGTCCTAATCCTTGTCCTAATCCTTGTTCTTGTCCTTTTCCTAATCCTTGTCTGAATCCTTGTTCAATCCCATGCTCTTATCTATCTTTGTCCTATTTGTCCTTGTGTTATTTTTCGTCCTATCCAAAGAATCTTTGTCCAAATTCTTACCCTTACCGTTTTTCTAAACTTTGTCCTAATCCATATCCAAATTCTTGTCCTAATACTTGTATTAATTTTAATTTTAATTTTGTTTTTATTTTTATTTTAATTTTATATTTTCGTTTTTGCTTTGTGTACCCCATTTGTGAACAACATGTAACACATTTACCTTAGCATCATGCATTATATCATGCAACAATGGTGCAGTTAGATTACTTCAAGCGGTTCTCTGGAAGGCCTCATGGGGCCATTAATTTTTGTTTAATTTTTAAATAAATAAAAAAATAAATAACTGGCCATTTCAGCCCTTGAAAGGCTTTGACCTAGCTTCTTATGAACAATTGTGTTGTGCGTGTTATTAAGTTTGTACACAATTGACCGAGAAACGGACCTATATGTTTAACGCCGACTCCGAACGGCGATGAACGAAATGTTCTTGTTCTCAAGAAGCTTTACATGGCATTTTGAATACTCTCTGAGGTTTGCCATTGTCTGCAGAGAGGTGGCGGCCGTACAGAAAAATTATTTTATTTCAAATAATTTTCTGTCGCTGCTGGGGTTCGAACCTGGGTCTCCTGGTTCGTTGACATAGCGGCCACGCACTTTAACCAACTACGCCACGGACGCCACTGAAATTTACCGTAGCACCTGTATTCACGGAGTTATAATTTCATGCAACGTTTTTCACTGTTGTTGCATTTTTAATGCATTTAGCGGTTACCAAGGTGGTGTCGTAGCTCTAAATTTTTTTTTTATTTTTTGTTTTGAGGTTAAAGTATCATTTTTCCTGACGTTAAATAAAATTTTTCGTAGCACTTCTACTCAGGATTTAATAATTACATGCAACAGTATTGCATTTTTGTTGCATAAGCGTCTATCTCTGCTACCAGACGACGTCACCATTTTTTTTTTTTTTTTTTATTTCGATCGAACAAATTTTTTATTTAGGTTAGGTTAGGTTTTGATGACTGAGCCGGCATACGATTCGTACACTTAGGCCAGTATAGGCCCGTTGTGATACCACATAATCTCTATTGAACCTATGAGAGATATCCCTCCTCAACAAACCAGTTCGAACTGATAATGAATTTTATTATATGCTTGATTTCCAGGCATGAGACTTCGGTAAGTCCATTTAAGAAGAGATGGCCCAGAGTTGCTAATCTTCTTTTACTTAGCGCCGGACATTTGCAGAGGAAATACTGGATATTTTCTACCTCTTCTTCACATTTGCAACTTCTGCAAAAATTATTTGTTGGAAGTTCTAATCGAAGAGCATGTGTTCCGATTAGTCAGTGACCCGTGAGGATTCCTACTGTTTTTGAAAGATTTACTCTGCTTAATTCAAGTTAGTGCGTTTTAAGTCGTAGCGAGGCCATGTTAGCTTAGCTACCCTATATGTGACAAGGTGTTCCCAACGTACTTGTGCAAGACTCATAAAGTTAAAGAATTAACCTTTACTATCTTATCATATTATCTATTTTTACCATAGACTATACTCAGCAAGAAATAATTGCATGCAACGCCGACGAAATTTGAAAAAATTCCTTTTTTTGGCAACCTGTGTGATAAAACGTATTGTTGTAACGTGCTCCTTCAGAGGCAAGTGTTATGCTTTTACCTCAATGAAAGTTATAAGTCCATTTCATTCACAAACTTCTCTACCACAGGACAACAAGTACAACTTCAAGTCGTAAATTTTGATGATTTTTATATTTCAGTGATTTAACACTTAAATGATTTAACACAAATTATTTCTGCAGATGGTTTAACACACACACATTTGATTTCGAGCCAAAAATTGTGGAATCATTCAATGTGTGTGGAACAAATTTTGCACAGACCTTTGTTTTGGCCAAAATCCTCGTGAAGAATTATTCAAATAGTCTCTTTGCTGATGTTTAAGGCCTCTTCCATCATGCTCACTGAAGCATTGCAGTCTTCTGCAACAAAATCATATACATTTTGGATCATTTCAGACGTCCGAACTGAAACTCATAGGAAGGTTTGATGCCACCCAAAAAAATGTGTATGCTACTCAGAAATAACTGCTCTATTTAAACAATCATCACCGACCACTTGTTGCATCAATCGAAATGTTTCTCATGCATTTTTACCAAGTTTTGCGTGGAATTTAATGACAGCTACGACACGGGTACTGAAGACAATTCTGCAAAATGAGCTAGAGCAGGCATTTGAGTAACTATTGAATCGCTGTAACAAGTAAATTGAATCAGGAGGAGAATATTATATTTGAATAAAAGCACCGAAAAATAAATAGAAATCTTGATTTATTTATGTTTTTTTGAGCATGTCTGGGATATTACTTGTCGCACCTTGTATGAACGTCTTCCTATTTAACTATTTGTATGGAAGGAATGCGTGATTCATTCGGTTATGGCAAATTTCAAACTAAGGTCGCATAGTTGGGATCATAGCTTACGTGTAAGATTTCTAAGTTAAGATTAATTTTTTGTGAAGTTTTTAAAGATTTTAATATATTGATATAGTCACTTTTTATGCAAGGTATGCGTTTAGCCAAGCGATTTGGCTCATTTGACTCGTAAGATTTGGATCATTTAACTTAACTTTGATGTTTGATTTAAAAACAAAGTTTATATATTATCAAATTTCATTACGAAAGCATCAAATTTCTACGGACATGGTTAAATCGACTCTATTGGTGATGTCTTCCAAGAATATATTTAAACATTTATATACCTGCCACTCTTTCTTATGAACGCAAAAAGCGTGGGGTATACAAATCTTGGAACTGCTTAAAACAATCCTGATTTCAAGCAAAATTACTTATCACCTATTCTAAATCTGGTGAAGAATCCTGTCTAAATAAAAATTTTTAAAACGAAATCTTATAAATTTAGATAAACACATATATACATACATAATAGGGCGGGTCGATTTGAAAATCGTTCAATGCTCTGTGAAAATCGTATTCTAGGGATCAAAATAAGAAACTTCGCCGAAGGAACCATACCTCTAAAACAAATTCTGATGTCCCACAATTTGGGTCGAACTTTTGGGTAGGGGCAAATTTTGAAAAATCCCACTTTGACCCATTTAGAGTGCTCCAATCGAGTTCAAATGTATGACCGACCCCCACTAACTTTAGAGGTCCGACCCACCCATGCCAGTGGCACACCCCCTGGAACCCCACTGTGGGGTTCCCCATACAAACATTTCAAAAAATCACCATTTTTGGCCTTTACATGAAAAAATCAGCGAAATGGCTATGTTTTTTCTTTATTTTTATTTATTTATTTATAATAATATTTATTAGTAGCCTTTTCCCGGCGCGCCTTTTCTTAGACTCATAGTTTGACACCACTGTCATTCTCCACTGCCCGTTACAGTTTCCCAGTAGCAGGAGATCACCAAATAGTAACTCCATTTTGAGTTTGTATGTAAGTACTGCTACTTTTACTTTCCAAGCTATTCGATAATACAAATTTGAGTTATATGGGCGGAGCCACACCCACTTATATAATGCCCATCCCAGTTTTTTAGTAGATGGACATTACCCAGTTTTAGTACAGTTGCCGACAGTGAGCATACAAACTAAATTATCAAAATGTAGCCAAATCGACGAAAACCGTAGGAAATATAGCATTTTTATTGATTTGTGGGCGGTAGAAGGGGGTGTGACAGAAATTTTAACCATCTCGTACTTGAAAAAAATGTACTGTCAAAATTTCAGCTCTATCGGCTCAGTAATTTTGAAGCTTCCAGCCATCACACAGACAGCGTTTTGCTTTTTGTATTTATACTTTGGATAAAGATTATTGGCTATAACTTTTGATTGGTAAGAGATACTAAGGTAATTTTTTCTATTAAATTAATTTTTTAGCCTGCATAATTTTTAAAAAATATTAAAACACAATATTGAAACAAAAATTTTGTTCGAAAAAATCAAAGAGTAGGCCTTATTTTTTTAATCACAAAAATGGTTTTTAATTTTTGCGTAAAATTTGAATTTTTGGCAATAAATGTTATAAGTTTTAAATAGAGTTGAAAATTTGCGAATTTGAATATAAATTATTTTTACAACAAAAATAAATTTTGGGCCTTTTTTTGAGGAAAACTCCAAAATTTCAGACCTTTTTTGAAAAAAAGATTTAAAATATATATACTTAATTAACGGTATTTCTGCAATAAGATTTTCATAGTACTTTGATGAAGCTTTAAGACAAAAAAAAATTCAACAAAATGTATAAAAAATTAGCGGAGATATTTGAATCGAAAGTCACAAAATTCAATTTATGATTGTTTTTTTCTCATTTTTGAGCACGATGTTGCATTAAATATATCGTTGTAGTAAAATTTTTCATAGTTTTCAAGATATGTTCATGTTTTTGATGTCAAAATAACGGAAATTTCTTTAGTTTTACTAAATTTAAGAAATATTTTATACTTTGTAAATATTTGCATATGTAACCTAAGAAAACAGCTAAAAATATGCGATTTTGTAAAAAATTTGTACTACAGCACCATTTGGTGTCCACGGTGGTTCAAAGAAGATACTGTCAAAAAACTCATCGTACCTGAAAACTACTGTATACCAATTTTTATTCTAATCGCATGAGCGGTTTGGGACTTTTAGGTGGTTTTGCAAAAAATTTGTACTACAGCGCCCTCTGTTGTTCAAGATAGGTCAGAAAATATAGCAGCAAAACACTCAATGTATATGAAAACCACTGTATACCACTTTTAATTCTAATCGCATAAGCGGTTTGTGAGTTTTAGGCAGTTTTGTAAAAAATTTGTAATACAGCGCCTTCTGGTGTTCAAGGTCGATCAAAACTGATAGCCTACAAACACGCACCGTACCAAAAAACTTCTATACACAAATTTTCATGCTTATCGGATGAGTAGTTTAGGAGTCTATTGCGGTCTTACAAACATAAGCTCCTTTTTTATATATATACTAGCTTTTCCCGGCGCGCGTTGCTGCACCCTGCAACTATATGGGAACATAATAGGTGTATTCATAACTTTTCTTAGACTCATAGTTTGACACCACTGTTATTTTCCACTGCCAGTTATAGTTTCCCAGTAGCAGAAGATCACCAAATAGTTACTCCATTTTGAGTTTGTATGTAAGTATTGCTACTTTTACTTTCAAAGCTATTCGATAATACAAATTTTAATTGTATGGGCGGAGCCACACCCTCTTATATAATGCTTATCCCAGTTTTCTAGTAGATGGACATTACCCAGTTTTAGTACAGTTGCCGACAGTGAGCATACAAACTAAATTACAAAAATGTAGCCAAATCGACGGAAACCGTAGGATATTTAGCATTTTTATTGATTTGTGGGCGGTAAAAGGGGGTGTGACAGAAATTTAAGCCATTTTGTACTTGAAAAAAATGTGCTGCCAAAATTTCAGCTCTATCGGCTCAGTAATTGTGAAGTTTCCAGCCATCACACAGACAGCGTTTTGCTTTTTGTGTATATATTTTGGATAAAGATTATTGGTTATAACTTTTGATTGGTAAGAGATACTAAGATAATTTTTTTTAATAAATTAATTTCTTAGCTTTTATATTTTTACAAAAATATAAAAACACAATATTGAAAAAAAAAAATTTTCTTCGAAAAAATCCAGGGATAGGCCTTGCTTTTTGAATCACAAAACTGGTTTTTAATTTTTGCGCAAAATTGAAATAACTTTTGTTTACAAATGTTATAACTTTTAAATAGAGTTGACAATTTGTGAATTTGAATTTAAATTAGTTTTACAACAAAAACAAATTTTGAGCCTTTTTTTGAGGAAAAATCCAAAATTTTAGACCTTTTTTGAAAAAAAAATTTAATATATATATACTCAACTAACGGTATTTTTGCAATAAGGTTTTCATAGTACTTTGATGAAGCTTTAAGACAAAAAAAAATTTAACAAAATGTATACAAATGCAGCGGAGATATTTGAATCGAAAGTCACAAATTTAATTTTCTGATTGTTTTTTTCTCATTATTAAGCAACGATGTTGCATTAAATATATCGTTGTAGTAAAATTTTTCATAGTTTTCAAGATATGTTCATGTTTTTGATGTCAAAATAACGGAAATTTTTTTAATTTTACTTAATTTAAGAAATATTTTATATTTTGTAATTATCTCAATATGTAACCTAAGAAAACAACTAAAAATATGCGATTTTGTAAAAAATTTGTACTACAGCACCATCTGGTGTCCAAGGTGGGTCAAAAAAGATAGTGCTAAAAAACTCATCGTGCCTGAAAACTACTATATACCAATTTTCATTCTAATCGCATGAGCGGTTTGGGAGTTTTAGGTGGTTTTGTAAAAAATTTGTACTATAGCGCCCTCTGGTGTTCAAGATAGGTCAAAAATGACAGCAGAAAAACACTCAACGTACATGAAACTCACTGTATACCACTTTTCATTTTAATCGCATTAGCAGTTTATGAGTTTTAGGCAGTTTTGTAAAATATTTGTACTACAGCGCCCTCTGGTGTCCAAGGTGGATCAAAATTGATAGCCCACGAACACGCACCGTACCAAAAAACTTCTATACACAAATTTTGATGCTAATCGGATGAGTAGTTTAGGAGTCTATTGCGGCCTTACAAACATAAGCTCCTTTTTTATATATATAGATGTAGATTTATTTATAATAATATCTATTTTTTCTCTTTTGAAATTTATTTAGTCAGAACATATGTAAATGAAAAAAATTAATTTAAGTTAGTTATAAAAAAGAAACTAAAAAAATTATTGTTTGAAGTCTTTTTTACTTTCAAGTCTGGGCAATTTCTCACGGCTCTCTAATGTCGTCGCCATAACAGCCTCTACATTTTCCGGTATAACCCGTTTGGAAACGCTAGCTAGCAATTGAACAATGTCGTTCCGTTCCTTGTATGTGTGATGGAATTACATATACACCTTCTGTTTGAAAGTTTTAAATACCGGCACACTTTTTTAAATAACATGTAACTGAACCTCGAATTCTAACTCCTTCTAAGGAAGCAGCTATTTTCATTGACTCCTCCTAGTTTTCAGCTTTTGTTCATTATTTAAAATCCCTGCGTCACAATTATATAAGGTATTCATAAATGCTGAATAGCGATGGAAATGTTAGCTAATACAGCACCCTACCCTGAGCTATAATTTCGCATAATTTTATATAGAACTAAAATTAAGTTAAATTCTTAAGAAAGAAAGCCAAAGTTTGTAATTAAATTAATAAAAAAATTCCGCTATATTATTAAGAATTGCCTAAAAAAGTTTCACTTATTAAAAGAAAACATACTCGTAGTTCATAGAGAACAGTTTGATGTGTATATCGTTGAATGTACTTTTAATATTAATTGTTTAAATATTTCCAAATAAGTCAAAAGTTATAATTAAGCTAAAAAGTTTCAATAGAAATTTAATTTTTCACAAACAAGCCACCCAAATAAGTATAAATAAATGCTTGCCTCTTGTAGGGAATTCAGGTCTCAAGCAATACTCTTGCATACATAGTACATAAAAAAAATATTTTTTCGCATGCCAACAAACGCGTTAATGATTTAAACCAATTTGTATTGTTGTTGCCTTTCTTCCATTGGTCGCCGGGTCGTAGCTACATATATTAGTGTGATTTTGTTATTTCTATTTATTCGTATTGTTTTGTTTTTTTTTTATTATCCGCTTTTGTTAGCTTTACTCCATTGAGCTTATTGTTACTAGGGGTATTCACGGGTTGAAGCGAATTGCAAGAATGTGAAAATGCAAGATATTTTTCGCACTAACTCGTGAACAAGTAGTATTGCAACTTTAGTGTTACAACTTTGTTAGTATAACAACTGTCAATCAGAAGTTAAAAAAAAAGTGGTCAAAGAAATTCACGATGCCCAAAAAAAAGTTAACTTTGGTATTTGTTTGAACCTATGTAGGATATATAAAAAATTTACCTTAAAATTTCGATTTTCAAACAGATAATCCACAATTTTTACAATTTCTGCTACTGACCACATCTTTACCTGCCTTATTTTTATTTTTTATCCATTTAAGTGTATGAAGCTGGTTTTATGTAATAAAATTAAATGTCAAGCTCGAGGTTTGAGCAGTGCGTAAAATGTCCATTTTTATACTTTTTAGAACATACGTAGGTATATTAGTTTATATACTACTAGTGATACCCGGCGCGCGTTGCCGCACCCGGCAAGTATATTGGAAATAATAAGTAGATTCAAAACTTTATTAGTCCCTTAGTCTGACACCACGCTCATGTTCCACTGGCTGTTACAGTTTCCCAGTAGTTGTAACATGAGTTTCAATGTCCTGTGATTTTAACTTCCATAGCTATTCTGTATAAAAAATCGGGCCACACCCCCTTTTCCAATGCACGTATCAGTTTTCCAGTAGAAAGTCTTTGGCAATTAGTAACTCCATACTGAGTTTTATTGTCATGCGACGTTTAGTTTCAAAGCTATTAATATCAATAATTTGACTAGTGTTGTGGACCTATGCCCGTCCCAGTTCTCTTGTAGAAATACATTCTCCATTCTGAGTTTTTAATGTTATGTGATTTCTTCTTCCAAAGCTATTCGATACCTAAATTTTAATTGTAATGGCAGTGCCACGCCCACTTTTCAAATGGTCACTCAATTTTGCCAGTCAAAGTACACAACTAAATAGTACGTTTTTACCAAGTTAAATTGATATGCGACTTATATTTCGAGAGTTATACCTTATATTTGGTCTGCTGAAAACAGCCACACCCTTCGTCCAACGCCCATAAATTTTCACCAGTGGAATGGCAGGTGAAAATTTCATTCGAATATCAAATTTCGATGCTTTGTGACCTATAATTCTAAAAATATTCAATATCGCATGTTCGCAGAAGGTAGTATATGTATAGAAAATCATTTTCAAGTTTTAAGCAACCGAACAAACCAAGATACATAAGAATATAGATAGATATACATATATAAAAGATGGGGAACCCCCTGCATATTTGTATAGCCCTCCTCCAAATTGTAGTACTGCTGCCAACAGTGACCATATGATTTAAAGTACTAAATTTTAGTATGATAAGACCCAAGCCGTCTGAAATATAAAATTTTTATTAATTTTTGGGCGGTAAAAGGAGGTGTGGCAAAAATGTTCACATACGAACCATGGTACGGCCAACAAGAACACAACAAACAAAACCTCAAGCAAATCGGACGCTCCGTTCTTGAGTTATGGAATCACAAACACAAATCACGACTTTTTTTATAAATATATAGATATGGGAAAATCTTTAAAATCCTGAACAAATGGGCCAATTTCGTGCAAATTTTCCCAACGTACCCTGAAATTTTGGTTGAAATCGGTCCATCCGTTTCCGCAGTAAGTGGTGACATAAAAATGTACACTACTTTTTATATAAATAGATTTCATATTTACAACTATAAACTAATGCGCACATACTTTTCCAGCTATAAACAATATAAGGTATTCTGCTATTCCTGGTTAGCTAATATGTATTAATTACTTTCATTAAATTAGCATAACCATTATATTGTCGTGTCCGTGGTACCATCACACATTAAAAAGAGGCACAAAAATGGATCTTGATACATAAGTGTTTTATCAAAACTTCAACCATTGTAATATGAGCTTACGCTGCGAACACACATGACAAATTGGCATAACAATTTTAAAATATGTATAAGTTGTCAAATTATTGTCGCCATCAAGCCAATTGCCGATAGTGACGTAGGTGGCATAACAATTGCATGACAAAAAGTGTCATTTCTTTCAGTTTCAGGGTGTTTGTTTTTTTTTACACTTTCTGAAGTAAACGTCAAATTTTGCCACTCTATGTCAAATTTCTTGCAAGCCGACTTGCAAGGTGATTGTTGCAAACAATTATGCTGGCAATTGAAAAGTTATGAGTGTGTTGGTAACAAAAGTTTAAATGTGTTGAAATTGCCATGACAAATTGTCTCATGTGTTCGCTGGGTTAGCAGCACTGCTAACATGGTATAATAATACATGGTAGCATTGACAACTGCTTATTTTCTCTTCAACAGGAAAACATAAACTGTCAAAAACAGCTTTTTGTGGAAATACATCAGCAGCTGCTGTAGTTGTTGTTTTTTTCACTTCAACGTTTTCAACATTGCTTGCGTTTTCAATGGCGGATTGTGAGCGCTCTCTTTTTGAGTATATCATAGAAATAAAATATAAGGAAGTGGTGTTCTACTCACACATACTATGCGTGTGTTGAAGAATTTTTCAAGCGAGATAGAGCATGATTTTTTGACATAAGCTCTTGCACATCAAAACAAAGAAAATGAGTGGTGAAAAAAACATTAAAATATTAAATAATTAGCGATTGTCATCGCTATAAATTGTATTAAAATGAACATAAATAAAATAAATAATTAAATAAGCATGCGTTGTGCGGTGCAAAGTTCACAAAAAACACATAATAAGTATGTTTCATTTCACAGGTAATCTTGCTTTATAGTTTGTTGGTTTCCCGCCATTTGTGTGCATGAGTCATGTGCAAGAGCTTCTGTCAAAACACAAGTTCAGCTTCATAAGCGCATTCATTCTTTAGGGTTGCAAGCGATAGGGCCCTAATTTTTTTTCGATTGAAGATAAGTTTTAATCAGGGACCGTAACTGTTATAAATTTTTTCAAATAAGTCGATAAATAATGGTTATTTTTACCGATTTTTTTGTTATTATTTACTTTTATTTATTCGGTCAAAAATACCAGTTAAAATGTTTATTTTTCGGTTAACAATAGAAGTTAAAATATCACTTATTTTTTCGGTCAAAAATATATGTTAAAATATGACTTCTTTTTCCGGTCAAAAATATATATATGACAGTGATATCCTATATTCAATACTAGCTTACCCGGTACATGTTTTTTGCACCCAAAAATATGCTAATGAGCCGAATGGCTAGTCGTATTTTGCATAATTTTTTAAGTGTCTTGTCGGAACAAAATTTGTCCCGTATTTTTGAAATTTTTTTAAAATATCTATGATTTCAAATACGCATTCTCATAAACTGAGACATTAAAAAAATTAGTGTTTCCTTTAAACCGAAAAAATAAAAGTCTCATTTTAATTGTTATTTTTGACTGAAAAATATTTTATTTTATATTTCAATATTGTATACCTCATAAGTGGTGTAAGTGTAAGTACAATAAAAATTAAATAATAAAAATACGTCTCAACACCAAAATGTTTTCGCCTTTCTTTACGATATAACCTAATGCGGCCCTGTTTGAATGTTTATGTGTGTGAATTAACTTCATTGTATTTGTAAAATACTTCATTTCTGGTCAACTTCACCGCTTCCTTATCTCTTAGTTCTTTGGAGTATATTTTTTGACAGTATATGATTTCCCAAGCAACTGTCAATGCTACCTTGTATTATTATACCATGACTGCTAATAAAAGCTTTTTATCAGCTACTTGATAAGAGATCAAGCAGCACCGCTGCTTCTGTTTGGCAGCACTGAGTCTGAGTCGAAAACAGCAACAGCATTTGTCTCATTTCCTCGTTCGTGTTTTCGTATAAAGCAGTGGTGCTCACTACAAGGTTTCCCATAGCCCGCGGGCATCGTGTATTGTTGAGCGTTTGCATACGAAGTAGCAATCGGCGCGTTGTGTTTGTACACTGCGTAAGTTTGTTTTTTTCTGCTGTGCTTTAGGCGCTCATGCAGTGGGGGTGTTGCTCGCAGTTTTTTTTTCTATGAATGTACGTAAATATTTTGCAATGCTTCAGGAAATTATATTCTTCACTTTTACCTTTTTATATTATTTTCTATGTTAAAATAGCGAAAAACAAACACAAAAATAAAAAAGAAATTATTATATTTAAAATCCAACACTCGACAAGATTTCCTTGCACCAAATGTTTTGAGAGCTTTTAACAACTTCTTGTTTCAGTGTAAAGCTGTGCACTCGGAAAGCTCGCTTTGTTGTTGTTTGAACTGTGCGTTGATCACCACTGGTATAAAGACACACAATGGAAAATGCAGCGTTTATGAATAATTTTCTATAAAGTTTTTTAGATGGTATTTAATCTCAAATTTCAATAACTTTTTAGGATAGGTTTTAAAAAATAGAGTATGCAATAGCTTAACTTAAGAATGACGCTTTGAATTAGTAAAAGAATTATTAAAATTGGTTCAGTAGTTCTTTAGTTTAGCGTATACGAAGGTACGTGATAAGCCTTTTATATAATAGTGTATGTAGATGTTCTCTCCTGATTAAGTATTTCTGGTTTTTCACCATACCATGCTTTGTTTTATTTTTGTTGCACTTGTATTGGTTCATTCGGCAAAAAATATAAAGTTTTTTAAAAATTTAAAACAAATTTGAGCTTTAGGCCAAGTATGTTGATAACAAGACAACATTAAGACAATGAAGGCAACAACAAAAACGGCTCTGTATAGAGCAAATCACACAGCAGACTATACAGACTGTTTTGTTTATCACAAAAAACAACAAAGTTTTTCAAAACAAATTTTCTCCACACCGTTTAGGTGTACCATCAGTTAAACTAGCTAAACCCTAAAACGGAAGTGTGGAAAAAAGAACAAAATAACACAACATGCTCTGATAGCTGTAAACCGCTATGATCGAATTTTCGAAGATGCACATGAGTTAAGGCTATACCTAAAGTATGACACGATCAAGGTTAACCTGGACACAGAGTACATCATATTTAGATAAGAACTAAGTTACTAATGTAAAAGCGTTCTCTCTGTCAAAATAAACTTCCGGGTAACTTTCTCGGCATATTGGCAGTAAAAGTAGGACCTAAGTAGCTTGGGTGTATCACAGTGAAAATTCATGCAAGACTACTGATGAGTTGGTGGAGCGGTCAACGAAACATTCTGTCTAGTCTGCTGTGTGATTTGCTCTATACAGAGCCGTTGCTGGTTGTTGCCTTCATTGTCTTAATGTTGTCTTTGGTTCAACATACTTAGCCTGAAGCTCAAATTTATTTTCAATATAAATAATGAAAGGTCACTTTAAAATTTAAAGATTTTTAAAAATAGAAAAAGAAAAAAAAAATTGAAATTTTTTCATAGAGTTTAGTTTGAGTTTAGATTGAGTTTAACCATAGCTGTTCACACAAAGATGTGCCGGCAGAATTGTGTTTAGTGTGACATTTCTTTGTTTACTTTTGTATTCTTATATATGTTCGGCACATCCATGACCGTTACATCAATTCCCACCGAGGAAAAGGCTGTAGCCATCTCTGCGTACACATGCGAGTTCTTCCTTGCGCTGTACAAATCGGAATTTTTATCGGCCTATACTGATATGAACACCTAAAAATTTAACAACTCACCGCAAAAAATATATTGGGGAACTGAAGAGTTTATTTTGCATTCAATGGTAAAACTCAACTTTGTACTGAAACCTCAAACTAAACTCTCTGTGTAGACATGGAATTAGAGAAGTAAGCACACATTTCTGATCCGCTTTTTTTAATTTAAACTTTTTGATGCTAGATTTATGATCAGGGATTAAAAAAATCCAACAATTTTAGTGCCGAAATTCAGCTCCACTAAATTAATTTACACCCTTGATCTCCCTCAACCCTCTGTGCGTCATGTAAGCAGAATATTTTTGCTGAACAGAGTTTTTCTTTTATTTGCATTGAGGCTAAATGGGCAATATTAGCTCTTGCACGACAGATATGATAGCTTTAAAAGATCGATCTCTCATGCTTCGGCTTATGCAAGTCAAATAATGGAAAGACTCAGAACTTCCGTAAGCAATCTCAACCACAAACTTCTCTTCAAGTCGTATATATTGATAAAATCTCAATTTCAGTTGATTAGAAATGAGGAAAAAAATGGCGAAAGGTTAAAGGTTAGGACCATGGCCTGGCCGGGATTCGAATCCTAGACCACTGTGGTCAAGCACGCCACCTGTTGCATATGCCTTACATTATGCTTTCAGTAAGCTTATGTGATAAATTCCTTTAATCATGCAGGTATAAATCACCAATATTCTTACTATCGTGGATGTAAAGCATGTATCGATTTTTATTTTTTAAAGTTAAAAAGCTAGAAATTAAAGATGTTCACTTCAGACATTAGACAAAAACGAAAATCCTCAAAGAGAAGCCCAAGTGGAACTAAACAAGAATTTCTGGCTTAGAAAATGATACCACCGCATCGTCGGCACTGAGACAAAAGTTGCAAACACTGCAGCCAACACAGACTAGATTGCAACAAATCTTGGCAAAAATTGTTAACAGCGGAAAACAACCGGTTATTCCAGATACAATATAACACAAATCACAACAAAATACCGACACAACAACAATATCGCAAGCAAAAAAAAGAAGAAAAACAAAGCTATTCAGCAGAAATGTGGGTTGGCAATTGGCTAAGCTTATATGGCTAGCACAGTCGTGGCAAAATAATTGAGCTATGTTTAGTGTTTATGACTACATAATAAAAATGCAATTAAATGAACACGCCCTATGATTGTGTTTAAAATAAAAA
This sequence comes from Pherbina coryleti, assembly GCA_943735915.1. Taxonomy (NCBI): domain Eukaryota; kingdom Metazoa; phylum Arthropoda; class Insecta; order Diptera; family Sciomyzidae; genus Pherbina; species Pherbina coryleti. The sequence continues at coordinate 18,709,327 of OX030950.1, read as the reverse complement.
TATTTCTAATTTTCGGTTTTTGACAACTTTATTCAGCAGACGTGATTTCTTTCTTCAACATCTTTTTAACCATGTTTAACAAGCGAAAGCAATTAGAAATTCTTGCAGAAACATTGTCAATAAATCAAAACTCAAGCTGGTCTATGAGTATAAGTGTGAGAAAATAAAAACAATTCCAAACGTTTTGACACAAGTAGTTAATGTTTATCACCATTACACGCAGTTCTTGTTAAACAAGCACGCATAAGTTAAGCAGTGGCGTGTACTAAAAACTTTTAAGCTTTTTAACTAAAATTAAATATCCAAAAATTACAACTCAATACAGCCAAAAATAAGCTTAATAAGACTATATAAAAAAAAATATAAAATTAAAATAAAATAAATATTGTTTAAATTGTGAATTCTTAATTAGCCGTTCAATAAACTGAATTTCAGATAATAAACAAAAAATAATTGCATCCGTTAGATAAAAATTACTAGCTGCTGTTGGAGTGTATCTACAAGCGCACAAGCAAGCTTTTCCAAATGTTTACTCTAGCGAACTGCTGAGAGTGGCACAAAAATTGTTTACACATAAAATTACTTTGTTTATAAAATGTTCGACTGTGTAAAGTGTAGTGCTTCTTCTGTCCAACTTCATAGCCAGATCTAGTACATAAAGCGGTTGTTGAGAAAACAAAGCAACATTTTTGTTTTCCACTCAACTGTGAATTTTTCTATTTTGTTGTATTTTATTTTCGACTTTGCCCAAATTTTGTTAATATTGAGCAAATACTTGAATTTTGTTTTTGTAATTACAATTATTTTTACTAACTTACACTAGCTACCCTACTGTTGCGAGAATACTTTCGTCCCCATGATGAACTCAGAATATTTTGGTTTTGTTTACATTTTGTTGCGCTTGTGAATAAATATCCGCATTTTATCACTTTATTAATGCCATCGAGGAATTTTTGTTCTATTCGTAAATGTAAAGTAAGCAATTTCTTATAAATGAATTCAATAGCATTAATTCTAATTATTTCTTCAGATGTAATAAGATATCTTGATGCTCACATTACAACTGTGGGTTATAATTTATAAGCATAGCAAAAACTATTTATTTATTCGCTGTCGCATCCGATGTTACTCGAGATAATATTTTCTCAAATGTCACTATAAAAGTTTAATATAATTAATTTATTTTTTTTTTCAAAATCTATATAGGGTCAATAAGGCCAAAAAGGGGATTTTCAAAAATAAAACCCACGAAAAATGGGAGTTTAAGTCTTTTCCGGTTAAAAACCTTAAAAATAACTGTTTGCTCAGAGGTTCCACTGGAATTGCATTTTTCGAGGTTCCTGGTCGATTTTCACGATTTTCGGGCATTACAGAGAGTACACATTTTTTTTTGTTTATTTTAAGAAGTTCCTTATGATAATGAGCCTCTTAAAATAATGGTTTCTTGCTCAATTTTTTTACAATGAATCTCGGAATTTTCGGCGAAAAAAATCGATTTTTTGCTTATTTTTCGATACTTTGTGACCATTTTTTTTTCTCGCGCTACTCTCCTATCGGCTTTTTCCTCAGTTTCTAGAGTTTTATTAGCTTCTTTTGCACCACGGGTCATTTTTCCTCGCCCCATTGTCACGCTAAGCACAAAAATAAAAACTGAGATAATTTGCATTACGGAAGGGACAAATTACGGATGGAACAAATCGTGTTTGATCTTTTTTAGAGCACGAGTTAATGAAAAAGTTTTTCCGATTACCTCGATACGTTGAAAACGTTTTCTTTTTCTCGAGCGTTTTTCATATACGGAGGGGACACTTTCAGGTATGCACTGTTTACAGAAGGCAAAAAGGACACCGTAGTTTTACAAGTATACAAATTCGAATCGCTTATTTTGAATTTCGGCGAGGTAGAATAGCATCAGAGAACTGCATAAGCTTACTTGAAACCTATTTCAAGTACTTGAAACCTATTTCAAGTACTTGCCTAAAATATTAAGTAGTTGAAGCTTGCTTGAACTTGAAAATTTTCAATCAATTAAGGCTTGTACTTGAATGTAAGTAAGCCCAGGTCAGTTTATGACTTGCAACTACGCTAGCTTACAAGCGAACGACACGAAGTCCCAAGTAAAGGAAAAACTTGATGTGTTCGGCAAAAAACTTGAAAAGCTTGAAATTAGAAGCAGTATCCAAATAATTCAATGAGCTTGTGTGGGAAACGCTTAGTCGTATAAGGACTTTTAAGGATTCTGCGGACTACTTGGAAAAAATTGATGATTTATTATTTTAAAATTGATGATGGCGGATAGGGTTGCCACCTAATTTTTGTGAATGTATTCGGTGTTGGGGCGAACACTAGATAAAAATGGGTCGCTGAATCCGAATCCGTTGTCAGAATTTCAAAATTGTGAAATGTTTAACCCTATAGGGTTGCCACCTAATAATATGTTTTTTAAGAGTTTTAAACATTATATATTAGTTTTAGGGAGTCTGAATCTGGTGTCAGAATTTTAATATTTAAGATGGCTGACAGGGTTGCCACCTATTTTTTTTTATTTTTACGAATTCGGTTCTGGGGCGAACACTAAGTAAAAATGGGTCGCTGAATCCGAATCCGTTGACAGAATTTCACGGATTTAAAAAAAAAACTTTCAGTTTGCAATGGGTGATGCTAAGCTGCAGAAATGACATGCTTATATATATTTTATTATATATTTTTAGTTTATATTTGAGCGTCCAGGAATTAAAGGAATTTTGTTGAGACACCTCATTCTTCTGGCATCAATTCTTGTGTTTGGTATAAGAAAATACTTGTTCAGGCCAGAGAACAAACCCAATTGCGTTTTTGGGGATATCTTCACTCGCTTGAGCGTTGGATACCCCGGACAGAAATATCCTCTTTTTGGCGTTATTAATCATATTTGTGTTTATATGTATGTAGGTATGTATGCATAAAATAGACCGCTAAACTGCTTGATGAATTTTTATAAAATCTATATCGAACGATTCTATAAATTACTGCGCTGAACATAGACTATTTAAGGTACGTTTTATATTCATAGCCCACCCCTACAATGTTGATATATTTCACTCCTACGTTTCAGAATTGTTTCATTCTGAATAAGAAAATTATAGAAAAATATGAATTCAGTCTTCAGTTCATAATAACTGAATATAATTAAAATCGAGATGCATCTGCGCATTTTTAGTGCATATGCAAATAAAAAATTGCATATTTACATATAATATGCATATGCAAAATGTATGCAAGTCCATTTAACCGCAACTACATGTCTGTATGTGTTTGTGAACCAAGAACAACTTCTATCATAGGAATGGGCGTATGCAGGTGGTGCAGGGAAAGTGCCCCCCTTTCCCCCTGCTTTACATTTTTAGAAATTCTGCGGACACCGATGATCATAGGTAAATTAAGTCAACCGAAGCTGAGTTCTTCAGAAATAAAGTCAACCGAAGGTCGAAGATGTTTATTGTTGTTAGAATTACTCGGGCAAAGCGATGGCAAGAGTTCAAGGCCCCTTTTAGAAAACTGAAATCAGGTGTTATTTTTTGGCTTTTTAAAGGTTATTATTTTGTCCGATCTCTCTACCTGTGCATCTCGATTTCGAGACTCCCTTTAGATAACCCAAAACCACTGTTATTTTTGGTCTATCTTGCTTCGTTTTCAAATTATGCTTTTTCTAATTATTTAAGTTTAAAATATATTATCGACTCTCTTTACTTGTGAGCAAAACTGAAAATGACTGCTGAAAATTTTTCGAAGTGGTTTGATGGTGCACTAGGTGTGCTCGCTATGATTTCCCGTTACTTTTACTTCAGTGTCGTTCTATGGTTTGATATTTTATTTCATATTAAAACCTTCAAAATACAACGACACTAACGAAAAGCTTTTAAAATATGCAATTCTTGTTTTGTTGGCTTTGCTTTATACAAAACATTTTTGTTCGATGTCATGGCTACACTGAAAAACACTACACCAACATAGTGTATACTATTCAAGTACTGTGAATAGAATGTTCTGTGCAGCTCTTTATTACCAACACATATAAATAGTATGTATTATACCACATGTGTATTAATTCTATATATGTGTTTCAGGTTGTACAATCATTAAATTTGAATGAAGCAGTGTTAGTAAAAACCACAAAATAGTTATTGCAAAATTCACTTTTATGTAGGAGTTTCATTTTTATCCAAACCCATTTCGGACAATTTTTTTTAAGTTATTACCAGTTTGGAAGGAAAGAGTACGAGCTTAAAGAAATCTTACGAAAGAAAGCTCAACGAATTATAAATGAAGTTCCTGAAAATTTGGGTGACGACTTTCGCCTTAAATTAAAGCTCGTTATGGAAAGAAACCCATATTTTTATCTATTTTAAAAACAAACGAAATTGTAAATAAAACTTCGGTCGATTACCTGGAATAATATAAAATTATTTTTTCTAAAAAGCGACAAAATTTTGGCGACGAAAACTTGGATAGTTTTAATAATTTATAGTAATATATATATCTTACCTTTAAGGCATGTTCCTACTTGACACGCTCGGTATACGAGTGGAAATTTAAAATTATTTTACAGGAAAACTGTAAGAGATAATTGAACATTTTTTGGGGTGAAAAAATACACTAAAAACTTATTTACAAAAAAAGTTTTTTAATCATTTTTAACATTTTTTATGTATGAAACTTTAAGTTGAATTGAAGTGTCGATATCAGAAAGAGCTGATTACCATAATAACTAAAGTTTGGCAGCACCTAGAAAAAAAAAGAAAAGAATTCATAAATAGTATGAGTATGGTTATAGTGTGAACTTAAATTTCTAAGTTTGGTCAAAAACAAAAAAATTTATGAATATTGAAAAAAAAAAATCGTAAAAAACTCAAGTTTTTGTCTGGATTTTGTGCAAAAAAATAATAAAAATGTTTGTAATATTTTAGTTCACACGGAAACTACACATGTGGAAAGTATGCGGTTAAAATTTGGAGACAATCGGACAAGGTTATTTTGAGCAACGATGGTAACCAAGTATAAAATATATCATACATAAAAAGCGTTAAAAATTGATAAAAAAATTTTTTTGTAAATAATTTTTTAGTGTATTTATTCACCTCAAAAAAATTTTTTCCATTATCTCTTACCGTTTTCCTGTAAAAATTTCTTGCGTGCCAAGTAGGGACATGCCTTAATAAAACGTTAATAAAATAATTTTTTTCATTTTTAACATTCTCTTTTTCAAGAAACTTTTTAAATATATAAATTAGTTTAGAAATTTTATAATATCAGAAAATTTTATTGACTCTATAAACAAAAATATGCAGCATATTTCTTGCATATGCTTTTGCATATTTTTTGCATAAAATTTGCATATCATAGATATGGAGTAAAAAATGCATTCAAGACGTCAAAATTAGTACAAATCCAAAATTTGACTGCAATCAGACTTCAAATAAATTTTGCATATAGTTCCGCTGTCTATTTATAACCCAAGCTTTATTTCTTTGTATTTTTAAACTTTTCAAAATAAAAAACCAGCATTTACAAGTTAATATGACTCTCTTTAGCCTTTATTCATTCAACAACTCTTTTACGCATGGAAGATATTATGTTCTGTAAAATATCGTCGTCCAAATTATCCCAGGCATTTATGATGACATTTTGTATCTCATCAACGTTGTTGTATTTGTGATTTTCAGCATTAATGCAAGGAACCAGTATTCCCCATAGGTTTTCTATTGGGTTTAGGTCTGGGGAGCACGCTGGCCACTTCAAAGTTTTGGCCAGTTACAAAGTAAACTGCTTTGTAACACAGTGATGTACTCGGTACTATTCATCCCAGATGACGTAAACTAGATTTCCAGAGTCCCTTGCGCTGAAAACGCTCCCCAGACCATTACTGATCCACCACCAAAGTTCCTCTTTGAGAAGTAGCGAGGTTCTTTTCGCTTATTTTGCCAATAAGAGTGTGAACCGGCTGGTCCATCAATGTTCCATTTTTTTTTTTTTTTCATCAGAAAATATGACCTGCAAGCAGAAACATAAATTTTATGCAAATACACTTCTGTAATTTATTTCACCAAATTCCAGTCTCGCGATCTTATGCCTGGAATTGCTTTCATTTTAGTTCGACAAATATCATGGCATCGTTGCAATACACGCCAAACTCTTGCTTTTGACACTTTGGTGTTGCAACTTCTTGCCAGACGAAAACAACTGGCCATCGAGTTACTTGCGTCGCGTATGATTGCACGCTCCTCCCTCTTGCATATCTTTCTATTACGTCTGGATTTTTACCATATTCTTCCGAATTTTTAATTAACTTATAGACGCGGTATACCTAGGTCAGGTATAATATTATTAGTTGTTCTTAAAAAAATGTTACATAATACAAACCTTTTTTTTAATTAGAGAAAACTGCGACTGGGTTATATTTATGAAACGATAATTGTACCACCATAAAATGACAAATTACGCGTTTTGTCTAAATATAACGGGATTTTGAAGAGCATGACAAATCAGGGCTGCCATCGTAAACTACTAGCCTTACAGAGCTTACTATTTTGTTCTTTATTAATCGGTGACTGATTTCTTAATTTTTATAAAAGATATCACAAAAGTGTATTGGGTATGTTATAAATATAAAACGCACCTTACATTATTCCACGCCCTCTTTTACCGCCCACAAATCAATAAAAATGCTATATTTCAGACGGTTTTGTTAGTTTTGAATTACAATTTAGTAATTAAGTTCGTATGCTTACTGTCGGCAACTGTATCAAAACTTTGCTGCCAAACCTTCCGCCCACTAAAAATGCTATATTTCAGACGATTTTCATCGTATTGAACAAAAATTTTGTAGTTAAGTTGGTATGCTTACTGTCAGTAGATGTACTAAATATGGTCGTGATCACACTATAGGTACGCCTGCTTTTCAATAACCATTAAAATTCTCGAGTTCTACCGGTTTTGACAGTAAAACTTGGTATGTGGATGCTATGAGTTCAAGTGTCGAAAAGTTTTTAATTTTTTTATTTGCTTTCTACACGAATTATTCAATTGTACATCATTCCAGGGACAAATAAAATTTTCGAAATTTGTAAACTTCTTTAGAGGACAAAACAACGTCAGCTATCCTTAGAGCTAAATAAAATTATTTTTGCAATACTTTTTCCTTCGTGATATATGTAAATATTTTTGTGGAGTTAGAATTATATCCTTTTATTTTTAAAAAAACACTTTGATAAAACATAAAAAAAATATAAAATTATTTTTTCTCGGGTAACAAAGTTATGATTAAATTAGTTAATTAAGCAGACTATCCAAGACCAGGTATATATGCTTGAATAAATTTAAAAGAAAACTTATATAAATTTATACAAATATGAAAAATGAAAAAGTATCCGTTTTTCAGTCAGTAGCATTTATAATGGATATTTTGATATTAACCAAAAACCGTTGTGATGACTCTTACTATATTTGTTCTAAATATCTAAGATGATTCCTTACCAATAATTATGCAAACCAATCTCTGATCTATCAAACCTTGACAAAACTACTTCAACTCAAAATGAACGCTTCCCTGAAAAAGTCATTCTTATATAATGTAATCTGTTTACAATTTTATTTTCTAAGTAATAAACATGACTAAGCCAAGAGAATGCAAATTCAACAAATCTACAAACTGAGCCATCAAAAAATTATACACTTGTTGCCGACACAGGTTCGAACACTCAGAGAAACATTTGCATAAAAATCATACCATAAACAAATTATATCATGTATATCTAGTCCACAACTGCTGTCCACTAGCAATGATTTCATTCTTTATGTATTTCATTTAAGTTTTCCCTTTTTTTGTTTTTAATTTATTTTTCTTTATTTTTGTTCTCTGCTCTACAATCTACTGCCTACCTTTCGAGCTCATTGTGTTGCATTCGCTACACTGGTCACCACAACGTCAGTCAGACGCTGATTGCCACAGACAATGACAGCAGCAACAATTGTCATCATTGTTATTTCTTTTTTATGCCCCACCGTTTTAAATTAGTTTATGTCTCCGTGCTTGACGTGCAAGTCAATGAGTGAGTGGTTATTGCGGATAAAACTATCCATTGTTATTGCCTGTCTGTCTGACTGAATGTCTGAAATACATGCATACATACACACAAGCATAACTTATATGGCGACATGTCCATTTTTATTTTATGTAATTATATATTTCGTGCGTTTAAATTTTGTGCCGATACCATATCCGATTTGGTGGAATTAGAAGTCAATGTAATTACAACGCTTCGACCATAAAGGCAATCGTGACATCCGCTGTCAGAGAATTGAGGATCAATCAAGTAGCAATGGATAAAAAATGTAAATGGAATAAAAGGCAAATTTAGCACTTCAAAACATGTAAACACTCTATTTCATATTTATAAATCCACTTAATTTGTCTCCTTCTTTCAAGGTTTCATTAAAATTAATAGTTTCATTAAAGTGGCGTCCGTGGCGTACTTGGTTAAAGTGCGTGGGCGCTATGTCAACGAACCTGGAGACCCAGGTTCGAACCCCAGGAGCGACAGAAAATTATTTGAATTAAAATAATTTTTCTGTACGGCCGCCACCTCTCTGCAGACAATGGCAAACCTCAGAGAGTAATCAAAATGCCATGTAAAGCTTCCTGAGAACGAGAACATTCCGTTCATCGCCGTTCGGAGTCGGCGTTAAGCATGTAGGTCCGGTTCTCGGTCAATTGTGTACAAACTTAATAACACGCACAACACAATTGATCATAAGAAGCTAGGTCAAAGTCCTTTCAATGGCTGAAATGGCCAGTTATTTATTTTTTTTTTTTATTTTAAAGCAGGCGTTGATGACACATTGGTGTAAATTTAAAGCCGAACAATATTAAAAATTTGTTCAGATTTAAAATTTAGGCCTGTTTTAACATTTAAATTTTGTATGTATTCATGGAAATTGTAGTTATTTGAAGTGGATCTTTTAAAGTAAATGTTATGATTTTAAAAACCATCATGGAAAGCACAGGCTGATTCTGAATAAGGGCTAAATACCCCTTTTACTCATAATACAGATCAAAAAGGTACAGGTTTATCCATTTTAAAGTAAGAAAGTAAACTTTAAAAAGACACAAAAAATACAGATTTCGATAAATTCGTCGTAAGATTTGTTATTTGCCATTGTAGTTGAAAATATTATAATTCAAATTTCCTCCATGGGAGTTTTTACAGGACAACCCTTTGAGGTCATTTTCGACGATTTTTGCGCACTACTACAGCACTAGCTCGGCCATGACATGAGAAATGTTTGTTTTTAATTCCTCAAAAGTTTGAGGTTTATTTACATAACCACGATATTTTACGTGAAATTTTTATAAATATACACGATGCATAGCCCCATAAAAAAAGTTCAGAGGCGTCAAATCGCACGATTTCGGAGGCCAACTGACATCACCAAATCTCGAAATAAGTCGTCGTGGATATTTCTGTTGCAACAAAGCCCTAATTGGTGCTGTTCTGTGACTTGTGGCTCCAACTTGTTAAAACCACATGTCTTCTAGATCCATATTTTTAAATTCAGGTAAAAAAAATCGGTTAACATGCGACCATAGCGCTCAGAATTGACTGTAAAGGTTGCTTTTTGATCGTTAAAAAAAAAAACAAAAAAGAAGTAATGACGCCACCAGACCATAATGCACACTAGACAGTTGCTTTGTGGGATACAATGGCTTCTCCACAATCGCTTGGGGATTTTCAGAGCTCCATATATAACAGTTTTACTTATTAACGTCCACCAAGCGTGAAATGGGCCTCATCGCTGAAGAAAATTTGCTTCGAAAAATCAGGATTTTTTTTTAGAACAATTTAACAATTTTAACGAGTTTTTCGGAAGCAAAACGGTCCATATTCTAAAATAGCAAACCTTTAACTACACAGAAACCATGACATGAACATTTGGCAACTGCCAAATGCCAGGACTGCAGTTTCCGAAATTCGAAATGGATAACCCTGTATTAGGAAAATTTGTTTCTTTCTTACGAAAATAAAAGAAAGTTTCCATTTTTTGGAAGAACCCGAAAATAATCGAAATGTAATGCAATAGATCGAAAATCATAAATATCTTGAAAAATCCTGGTAAAAAGTACATTTTTATCTGTAAGAAAATAACTTCAACAAGAAATGAAGACAACTTATTTGCACCAAAATTTTCGAGAGTCTCCATATGAAGGGTGTTAGAATTGGTAACTTGACGTCAAAATGAAGTTAGTTCCAATGTTAATTTTACTACTAAATATCGAGGGGACAATTTTTTCAGAAATAAACAAGAACACAAGTGTATTCAGTCCCAATGTTAATTTTTACTCCTAAATATCGAAAGGATGATTTTTTAAAAAAATAAACAAGAGTTTAAATGGACTTTGGGACTCTAGGAGTTATTTCGAACTCTTACATGTTTTCATAGTTTCTGATAATAAATTAGAGTTAGCATCAAAGCTATTTGTTCTGTAAGACTTAAACTTATTTCCGTGATGAAACTTTGAGTTTTCATATGATTGGAAAAATATTTCAAAACTACTCAACGTTAAATTTTCGCGGAGACACTTCTGGGGTACGATTTTTTAAAGTCATTTGCTCCTTGTAATTAATTTACAACTGCTCGTGGGAAAAATCATAACCATAAACCATAATATTTTTTGATGCAATGTAATGGTATTCCAAGGTTCTTCCAAGAGAATCTGATACAAAATTGAATTACCAGAATGGACAACACGGCTATGAGGCTGTTCAATAAGTCCTTGGTATTTAAAAAAAAAATCGTAATCTAGCAAAAATAATAATAATAATAATAATAATAATAATAATAATAATAATAATAATAATAATAATAATAATAATAATATTAATAATAATAATAATAATAATAATAATAATGATAATAATAATAATAATAATAATAGTAATAATAATAATAATAGTAATAATTATAATAATAATATTATAATAATAATAATAATAATAATAATTGTATGGCCCTCCATAGTATTGTATATTAATACTCTAAAAAATTCTGGGGCAACCATATCTGGAGATTTCGTCTTTAAATGTGCTCGTTTTGACTTAATCGCATCATTCCATCGATCCAATAATTGTAGTTACTGATTTTCTGTTTTTAAGAGAGTCAATATAGGTAGATCAATTATATGCCGTTAGAGTCTCAAAAAACACTGCCCACAATCTTTTCGGCCGAGTGTTGTGTCTTTGACTGCTTTGAATAAATTCCACTTGGTCCATTGATTAACTTGTTGAACCACTTCAGGTGTATAGTGTTGAATCCATGTTTCATCACAGGTCACTAGTCAATAAACAGAATTTTCGAATCACGGTCAAACATGGCTTAACATTATTCACGAGCTCGTTTTCTTTTTTGTCGATCATTAACACACGCACCACCCATCTTGCAAACAGGTATTTCAAATTTCGGATTGACTAATACGATATCATGGATTCTGTTAAACATTTCTGCAGTTGCTACTTCCTTTGGGCTACCTGAAGGCTCTTCGTCAGAAGTACTTATACTACCACGTCTAAATTCAGGGAAACAATAAATTACACTAGTCTACAAGTCTTTTTATCCAGTGAACCTGAAATACTTTCTTAGAAGAACTTTTTACGCTGAATCTACGCCTATACTCAGTTTTCCCCTATAGGTCAAATTTTTTGAGATACAGTGCGATTTGAATTTTTAGACGCGTTGGTAAGTGCTAGAAGGAAGTCCTCGACCCCAATGACTTTTAGAGCAAAAAATTTGGACTCCTCGAAATAAAAACATATGATATGAAATGTAAATGCCAAAGAAATGATATCGGATATCCGTAAAAAAAAATTATTTTCATTTCGAAATTTTTTAACAAAAATGCAATGAAAAGGTATTTTTACGAATTTTTGTGAGCAAAAGATATCATTCATGCAGGATTATAGCATTAAAATTCATAGAAAGACTAATTTTTTTTATGAAATCTAAAAAAAAAAAAAAAAATTTACTTCGCTACACGCTTCATTTTATATTTTATCGTATTTATTTTTCTTCACCCTTATTTTACGCGAAATTCGATACGTGTAAAAACTCAATGAATGTCGGCACAACCAAATTCGAACACCTCAACTTCAAAAAGGAATTAAACAAAATGTGACAACATTGAGAGGTCTCAATGATGATGTACTCACAACATATTCTTCTTTAACCCTTCGTTACATGATTTTTTCTCCCTGTGTATAAAAATATTTTATGACTTTATTTGTGATTGGAGAGGTTTAGAGAATGTATAAACTAAATTCGGATGCTCTGCAATAAATAGGAGCGAAGTTACGCAACATTGCATATGTGCAATTTCATGCAGGCAAGCAATAAAAATTAGTATATGATGGTTTATATATTAATTTTTATTAATTTGTATTTTACATTTTTGAAATGGAATTATATGCTTTTAATAACTTAAACTAAGATATATTTTCCAGTTTTTTATATAGTCAATTTCAATTGACAATTTTAAACAAAGGAATATAAAAAACACACGGACTTACAAGGACACAAGAATTTTGTTTCTTAATTTGAAGCTCATTGTATAAGAATTCATTAAATAAGTACATAAAACATTTCATTACGAAATTTTTTCAAACAATTTCTATTTTGATATTTTATTAAAACATACTCTTGTCTAAACTATTGAGCAGCTAATATGAGTGTATCCATTGCACTCTGGTAATTTACATGCTAAACGCTTGTTGTCCCATTGTGGCCAGAGATCAAAATGGTCCAACCGAACTTCTGTTTGAGATAATGGGAAACTTCTCGAATGTTTCGTCATTTTTTGCAACTTTTTTTGATAATTCGGTAGGTCTTCCACTTTCTGTGGATAGTTTTCCTACTTTGTAAAGACTTTCTACCACTTACAAACGAAAATTGTTAATTGTTATGTTTTCATGATAACCACTTTATTGCTACGCACGCTTATACAATAGCAATGCATTTACTAATATTATCGTATAGCGTATTTTTATCTTACAGCTTCCAATAAATGAGTGGAACAAATTGACTTCCCCCATTAATGTATTGTATTGTGAAACAATATTCGGACACTCAGTGGATATTTTTTTACACAACTTCTTATCAAATCGTTCAGCTATGGTCTCAGGACTTTTACTACAATGGTTTGACATAAAATTTACAACTTTATTATCTCTCCATGAAATCAAATGTACATTAACATCATCATGGCAAGCTACAGATTCTACAGACTCTCCTCGAGATGTCTTCATTAATATGGGAACAGTCGGTAGTTTTGAGTTTGGAATCCTGTTCCGACGGATTGTACCCAATAATACCCCTTTTGGCTAGTTCAATCATTAGTGGTAGTGTTCACATAATGATTATCACAAAAAAAACTATATAATTCATATGAGAAGTACTTCCCGTAAAACTCTTTTATAACAATATTTTCACAAGCCGAAGATCATTTTCTTCGTGGTGACGAAGATGGAGGCTGTTTTCTTGACCCAAGTTATTTATTTTTAAAATGAATTTATTTTAAATTTTAGCTTTAAATATAGTTAAGCGCATAGAATTGCACATCTGCAATATAACCTCATATCTGCAATGTAACTTCAAAATGTCTCAAATGCATGATATTGCATATTTGCAATTAAGCTATTTATTTTATTAAATTAAAGTTATAATGCACAAAAACATTAGTAAGCTTAAAGAAAATAAACTTATATTTTGGAACATTACTTACATTTGAACGTTCTTTTGATATTTCTTGTATAATTATTAAAAATATTCACTTATTTTTTTTACATATAAGACAAACCTTGTTCGAATCAATATTTTGGGCAAATTAAAACCCCAATTTGACAAAAGAAGACAACAACTAATAAAAAAATGTCTAAATTTATTTTTAAATAAAATTCCGTTAGGTATATTCAGAGGGTGTGTATGCTTTATCTCTTAGAAGTCAACATTGCATATGTGCAATCCCATGCAACGAAGGGTTAAGAATTTCTATAAAGTTTGGCTGTGCTTATTTAGTCACCACACTGTGTAATTAAATAAGCTATCCAATACTGTGTTAACAATTTCTATGTCATATTTCTTCTCTGAGAAAGTCTAGAGTTAAAATTCCATAATATTTTAAACTATTTTTCGAATATGTTTTAATTTGATGTTTTTTATATTGAATTCCCTACATTAATATGCCAATAACAATATGACAGAGTTGGGAAAAAAAGTTAAAAAAAAAAATTTAAACAACTTTGAAAACCATTTTGCTCAATAATTTTATACGTAATCGCAAATAACATTTTGTTCGTAAAAAAATTAAATTTTTAAATACATATTAAGAGTGTATTTAATTGAAAAAATAAAAATATATATAATAACATTTCATTATTTAATTGAAAATGAAGGCACGTGGCGAATTTTGAATTTGCCGAAGGGTGTGGGGCTGAAGAGCTAAAAGGAGGTTTTAAAGCGGAGATTTGAAAATTAAAAATATATAGACGTGGAAATTCTTTTTATATACATCGATTTTGTAGTTTGTTCGTTGTTTTTTATAAATCGATGAATTAGTTTCTCGTATAAGACTCCAGCAGTAGTCGCCCATCATGCTTTCGTTCCAATTTCCTTGATAGTGTTTTTCAATCCTTAGCATGTCCCTTGTTCCCCTTGTTCATCGCTTGTTGCACCTAAATTTTCTAGAAAAAATTCTACGTGCGTATGCAAAAAACCCATTTTGCGATAGATCTTGTAAAGATCCTCAATAATTTCTCTGTAGTTGTTGCTTTTATTATTCCCAAGAAAGTTAAAAACGATATTCTGAAATGAAATAACCACGACTCTACTTTTCAATTAAATTTTTTAATTTTTTATTAAATTTCAGCTTCAATATATGTATGAGCGTATATAACTAAGTATTACTACGCACAAATCTAACAAAAACAAAAAATATTAAAACAATTGGTTATAGATTTTTTTAAGTATAATGGAATGCAATTTTTTTGGGAAACATGTAGAAAAGTATTAACTCTCGAAATTTTAACACTTTTTTAAGAGTTTTTACAGGCACGTGCACGTGAAACCTTCTATAATACAAAAATCCTTCCTTATTTCCTAAAACAAAACTTCTAAACAATTCTTTAACAGAAAGAGAAAATTGACTCTTCCAAGTGGATTAATAATAATGAAACCGAGTGTCTAATGATTTGGGGCCAGAATTGAGCATTATATATAAAATTTAAATTCAATTTTAATATAAATATGATTATTTATTTGTGACAATCACTTTTTAGGCTGATATGGCCGTCTTTATGGTAAAAACAAATTTGGTAATTGGGCTTGAATGTTTTTGTAAACGCATGTAAATGATGTTTACAGTAAGCTATTAAAACCTCCTTCACAATGTTAACGTCGCTCAATATTAAATTCTCATATAGAAACATACCTATGTATAGTATAAGTAGTACTCATGATCCTAGAAATAGTTTAATAAGTTTATCAGAAATCAAAATTTTCATCATAGTTTCTATAACGGGTTTATCAACAACAGATGTAGAGTTTGTCTTTTGAATAAAAGGAAAAATTGTTTGGATGTCTCTTTTGCACTGTAGCTCTATTCGGCTCAATTTTTTTGCGTACGGTAGACCTTGCTTTTAACATAACCCTTAAGAAAGAAACTCTCAAAGGCTATTTTTGTCTTTTCTATTGCATTTGGTGCATTAAGGTTACTTTAAGAGGTCCCTGCGAGGCCTCATGACACCATTATTTTTTATTTTTATCATGTGATCGAAAACCTCAGCTTTGCTGTCGTTCCACAAAATGTATCGTAGAGCCAATAGTAGTCCATTAACTCCGTCCATTGCATAAAACTTTGATTCCAAGTAATATACCCAGAAGTCAACCAGCAAATCTATAAAAAACAGTTTGTGGATATGGAACTGTGCGGAGTTTCATTTTTTTGATAATATTGGGTCTATACGTTCTTGTTAATGTATAACCTTATTGTCTGGTTGACATATTTTTCAACAAAAAACAGCTAATGTTACAAAAACAAAAAGTTGTGGTCTTACACTTTTTTTGCACTGAAATACAATAAAACAACAAATAACTTTTGCATTTCAAATTTGAATTTCTGCAGACTTTTTTACAATTTCTGAGTGAGTTTGGTCTCTGTATTCGGCTGGGTATGTTGACGAACATGATTTGCTCTAACAACAAACACAACAAGAACAACAACCAAGGTCTTTTGAGCCAATTTTACCGGTGAGTTGCTGTTGGTTAAAAAGATTTTCTCATGCTCATACACAAAAACACACAGAAAAAATATGTAGAAAAATAAAAACACTTTACACACGAAAACACTTTTAATTTGTTAAATACACAGCAAGAAGAGGCGAGGAAAATCAAGCAGTTAAAAGAATTGTGTGTGTGTGTGAGTGCCGATACATGAAATACAATAAAAACGGATGAGTGTGCAGATTAGAAACAACAACAACAACAAAAACAACTTCAATAAAGAATACATAGCCTTAAATTATTAACACTTTGTAATTAATTAATTAATTAATTAATGTACGCCCTGCTTTTGGATTAATGAGCTTGAAAAAAGGGTTCAAATAAATTAAAGCATAAAATTAATTTTAACTTCATACGCATTATTTTTAATTTTTTTTTTTTTTTAGTTATTCTATTTCGCTCACCCAAAGTGTGAGTTTTCAAGTGTTTAGCGTGCGCCGCCACATCATTGATTAATTTCAATGCGTCAATAAATCATTGTCGGGTAGCAAATTGATTCTCGAGTTCGAACGCTTGAAAATTTTGATTTCAAATTGATATTAATTAATAATAAAAAAAAAAACGAAATCAATATTAAAAATAAACGCAATAAGGCACAAATTGTCAAACAAAAAATTTACATCCAACATTCCAGAGACTTTAAAAAGGAGTTCTTACTTCCATTGCTATTTACAGAAATAGCTGTTATAGAAATATTTTTGATTTTTTTTTTTTTTTAAAATTTGTTTGTATTTTGTTCCACGTGTCCAAACAACGGATAAAAAAATCATGTTAAAATCAAACGAGGCAACAAACGTTTAGTTAAAAAATCAAACGCAAAATGCTTCCTATAACATCTGCACAACGCAGAGACGTGCAGAAATGCGGAGGGTGCTCTCAAGCTCCTAACAGCTTATCATAATTTTAGAACTTTAAATTGAGCTACGGCTTACGATTCGCTTCCGAAAAGTCGTTAAGTCTAATATATAACTATACTATATAATGGGGACTATGGTGAGGAAAGATGCCTACATCTTAATTAATCTTATATTATACAGGGTTTTTCAACAAGAGGTTTAATTCTAAATTT
This sequence comes from Pherbina coryleti, assembly GCA_943735915.1. Classification (NCBI taxonomy): domain Eukaryota; kingdom Metazoa; phylum Arthropoda; class Insecta; order Diptera; family Sciomyzidae; genus Pherbina; species Pherbina coryleti. Next base: position 18,691,896 of record OX030950.1, on the reverse strand, counting down.
TGTTCCATTTTTTAACTAAATTTGACAAGTAAAAACTATTAAGTTTTTAGCAGGTGTATCAACAAGGGATGTAGGATCTTATATTTTTTTAACAAAACGAGCAATTATTTGGATGTCTTTTGGCTTGGATTATAAAGAAGACACATGGAGATTATGTCAAGGTGTGCCAGTATGTGAATATTGTATAACTTAAATAAAAACGATTTTCATAAATGAGGTATTTTTTTCTTAATTCGGTCCTTTACAATTGATTCGAACTAGTTTTTGAATACAACATCAATCAATTGGCTTTTGGCCAAAGCTAAATGGACGCTTTTTACTGCGTTTTCGGGTGGTATAGCGATGATTTTGCCACGAAAGTTTACCTTGAGATCTTCAACGGTCTAGTGCTTGCTGTCGTACACTTTTCTTTTCAAATAAACCCGCAAAAAAAGTCCGGAGGGGTCAAATCTAGAGTTCTGAGTGGCCAATCAATGTCGCTACTTTTTGATATCACACGTCCAGGAAATTTTAGTTGCAGAAACCGCGCACCGTCTAATTGAAACCAGGAAATGTCCAGACTTTTTTCACACATAATCATTACGATATCGATTCCCGTCGACCGTTTCACCATTTCTGAAATAAAATGGCCCAATGTTGATTTGGACACAAACGACGGCCAAACAAAGTAACTTTTTTGGGCATGTAATGTCATATCATCGATCTCTTGTGAATTCTCCATTAGAGTGGGTCGGTCTCCATAAAAAAAAAAGTTTGAAAAGTGCACCCCTTATTTTAATGATGACGTCGAGACAACTCCGAAAACAAAAAAAAATATGATAAAAAAAATTGATTTCAAGGGGGTAAATTGAGGTAACAGGGTTTACCAGATGAATATGACTTCAAAAGTCCAAAAGCTCTGAGTAGAAAACTAAGCGGTGCTAGTTAAGCCCTTTTTAATGGTATATCATTTTTTGAAATCGGATCCAAAATGCAGAAGTTATGGAAAAAATACCATTTTGGAGGTTTTTCCGGGGGTCAAAAAAAAAATTTTTTTTTTTGTTTTTAGAGTTGTCTCAAGGTCATCTTTAAAATAAGGGGTGCACTTTTCAAACTTTTTTTTTCGACCCACTCTATTCTCCATTCCACAACAGAGGCAATTTTGTTTGTTAACGGTGCCAGAGAATGTGAAATGGGTCTCATCGGTCGTCAAAATTTGCTTCAAAAAATCAGATTCAATGTCAAACATTCAAACGACTTTTTGCGCCGTATTCTAAACGACGTGGACGGTCTAACGTCAATATTCTTTAAGTCAATTGCACTTTATACGGAAACAAATGCAAATCATCCTTCAAAATGCGCCTCAAAGTAATTCGACTGACACCAAAATGCTAAGCGCGATGACGATACGACACATGTGCGTTCTCAGTAACACTCTCTTATACCGCTTCAACCAACGTTCATTGGAACGTCTTGAGCGTTGATTAAAGGCATGTGAACGATCTTTCACTGTCCCGTGCTCAGCAAAATTCGACACCAAACGGGGACGGTGTCGTAGTGTTGTCAGACGGTGCTTATTGGTCACGATATTTTCGACGATATGTTCGTTGAGTTAACACAACTGAATGACTATTTTCAATGTACACCGTCACTGTTTCGGCGCGTTGTTTCGGTGTAAAGTGATTCATGGTTCAAATTGCACTGAAATGACGTTTCAAAAAACTATACACTCAAAACAATCAACAGCTAAATTTCAAAGTTAATCAAAGTATACATATTTATCGACATAAAATATAGCACAACCTGTTTGTATAACACAATATCTTTCAAATGACTTAGCTTGCAAACCATAGAACCATAATTCCTGTTTTCAAAATTTTCGATCACTCTCTCGCATAATTCGGGCTCTATTTCGGCGATGGCGGCTTCAATGTTCGCTTTTGAGAATTGAAATTGGTTAGTGTATGCCTTACTCTTAACATAATCGTAAAGGAAGAAGTCTAACGGTGTAAAATCGCAAGATCTTTGTGGCCAACTGTTGTCTTCAAAACGCAAAGTTAAGCGAATAGGACAATACTCGAAACTTCGTGAGCAATAACTGGATTGTTTCGCGACTTCTATGGTACGTAGCACCATCTTGAAAAAAGTAGAGAACGTCTTTATCCGTAACTCTATCTCCAACGGCAAAAAATTGTTTGTCATGTCTCTGCAGCGCACTTCATTGACTGTTACGGCTCTTTAGCCGTTATTTCCAAAAAGTATGGGCCTATGACCACTCCGGTCCACAATCCACACCAAACACGGGTTTTCGGATTGACAAATTTTCTTATTAACGTAGTCGTCAATGTGGAAATGAACTTCGTAAAGATATACAAATATTTGCAAAAAACCACATTACCACTCCTGTTTTCCATGACCCGATAAGAAAATGTATGGCCGGTCCATTTTGGTCTGCTGGCTGCAGTTCTTGAGTCAATTAGACCTTGTATGCATGCATATCCAAATCTTGCGTCAATATTTGCTGGATTGTGAATGTGGATCTAACCTATACGTTGATTTCTTGAGCACTGTGATGAATTGAGAAGAATTGAGGTGATTATATAATTTTCAACACTTTCCTTCACTGCGTCGATATTTTCGGTCGAACGTACTGAACGAAGTCGTTTCGGTGTCTTCACATCTAGCACTAAGCCAGTCCCGTGGAATTTTTTCACAATGTTGTCCCACACAAGTCTCAGAAGACACTAATGAGAAGGAAAGTTTGCTCATATTTTGCCATTATATTTGAATTTGCACTAATTATGTTCTATCTTTCATTATGTAGCATTCCATGGTAAATATTATGCGTTAAGAAATGGCAACTGTCAAAGTCTTACAACTGCCAAGTGACCAGCTGTTAAAAAATACGCATATGCAACTTGTTGATACACCCTATACGAGCATATTTTTTTTATACAGTTCGAATTCAAATATCACATTAGTTTTAAAAAGTTAAAATGCACTTCAAAAATGGTGACGGAAACAGTTCACAAAGTCTGTCCTCCTTTTGGTCATTATCAAACGCTTTCTTGCCCAGATATAGTGAAGTACCGACTCGGAAAAGTTAGTGAACAACCCACTCATGTTTTTCTTACCAAATTATTCTGAGTGATAATTATTTATCCATCTTGATATCTCAACAAGCATAGTTGTTGCATTTTGGCTCCAAAAATCAAAGAGAAATTGTGAACCGACCACTCCAACAACAATGAGCAACTGTTTATTACTGCTATGTGATATTAGTGACGGGATTGCATTATCGAACGATTTTGGCAGGTTTTTATTCCCCACGACATTGATGCCAAGAATTTGGGCCACGGTTATTCCCAGGAGGACGGCGCAAGACGCCATTCAGCTGATGAAAAAATGACTCTATGACGTGAAAAATTTCTTAGACGTGAAATTTCACGAAATGGTGGCATCGCCAGTTGATGCCGAGATCGTGTGATTTAAAACAATAAAACTTTTTCTTTTGAGAAATGGTGAAAAAAATAATTATCGTCAATGCTCCTACTACGATTAAGTACTCAAAGACAGCATCAGATCTGTTATTCGCAACATAAACCAATTATGCAAGAATGTGATCGAAACAATCACAAAAATAAAGACCGTCTGTCAGAAAAGAGGATGCGGACATTTGGACATGATAAGTAATGTTCCATTAATAACCTCACAGCCTGTACTTTGAATTTATATAAAACTAGTAAGAAATGATCTTCGACTGGGCCGAAGTGAAAATGCCCCCACGACCGAACCAAAGAATATTCAAAATCTTAAGCAGTCAATGAAATGTTTATTTGTAAAAACATTTTCGTCCTAGTTTTTACAGAAAATATTCCTTTTTTTTTATAAAGTCACTTTGTATGGGAGGTGGGTGTGGTTTTCACTCGATTTGGTTGAATTTCATACACAAAATACGTGTTATATATCAAAGTCCATACGCTTTCGAGTCCAAGATTTTTCCATTCTTGATAAAGTCACTTTGTATGGGAGGTAGGTGTGTTTTTCATCCAATTCGGCTCATTTTCGAACTTGACCTATATACAAGCTTAAATATCGAATTTCGTGATGAAAGCTTGAAAATTACGACTGTAATCGTGATCACAGACAGAAAGACGGACAGACAGACAGACGGACATGGCTAAATCGACTCGGGTGGTGATGCTGATCAAGAATATATATACTTTTCTATACCTGCCAAGCCTCCTTATGGGCGTTACAAACGGAGTGACAAAATTTATATACCCCCATTTACGTTTTTTAAACGTTGGGGTATAAATATGCCCACTTTCCCCAAAAATATTGGAAATAATTTATTTAAATTTGAATAAAGTTTAAAATTAAACCTCTTGTCAAATGACCCTGTATATAACTATAATAGCATAAATGGCTCCAAAACAAATATTTTTTGGTCATTCTTGGATAAAAAAGTACCTTTTAACACGGTCCATATATGACACAAACCTTTTTTACCACTAAGTAATCAATTTCATAAATTTCCCTGATAAAATTTAGCATTTTCCCCTTTATAGTCTTCAATGTATGAACATTTTAATGAACTTAAAGTGAGCCTTGTTTTCTTACGGAATCCTTTTAACTTTTTGTCATAACCTTTGTGTAAATAAAATGTTTAAAATATTGTTAAGTAGTTACAAAATATTGTAGATCGCCTTGCCTAGGGTTTGGGAAAATGCTTAATTGCGAGTTGTATATTTGTGTTTGTATGGTTAGTGGGTTGATTTATACCGATCACTTTTAACAGTGACTGGACAAAACACCGACAACCATACTTGATCTGACCTGATTTCTTGGTGCCCCAGATTGGAACAGTCATATGCAACGACCATGACCACTTAAAAACGGTCTGATCAAGAGGTCATAAAGCCTCAATAATATGAAATTTTTTTTAATATTGTCTGTGAAGTTTCGAAATAATGAAATTTCAATAAATTGTATTTTTTTTATTTTTATTAATTTTTTTTTTTATTATTTTTTTATTTTTTTTTTTATTGAACCAAGGATTTCAGGTTTTATACCTATTCAGTCAAGTCTGCCTTGGTTCGAAAATCGGGTGATATATTACTGGGGGGAAAATGGGGTGGGAAACCGTAGAAACCTGTTTTTAAAAGATGTAGAATAAGCTCTTGTACTTTTAAAACATACTCTCTAAATGTACTTTTTTATACATATTAGGTAAAAAAAGTATGAAGCCTACGCCACTGACTCTGCTCTTAACAGTTGGTCAATAGACAGAACCTTTTTTGTTAGTCATGTCAACAGCTCGTGTCCAAAGCATACACATTTTTTTTTTTATTTTTATTGTTTTTTTGAGTTCTTCAGTGACATCAGTTGTTTAAATATTTAGCCGATAAGCGTCAAGATTTGAGTACCATGACAACAGCAATTAGCTAACGGATGCTTAAACTTCACTGATATAAAGGCAAAAAACAAAAAGGCTTAACAATTTTTATAGAGTTAAGAGTCAGACCAAAAGTCAAACCTTTTTTCTTAAAGCTGCCGCTAACCAAATCAAAATTAATATCTTTTAATTAAAAAATCTTTATGTTCGACAACTCAAAGACTCGATCAAACCCCTTTGTCTGCTGTTGGAAATACTCGTAGAAATAAAAACTAATTGGGCTTGATTGAATGTCCAATACCTCTCAGTAGGCATAAAATATAATAAAAATGATAAATTGAAATGATAAAACTTTAATGAACTCTGTCATAAACTAAACAGGGCGTGGTTTTTGAGCAACGTATCTTAACGAAGCATTCATTATTTATTTATTTTTTTTTAATTTGTTTTCTGAGTGAAAAAATATTTAATAAGTAGATTTTGTGAAGGTAATCTTTATATTCCATCCAAGTTTCAAGATGGTCCCTACTAACGTGGATCTCAGAGCAAGTTTATTTATAAGCTGCTAATTAGTCAGTCGCTAAATATTTGTATAAACACTTCCTTTAGAGGTCAGAAGTAAATTTATTATATTTGCTGGAATATTTTTTTCGCAATATAAAATTAATCCAAAAATGAATTCATGCGAAGTTACAAAATTTTTATCGCCTTCGGCCACTAGCGCGTACCTTTTGGTGAGAATTTGAAAAATGAGATGTCAATCCGTGCATTTACCAAATCATACTTTCGAGCGAATAATTTTCATAACTTTCGACGTTTGACATAAAGATAAAAATACATCGATGAAATAAATTCTTTATACGGCGATAAAGCACCAACCTACAGCACAATAAAAACGGGTATAACGAATTAAATCGTGGCCGATGTTTGCTCCAGAACGAATTCCGTTAAACATTTTATTTTATTTGATTGTTTTTTTATTTTTATTTAAAAAAATGCATCAAATGACAAATCAGGGCTATAAGACGGATGACCCATCAATTCACGTTCTTATAACTGAACGTTTAAGCTGATTTGTAAAAGTTCACATTGTCTTGATGAAGAATAATTCTTCGGTGCTTGTTTGTTTTCCTTCTTCTACGGAACACTTCTAACAAATGGTTGTGTACCATTTCGAATTCAAAGAATAATTCTTCGGCGCTTGTTTGTTTTCCTTCTTCTACGGAACACTTCTAACAAATGGTTGTGTACCATTTCGAACTGACCTTTCTACTTGTCTCAAGTGGTACCATGACTACATGAACATATTTTTTGGATGAAACAGACGACCATTTGGTTCGCAGTGTTTCGAGCTCGAACAACTTTTGTTGGATTTGGATCATCCTTGAAGAACTCATAAGCACAGATCCATTATTTGGCACCAGTCACGATTTTATGTATGTCTTTTGAAGCACCATCATTGCGCATCAATTTTTTTGCACCAATAGACACGAGCTCTTTTTTTAAGTTTGTCAAAATATGTGGAATCCAATGTGAAGAAATCTTTTTTACAACTTGAATCAAGCAAATAGGCTATCAGTTTTCACTCAAGCATAAATTTCTCAATTCAAGCATTATTTTGTTAGAATTGAGCAAAATTAAACCAAATGATATGTATTAAGAAAAAATGCTTAATTCAAGAGATATGTGCTTAAAACTCAAGAATATTTTTTGACGTGACGAAATTACGTTTTACCGCGCAGGTTTCCAAAAAAGTTAAAATTGGCATTTTTTAAAAATTCATCGGCGTTGCATTGAATTGTTATTCGCTGAGTATGAGAGCTATGACTAACATAATGGTACGACCGTAAAGGCTGATTCTGTGACTTCATTATAAAACAAAATAAAAATTCATAACGTTAACGGGACGTGGTGGAAGTTGCTTAAGCAACACAACTAAAAATTTGCTACATGGAATTATTACTCGCTGAGTATTAATTCTAGGATTAAAAATATAATACATTAATAAAGGCCTGTTTTAAGTCCTTACAACAAAATTAGACAAAAAATCTCTGACGTCATGCGGACACATAGAGAGCCGCTCAAAGATCGGCAATGCAACATTCAAGCCACAGCGTTGCATTGATTTTCACTCGATGAGTATATAAGCTACGATAAATGTTTAAAAAGGAAAATGAAGAATTTGGTCGTGAAACGGTAAATTTTGTTTTACGACAGCATAGATGTGCTATTACGCCTGACAACTAAAATACAAAAGAATTCTTATCACCATGATTTCAGGGTGGCAACCATACAATGTAGTAAAAATGCTAAAACCATGAAAAAACGTTGCATGGAATTTTAACTCTGTGAATACTGGTGAAATGGTAAAATTTAAGGAACGAAAATGAAGGTGAGGACTTCGGACACATGATAAAAATCAAATAAAAAATGTATGGTGTCATGATACGCCTCAGGAAACCGCCTAATTTGACGCATATGCATCACTTTTGCTGGATTAATTGCACAACCAATGGAGAAGCAAATAAAAAAAAAATCAAAAGCAAAAGCAACAACATCAATAACAACAACAGCATTAACACCAACATCAACATCAATATCGACATCAACACCAACATCCACATCAACATCAACATCAACATCAACATCAACATCAACATCAACATCAACATCAACATCAACATCAACATCAACATCAACATCAACATCAACATCAACATCAACATCAACATCAACATCAACATCAACATCAACATCAACATCAACATCAACATCAACATCAACATCAACATCAACATCAACATCAACATCAACATCAACATCAACATCAACATCAACATCAACATCAACATCAACATCAACATCAACATCAACATCAACATCAACATCAACATCAACATCAACATCAACATCAACACCAACATCCACATCAACATCAACATCAACATCAACATCAACATCAACATCAACATCAACATCAACATCAACATCAACATCAACATCAACATCAACTTCAACATCAACATCAACATCAACATCAACATCAACATCAACATCAACATCAACATCAACATCAACATCAACATCAACATCAACATCAACATCAACATCAACATCAACATCAACATCAACATCAACATCAACATCAACATCAACATCAACATCAACATCAACATCAACATCTACATCAACATCAACATCAACATCAACATCAACATCAACATCAACATCAACATCAACATCAACATCAACATCAACATCAACACCAACATCCACATCAACATCAACATCAACATCAACATCAACATCAACATCAACATCAACATCAACATCAACATCAACATCAACATCAACAACACAGAACCAAAAACGTACTTAATAACAAAGAAAAAGTTCTTTGTCCCAATGTATTATACATTAAAATTGGTCCAAAGTACGAGTTCCTTGATTCAATGAATCTTTGTTCTTACGTTATTTCTTTGATATGTTATGAAGAAAAATGATTAATTAATGACACATACAACTGTTACAATAAGTTAGTCTGTCCTTAGAAATTTTAAAACAATATCAAGATATACTTTAAAAACTCATTTTCTTATTGAGATAAAATTCTCTAATGGTTTTTTAGATATTACAACACAAGAACTCGAACAAAATTTTAATGAACACGAACAATGAACTGTTCTTTAAAATTAAGAACAACGATTCATTGAGCCAAAGAATTCGTTCTTTGGGGCAATGAATAGTTCTTAAAAATCAATGAATTTCGCTTTATGAACGAGATTCTTTGATTTTAAGAACAATATTTGGTTCAGTGAACAACAACATCAACAACAACAACAAGAACAACAATATAGTTGGTTATGATTTCAACAATTTTACGTGGAAACCAACACTGCTCACAAGCAACAAAATAACACATGAAACCGGACTAAAAAAAAAAACCGGACTATGAAACTGAAAAAGGATTATGAAATGAATTTCGAGATTAATTTAGGTCAAAAATTAAGATACACCTTTCCAAACTAGGAAAGGGATACGGTATATTTGATTAAGTCAAGAACTTGGTCATGGATTAAAAGAAAAGTGAGCACGAAATCTATATCTATACTATTACATAAAAGGGTTCTCTCGGATTTTTATCGTTCAATCACGGGGTGACCGCTGAACCGATTTTAATAATTTTTTCACCATTCAAGTGCTATAATAAGCGACCCTGCTACTGGGTACTACGTTTTTGGTAAAAACTTTTTATTTAAGAATTCATGCATTTTAATCCATGTTGCCATTGTATAAGCAGCACGAAATAACAGCAAACAAAAGCTTAAGCTCTTTGTTGAGCTCTTTGTTGAGAGAGAGAGAGGTGAGATTCTACAACTCACCGCGCTGGTCTCTTGAGTGGATAGTTGCACTCAGTTAATTCCTGCTACAGTGTAGCCATAAACCCAATGTATCGTATTTATTTGCCACTCTTTTTATTTAAGTAGGAAATATTCTTAAATAAATAAAATTAATTAAACTATTTGGTTCTTGAGTGTTTATTTAAAATATGTTTTCATATCATATTTATACTCCCAAGTAACGCTGGGAACGGGTATGCTAGTAGGAGTATAAAGAAACACTATCACATCAAAACCTACGGGTGTGTCCAGGACACAGCCAACTCTGTTTTTTTTTTTTCTATATTCAAGACTAATATTTGCTTGAAGTGGGAAAAATTTGATTGATTGAAGTAATAATTTGCTGAAAAATAGAATAGTTTGTTGATTTGAGAAATTGATTTTCCTTGGATTGAAAACAATTTGCTTGATTCAAGTAAAGGATTAACTAAAAACAAGAATAATTTGATTGACTCAAGTAAACAATTTTTGATGGCGCTTTATCGCCAAAATTCGAATTAAGTTCATCGATGCATTCTCGTTGATATAATTCACGTCGTAAGTTATAAAAAGTAATCGCACGAAAATGTTCACATGTTAGTCCCATCTCTTTGTTGAACTAGATTTTTAAAAGCACTGTTAACAACAATAAGCTTAATACACTAAAACAGTGATGTTCACGTAGTGGTGGGACTCGAAAGCTTTATTCGAGAATCGAAACACGTACACGATCGAATGCACGAAGTTCGCTCAATCGGTTGGCGCTAAAACTTCAAGCTGGAAGTTTCGTGTCAGTTGATCGTGTGCTTTGCACTGCACGAAATGTTTGAGGCATATGAAAATGCGTTATTTACAGAATTATATAATATAATTATTATAATAATAATAATGATGACGATAGTGACAATGATAATGATAGTGATAATGATAATGAATCTGATAATGATAACGATGATGACAATGATAATTATAACACAATTCTTGCTTAATACCTGCACAACAATTTTTGTCAGTGCAAAGAGCCAGAGAGCTACAAACACAAGCACTAAAGTCGAAAATTGTAGTAGTATGCGTGTGAACACCACTGCACTTAAATATTATGATTACGTTAAAGCTAAAAAATAACAAACTTTCTAACGGAAATGTCAGTTTAACTGGAATGAAATAAGCATTTCCAGATTCCAAAATATAAGTAGCAGGCTACGTAAAATAAAAATTTTTTTATATTAAGAAGTCCGTGGACCACTCGAAATTTAATTTTCAGATCGGCCAAACCTCAGAGAAAAAAATGCCAAACCTCAGAGAGTAAATAATGACATATAAAGCTTTTTGAGAACACGCATATTAGCCGTTAGGAGCATAAAACTATAGTATGTAGGTCCAGTTCCCGGTCATTTGTGTACATAACATATATACATGGTGAAAATTTCATCAAAATCGGAGTACTTTTAAATTTTGGGTGGATCACTTAAAAAATAATGCCCCATATAATAACAAAGAAAGCACTATTAGATCATAAGAAGCTTGGTCAAAGTCCTTTCAAGGGCTGAAATAGCCAATTCGTTTGATGTTCTTGAAAGTACATTCTTTCAAATTTGTTCTTATATCGGCTATATTTTCAGAGTAGTTTTGCTTCAATCAAAATTTTCTGACGGATAATGCTATTAGTTGCTGACCCTATTATTTTGGAGCAATCCATTAATGTATTCAAAACTCAATTTTATCGCTTTTATGATCACATTTCCCTTTTCTGTTTCTAATCCGTTATTAATAAACGCTCTTTTTAAAAGCCTCTTTAAAAATAATATCATGGAGTAGCAATTACTACACCATTCAAAGGTTACGATCATCATCAATTACGATTGAGTGTTGAAAAATTAAAATCAATTAAAACTAATGTGGCCCAATCGGTATAAGCCCCAAAAAGAACAACAATACAAACAAAAAATCACTTACAACAACAACAACAACAAAAGCAGAAAGCAGTCAATACAAAGTGGTACCATTATAAGACATAAGACAACATGCGGGAACATTTGAGCATGGCTAATAATGAGTCGTCAGCCGCCAAAGTTTTTTTTTGTGTAGACATTGCTTTCATGGTTTTCTTGATTTAAGCTGCGTAAGATTGCATTTGAAAGTTAAGATTGAAAGTTGGTTAAACCGGTAGAGCGAGAGCAGCTTGGGATCAAAACACCTTTTTTAAATTTTCCTTGAAATCTCGACGTCAGTTAAAAGCAGAAAAAAACATTGTAAATGATTAACAGTTTTTGTTGTGAAGCTATTTTAGTAACAGTCAAATTAAAAATGATTTGATGTCATATTCGTCGCTAGATTTATCTTGAATTAAGTAGTTTTTTTTTTCTGCAAAGCATCTTTAGAGCTTCCAGCATCTTTAAGTAGCGCTCTACACGCTCACTTTACGCTTCTTAAGACATCTACATAACGTAGTTACAACATGCAAACGAGCTATTAACTGATTTTATATCGTTGTATTTCAAAAGGTTTTTGGAACGTGCTTTAGCGTCAAACAATCTGCATAAATTAAGCTACAATTTTAAACATCTGCTGGAACATTAACACGCAGCTTTTAATTTATTTATTATTTATAGTTTTATGTTTGAATAATTAAGCAGAATTCGGTAACTGCTTTGGCGATACTAAAATAGCTTAGATATCAAATATGAATAACTTGAAATTTTTTAACGCTTCAAATAACATGGCTTAAAACCAATTAGTTTTATTTGGAAAAAAAAAACACCGCAGAGTTTAAATAAATCTTATGGCGTTTGCCATTAATTTATTCAATTGCTTGCATAAAATTAAACATTGTCGCTTTGCTTTGAAACTCAAAAGTGGAAGCATAAGGCTTTGATATTATTTATAACTTCAAGTTCTAGATAAAATGTAAAACATCAGCGTGAGAAAAAGCTCACTTAATTAATTCCCCAATTCGGCTCTTTGTCTTAATTTGATCTTTACCACTTTGATGTCTATCAGCTTTTTTTTATTCCCACAGTTTTAATATTGCTCTTTTTACGTCTCCGGAATTGAAATTCAAAATCATGAGAACTTTATGTTCTGGAGATCTCCAGATTGATTATCTTTTATTCATTACTAGAATAAAACATGAGTTGTTGTACGTTTTTGTTTTTGGAAATTAAAAACAAACACTTGAATAATTTGATAAAATTGAAGACACCCGAGTGTTTTAGAATTTTTTACCGATTCAGCAGTTTCAGCCCCATAGCTGTCTGGGAGGCCCTTTCCACGCAGGAGTGGAGGTGTTTTGATCAAAAATAAATACGACTAGTCACTAGTGGCAACAATATACGAATAAAATATAGCACTTTATAAATTTTCCGCCATTGAGCAACAACAAAAAACATTGAAGCTGAACTTTTATGTTTTAAGTCGTCAATGAGAGGTGATCCTTAATCTTTTATTTTGTAATTTTATGCCGTTGATAGAGTTGAGTAATGCGTTTTGAACATTAAGCCGAAAATGGGTCTTGAAAAAAGATTATCCCACCCAGAAATACAAGTTAATCAAAATCTTTTCGATAAAAATTTAAAAGTGGCTGAAAAAGCAAGAAACTTGTATGGAAATAAAGAAGTGATTATGAATTTCCTAAAAGATTCGATAAATTATGGTAAAGCACACAGTTCTGGACGCCCTCGAGCTATAAGTGAATGAGAAAAACGTGATATTTTACGAACAGTCTTAAAATTGAACTTGACTTCACTCAAAATTGGTGTTCAGGCTGGTGTTCGCAATGTTGAGTTACTCCTAAAAAGATGTGAAGAAAAAAATTTATGAAAAGACCCCCCCTTAACAGAATCATACAAGACAGCCAAATTGGATATTGCGCAAAGGTACATAACTTGGAAGAAAAAATGAAGTCGAGTGCTATTCACCGATGAAAAAAAGTTCAATTTGAAAGGTCCATATGGCTGACAGTATTATTATCATACCTTGGAAAAGAAGAAAAAAATCCTTAGCCGCCGACATTTCGGTGGAAGAAGTGTTATAATTTGGGCCGGATGAGAAAAATTAAAAGCGTCGACTATATTCAACTAATTGGCAATATAAATACTCAACATACACACACTATCGTTGATCAACCGATGATTTTTCAACAGGATAATATACGGCAGTGCACACTTCCAAAGTTGTTAAAAAATTTGGAATGGCCATCGAGATCACCGGTTCTTCATATTATAGAAAATTGTTGGGGCTATTTAGCTCAAGGAATTTACAGTGAAAACCTTCAAAATGCTAATGTCCAAGAATTGGTAAAAAGAAAACAACTATTTTAGATTTGGGAGCGTTTACCCCAAAAGCTCATAAAAAAACTATTTAAATTACTTCCAAAACGAATGATGGAGTCCATAAAATACAATGGATGAATAAAATAAAAAATAAATGGAATGAATCAAAAAGCACTACTTGTAAGTGTTTTTGCACCCCCACGTTTTAAAAACGTAAAAGGGTTATATTAATTTTGTAATTCCGTTTTTGGTGCCCATAAAGAGGAGTGGTAGGCATAAAAAAGAATATATATTCTTGATCAGCATCACCAATCGAGTCGACTGAGCCATGTCCGTCTGTCTGTGATCACTATTACAGCCGTAATTTTCAAGCTATCATCTCGAAGTTCGATATTTAAGCTTGTATCTAACTAAAGATCAAGTTCGAAAATAAGCAAAATCGGATGAAAACCACGCCTACCTCACATACAAAGTGACTTTATCAAAACGGTAAGATCTCTTTAAATTTCACAAAAAAATAATATAAATAAAAATAAATAAATAAACTGGCCATTTCAGCCCTTGAAAGAACTTTGACCGAACTTCTTATGATCATATTGTGTTGTGCGTATTATTAAATGTTTTGAACACAGTTGATCGAGAACTAGACCTACCAGTTTTGTGTCGACTCCGAACGGCTAATGTGCATGTTCTCAAGAAGCTTTACATGGCATTATTTGCTCTCTGAGGTATGCCATTGTCTGCAGAGAGGTGACGACCGAACGGAAACATTAATTCAAATGATAAAACTTTCTGCGTCAGATAGAAATTGAAAATTAAAAACCCATACGCCAGAGAACCCTGGTTTTCCCTGGATCCCGCACTCTACGGCCGCCACTGTTTAATTTTTGGGTGAATAATCATCTTTTCTTACTAGGCGCGTTTTCATCTCGGCGGCTACGTTAAAAAAAAAAAATTGACTCATCTGGGGCTCGGAGAACCCGCATGTTATTGTCGATGCATCCACAGAGAGTGACAGATTGATTCGGATTGTGGGGTGGTGGCTTCATTGGACCATTTTCTTCGAAAATGAGGCTGAGAACAACGTTTCGGCCAACGGTGGCCGTTACAGGGCCATGTTAACCGATTTTTTTACTAAAATTGAAGACATGTATTTGGACGACCTCTGGTTCATGCAGGATGGCCCGCCATGCCACACAGCCCATGCCAAATCTTGTTATCAGCCTTCTTGGCGATGTTAATTGGCCGCCTCGGAGCTGCAATTTGACTCCTTTGGTCTTTTTTGTGTGGGAAACCGTAAAGGACCTATGTTATGCCAACAACCCGGAAATGATTTAAGCACTTATGACCAATATCATCCAAGCAATCCGTGAGCTACAGCCCGAAAGCATCAACAAGTTCTTGAAAAATTGAAGTGACAGAATGCGTTACTGCGAAGCTAGCCGAGGCAGCCACTTGAACGAAGTTGTGTTCCAAAATTAATGGGTCTTACTATTAAAGCCATAATAAATACATGGAAAACAATTTATTTTGTTCATTTTATTACATTTAAAACAAACATGCCCACTTAGTGGCCCGTATGGCCCGCGTGGCCCTTCACACAAGTTTTTTTTTTATATTAGTTTTGTCTTTGCGATGAGCCAAAATCAAAGAACGCCTGCAGAAAACAACAACACAAGCCGCACTCGTTCAGTGTTCAGCACATTTTCCAGCGAACTCTACAAAAACAAATGCATGCAAAGTCTGAATAAAAGAACGCACACTCGATGATGTCAGCTGATTGTTCCGTTACTTGTGTGTAGAGTAATTTTTCATGACATGTGATTTTATTGCATTGAAATTGTTTTTGAAGCGAAGCTTTCTACGCCTCGTTCTGCGATTTTCTAGAGTGAAATCAGAAAAAAAGACACTTTTTTCCGACACCTTTTTTCTTAGAATTGATATTGTTTTTTGCTTGCATCAATTGAACCAGAAAATGTTAAATTAAAAATAACTTCTTACCCGCTACAGGAATTGAACCCACTACTAATAGTTCTATCGTTTGTTGGTACTTTCCTCTAACCATTACGCTAAAACCCTTTCTTTCATAATTTTGTTGATTCAGTGATAAACATTAGCTACAGCTATGTTTCAGCAGATCACTATAATCTATTACAATACTTTAAGAAAGGATTGTGTGTTGGCTATTCTAGGACTGTGTATTGGCTAGCCAACCGACAAAAGTAGCAAACAAAACGAACTAGAGCAAAGATAGCTAAATTTACCGAGCTATGGTTTGAATCTTCGGTTTGTCCATGCGAACTAAAAGACCTAACGAACCAAAAGAACGAACGAACTAAAAGAACGAACGAACTAAAAGAAATATTCACTAAGGATTGTGTATTAGATGTTGTTTCTACTTCCTACTAAAGATCGTTATAAATATCGTTAAAAATAAACAACCTGTAAGTTGATTAAATTGTAACAAAATTAATGATTTTTGTATATTCATTCCCTACAACTGAAAAGGGGGCTTTAAGGGAGGGCCGAAGAGGGTTAATATATATAATATATATACTTTGTTTTTTTAAAGTTTTGAATTTAAAAATTATTTTAATCGAAAAAACGCTATTAAATTATCAAATCTATGAATTTGCGAAAATGCTTCGCTTCTCTCGTGTGTCCAGTGACGCACCTGTGTTTTTTGTTTTTTTAAGCATTGGTCCGCGCTTAAAATTTCTTGGGCCCCACTAATTTAAAACAACAAAAACGTGTATTTGGCCTACCCTGTATATATACTGTCTATATTTATCAATACTTCAATAAATCTTGAACAATACTGCCAAAATAATATTCGATTATCTTGCTTAATAATAGCGAAACAAATTAAACAAAAGTTGTTTATAAACTGATTGCTCTATAAACTTGGGAAATGTACATTGAATTCACTGTACATCAATGGGACTTACCAAATTTCAGTTGCCAGATACTAAAGATATTTCTGATATATATGAACTATTGAATTATTCTTAATTACGAACGAAACTAGTAAAAAGCTTTTTAGGCACTCTCTGTAAATAGTAGTCTGTAAGCTATGTATACTTTTTAAATTAATATTAAAGTCAGTCTTAACCAGGGACAGAAAATAACGATTATTTCCAAACCTTAAATAACAAAAAATCAACATGTTCCAAGTGTCGGAGCACATGTTGGATAACTTCAATATGCTGCTTAATGTATATTATATCTACATAAGAAATGATTTTTATTTTTTAAGTTTTCCCAATAAAAATTTAATTTAATTATTATTTACTGATTTTTATTTTATTCATCAAAAATAAAAGTTATTTTTTTTAATTTTATTTTTCTGTTCAAGAATAAGAGTTATTTTTTAGTTTTATTATTTTGCTAGGGGAGGGTTAATATTTACGACCTACCCCCATTACTTTTGCGAAAGGAAAATTTTTAACTTTGGGACCTATTCCCTCCGACCACTGCTTAGGGGGGACTTCCATAAAAATTTTATGATTTTTATATATTTATTTCCTACCTACAAAAAATTCCCACCTACTGGACAAATGATTCTTATTTTTGAGCGTAAAAAATAAAAATTGAGAAATAACTTTTGTTTCTGAACGAAAAAACTAAGGGAAAAAATAAAAATTTAAAAATAATTTTTATTCTTGAGGGAATTGAGGAACAATTTTTATTCTTGAGCGAAATAATAAAAAATCAAAAATAACTCTTTTTCTTGAACAGAAAAATAAAAATCAAAAAATAACTTTTATTTTTGATTTATAAAATAAAAATCGTAAGATCATTTTTATTGTTGAGCAATAAAATAAAAATCTAAAAATAATAATTAAACTTTGAGTTTTTGGATATCGCTTATAATGATTGCGATCGCAGGTCTTAACTGTGAACTCAACTAAACAGAATGTTTGACTTAAACATATTAATTTCAAATTAAGATGGTTATGTTTATTTGTTCTTATAAATATATGTATATTTATTAATCTTTAACTTTGCCCAAAGCCCATTTAACCCACAGAAACAATAACATTTTCGGATATTTGCAATTACCACGAATTTTCTTAAAGAAAAATTATATTTTACTAGATTATAAAACTACGGTCATAAATTTTTTTTCAATATGAGTATGTCTGCAAAATTTACGATCTTTTCATGAAATTACTTCTGCCCCTTTATTTGTTTGAACAAACATTTTGACTCATCCTAATTAAAAAAACATAAAAGAAAATTCTCATAGTGCTGAATATTAAACAATTCAACGCGTTAGAGTTAATGCATTTATCAGTGTGACCGAACTTGACCTCTTTTTTAGCCTAGAGCCACTGTAGTTAAGCGGCCATCTTTTGATGCCCAAAAGTGTCGACCGAACTTTACACAACTTTTTAATTGTCCATCCTAACCAAGAGAAAAAATTTAGCTCTAATGAAACTTGGTTATTATTTGTGGTTTAAACTTGTGTCTCAGAAATAAAAATGAAACTAACACTGGATATAATTTGACACTCTGGCAGACCGAAAAACATGTGCCAGCATTTTTATCATAAAAAAATGAAAAATAATTATAAGTTAACCAAAACTAAAACACAAAAAGAAAAATAGATTAAAAAAAAAATCAAGCATAAAAACAGCAGCGTAAAGCAAGGAGAGAAGCGATAAAGAGTTGAATTTAAAGTTTGGAACGCACAACATAAACATTTTCAGCTGACAGCAGACAAAAGAGGCGCTTGACATGAGGTCAACGGGAACTGAAAATGTGAATTGTTGGAATACTACCCAATGCAGCACGATCACACGCTCACACATACGCTCACACAACATATTCCAAAGCACAATTAACCGACTAGTTGTGTGTTTTAAATTTTATAAAAATTAAACACATTTTTGACAAAGCTTTTTTTTCATCTGCCTTTAGAAAGTGCGTTTATTTTTAATTATTTGGTTTTTATTTTAGGGGGGGACATTAAAGTAGCTGCCGATTAATTTTTAAAATGTGTTGACATGTGTTGGTGTGAGTTGCCATGTCTGTGTTGTTTTTAGTTAATACAGAGCTAAGCGTGACTGTATATCACGTCATCAGGCAGTAACAGCCGGCACTTGATCCACACGACTTTTTTCCCTTTTTCTTTTTTTTTTTCTCTCCAGTACATCGTATCTGCGTCTGTATTGCGCAGAATTCGTGGGTGGAACTTCTGCTCAAATGCTTGCTCATTCAAATTATCTCAAAATGAATGTGTTGTTCATTAACATTTAACCTAAGAATCGAAAGTTTTAAAATGCTCACGATTTTGACTGCGGAGTGAAAAATGTTATTTTGAAGTTAATAATTTTATATGCATAATTATTTGATGTTATAACTATTCCCCATCTAAATTAGTACAATTAGTGCCAATTGAATTTTTCATAGATGTAAGTTAGACATTGGTGGCGTCCGTGGCGTAGTTGGTTAAAGTGCGTGGCCGCTATGTCAACGAACCTGGAGACCCGGGTTCGAACCCCAGCACCGACAGAAAATTATTTGAATTAAAATAATATTCAGCCGCCACCTCTCTGCAGACAATGGGAAACCTCAGAGAGTAATCAAAATGCCATGTAAAGCTTCTTGAGAATAAGAACATTACGTTCATCGCCGTTCGGAGTCGGCGTTAAACCTGTAGGTCCAATTGTGTACAAACTTAATAACACGCACAACACAATTGATCATAAGAAGCTAGGTCAAAGTCCTTTCAAGGGCTGAAATGGCCAGTTATTTATTTATTTTTAAGTTAGACATTTTTACTCTTCCGTTGACACCAATATAGCTGGTAAGACATATAAGGTGCATTGTTTATGAAGTGAGCCATCCAAAATTTAAAAGTACTCCTATTTTGAAGAAATTTTCACCGAGCATAGTTCTTGTGGTTATACGCTCAATAACTTTTTACGGGGTATTTAATTTTTAAGTTTAGTGTGACAATGTAGAAGTAAACATGTCTATAGCTTTTTAACGAATTGACCGATTTTATCAAAGTAAACGTCAAATTAAAGATAACACAGTGTGACGACTAAAAAAGCACAACCAAACTTTATAGAAATTCTTAAAGAGGGACATGTTGTGAGTCCATCGCACTTGGTCTGACCTCTCAATGTCGTCACAATTTTTTTTAATTCGTTTTTAAAGTTGAAGGGTTCGATTTTTGTTGCTCCGACGTTCATCGAATTTTTACAGCTATTTGCCTTGTTAGAAATGAAAAACAAATTCCACTTCTTTTCAGTAGAATTTCACGTAGAATAAGCCTGTATAAAAATAAATACGATAAAATACAAAATAAAGCGTGTAGCGAAGCAAATTCCTTAATTTTTCTTTAATTTCATAAAAAAAAATAGTGTTTCAATAAATTTAAATGATATAATGCTGCATGAATGACATATTTTTTTCACAAGAATTTATTGCACGTAAAAATACCTTTTCATTGAAGCCAAAACCATCAATATCGGTTGAGAATTGGCAAAATGGTGGCAGTTTTAACTTTTTTTTTTTGTCATAAAACACTGTCTCCCATATATATGTTGCTATCGTACAAAGTGCTGTCATTTTGTCAAATCTTAACCGATTTTGGACATCTTTAGCTCATTGCAAAGAAAATATGATGAGTAACATACATCTAGAACATTGCAATAAGGATCTTTGAAAAATGTAAATGTTACTAAGGAACGAATAAACATTTTTTTTATTTTCAACAGAATTGATATATGAATGAATGTGTACGAGAGCATTAGACCGTAATGGAAAAAATTAAGCTGCACACCGTCTAATCTGAAGAATTTTTTTAAGAAAATTTCGAAAAAAAAAATTGTTTTTTCCTAAACGTTGAAGTCTTTCTTCATATCTTCGGCATTTACAGACATATCTTGTCCAAGTTTCTATTTCGAGGCGTCCAAATTTTTTGCTATAAAGGACATTGGGGTCGAGGATCTATTTCTAGTACTTACCAGATTTCAACTTTTACAACATGAATTAAAAAAATAAATGTCAAATCAAAAAAAGTCTTTTTGAGCCGCTGCCCAAGACCTTGAAGGCCCTCAATTCGATTTTAATTTGCATTTTTTTATCTTTTAAATAAAACACAGAACTTTATTAGTGGGTAAGCTTTTGCTAAAAAGTCACTTTAATTACTTTAATAAGCCACTTTTCACATATAAAAAAGTAGGGTAAGTTTACCTACCATATACTTTCTCGTGGGTAAGTGCTAGAACGGGGTGATTGATCTGAATGCCCTTTAGGGCAAAAAAATTGACTTCTCGAAATAAAAACATTTATATATCTTTCTTTAATGGAGTTTTCTTTTCTTGGCAAAAAATTCTGCCCTCTGAGAGTGCAGAATATTTTACATTTAGACCTACACTCAAAAAAATGTTGAACTGTTCTTAGTCGAGAAAAGATCAGAAAAACGTTACATTTTTTCAATGATGTTGTGTTGGCTGTACTGTTGCTTACTTTTGAGAACAATTTTTATAATATTTATTTTGTCATCCGTAAAAAAGCTCAAATTTTAATGAAATTTCAATGATAACATTTAATATTTTCCTAATATGTCACTTTTTTTGTTCACTCAGTCGGTAGCATTTTAGGGCAAAATTTAAAATCGTCGATCTTGAGAGTGAAAAATTCTGCATTTTTTCTACTTTCGAGGTCAACATTGTCGAGAAAAGAACTCGATTTAATTTACAAGTCAGACTTTTTTTGAAAAAAAAGCACATAAAGGGCAGAGTGCCTTCTTAAAGAGGGCAGAAAAAATGCAGAATTTTTTTGAGAAAAGTAAACGCCATAAGATAGGACTGTAAATACCGAAGATAAACTTAGATGCTCGATCATTTTTTTTCAAAATTTTCTTACAAAAATGTTTCAGATTATATGGTGTGCAGCGTACTTTTTTTACACACTCGTACACATTCATTCATATAAAAATTCTATTGAAAATAAAAATATTTTTATTCGTTCCATAGTAGCTTTTACATTTTTCAAAGATCTATATTGCAATGTTCTAGATACATGTTACTCATCAAATTTTCTTTCCAATGAGCTAAAGATGTCCAAAATCGGTTAATATTGGACAAAATGACAGCACTTTGTACGATAGCAACATATATATGGGAGACAGTGTTTTATGACAAAAAAAAAAGTTAAAACTGCCGCCATTTTGCCAATTCTCAACCGATATTGATGGTTTTGGCTTCAATGAAAAGGTATTTTTACGTGCAATAAATTCTTGTGAAAAAAGATGTCATTCATGCAGCATTATATCATTTAAATTTATAGAAACACTAATTTTTTTTATGAAATTAAAGAAAAATTAAGGAATTTTCTGCGCTACACGCTTTATTTTGTATTTTATCGTATTTATTTTTATACAGCCTTATTCTACGTGAAATTCTACTGAAAAGAAGTGGAATTTGTTTTTCATTGCCAACAAGGCAAATAGCTGTAAAAATTCGATGAACGTCGGCGCAACAAAAATCGAACCCTTCAACTTTAAAAACGAATTAAAAAAAATTGTGACGACATTGAGAGGTCAGACCAAGTGCGATGGACTCACAACATGTCCCTCTTTAAGAATTTCTATAAAGTTTGGTTGTGCTTTTATTTTTGGTCGATTTCGTCACACTGTGTATTAATGTACTTTTTAGCTCTTTTATATGAATTTAACAAAACAAGCTTATTTTTAATTGTTTTGAAAATAAAAAATAACTTTTTTTTTCGAAAAGAATTCCAACTACGATTTTTTTCCAATATTTTTAAAAAAATTATCAACTAATTTACTTAAAAATGATACACATTCACATCCAGTATGGTATCTCGTAGGGTTTTGAAGTTATGAGTGCTTATGCATGAAAAACTGCCAGTATTTAACTTTATAAAACAAAAACAAAAAGCTTAAAGTCACCCAGCTAGCATTTTCAATTGTGTTAGAAGCTTCTGTAAAATAAAAAATCTTTTTATTTATGATAAAAGAAAATCTTATAAGAGTCTAGTGAATATTTGTTTTAATATTAAGGATGAAATGGTGATGCACGAATGGTGCTGCACAACAATTCAAAAATAAGTTTTATTTCATTAATTTGTTTTTTATTTTTCCAAAAAATTTTACACAAATAGTCCTTTTTGTTATTTATAAAGGATTCTTATAATTCCTTATAATTCTTATAAAGGAGCTACAAATTACATTAATTATTTTTAATTTGACGTTTAATTTGGTAAAATCGGTCAATTCGTTAAAAACTAAAACTTAAAAATTTAACACCCTGTAAGAAGTTTTCCATTTATCTAGGCCTGAAAAAATTAACGCATTGAGTGTATAACCGCAAGAATTATGCACGGTAAAATTTCATCAAAATCGGAGTTCTTTCAAATTTTGGGTGGATCACTTCATAAATAATGCCTCATAAGTGAGTTTGGTGGCACAGGACTAAATTATTCTGTAATTCCAAGTCGAGAATCAGATTCTTCACTAAATTTCACATCAAAATATATGGTATTCTTAATTTTTTTTTTTTAATATCATATAAAAAACCGGGCCTTTTAACGGTTTTTCAAATTATTTCGTTTGCAACCGAGAGGCCCGCAGAAGCCCAACTTCAGCATTTCAATTTTAGCATTTTTTATGCAAATCTGATCCAGTCTAATAAACACCAATGATAACATACACATTATTACATGCATTATACCATCCATCACATGATAGATATCATTCCAAACCATACCAATTTCTTATATCGAGGCCATCATACCATACTATGGAATGATAATACCAAATTATCATGCCATATCAAACCATTATTACATAACAATGGGACAAATCCTCCGTTCTAAAGGCATCATACCATATCATCATACTAAAACAAATATATCATAGCCATCGTACGTTTTCCACTAAGACAAACTTATACTATATTCAACATACAATACCTTCATACCAAAACTCATACCACAATACTCATCCTACTATCTCATCATACAAAAATCACTATACAGAACTCATCATATAGCCAACTCATACCATACCATCATATCATTTCTACTATATCATACTCATCATACGATATTCAGCATATCATACTCAACATACCAAACTTACACGGAGAGAAAAAACTCAAACATTCTATGCTTGAATCAAGCATATAGGCTATCAGTTTACACTCCAGCGTTAATTTCTCAATTCAAGCATTAATTTGCTAGAATTGAGCAAATTTAAAACACATGATATTAAGAAAAAAATGCTTAATTCAAGAAAGATT
This sequence comes from Pherbina coryleti, assembly GCA_943735915.1. Classification (NCBI taxonomy): domain Eukaryota; kingdom Metazoa; phylum Arthropoda; class Insecta; order Diptera; family Sciomyzidae; genus Pherbina; species Pherbina coryleti. The sequence goes on along the minus strand of OX030950.1, from coordinate 18,667,586 downwards.
TGCTTAAAACTCAAGAATATTTTTTTCTATTAAATTAGTTGTTGCCTTCATTGTCTTCATGTCGTCTTGTTGAAAACATAACTACTTCACCTAAAGCTCAAAATTGTTTGAATATTTTTTTCTATATTCAAGACTAATATTTTCTTGAAGTGAGAATAATATGCTTCATTCAAGTAACAATTTGCTGAAAATTAGAATAATTTGCTTGGTTTGAGAAATTGATTTTCCTTGAATTGAGAACAATTTGCTTGATTCAAGTAAAGAATTTACTGAAAACAAGATTAATTTGCTTGATTCAAGTAAACAATTTTCTTAATACTAGAATGTTCTGCTTGATATTAGAAACTTAATTTTCTTATTATAATGAAAATCCTTCAGCAAAGATGTATGGATGATGTAAAGGATGTAGGATAACCGATCATAAAAACTACTCGAAATTACTAAATATATCTTGTATATGCTTACATTCTTCCAAGTAAAGTAAAAGATAAGACTCTGCGCCTTCGAACCATGCCATAGTTTGTCAATCCGCACAATGTAAACATGTTGTGAATTATAACCATGCCAATATAAGTTGAAGTGAGAAAAATTTGCTTGATTCAATTAAACAATTTGCTGAAAACTAAAATAATTTTCTGCGATTGCTTTAATTAAGAAAATATTTTCTTGATTCAAGTCTTGTTTCAGGATCTTTTTTTTTTAGACTAAACCAAGGCTCAGGGGATGCCCCCTATAAATGCGAAAGCATTGTGTTGATTCGAAAGAAAGGTGATAGTTAGTTGGAGGGTGGAAAGATGGAGTAGTGTCGGTGAAGATTAGTTTTAAATTTACATAGCTTTTGTTCGAAGATTTAAGATTACTAGTATCGCCTGTGGCCGAAATTCGGCCATATAAAAATAAATTTTTTTTTTTTAATTTATATTGAAAAATGTTTGGCAAAGTTAAAAAACATTATGTAGATTGATAAATACTTAGGGTAATATAATGAATGAAATTAAAATTAACTATTATTGAAGTGAAGTGAATCAAGGATTATTTATGTCAAGATTATTTATGTTTATGTCTTCTAGATTGGTAATAATAAATTTTCCAAAATAGTTCCACTTCACAAGGAATTTTATTCAAATCAAGTTTGAAATTTTAATTGCATTGAAATAAAATTCGAAATAAATATGAAAAACATATGTTTTTCCATAAACATTTGAAATCACTTTTACTTTCCAAATGAATTCGCCACCAGTTCTCTAGCTGAGAAGAGAACACTGTGTGAGCGGCAAACTGCAAAAATAAAAAAGTATATTTTGGAGTCAAGTGGCGAGCTTTCTTTTTCTTCTCTTTGTGCGGATCGTTTATATCATGATTGAATTAAAAAGGTTGTCTCGGAGCTAATCGTACTCAGTTCCCACAATTGTCAAAAATCAATGAAAAACAACAACAACAACTTGATCGGCTTGACATGTTATCAATTTTCGCTTCCAGAATTTGTATGAGCTGTCAACTACGATTTGACATTTATGGGCACTCGCTCTCACCCTAGCGACAACCTTATTTATTCAACCATGATTTATATCAGGAGTACGCAAAAGGCCCATGAACGTGGGAACTCCTTTCAATGAAAAAAGCTTTTCAGTCGAGTTGCGGATTTATTACACTGAATAAAATAATATTTATTTGAAATCAAAGCGCAATGATGAACACTCGTCACAAAATACGATCAGATTAAAAAAATTATCTTAATCGGTTGAGAAACATGGGAGAAAATTGTTTCTAACTGTTTTGCCTACGCCTATATATAAATAGATGATAAAAACTTCGATCAATTGGATTGTACAGAACCAAGATAAAATCGATTTTAGATATATCACCAACGTTTGTTTAAGTAGGTGCGATGAGCATATTTAATAGGGGTATTCACTGGTAGATGCGAATTGCAAGAATGCGAAAATGCAAGATATTTTTCGCTCTAACGCGTGAATATCAGAACGCGTGAAGATATTAAAATCGCTCCCATCAGAATAGACCTGTAATACAACCTTTGTCAGTAGATATATGAGTATCCATACCAAAAGTGGTTTTAATATGTTCTCTCTCATTTCTGGACTTATAGCCTAGTCTTAACCCTCATTTTGGCTCCAATCTTTTACTACATTATCTGGCACTATTTACATTTGTAAATATTTTGTTGGCATTAATAAAGATAAACAGAAACTCAAAATTTACATTATTTTTTAGGTGGAAAATATGTATTAACACCTTCTAAGTCCAATTCCGGAAAAATTTCACTCCGTTCTCAAGTGGTTTAGAAGTTATAGGGTTCGCAAGTTGGGAAAATGGGCCTGGAAAGGTCGTGTTTTTTTTTTAAATTTCCAACAAAATCTAGCATTATGGGTATCTATTTTCTGCAACCTATTCAAAAAGTTATTAACCATTGAAATCCATGCATTACTTCTTACGATATAGCGTTTTACATATTATGCACACTTGACGGTCCAGCCCTTTACGAAATAACCAAAATGTATGTATGAAGATCAAATTAAAAAAATTATTAGTTGAAATGAATAAAAAAAACAAATTTCAACAAAAAATATACTTTTTTTCATGAAATTAGCACTTCCAGCTACAATATCAAAACATGACATATTGGTATAAAAAATCGCGCTGTTTCCACACAACTTCAATTGTTCCTTTTTTTTGATATATTCTGTAAGGGGGTTTTTGCACTTTGTGTATTTTTTGCATTTCAAAAGCACACTGCGTTGACAACTGTTTTTCACGGTTTCGTTTATTTTTCTCCCGAAACACCATAGACACCAAAATAGCCTTTAAAATACAAAATATTTACATACATATGTAAATAGTGCCAAACTACGTTATAAAAATAAAAAATGTTCAAAAAGTATCAGAAAATTCTAAAATAAAAAACAACTTTTGCCATTTTCAGAAAGAAAACGAAAAAATAGCCACAGAGTCCAAGCCATATTCATATCGAATAAAAAAGAAAGGAGTTATGGCAAATTTAAAATTGGGATATTTTCAAATGTAAATAGTGCCAAAGTGAGGGTTAAGAGGTTACAGTTTACAAAGTTATGTACATTTTAACATATTGGATAGAAATAAATAGCTCTTTAATAAATGAACTTTTCCCTAAGAGACAGTTTGAATCCCCTAAAACTCCTCACACATAAAGCTTGGGTTCAAAATTAAATGTATTTCTTTACTTTTAATAAAAACAAAATAGCAATAACTGTGCACAAAACCCACACGTGCTCGTCTTAAATCTGTCTGTAGAAAAATTAACGCTTGAGTGGCTTTTTTATCAATACGTCTGAAGAGAATCGTTAAACTCAAAAATGAGTTCATGATGCCTACAACTGTCTTGTCTTGTTTTGATTTTTGCAGCACTTGTTATCTTTGCATAAATTAAAATCAGCCCGATTGCATGCTTAACGCTGGAATTTTAAATGTTAAATGTACCATTAACTTTATTGTAATAGTTTTGGAAATTTTTTCGTATTTAACTTTAGCATTTAGGTTTAATATTTATGTTGCATATGTCAGGGACTGAGAGTTGAAATAAAAAATTAACATATTTAGGGTTTATGTTCTCTAAGCTGTTATTTACCCTTTTCGATAAAATTTCACTTTCATATTTAGAAGACATCTTTTTTAACACATTTCGACATTGACACAAATTTATTTAAATTAAAACATGTTTATGTATGTAAGCAGTTGTGTATTTAGGTCAAACTGAATTTTTACAACTAAAAAAACTTAATTGAGTTTAAACAAGATATTATAAATTCTAGTTCCGGCCATTTACAGAATGCGATTTTTTTGAAATATTTACTCAAGCAAACAAGATGGTTTTATTGCTTTTTCCAAAATTAATTATTAAGTTTAGCAAAAACTTCCGCTTCCATGTGGTTAAAGCTGCAACTGACAACTGTACTGTTCAAGGACAAAACTACAAAAAGTCAATTTAACTTACGTCGATGTTGATTAATATACCAGAAAAAATTTTTGGGAAAAATTTTAGTTCGTTTGGGAATTAATTTTAAATTGTGAGTAGAGTAGGACTTCAGCCCGAATTAAGCTACGAGGGGTGTCTTTTAAGTATTGCGCCTAGGCTAGACTAAGCATTGCCAGACTATTGCATACATTTTCTATCATAAGCGTACTCAAATCGTTTTGGTGTATGTGCGCTTATTGTGTTGTTCACAGTGGTTTGCACATTGTATTTAAGCAAAAAAATTCAATTGATGCGTGAACATTTTCGGGTGATGATTTTTACGATTTTCGACGTGGATTGGCAAGAAAAGAATGCATCGATCAACTTAGTTCGGCTTTTGGTGATGAAGCACCACACCCAGTGACTGTAAAACGCTGGTTCAATGAGTTTGAGCGTGATCATTGCTGAACGATAGGCGTGCTGAACAAACGAAGATTCCCTCTATGTAAGACTGGAACTAAAAAATTTTTGTTTTTTTAACCCTTTCGACCCCAAATTTTTGCAAAATTGTATGTCTTCACGCCCCTGCGCTTGGGTCGTAGAGAGAGTTGCTGGTAAGCAACCTTGGGTCATAGTGTCATAAGTAAATTCAAAGATAGAATTTTTTATATGAAAAATATTTTATTTGAGTTTATTACTAAGTACTGCTAAGTTTGGAATGACAAAAAACAATTTTTGTGGTGTAGAAGGTAGAAGTGGTCTGTAACAGTGAATTTGCAATGTTAGCTAGAATTTAATCAATGTTTTTCATTATATTCAAGCAAATTAGAATGCTTCCTGTAAAGAAGTCGAGCATTTGTAACTGATGTGCCTAGATATCAGTAAAAAACTCGAATGTACCACTTATGTATATTTCCTCTCCAGCACATTTTACTTTAATATCGTTTTTCTGATGACGATATAAATTTGTTTGATCCTTTCTATCAATAACCTCAGTATCGAAGAAGTCGGTAAAATAACATTCTCTACAGGAAACTTCTTTTCCAAACACTTTTTGAAACTTCAAATGACTTACATCTCCACCTTAGAAAATTTATGTTGATTTTTTTTCGATATTACTGGCAATTTCCACTCCTTCAGTCATTTGTTCAGCCACTTCTCCAACAAAATACTCCAAGAGTCCAACTTCAATGTTCTCTCTTCTTTCTACAACATTGTTTCGCAAAGCGTGTATAGCGGAACACTGGTGTACCGTAGTCATCAAATGGTGTGCCGCGGAAAAAATGTCAAGGTTTTGTGAAGATAATACACCTAAAAATTAAGGGATTTGTTACTAGGGCTTCTGAAAAACACCATATTAAAAATGTCCTTTTTTTACAGATGGAAGCACTGATGATGAAGTCTCTGCCTGATGAATTGTTGTGTGTCCTACAAAAAGTTGTTAAAATTGTCAATTACATCAAGTCGCGACCGCTGAACTCTCGTCTATTTAATGTAGTGTGTCCGAAAATGGCACCCAGATTACACCCAGAAGTTTTTAGAGCCCCACGGTTCAGATTTTGCTTCTTTGTTAAAAAAAGAATAGGCCGGAACACATAGAAAGCATGCATGCATCGATGCTTTTGAAGCATCATTTTTGGAACACATAGCAGGCATTTAAAACATATGTTGTCTGGCAAAATTGGTTTGTTTGTTATTGGTTTGGTTTGTTGTTTACCTGTCAATACCTTGATGGTTGATAAAACTTGAAAGTTTGCCCACTTCAAGGCGCGCTGCTTTGCATGAGCGTCATCCCATAAACTTTCTTGTTTTCAACTTCAACGTCAGATGCTTTAATGCGTGCATGCCTTCTATGTTCCGGCCTAATGGGTAGTAAAACTCGCATATTTGGCGGACATATTCGGTCATTTAAATGAGCTCAACAGAAAAATCCAAGGCAGGAATTCTAATCTTTTAAAGTCTAAAATCTACGTACAGAATCAACAATACCTTCTAAATTAGTCAATATAGTCGAGACATCTCCTTCATCATCTTCACTTTCCTCATCTTCAGATTGATCCCAATCTCACCAACTTCTCACATGCGGCATCATAACCAAAACATAATATTTTATATCCACTATAGCCCAATGTTGCCCACAGCAATAAGCTGATTAGCGAAAATTTCACTTCACTCTTCCAAAGATAGTAGGAACAGTAACAGTAAATTTTGCATCATTTATTTTGCTTATGATTCTCAAAAAACTAACCCATCAACATTACATAAGTTAAGAAAAGAGTTGGCTGTGTCGTGGACACACCCGTAGTTTTTGACGTGACGAAGTTTCTTGTTGTTGTTGTTGCTCTTGTTGTTGTTGTTATTGTTGGTGTTGATGTTGATGTTGATGTTGGTGTTGTTATTGATGATGTTGATGTTGATGGTGATGTTGATATTGATGTTGATTTGATGTTGATTTGATGTTGATGTTGATGTTGATGTTGATGTTGATGTTGATGTTGATGTTGATGTTGATGTTGATGTTGATGTTGATGTTGATGTTGATGTTGATGTTGATGTTGATGTTGATGTTGATGTTGATGTTGATGTTGATGTTGATGTTGATGTTGATGTTGATGTTGATGTTGGTGTTGTTATTGATGATGTTGATGTTGATGGTGATGTTGATATTGATGTTGATTTGATGTTGATGTTGATGTTGATGTTGATGTTGATGTCGATGTTGATTTTGATGTTGATGTTGATGTTGATGTTGATGTTGATGTTGATGTTGATGTTGATGTTGATGTTGATGTTGATGTTGATGTGAATGTTGATGTTGATGTTGATGTTGATGTTGATTTTGATGTTGATGTTGATGTTGATGTGGATGTTGATGTTGATGTTGATGTTGATGTTGATGTTGATTTTGATGTTGATGTTGATGTTGATTTTGATTTTGATGTTGATGTTGATGTTGATGTTGATGTTGATGTTGATGTTGATGTTGATGTTGATGTTGATGTTGATGTTGATGTTGATGTTGATGTTGATGTTGATGTTGATGTTGATGTTGATGTTGATGTTGATGTTGATGTTGATGTTGATGTTGATGTTGATGTTGATGTTGATGTTGATGTTGATGTTGATGTTGATGTTGATGTTGATGTTGATGTTGATGTTGATGTTGATGTTGATGTTGATGTTGATGTTGATGTTGATGTTGATGTTGATGTTGATGTTGATGTTGATGTTGATGTTGATGTTGATGTTGATGTTGATGATGTTGTTGTTGTTGTTGTTGTTGTTGTTGTTGTTGTTGTTGTTGTTGTTATTGTTGTTGATGTTGTTGTTTTGGTTGTTGTTGATGTTGATGTTGATGTTGATGTTGATGTTGATGTTGGTGTTGATATTGATGTTGATGTTGATGTTGATGTTGATGTTGGTGTATGTTGATGTTGATGTTGATGTTGGTGTTGATGTTGGTGTTGGTGTTGGTGTTGGTGTTGGTGTTGGTGTTGGTGTTGATGTTCATGTTGATGTTGATGTTGATGTTGATGTTGATGTTGATGTTGATGTTGATGTTGATGTTGATGTTGATGTTGATGTTGATGTTGATGTTGATGTTGATGTTGATGTTGATGTTGATGTTGATGTTGATGTTGATGTTGATGTTGATGTTGATGTTGATGTTGATGTTGATGTTGATGTTGATGTTGATGTTGATGTTGATGTTGGTGTTGTTATTGGTGATGTTGATGTTGATGGTGATGTTGATATTGATGTTGATTTGATGTTGATTTGATGTTGATGTTGATGTTGATGTTGATGTTGATGTTGATGTTGATGTTGATGTTGATGTTGATGTTGGTATTGGTGTTGGTGTTGGTGTTGTTGTTGGTGTTGGTGTTGTTGTTGGTGTTGGTGTTGTTGTTGGTGTTGGTGTTGGTGTTGGTGTTGGTGTTGGTGTATTTATTGTTTTTTTTTTCATTTGTTTCTCCAATGGTTGTGCCCTTCCTTGGTGTATTAACTTAGCCTTAGCTGCATGTAATTTATCCAGCAAAAGTGATGCATATGCGTCACATAAGGCGGTTCCCTGAGGGGCTTCATGACGCCGTCAATTTTTTTTTTTTTTGTTATTTTTATCATGTGCTCAAAGTACTCACCTTCATTTTCGTTCCATAAAATTTACCGTTACGCCAGTAATCACAGAGTTAAAATTCCATGCAACGTTTTTTCATGGTTGTAGTATCTTTACTGCATTATGTGGTTGCCATCTTGAATATAGGACGATAAGAATTTTTTGTGTATTTTAGTTGTGAGGTTTAATGCCACTTCTATGCTGTCGTAAAACAAGATTCACCGCAGCACTTCTTCTGAGTGAGTAATAATTCCATGCAACGATATTACATTTCTGTTATACAAGCTGCTGTATTTATGACCTGGTGACGTCAAAAATTTGTTTTTTATTTTTGTCGTAAGACCAAGTATAAATCCTTCATTTTGCTTTTTAAACATTTTTCGTAGTTTACATACTCACCGAGTAAAAATTCAATGCAACGCCGCTGCATGAATGTTGCATTGTCGATCTTTGAGCGGCTCTCTCTGTGTCCCCATGACGTCAGGAATTTTTTGTATAATTTTGTTGTGAGGGCTTAGAGCAGGTCTTTGTTGGTGTATCATATTTTTAAAACTGGAAGTAATACAAAAACTTGGCGAGTAATAATTATATGTAACAAATTTTCAGTTGCGTTGCTTAAGCAGCTCCCACCGCGTCCTGATGACGTTATGAATTTTAACGTAGAATACGTTATACGGGGGTGTTAATCTGGAGCACAAAATTTTGAGAAAATGTTTGTCACTTTCATTATAAGTTTTTAATACTTTATGCATGCATTGAAGAAAATGCAAGTATGGTCGTAACATATTTAATATGTCTTCTTTTGATTTGTATTTAAATAATCATATTGCTACATATAATTTTTTTGATTCTATAAGTAAATCAAAATTTAACTCCTTCAAATTTTGTATTAATTTTCATATGCTTTGTATTTTATGTATTATAACAGAACCAGTGTGAGAAAGAGAAGAAGTATAATGACCAAGTAGCGAACGACAACCATGATAAATACAACCATGATTTTTGTTTGTCTTTTCTTTTAATATCGAAGACATGCTCCATATGCGCCCTTTGCAGCATTTTTTTATGCGGCGGCCATTGTAAATCCATAGGAATTCTTAATTTTTGTACAGATTTTCTATAGTTCAGACACAAACCTTACAATCATAAAGCCTAGTATGCTGTAGAAACGAAAATTTCTTGGCATATAATTCTACACCCGAAATATTAGTGTAGAGTCAAAAATGTTTGTGTGGAGAAAAAAGCAACTACAGTACGACCTAGCTCAATGCAACTAATAGAAATTCGGCCAGTTGACGTAGTTAATGTTGAAGAAACGCAATTAAACTTCTAAACATAAAGCTTTATAGCTCTGAATCCTAGATATTGTGGTTTTATGTATTAAGATATGCACTTTGTTTCCTTAAATATTGTTTTAAGAGATTTTTCGTACATCAAAAATGTATTTTACAAGAAAAGAAGAACTCAAAGTAAATAATATAAAAGTTTATGGAAGTGTACGCAAATGGAAGTTGCGATAATTGTGCATTTTTTTTTTAAGTTGCGTTTACTGAGTCAACAATGTAAATTTTTGAGTATTGCGATTATCGAGTGTTGCGTAAAGCGAGGTCGAACTGTTTTCTTATTGAAATGTCAAATTTCTGGTGCCAATTAAATGCCCGGACTTATAATCGACAGCGAAATTTTGACATTTCAACTCTCCACATGGTTGTTCTACTTGCTAGCATTGAACAAATTTTTCACCTCTACAGCGTACTAAGTAGCGAAAAAAAATTCCGCTGCCTTTTCGCTGTCAAAAACTCAATGCATTCCATATGGAAAGTTTCTTTCCGCTTCTACAGCATACTGGGCTTAAGCAGAAAATGAAAAAATGTTTATGAATAACAATGTTAGCAAGGTTGCATAGAAGCTGCGTAAAGCCTTAAACAGTGCGTAACTAAACAAGCGTTTAAAGGTTGTTTAAGGGAATCTATTGAATAAGGCTGTTAATGACTAACGTATTCTACGTCTGACCTAAGCGCCCGTGTTATCTAACACAGGCTTGAGTTTTTTGTTTTGTTTTTATAATAAAGTCAACAAATCAACCTTTACGGTCGCAAAATTTTCTTAATCATAGCTCTTATACTCAGCGAGTAACAATTCAATGCAACGCCGATGAATTGTGAAAAAATGCATTTTTCAACTTTTTTGGAAACCTGCGCGGTAAAACGTAACTTCGTCACTTAAAAAATATTGTTCGTAGCTTTAAGTATAAGACGACAAATATGTAAAATTCCTCTCAGGCAACATTGGGGTTGAAAGCGTTAATGAAAGTGTCTTAACATAGATGTAAAAATTAGTGAGAAATTGTGAATTAATTGGTTTTAGAATTTTCTTTTAAAGTGTCCAAAAATTCTTTATTAAAATCCCAAAATTAAATATTAAGGGTCCGTAATTTAGGTGAAACCCCTTCGCTACCGCATTACATAGAAATCATGTTCATCTTTGGAATATTTTTATTGCAACAATAAATAAGCGAGTTATTAACAACATCCTTTCGTCTACGGTAGAAACTTGATTTATTCGAAGCAGTTAATTTTTTCCCGGAAACTCATTTTATTTAAAAAGTTCCCATAATTTGTTGATGCATTTTTCTAGCAAAACTATGCAAGCTCTCAAATTATTTAAATCCCCGAAACACACCCAGAACAAAACCTCTAAAAAGCTTAATAGACTCCATTTAGATAAAAACCTATTAATCACACAAAAAACTAATGTATTCTCCTTAACATTTCAGATAAGAGTCGACATTGTGGTGACAAGCCGTAGTTATAGATACTTTTAAGCTTTCATCGAATACAGAATTACACAAGCTCAACATGGCACACGACAACAAACAATACTCCATCGATATCAATAATTGTGGATTTGTCGACCCGCAGGTAAGAAAATGAAATCAATCATTTATGAAACCTGATCGAGTTGATCGTAATGGCAACAACTACTCTAGCACTTAAGCAGCTTTACTCCATATTGATTGAGGTAATGTTTTTTTTACCATCAACATAGATACAACTGTCAGCTGCCTTGGCCAAAGGGAGCCTACGTGAGTTTCGCATCGCACTCGATATGGGCGCCGAGCCCACTTTGCAGGATGATCGACACATGAGCATTTTCGAGAAGGCGCTGCAAAAGCACGGATGCGCTGATTTTGTGGAAGAATGCTTAAGGCGTGGTTGCAGTGCAAACTATGTGAGTATTTTCCTATGAGTATAAACTGTGTTTTTATTTTCAATCTCCCCATTTCCTAGATCAATCATCATCTAAAAAAAGCTGCCATAAACTTTGCAGCGGACTCTCGCGATCCACAGATACTCACAGTGCTACTGCGTCATCGTGGCATTCAGATCGATTATAAGTATGCACAGCTGACAGCACTCAACTCGCTGGCTAAGAGTTTAACTCCCGAAAATGTTGGTGACGTTGCCGCCTGTATTAAGCTGTTGTTGAACTATGGCGCCTCGCCAAATATACCAGATCAGCGTGAAATGACATCACTCCACTACGTGCTGCGTAACCGCAAACTGGATGAGACTAAAAAGCGTCAGTTGGTGCTCTTATTCCTCGACTACGCCGCTGACTTAGACGTTGACAGCTATCGTGATGGTGAAGTACGCAGCCTATTGGAAACGGAATACCCCGATTTAAAACTACCACCTCAGCGCCCTACCACAACTGAGGTCAGTCTCAACAATCTGATGATGCATCTGCGCAGCGGCGATGAGGAGAAGTTCCTGCAGCAGTTCCAGGAATACCAGCTGAACGTGTCTGGCAAAGATAATCTGGTTAATGCAACACAAGAAGAAAACATGCAACTGCTCGTAGAGACTGTGATCCGTGGTCTTCACAATGCCTTTGATGCCGTTATTGAAACGGGTATCAATATCAATCTGCTATATAATGGCAACTCAGTGATTGAAGTGGCCACTGTTTGGGGTAACTGGTCAGCATTGAACAAGCTGCTGGATCATGCGGATCTCAAGTTGCGTACACAGGATCAACTGCTGATCACTATTATCAAGAAGCTAGATGAGCCAGTTCTCAACAGCTACTGTGACTTCACGAAATGTTTCTTTATTCTACTCGACTCCAAGCATGTCAATGTCAACGAGTCTGATCCGAGTGGTTCAACACCTTTACACTACGCCGTCAAGTATCGCAACCGTAGAGCTATTCAAGAGCTGCTCAAACGAGGTGCCTACATTGGCAAAAAAAGCGCCTTTAACGATTTGCCCATCGATGGTATACAACCGGATCTACTCGAGGAACATTTCGACTCGTGCATTAGCGACAATGGTCTGAAGGCGGGTGACGAAAGCTACGAGATTCTGATGAACTACAAGAACCTCATATCACATCAGCAATCAAATACCTCCTCCGCAGCAGCCAAGTCTCAGGCTGCCTCGCATCAACTACGTGAAGAAATGGCACCGATCACTTTCCTGACCGAATCAAAGGAACATCGACATCTACTACAACATCCTTTGATCACCAGTTTCCTCTTTCTAAAGTGGCATCGCCTATCTGTAATATTTTACATTAACTTTCTGCTTTACGCGCTCTTTACAATCTCCATTATTGTGCACACGATCCTAAAATTTCGCGAGAGCGAGCATGCAGCACTCACCACTCTCTTCGGTTTGATCGCCTGGATTGGCATCGCTTATATAATAGCACGCGAGGTCCTGCAATTTATTATGTCACCCGCGATGTACTTTCGGTCACCCATCAACTATATGGAAATCGCGTTGATTGTGCTTGCATCCGTCACGTGCAGTGAACAAAGCTACGATCGTGAGACCCAGCGTATTGTCGCGGTCTTTACGATTCTTCTAGTAGCTCTCGAGCTGTGCATGTTGGTCGGTTCGCTACCCGTTCTCTCCATTTCGACACACATGCTTATGTTGCGTGAGGTCTCGACAAGTTTCCTGAAGAGTTTTACGCTCTACTCGATCTTTGTGATCACCTTCAGCTTGTGTTTCTTCATACTTTTCGGTAAAGCAGAAATAGAAGTGGACGAGAGCACTGGATCTCCAGCACCAGATGATAGCGGAGAGTTCAACAAGTTCTCAAATCCTTATGCCGCCGTTATAAAGACAATCGTCATGCTCACAGGGGAATTTGACGCCGGCGACATTGAATTTGACTCGCTCTACTCATATTTGCTGTTCCTGCTGTTCGTCGTTTTCATGTCCATTGTGCTGTTCAATTTGCTTAATGGCTTGGCCGTAAGCGACACCCAGGTGAGCTTGTGTTTTTGGCTGCCTTCTATTCCTCCCACCTAAAAACTATTTTACTTACTCATTCTCAGGCCATCAAAGCTCAAGCCGAGCTCAACGGTTCCATATGTCGCGCCAATTTGCTGACGCGCTACGAAGAGGTACTAACTGGTCGTTCGGGACGCGCTACTTTCATCGTACAACACGAACCATTCCGCACCATATGTCGTCGGCTCATGAATCTCTATCCCAACTATATAGCCGGACGTCAAATCGCCATACTGCCCAACGACCGTAATAAGGTTCTGATTCCCGTAGCTAATTCATATGAAATGAAGGATGTACTGGAACGCGGAGAGGTGAGCAACAGCAAAGGAACTGCTTTGTTGCCATTTAGCTACAACGACGATGAGAGCCAGAAAAAGCTTCTCGATCCACCTGTACAGTTTTTTTCCTGCTGTTGCTCCTGCATTACCGGTCGTTGTTCCGAGATGGACATCCGCACCGTTAAGCTAGCCATGAATATCATCGAGCAGAAGACTGTAGCACAACGCGAACGCCAACGACTGAAGAATACCGAGCAACGTCTGCAGAGCATCGAGGAAAAATTAGGCAAAATGTTTGAGCTGCTTCAGGATATGCAACGGAAGTGAATTCAACCGTGGTTTTAGCTTTAATTGATTTGCATTTAACTTAAGAGTATTTTGTGTTTCTTACTGAAAACCGTGAACTGTTCCCGAGTATTTTTGATTTTAATCTTGTTTTGTTTTTTATTGTATACCTATTTATACTGGTTAAATATATTGTATACTTATTTAATAATTTTAAAAATAAAACTTTTAAAAACATCTTCAATACTTTTTCAGAATTTCTAAGACGAATCCAGAGAATAAAGAATAATTTTAGAAAATTTGGTGGAGTTGGGTTTGTTGCCAGCAGAAGTATTGAATAATATTTTTACAAATATGTAACTGATAGATGGGAAAGAGAAGTAAATCACATATCAAACACCCTAAATGATCCTTTATCTGTTTGGGTGATCCTTTATTCCTATAACTTCGCTAATACGAAAGTTATGGTAAGACAGTAAAGGTTAATTCTTTGAACTCATGACAAAACAAAAATAACACCATTAATGACGTCAACGTAAGCAACTAAACTACAACAAAGAATTTATGTTTCATTTTGATTTCTGTGTATTCTTCTATGCGTTTGACGTTTTGTCAAAACAGCTGTAATGAAACATGTGTCATAGCTTATCCATGTTCTATGCGCTGCTATGCATACGAGACTAATTAGACCATTAAACTTGAGGACTCGAGCAGTTGAGCATATTGAAAAATTAGACAGCTTTGAAATAGTGATGCAACATTTCTGAGTTGTTATACCAATTACTCGACTTTTTATTTGTACTCATAAATAAAATTATATAAATATTTTGTTTGATGCAAACAAATTTTCTTTATTTATGCTTAGAAATTAACATGAGCTAATCTGAGCCAAATATATAATTGGGTACTAGGTATTTTGTACAAAATATTTTGTACATCACTAATTGTCAATTTTTAAATTGTTATTGTATTCACTTACAGATGGATGGCAAAAATAAAATCAATCTATTCCATTATTGATAATTTTCGCTTTAACACTTCGGAATGTTTATATTAAGTTTATAAAATTTTTTCGTTTGCTTCCCTATAACAATAACAATAACAATAATTTCCTAATCAAAAGTGTGGTGTGTTCACGAAAACCTAACTCCACAAGTCCTCAACTGCACTTTCAAGTGCACTTATGGTGAATACCCCTATTGTTTATTTATACTACATATAAGTAATTGAAATGTATTGTAGAGATTTCTTTTTGAACTTTTTCTTTTGAAGTGAAACTTCTTTAGACGCGATGGGGAGTAAAACCGATGAATCAATTCGCCGATGAGACACTTCGTCGTTAAACGCTTCGGCGTGTTTTTCACATAGTGTTACGCAGAATTAAATAATTATAATATAATATGGACACAGTAGCATTTCAACTTTGTGGTTCATACATTGAGTAAATTTGTAAAAATTCGCCGCATATGGAGCATGTCTTTGATATTCATATTGAAAACATCAACTTAAACAAAAAGACAAACATTGACTGCTGCTTAGTAACAGAGTTGTAATGCAAAACATTTAAAAGTAACTCATGGTCCAATAAGTCTTGAGACTAACTACTAGGTGGCATCTCTAACGAAATATCGATAAAATATTTCGATAGTTCCAAACTTCAAACAATACGTGCAAAAATTTCATGACAATCTAACGTTTAGTTCAGAAGTTGCAGTTGATATTTTCAAAATAATGGATCCCAAGCAATTCCGTGTGTTGATTTATGATTGTTTTTTGATGGAAAAACATACCGTCCAAGCTGAGCTTCGAATGGCTTCGAAAGTGTTATTCGAACTCTGCTCCGTCAAAAGCAACCTTTTGCCGAGTTTAAACTTGGTCGTACAGACACAAATGATGCTGAACATTCAGGACGACCAAATGAGGCAGTTGTTCCACAAAACATAAAAAAAACACAGGTGCGTCACTGGACACACGAGAGAAGCGAAGCATTTTCGCAATTTGAAAGATTTGAGAATTTTATGCCTTTTTTCGATTAAAATAATAGTGGTTATTGTGTATTGGCTAATGGTTATTGTAGGAGATGAAGGCTTGTAGCCAATACAATTCCTATAAATAGATTATTTTGATCTACTGCAACATAGCTTTAGTTAATTCTTGATATAAAATCAGCAATATTTACCAACAAAGGGTTTTGGTTCGATGGCTTAAGCTTTAAACTATCAGTCGACGGGCATGAGTTCAATTCCTGCAGCGGGCAAGAAATTATTTTTAATTTAACATTTTCTGGTTCAATTGATGCAAGCAAAAAACAATATCAATTCTAAGAAAAAAGGTGTCGGAAAAAAGTGTCGTTTTTTCTGATTTCACTCTAGCAAATCGCAGAACGAGGCGTAAAAAGCTTCGCTTCAAAAAAGGGCACAAAATGGTATTGGCCGACCGTAAAGTGGTGCGCGAGCTAGCTGAGGCTCAGAAGATATCGAAAGGCAGTGTGGGAACAATATTACAGGAACATTTGTCGATGAGACAGCTGCTTTCCAAATGGGTGCCGCGTTTTCTCACACCGGACCAAAAACAACAACGCGGCGATGATTCGGGGAGCTGCTTGGCACTGTTTACAAAGAATAAACATGCATTTTTGCGTCGGTATGTTACAATGGATCCACCATTACACACCGGAATCAAAACGATCGTCAGATGAGTGGAGAGCAACCGATGAAAGCAGGCCAAAGCGACCAAACACAAAAACACAACAGTCGGCTGGAAAGGTTATGGCATCTGTATACTAGGATGCGCATGGAATTTTGTTCGTCGACTATCTCGAAAAGGGAAAAACAATCCACAGCGATTATTATATAGCGTTGGACCATGTGTTATATTTCAACTTTTGTGCAGTAATTTCAGAAAATCGAAACGAGTACTGTACAACATTCGGCTAGTTACACATTCTTTGATTAACCGCAAAAGTGCAGATTGCAGTAATGCCTGTTTAAAAAAACAGTGTGTTCCCCAAGAAACAAAGAGTACACAGAGTATATTTCTGTGTTGCATTTATTTTTCTTATATCTTTATGTTTTTCATACAAATTTCTACATATCACATAGTTTTATAATACAGTATGACGGCATAGAATGATAAGATGGTATGATGTTATGGTATGGTGGTATGATGATCTTGGAATGATGATATGGTATGGTATGGTACGATATGATATGGTATGGTATGGTATGATGGGTTTGGTGTGATTGTATGACTCTGAAGTTGTTCTTATTTGTCTTATTAACATTAAACTTTTCGAAATTGTATAAAAACAGATTTAATTTACTCTTGCCATTATATGAAATGGGACTTTTTTAGTAAGACTATATTATAGAGTAAATCAATTAACCACTTAAAAATCAAATTTTTTGGGTTAAAGTTTCACTTCAAATGGGTTAAAGTGGTGGCTACACATATATTTTATTTTTTTTTCGTATTATCTTATACATGTATGTAATATTTTTAGTTTATTTTAAAAAAACAAAATTACTTAATTCTTTTTAACATTTCGAAAAATCTGAAAATACTTCCATATTTTATTTTTAATTCCATCTTTTGTTTTACCGCTTAAATTTTAGAGCGGTAACACTACTCGTTTTTATCAAATTTATATCTTAAGATAAACAACAACATTAATTTTCAATGATTTTTATACACAACTCCTGGCAACACAGTCTCCGGCCTAAAGTCAAACAACTACAACACATTCTTCGCAACAACAGTAAGTAGAACGAGAACCGCCATCCTCACAAGGAAAGGCATCCATACCTATTTAATGTCTCATTACAGCACTGACGATCTCACAGTCGTGACACTAGAGGGCGACGAAGACAAGAAAATCCTTGTCGCGTCATGCTACATGGCTCACGACAAACCCGCACCACCGTATGAGCTTCGCACGATGGTAGAAACAACCGAAGCAAAGAAGCAGACATTTGTCATCGGAGCAGACGCCATTGCACATCACACAGTATGGGGGAGCCCAGACACCAATGATCGAGATGAGTCCATGCTAAACTTTATTTTACAAACTAACATTAACATAGCAAACACAGGCGACGAACACACATACGTAGGTCCCTCGTCGTCTAATGTCCTAGACTTAACGTTAACCTCTTGTAATAACACTCTGGACACAGATTGGAGGGTACTAAAACAAGACTCCTTCTCAGACCACAAATATATAAGCTTTAATATTAGCTTCAAATATACCCCATCTCAAAAAATCTTTAGGAACCCCGCTAATGCTAACTGGAAACAGTTCAAAAGCTTAGTTGAGTCCAGGATCTCAGAACTCAGATCTCATAGAGGAAAGACGCGACCTAAGAGATTTCTTTAAGCTAGCAAAAATAGCTGAACAAGAAGAAATATGGGGGGAATACAAAGACAAACTAAAACTTTTCAAGAAGAACGTACGCAGAGTAAAATGGATACCTTGGAAGAACTTCTGCTCTAGCATAGAGAACACTACTGACACAGCAAGGCTTAGGAAGCTACTCTCGAAGCAGCCTTCCGTCCAAAGCCAGCTACGCAATGATAATGGCGACTGGACAGAGAGCAAGCAGGAATCACTTGAGGTGCTTCTGAATGCGCACTTTCCAGGCTGTACCGAAACGTCGACCACAAAAACAACACAGTCATGGAGGAGTAATCCACTGCAGATTCCACACGACGTAATAACGAACGACAAAATCCAGTGGGCAATAAACTCATTCTCAAGATACAAATCTCCTGGACTGGACGGGATAGTCCCAGCCATGCTGCAAACGACCAAATCAAGAGTCGTCCCATGGCTCGAAACCGTATTCAAAGGCTGTATTAGGCTAAATTATGTACCCGTTGTCTGGAGGACAGCAAGAGTTGTATTCCTGCCGAAATCAGGGGCCGAATCGCCGCATCCGTGAACGTAACGGCTTTCGTATGAGAAAAAAATAATCGTATGAGAATCTCATGAGATTTATATCGTATCTCATGAGATTCTCATACGATTAATTTTTTCTCATACGAAAGCCGTTACGTTCACGGATGCGGCGATTCGGCCCCAGGTAGAAGCAGCCACTTGTATCCGAGAGACTACAGGCCCATAAGCCTAACGTATTTTCTACTAAAAACACTCGAAAAACTGATAGACCTGCACTTGAGGAATGGTGCGAACCGATCCGTGCTAGCATCAAATCAGCACACTTATACGAAAGGGAAATCTGTGGAGACAGCGCTACACTCCCTAGTAGTGCCCATAGAAAAAGCCCTACACCATAAAGAATACGCACTAGGCGCATTCTTAGACATCTCTGCAGCATTCAATAATGTCTCAACAAATGCAATACTCAAGGGACTTCGCGCAATAGATACACCACCAGCAATCGAGCACTGGATAAACAATTTACTAAATTGCAGAATGGTCCAAGCTGAGTGAGGTACAACAGCCATGGAAAGGGAAGCACCCAGAGGAACACCCCAAGGAGGGGTTCTCTCTCCCCTACTATGGAACCTAGTTGCGAACGAACTACTCAAATACTTTGAAGGCAAAGCCCCAAGGATAACAGAGTATGCAGACGACATAAGCATTATAATTGTGGGGAAATGTCTACCAACAATAAGCTCTATAATGGAAAGAACACTCAAAGAGGTACTCAGATAGACTAACTCAGTCGGTCTAAGTATTAATGCTGAGAAAACCGTTCTGGTGCTGTTTACAAAACGATACAAGATACCGCCGTGGACACCGCCAAAAATAAATAACACACACCTCAGCCCGAAAACTCACACAAAATACCTAGGGGTAGTCTTAGACAGTAAGCTGACATGGAGACTCAATGTAAACGAGAGAGTGAAAAAGGCCAATAATGCTCTATACGCATCCAAGAAGATGCTAGGCAGTACCTGTGGCCTCTCACCCTCTCTGATGCATTGGATCTACATATCGGTAGTTCGTCCCATTCTACTCCATGGAATCATAGTGTGGTGGCCGGCAGTAAACAAATCAACATACCTCAAAACGTTTTAGAAATCCCAACGACAGGCAGCGATCTGTATAACGGCGGCGTTGAAGACAACTCCAACTAAGGCCCTAGAAACCATTCTAAGTATGGACCCCCTGGACATACACGCTAAACTAATAGCCGGAAAAACGGCACAACGCCTTATAGCGGCTGATAACATACAGAATCAGAACTTCGGACACTGTACAATCTTTAAAGATTTGTCCAGTCTCACGGACTATATGATCCCCCGCATAACCACCAGATCAAAAGTACCAACTCTCGTAGGACCGAACGACTGGTGCAATGGAATTAAACAAACAGCAGTAAACATATTTACTGACGGCTCAAAAATGCGCACAGGGGTGGGAGCGGCAGTGTACTGTGCAGAGCCCGACATAAGGCAGCCGTACAAACTGCCGGACCACTGCAGCATCTTCCAAGCAGAGGTATTTGCTATAAGGAAGGCCGCAGAATTAGCCCTCGGAATTAACACTCATCACTCTCGAATCAACATATTTGTAGACAGCCAAGCGGCGATTAAATCCATGAGTTCCGATACCATCAAATCCAGAAATGCCCTGGCGAGCAGGGAAGCACTAGACGCTCTTCCCGACAGAAAGGAAGTGCGTATCTACTGGGTTCCAAGCCACCAGGGCATCGAAGGCAACGAGATGGCAGACGAACTAGCAAAGGAGGGCGCCGGGCTGGGAGCAGAGCTCACTGAGCATATACTCATCCCACTACAAGAACTATACAGCAACCTAGAAAAACGATCCGCACTAACAGCGAGTCGCAAGTGGAAAGACACGGCAACCTGCAAAATTGCCAGAACCAAGTGCGAGGCACGCTGCGAAAAACGAACTACATACAACCTTGCACACCCACGGAGTGTCTGCAGAACACTAGTAGGTATTCTTACTGGCCACTGCACGGTGGGAGCCCACGCAAAGAAGATGGGCATCACCATGGATGAAAGCTGCAGGAAGTGTATGGAACCAGGCACCGTAGAGACCCTGAAACACCTACTATGCACATGCCCCGCTATACTCAGATCAAGACATAAACTCTTAGGCTCTCCGACGTTCTTGTCACTAAAATAAGTATACAAAACCCCACTTGAATCCCTTCTAAAATTCGTGAACACGACGCAAATCTTTAATGAATTCTCCTGACCCACGCAGCCTCCACCTAACCGGTACCACTAAGGACCTGTATGGTCTATGTGAGACTTCTACGAGAGGCGACCGGTCTAACCTAACCTAACCTATGCACAACTCCTGCACTAGCTCGGCCATGACTTGACGGTGTTGGTTTGGAATTTTATAAATAAGACATGGAAATAAAAATAGAATTATTCAAGACTACTATCTTTTACTGGAAATTAATTTTAAGATAAAAGCATGCATGAAATTATAAGAAATTTAATACTTCAAAATAAGAAAACAGCATGCAAGAAATTATAAGAAATTAAATAATAATATTTAATAAAATAGAAGAAATTCTAAGTAATTACAAAACGCAATAGATTTATTAATTATATAATTGAAATACATAAAATATAATAGAAAAGCAAAACACAAGGCTATAACAAATCAAACAAATTATTAACGAACGCCCTGAAAAGTCTGCCACCTTCAGAAATTGAATGCGCCTTTGAAGTTGTGTTTTAGGTTTGACAACTAAAATATCGCAATTGTGATACTTTCAATCAAAAGTCCGCCAAATCAGCGGACTAAGTAAACTCGATTGTCTTATTTTTCCAATAAGAAATGCATTTATTTATGTTTATTTCTCATTGGATTCACTTTTTACACTTTACTTCCTACATTTATATAAAAAATAACAACTTTGTTTTCAAAAAACATTAATAATAGTGTAATACTTACTTATGAATGAAATCAGCTTATTAATTCAAAAATTTTGAGCGATTAAAATTACTTTTTTTATTTATTTTTTAGAAATTTAAAAACTTTTTATTCACTTTGTTTCTTTAACCCTTCGTTACATGACTTTTTCTCCCTGTGTATAAAAATGTTTTGTGCCTTTATTTATTTAGAATGTACAAACGAAATTTGTTTTTGGTTTAGAGAATGTATAAACGAAATTTGGATGATCTGCAATGTATAGGAGTGAAGTTACGCAACATTGCATATATGCAATTTCATTCAGGCAAGCAATAAAAATTATATGATGGTTTCAATATTAATTTTTATTAATTTATATTTTATATATTTGAAATTAAGTTATTTGCTTTTAATAACTTAAGCTAAGATATATTTCACAGCTTTTTTAAATTGTTTTAAATTTAATTTAAATTAAAAATTTTAAACAAAGGAAAGTAAAAAGCGCTGATCTCAAGGATTTTGTTTCTTAATTTGAAGCTCATTGTATAATAATTTATTAAATAAGTAGATAAAACGTTATTCATCATTCACCGTTTAAAACAATTTCTATTTTGATTATCCATGAAATCAAAGGTACGTTAACATCATCATGGTAGGCTATATATTCCACAGACTCTCCTCGAGATTTCTTCATTAATATTGGAACACTCGGTAGTTTTGAGTTCGGTGAATCTGCTTTGAAGTCTGCTTCGGCGGATTATACCCAATGAATGTATTCCCCTTTTGGCTAGTTCAAACGTTAGTGGTAGTGTTGATATAATAATTATCATCAAAAACTATGTAATTCATATGAGAAGTACTTTCCGTAAAAGTCTAATATTATAACAATATGTGCACAAGCTCTAAGATCCTTTTCTTTCGTTGTGACGAAGACAGGAGCTGTTCTCTTGGCCCAAGTTATTTCAAAATTATAGTTATATCCAAAAATACCAGCCAAAACGAAAAATTTGAAAACCCATTTGTGTGGGTTCTGTTGGAGATATTGTATCATATATAAGGGACAGTTGTCCTCCACAAATTGTTAGTCATATATGAAACAATATCTCCCAATGAAGCCCCACAAATGAGTGTTCAAATTTTTCATTTGGCTTTCATTATGACGGATAGGCAATTTTCATATAGAATCGACTTAAATTGTTTCTGCAAATGGTCTACTAACTAATGGTTGATCATATATAAAAAACTCGAAATATTTCAAGGGTCCTCCCAAATTTAACATATGATCCGGTAATTTATCTGTGCCTTTAAAATCAGTATTCATATGTGGAATAAAATCTGTGATCACTAAGAATAACAGCATAACTCAAAATATCGTAAATATGGGATGTTTTATTTTCCTTACTTCGTCTATTTTCCGGTAAAAAATCGATCTGGTATTTGTGCAAAATGAAAGGACATTCATGTATCTACAAGTTCCTTGTTCGATTGTTCCATTATCTTCCAGGAAACAGACAAGGTAAAGAAAATAAAACATACCGTATTTACGATATGCTTATTCATACCGTATTTTGAGTTATGCTGTTAGTCCTTGTAACCACAGAAATGTTGTTCTTTCCCAACAGGGCGAGTGTATATCTCTTTCAATTTTAAATAATGTTTTTTTCAACTTCAGAATGTTCTTCCTCTGAATTTTCTCTACTATGTATCCTGATCTTCATGATCATTATCATCATTTTCACTTAATTTATCCTCGCTACTTTCCCATGAATCGAAATTTTTCGAATTTTATCGTCAGTAAGCGCCCTAAAAAAGATTTTAGCTTTAAATATAATTAAATGCATATAATCTACATCTGCATTGTAACATATATCTGCAGTGTAACTTCAAAATATGTCAAATGCATGATATTGCATATTTGCAATTAAACCTTTTATTTTATGAAAGTAAAGTTATATTACACAAAAATTTTAGCAAGCTTGAAGAAAATTAACTTAAATTCTAGAACGTTACTAACATTTGAACGATTTTTTGATATTTTTTGTATAATTATTAAAAATATTCACTTATTTTGTCTACGTATAAGACAGACCTTGTTCGAATCAATACAAATTAAACAAATTAAATCACCAATTTGACAAAAAAATATCTAAATTTATTTTTAAATAAATTCCGGTTAGGAATATTTACAGGGTGTGTATGCTACATTTCTTAGAAGTCAACATTGTACAAGGTGGCGCAAAAGTAATCCTCCTAATCAGAAAATGCTATAAATTTTGCGATTGGCCTCTAATGTCAGTTCTGTTTTGACATTTGTGTAGTAAACACATGCGAAATACACGTTAATAAACAATGTTACGCTACACTGCTCCAGAACGCGGAATATTGCTGACTATTTATTTGACCAATATTTTCATCAAAAATAATTATGAGTGATGAAGCCCATTTCCATCATAGCGGGTACGTAAATAAGCAAAATTTACGCTTCTGGGGCACTGAAAATCCGCGTGTAACCCACGAAGAGCCATTACACCCGCTCAAAGTCACTGTATGGTGTGCTGTTTTCGCTGGAGGAGTCATCGGACCTTTTTTCTTCGAAAACGTCGCGGGCCAAACGGTTACTGTGAATGGTGAGCGCTACAGAGCAATGATCAACGAGTTATTTTTGCCGCAACTTGATGAATTGGGATTGGAAAACATGTGGTTCCAACAGGACGGTGCAACGGCACACAGTGCACGTGCCACAACCGATATGGTGAAGGATGCATTTCCCGGGCGCCTAATCTCCCGATTTGGCGATTTGCACTGGCCAGCAAGATCGCCTGATTTGACCGCTCCAGACTTCTTTTTGTGGGGCTTTTTGAAGTCGCAGGTTTATGTCAACAAGCCTCAGACTCTTGCAGCTCTTAAAGACAATATCCGTCAAGAATGTGAGGACCTATCGCCGGAAGTTTTGGCCGAAGTGATGGAAAATGTCATAAAAAGGGCTCAAATGACAATCAACTGTGGCGGTGGCCATTTACATGACATCATATTCTCGACTTGATGTAAAAAAAATTGAAAGACCAAATAAAAATAATCCACAAGAAGAATCAAAGTTTTTCATTTTTTTTTTTAAATTACAGCCAAAAAACATCGGAAGGTTATTTTTGCGCCACCTTGTATGTTCGTTGGCAAGACAATGCAGAGGTTACCGTAGCAAGCAACCACGAAGGTATAAAGCCAGAGGTTGAAGTCAAAACGTGGAGCAAAACAAGTCATTCAAAAGAGAAAATTTTGCAACCAAAATTAGTCTACAAATATAATCAAGGAATGGGTGGCATCGACTTGCACGATAACGCCGAGAGGAAATGGATAATGTGGATAAATTCCCTTGGGGCAGCAGTGTCAAATGCTTGGAAGTTGCAATGCATGGTCAAAAATTATGCTGAACCCCATTCACGGCAAATGTCACAACATGAGTTTCGCTCTTCCGTTGCCAGAGCCTTGCTAATCTGCACAGAAAATAGCAATTCGCCTGTGGAGCCAAATATGAATGCTCCTGAATTTCAGTACCCGAAGGAGCTATACCGCGTCAACGAAAAAAAATCACATCGTAGCGTCATTGCCAGATAAAAAGACTTCGCTGTAAACAATGTCACAAAACACGTCGTTTTCAATGCAAAAAATGCAATGTTACTTATCATCAAAATAATTGTTTTGAAAAATACCATAATACTTTAGAATAAGAATTAAAAAATATTTTATGTCTACAAATATAGAATTAAAAAAAAAAAAAAAACAAATTAGTATTTGCAGTGCAAAAAGTTACTTTTTACTTGAACAGATACTAAACACATTGTATTGAAGTTTCCACATCAGGCCAACGTTGCTTTAAAGCAGTGATCATCAAAGCCTATTTTCGCGGGCATTTGAGCTTTTGTGCTTAAAAGCTTTCTTAAAGGCGGCCTCGGTAGTCGAGTTGATAGCGTGCTCGACTGCCACCCCAGAGGTCCCGGGTTCGATTCCCAGCCAGGCCATGGTCCTTCGCTTTAAACCTTTCTAAATTTTCTATTCTCATTTCTAATCAACTGAAATTAAAAATTCATCAATATTTACAACATGAAGTTGTACTTGATGGTAGAGAAGTTTGTGGATGAGATTGCCTTATAACTTAAATTGACATTAGCTCGGGCATAACATGACCGATGTTGGTTTTTAATTGTTAAAGAGCTTGGAGTATATTGATGCAAACACGATCTTTTGCGTAGCCCACAAATTGCCTAATTGCTACTGTTGTGTTGCCTGTGGCCACATCAGAGAACTGCAATGAGTATCCGATAGAAATCGGATACTCGAATCATACTCGAGTTACTTGTTGTTCTCTACCCTATCCGTACTCAATAAAATATGTACAATACTTATAATCATTCCACTCATTAGCATATTTTCGGGTATAAGTACATACTTATACCCGAGCGCGGCGTGACCCGAACCACTCAGACTCGTATTTAATGAGTGCGTCGAGTCAGAGTCTTGAAAAGGCGCTATATCCGAGTATTTTCGGGTATATTTTGAGTGTACTCTGAGTACTGCTTTTTCTCTGCCAACGTCTCTAAGCGACAATAAGTAAAAGCTAACGCTCGCATATTTTGTTTGAGTTTTATGCTGCAAATTTGTTGTTGATATTTTATTTCGTTGTTAGTGTTAGTGTTTCGTTGTTAATGGTTTCGTTAGATAAAAACAAAAACAACACAAAGCACTGCATAAACAAAAAGAAAAAACAACACAAGACGAACACGTGTTTTTCTGTTTCTAACTAAGTGCTCAGGAAAAAGAAGCACATAGCAAATACAAAAAAACTCAATCATTCTCACTGCTACGCTCTGCTGCGCTCTGCTTTATATCGGTGGCAGAATTACCCGAGTGATTTGAGTATTTGTGTCGAACCCGAGTGTTTGGGTAAGTAGAATAAGTATCAACAAGACGACAACAACCATAAGTATTAATGAACCGAAAAACCCGAACTTTACCCGATCCGACTCGTGATTTAGGATACTCATATTCATTTGAGCCGCCGCATTGCAGCTTCGTATAAGTGAGTATGAGTCGGGTTGCGTGCGATATGGGTTGAGTAGGTTTTTGTACTTATTTTTTTCGGATATACTTAGAGTCACAAAAAAGCTACCCGTTGCAGATCACTGGGCCACATCTTATTGAAACCTCATACCGTTCAGATCCATATCTTCAATTTTAGGCCAAAAAAATCTATGAACATAGGGCCGCAGCGCTTATAATTAACTATAACGGTTGCTCCTTTATCGATTTCAAAAAAATGCGGACCAATGACACCACCAGACCAGAATACACACCAGATAGTCCATTTTTGCGTGGAATGCAATGGCTTCTCCACAATCGCTTGGCGATTTTCAGAACCCCATATACTACAATTTTGCTTATTCACGTACCCACCTAACGTGAAATAGGCCTCATGCTGAAGAAAATTTGGTTCGAAAAATCAGCATTTAACAAAACTAAACAATTAACAATTTTAACGCATAGTTTTATGGTAAAAAGTTCCATAGTGTAAAATGCCAAACCTTTAACTAACATAAAAGGAGTTTGGACGACATGAACATTTGACAGCTGCCAAATTCCAGGTCTGCACTTTCCTAAACCCTCAATTTATAGAAATTTACTCACATCTTTATGAGGTTGAAATCAATACAACTAAGCCCAAGACATTAAAACACTCAGTTTTTTTTTTTACACATTCATAAACGGTAAGTATTTATTTTGTTTATTGTTATTAAATGTTTTTGTTTTTTTTTTCAATCTTATAGATATGCGTAACATTTTACATAAGTAGTTTCAAATACAAAATAATGTCTATATATGTAGTTTTTTATTCAATATAAGCTCTAGGCATTCAACTTTTATGCAAAATTCAAAATTTGTTAAAAAATCTCTAAGATTTTACTTGTAACTTACGGCATTATTTCAGTTTTACACCAAAAACATTGTATCAAATACTGGTGTATTTAGCCAAAAGCTTTCAAAATCACTTATTTGGTAAGACATGCCTTAACTTCGCAAAAAATAAAAGCCCACATAAAGCTACATACAAAAACGCTTTTCTTTATATTAACTTGTTTTTTTCTAACCTATTCTTATTAAGTTTTTCATTAAGCTTTCCTGCAGCTTTACAAAATATATATTATTTTTACAAAAAATATCACCTTTATCAAAAAAATCTTTGTATTGTTGTTATTCTTATTTCTGGGTTTTTTTTTTTCTTTTCTTTTCTCTTGTTTTCTAGCAAAAACTGTTGCAAATGCTCGTATCTGCAAATCAAGCCCTGTAGCGTTAATAAAATTTCAGATAACCCTGCAATCCTTCTAATTAACACAGTTTTTCACCACGTTCCAGCAAGCAATGCTTCAATTTGTATCTGCTATGTTTTCTTTTTTTTTAATTTTTATTTTATTAGTTTTGCAACGACTCGCAGCATACTTTGTTATTGTGTAGTTGTTGTTGTTGTTGTTACTGTAAGGACGTGCCTACTTATCAACAACTATGACGTGACATTCGAAGATATCATGTGACAGCAGCCAACCTAGTAAATAGCAAAAAAATTATGCCCCCTTCCCGAATTGTGCCAGCTTATGTCATCGTGCACGAATGCCTCTTCAGCGAGAATTTGTGCGTTGGGCTCTTGTGATGCTTAGCTGCTGTTGTATAAGAGGGTAATGATTGGCGTCTTCGTCTAACGGCCGGACTCAGATTATAACGAATGTTGGCCTGCACTAGCAGCTCTTTGAACACATCCATAATCCCGATATTATCCTTGGCCGAACACTCGACATAACCGCATTTCCAATCCTCACAAACGACCATTTCGGTAACGCCGTGCTCTACGCGACGTTCTGTATCATCCAGATCGGTTTTGTTACCAACAACAACAATGGGGACTTTTAGGCCACGAGCATTAATTATCTGCGAATAAGAGAGAAAAAAACAGCGGTTAAAAAAATGTCATGATATATTTCATGTGGCATAGCGTGTGTCATGAGATATTTTTTTTGTTTTTTGTACGGTTAATGAGTTTGTTACGAGTTCGGTTAAAAGTAAAATAAAGTAAAATAAAAGTGTTAAAAGTAAAATAAATAAAAAAAAATAATTTGCTATTTCAGCTTATTAAGAAATTTTTGGAGTTTTTTCTAAATATATCTGCTGGTTTCATTCTCTAATCTATAGCTTTACAATTGGAAAGAATTGAATGACTTTCAAGATATTTGAAATTTTTATATTTTTTATAATTCATCTTAAAATATGAATTTAGTTTAAAAAACCAAATTATAATTAGAAAATGTTCATTACTATCTATTACCTAAAATTCTTAATTAAGTGAGGGGGGTTTTTTTAAGAGATAAATTTTCTTTCAAACAAAATTATAAAAAAATTAATAAAATTGTCAATATTTTAACTTTATTAATTCGCAAATTTTATGGCATTTAGTGTTTGAACACAATTTAGGGCATATGGCATCCGCGATAGCGTCTTATGAAGACCATCCTGTCGTGACCATGCATGAGTGTTCGATTTTGCGCAACTTTTTTTAGCATAGCCGGCCTTTCCAGTGACTTGACCAGTCACTTAATATACACCTCCAAAAAGTAGTCTAACGGAGTCAAATCATATGACCTAGACGACCAATTGACAGGACCATTTATTGATATGATTCTGTCACCAAACGTCCGAATATAGTGACGGTTTCATGCGCTGTATGGCTTGTTGCACCTCTCTGCTGGAACCATTTAGCACTTAGACGATTGATATTTACATGTGGTACCAAAAAAAATACAGCAGTTTCGACTATGTCGTAACACAAGACGTAGAGTTATATAATACTTAAATTGATTGTTAAAGAAACAATCGAGTTATACACTTCTTATTGATACTAAAACATAGAAAAAGTTGGTACAATTTTTTCAACTTGTTTGTTGGGTGGTTTTATGTGGTAGATTTCGCATTCAATGGCTTAAAACTTTTAGCTTGCATTTAAAATAACAATTATGAAACCATGCCGATGACCCGCCCGCCCCCGCCAAAATGAAACCCTCCTCTCTAACAATTTAATAACTATTATAAATCCATGCCGCATCCGCGCCTTCGCTGACGCTTTTTCTAAACGGAAATCGGTAGTGCTCGATTCTGTTAAAAAAGCATGCCCCTCAAAATTAATTTTTCTGTTAAAAACAACATTTTGTTAAAAACAACTGCCGTGTAGAACAACAATCCCCAAAAGTATGCTTTTTTTTAATTATAACCCTACGCTAATTATCTACGCTGCGCTAGATGGCGCTGTCTTCACCGTTGAAAAAACCGGAAACCGTCGATAAATAGGTAGCAAACTTAAACAAGAACCGTGCGCACAGCAAACAAAAACGTCAAATGTTGTCTTTATATTTCAAGCGAGGATCAAGCAGACCAACAAGTGCTAACATCCGCATTGTACAGTCAGTACTTTAGGCACACCAAAGGCTCAAATTGTGACATAAAAACCGCCGCCTGATCACTATCAACCGCCCTACTTACCTCCAAGAGTGACGTATTCTACGTCAAAAACGCGAATCAATTGCCTGAAGCGCTCACCATTTCTGGATGTAAGGAAGCCTTGGGAGTCTATTCAGAATTTTTCTCAATCCTAATACGGCAATTTTCTTATTTATGTACCCTTTGAGACAGAAATGTGCCTCATCAATGGTCTGATGGCTTCAATTCATGCACCAGTTCGATTAATACTGGCATAGGTCAAAGTCTTTCCTCAAAATCTTCCACGTAGTGGGCGGACAAAGGCCGACTTGTTGAGAACGGTCGAATTTATCGAATTGATAAATTTGGGGCCTCGGCCTTACCTAAGCAGCGGCGATGGATGAATTTTGTGCATAATATAAAAGTAAACGCAGACGTAAATCGATTCCATTGTATTGTATATAACACATGTGTTATACACAATGGGCGATATACACCTGCTCAGATGGGCAATTATGCGGAGCGTAATGGGTGTGAAGTTCTCCGTAAGTTTTCCGAAGAGAACGCGAATTTGGAAATAAATGTCCATGATGTATAAACGTTATTCCGATGTTAGTCTGTGCATGGTAATTTGCCAAATTATACTGAACATAAATATCAAACACAGGTGTTTACTTTGACAACTGGATTGACAGCTATTGCTCTAGGAAATTCTATACCTCTAAGAAAAAACACCCGATATTATCCAAGGAAGAAAGCTTCTTGTAGAGATAGTTAGAGAAGGCAACGAAAGTTCTCACAATTTCATCAAAGTAAGAGCATCATGAAAATAAATTTTTTGAGTTTAAAACGCATTTGGAAAGGGAAAAATGTGTTTGTGTATGTGTACAGGTTGGGCCAAATACAAGTTTTTTTTTTAAATGCAAGAAAATTATCAAAATTAAACTTTTTCCATGTATTACGGTTTTATTAGTTAGAGCAAAAAAAAACAAAAAAAAAATAAATAACTGGCCATTTCAGCCCTTGAAAGGACTTTGACCGAGCTTCTTATGATCAATTTTGTTGTGCGTGTTATTACGTTTGTACACAATTGACCGAGAAACGGACCTACAGGTTTAACGCCGACTCCGAACGGCGATGAACGGAATGTTCTTATTTTAAGAGCAAACAAATTATTTATATTATAAGTAAGAGCAAACATTCCCATTAATTATGCCTTAAGTGCTTGAGTCGTTTCCGGATTGTTGGCACAACATCGGTCCATCAGGGTTCCCCACAAAAAAAAGTCCAAAGGGGTCAAATCGCAGCTCCGAGGCGGTCAATTGATATCGCCAAGACGGCTGATAACACGATTTGGGAATTTGGTGCGCAGAAGATCGATTGTGGCATGGCGCGCCATCCTGCATGAACCAGAGGTCATTCAAATTCATGTCTCCAATTTCAGTAAAAAAAAAGTCGGTTAACATGGCTCTCTAACTCCCACCGTTGACCGAAACGTTGTTCCCAAAACTCCCAAAACTCCGTCGCACCAAACTGTCACACTCTGTGGATGCATCGGCTTCTCGACAATAACGTGCGGGTTTTCCAAACTCCAGATGCAGCAATTTTGTTTCTTAACGTAGCCACCGATATGAAAATGCGCCTCGTCAGACTGTTTGGGCTACACAGCACTCATTTTGGAAATAAGTTTCCAATATTTCCCAACGTTGTTCAAGCGTAAAGCGACTTCTTTCTTTCCGCGGAGGTATAATACTGACATTATGTCAACATTTCGAGCGGGAAACTGCTGTCTGTGTCAAAATAACTTATGATTTTAAACGAAACCACTAGATGGCCCACCCTCTAGACGTAAATATCTCAATCTCAAATATCAAATCTTAGTTATTATGCTTTTTGGTGATAATATGTCACATTCGCAGGACAAAAACGGTATCTTCAGAGTTGTTCAGGTTTTCTTTGCCTACAATTGTGTCTTAAATTATTTGTCAAAATTCGAAACTATTTTAAAGATATGGACCAAAAATGGTAAAAAAGGAAGGTACTTTTCGGAGTTTTGCGATTTTTAGGGTTCGATGCAATTTGTTCGGGTCAGTTCGTTCTATACATTTTGTATCCTACACGCAAAGAAAAAAAACGTTTATCGCCAGTTTGCCGCAAACGAACTTCCTTTGTCGTGCTTGAAATCGTTATTTGCAAACGTTCCAACAGTTGTCATAATAACAGTTCAGTTGCGAGAAACGCGTCATATAGTTGCAGGAAATTAATTTCGTTTGTCATAAACGCGAGTGATTTTTAAATTGCAGCAATTGAAAACTTCGTTTTTCCCAACTGAAAATTTTGTTTATTTTTCCCTTCGTTGTATAAACATAACGCTTATAGTTTAGAGTTACTTTTTGGACAAATTGTTACTATATAAAGAAATTGGTAGTTTGCTTAATACGCGGACGGAGATAGCAACGGAGGTGCAATCCATAAGAAGACGGACGGACATAATGAGAAAGATTATAAATATAATAATAAATAATAATGACCGAAATAGCTTGCGGAATATATATAAGATATATTTTTCAGTTGTGAGAACTGAATATTCGTTTGCGGCAAATACAGCTCACAAACGAAGTACATATAGTTGGTGAATTTTTCAGTTGTGGTAAACGAAAAATTTCTTTGCGTGTAGTCTATGACTAAAACTTTTCTGTATTGGGTGGGAAGCTGTTTTTCATCAACAATGTTTCCTTAACATTTTTTTCGTCAAGAGGGTCAGTTTTGGGTCCTCTCTTTTTCCCTCAGCTTACACTAATTGGTATTGTCACTATGTTGTGATGTCAAAAAAGGCATGTGTGACAAATAATAGAACTCTGTCCTGGAATGATGATATTCATTTCGATGTTATTGGAAGGTATACGGTATGCTCCGTATGCTCAGAACAACCCAGTGCTTTATATCGCTCAATATTCGGCCTTTACTTGCCAAAATTTATCTTGTCCCAACTTTAGTTTATGAATGTGAAATTTTTACTGGCTATGACAGTTCTGATAAACAAAAATTATTTCTTCTTTACAATAATATGTATGTGCCCAAAAAACCACTCACAAAAAAAGAAAACTCACTAACCCACTCAATTTTTCACGTGGGTGTATGTTCGTCATGCTGTCCTCGTATACAATCAATCATCAATTATAATACCACTTTCAACGTCCTGAATATTACGCTTATTTAATCAAGCGAATTAAAAAAATGATCTCTCCTTAATAGTTATTAAAATATTTCGTAAATAAAATAATTAATTGAAGTGCAACGCTAATTCTGGCTACATGCATCCCTGGCCTAAATTACGAACAAATTGTTGGCAATAAATCAACAAAAACACCGACAACAAGCAGAGCAGCGGAAATGCTTGCAAGCAAACACCCTCAATACAATTAACCGTACGAAAAAATGCACTGAAGCGTGCAAAAGTGAAATAAAAAAGAATAAAAAAAAAAAACGCCAGCTTCATAAAAGCTTTTATAGGCATAATGGCGCCGGCAGTACATGTTGTAGCCAACCATTGAACTTACCTCACTGCGTAATCGCTCGATTTCGTTCCATGACTCCACATCGTCCACAGCATAGACAAGTATGAATGCACCCGCTGTAGATATCGAAAGTGTTCGCATAGCGGGAAACTCAAAGGCGCCGGAAGTGTCAAGTATGTCAAGCGTCAGCGCGGAGCCATCGGGCAGATCGTATTCGCCGCGATGCAGTTCCTCGACCGTCTGTTTGTAGCGCGGCAAAAATTTGTCGTAGAGAAATTGCGAAATGATGCAGGTTTTGCCGACGCGCGCCGAACCCATAACAACGACGCGTCGCTGCTCTTTGCGTATCTGTGAGCTGCTGCCACAGGCACTGCCATGGTGAGCTGCAGCATATTCACTGGCACGAGACTGACGCATAACGGCTGCCAGCGAGGGCAGACGCAGTCGTTGACATCCCAAGGAAGACCCTGACATGTTGATGGCGCCGCCAACACCACCTCCAAGACCTATGACGCCGATGCGACCGCTACAGCAAGTGCTGCCGGAAGAGGGTGTGCTGCTTAGAGATGCCATGTGGAAGAGGAGCTCTTATGTATGTGCGATTTCTGTTGTATAGATAATCGCTTGAAAATACCTAGCGTAGCTCTATTTTCTAAAAAACCTTTACTTGACTTCCAAGTATTTCGGAAAGTACTCAAAAGTAGCACAGTTATTTAAAGGATTTTTAATAGTTGTCCTTATGTGCTTCTGCGTTTGTATTGGTATGTGTAAAGTCGAGTAATTCTTCTCGAATACGTCTCGTTTCTCTTGATTGCCTGGCGTCCAATTTTTTCTGCTTTTGTAAATTCTTGTCTTTCTCTTTTAATGGCTTCTCCTTTTAAGTTAACTTCGCTAATTTCTTTTTGCTTTCTCGCTTTAGTCGTTCAATTGCTGATTTATTGATGCTTTGTTTTCTACCAACGTCTCGATGTATTTATTCCTTTTGTGGCACGTTGCTCCACGTCGTCGACCTAAAAAGAAGAAAAATTGCAAAATGTTCAGTAAATTTGAAACGCACTCGTACCGCAAAACACAACACTAATGGCTTCACAGGACATTTACATACATTAAAAATTAAAAACTAAGGAAAAATAAATTTGCAGCAATAAATTATTCGGTTTATATTTTGATGAAAAGTAAAAGTATTGATTGTTGGCAAAAGCATCTATTAATTTACAACATCTGGCAAATACATATTTAATGGTGCAAATAACACCGCAAAGGATGCTTGATGCCATGAGCATAGAGGCAGTGGTGGAATAAATAAATGCGTTACAAGCAAACACACTAGCCCAACATGAAACTTTCTAGAAAAATAATGGCTTTAAGCAATAATGACCTTCCTTGTCCAATTTATATTTCATGGTTTGCCTTTAATGATCATTTTCTTAGCTCTTATACTCTATGTGGAGCAAATTTGACTCATACAGCCCACCTAGACTGCTGCATGCCGCTGCACCACTCTTAAGCCACATTGTTATTCATGCTGTGCCAGTTTAATGGCTTGGCTTGAAAATTTAATTGGTTTTTATCAATTTTGCTAATTAGTCGTTAGCATCAAAAGTTTACACAAAGTAAATGTGCTTTTAAACAAGCTGGTCATAATTCCAAGAATATATTTCGAGACAATTTTTGTTTTTTCTAATCTAAAGAGTTTCTTACGCTAATTTTAAGAAATTGAAATAAGAAATTTTCCATATTGCAGCTGTAAAATAAACAAATTTAGTAACTTTAAATGAAAGTTATCAATTTTCAAATTTCAATCCCCAAAGGAATTAAATCTTAATTGAGTTTAAAGTTACACTAAAATCTGATGTTCTTGGTGAAAATGGATGTTAATGGAGAGTTGAATATATGCACAGATGAGAAACCATATAAAAAGTTGAGCACATTCAGCGAACTCTTGTCATGGAGATATTCTAGTGATATCTATACAATACAATGGATATTCCAAGCAATTGTACTGTTCAGTGAATTCGTCCAGAAAGGCAACCAACACTTCTTACCACGAACCGCAACACGGTAGTTAGATACATCGTTATCGCGTAGTTAAATCTTCACCACTCATATGTTTTATGTAGTCATTTATAAGCTGCGACTGTAGAACAGAAACCTGCTGAAAATAAATGAGATCCCCGAAACCATAAAAACTCGACCAAAACATACCCACTTTTTTTTTGATCTCCCGAATAACAATTCGAACGTAATTTTGGAGCAGCTGCAATGAAGTTTAAAATAACGGTGACTTCTTGCCAACTAATAGCCTGTTGTTTGTTTCAATGCAGTAATCATAGGCATACTTTTTGAGAGATCGGCCAGCTACAGGATATCATTTGCACCTGTAAGCCAGTTTGATCTTAAGCTCTGATTATAATAACGGATCGGAACAAAGTAAAATGTCATCGAAAAGTAACGGAACGGCTGAAAACGTAGTAGCACTTATAATCGAAACGGAAGTAAACGTTGAATTTGTATTAAGAATTTATATTTTCAAGTGACATTTCATGGCAAAACGTCAAAACGTAACGGAAAGAAGTGGTGAAATCAAAAATCTGTAGATATCAACGTCGCGTGCATCTCCGTTCCGTCTTATTATAAACACTCGCATAAGAAACTCATGTAATAGATTGGAACACGACATTTCTCAGCGTTCTGCAACGTTCCGTTCCGTCTATTATAATCAGCAGTATTGCCATTTTAGCTCCTAGCTACTTTTCTAGCTTGTTATTTTTCGAGTTTAGCTTTTTTTAGATACTGCTTTCTTTTGGTTAAAAATGTAATATTTTAATGATTAATTGTTACCACCGATATTTTGTTTTGTGACATATCTAACATATGCATACTATGAAATACAATGGGGAAAACTTCACACTTATCCATGGACTAAAGTATCGTTTTCTATTGATTTTTGTATAGAAGTACCCTTTTTCTGATCTTACTAACCTCGTTTTTCAGTTTTTACTTTTACCGTTAAACAACGCTGAAATAGAGAGAACGTTTTCAACAATGAATCTTATAAAACAAAACAAAGAAATTCAATTAAATTGTTAATGTCAAATTCCATCTTAACGGTAATCCCATCATTTGTATTACGAAACAAGGCACGAACGACAAAAAAGAAACGATCAGAACTACTTTCTTCCATATATAAACGTATTGCTTCTCGTGTCTTGCTTATCGTTAGTTGTCCTATTTCGTGATACAGAATAAAGAAAAATAAACAAATGTTAAAAAACGGGAAAGATGAAGATTCTGATAGTTCAGATAATAATAGTAATGATCGTATGGAATTTGAGATCTGAACTGATGGTATACACCTACAAACTAGTACCTGCATATAAATATTAATATAGGCGGGGTGCAATAAAGCCAACGGCAATAAGACCTTTATTTCCTTGGCTTTATTTCCTTTTCAATGGGAAATAAGGCCGAAATTGTGAATTCGGTTGTATATCCATTTGAAAAGGAAATAAAGCCTAAAAAATTCAGCAAAATGGTAATAGGGCCGAAAAATAGTTTTTGCAAAGTAGACATTATTTTTTATTATTATTTTTAATAAAAAGTATCCACCCTGTAGTCAGTTATTTCAAAAGTAACTGGACTCAGCGTAGGTACTCAATTTGCAAAATATTGGGTATTTATTCATAATAAATAATTGTCCAAAAATACGATGAAAAATCTAAATGGGCGATTATTTATTTTTCAAATTGTGGGCAAACATTCATTGAACAATCGCCCAAAACTGTATTGCGTCAAATCGCCCAAATCGAAATGAATAATCGCCCAAAATTTTTAGGCTTAGATTTTCTCTTGGGTGATTATTCGCACAGCCATTATTTATATCCACACTTTTTTCCGAAAAGTCATATATAAGTGCCATATTCCTTGAAGGAAAATACTTTATATCTCTAATTTTTCATTAAATAAAACTGAAAAATTTATTTGATGGCGTTTTAATATTGGTTCCTTTTAAAGGGAAATAAGGCCAAATTGGCTTTATTTCTCTTTCAAATGGAAATAAGGCCGAATCCGCAAATACGGCCTTATTTCCACTTAAGCGAAATAAAGCCGAATTCGGCCTTATTGCCGTTGGCCTGCTTGCACCCCGCCATTAATATATATTAATATATATTATCTGTATCATATACTAGCATTTTCCCGGCGTGCGTTGCTGCACCCTGCAACTATATGGGAACATAATAGGTGTATTCAAAACTTTTCTTAGACCCATAGTTTAACACCACTGTCACTTTCCATTGCCCGTTACAGTTTCTCAGTAGCAGGTGATCACCAAATAGTAACTCTATTTTGAGTTTGTATGTAAATACCACTACTTTTACTTTCAAAGCTATTCGATAATACAAATTTTAATTGTATGGGCGGAGCCACACCCCTTTATATAATGCCCATCCCAGTTTTCATAGAATACCAACTAAATTACCAAAATGTAGCCAAATCGACGAAAACCGTAGGAAATATAGCATTTTTATTGATTTGTGGGCGGTAAAAGGGGGTGTGACAGAAATTTAAACCATCTCGTACTTGAAAAAAATGTACTGCCGAAATTTCAGATCTATCGGCTCAGTAATTTTGAAGTTTCCAGCCATCACACAGACAGCGTTTTGCTTTTCGTATATATAGATTTGGCTATTGGCTATAACTTTTGATTGGTAAGAGATACTAACATAATTTTTTTTAAAAAATTAATTTTTTAGCTTGTTTATTTTTCCAAAAATATTTTTTTTCCAAAAAAAACACAATATTGGAAAAAAAATTTTGTTCGAAAAATTCAAGGGTAGGCCTTGTTTTTTGAATCACAGAAATTGTTTTTAATTTTTAAGTAAAATTAAAACAATGTTTGCCTATAAATGTTGCAATTTTTAAATGGAGTTGAAAATTTGCGAATTTGAATTTAAATTAGTTTTACAACAAAAACAAATTTTGAGCCTTTTTTTGAGGAAAACTCCAAAATTTCAGACCTTTTTTGAAAAAAATATTTAAAATATATATACTCAACTAACGGTATGTTTTTACAATAGTTTTCATAGTACTTTGATGAAGCTTTAAGACAAAAATAAATTTAACAAAATGTATAAAAAAGCAGCGGAGATATTTGAATCGAAAGTCACAAAATTAAATTTCTGATTGTGTTTTTCTCATTTTGAGCACGATGTTGCATTAAATATATCGTTGTAGTAAAATTTTTCATAGTTTTCAAGATATGTTCATGTTTTTGATGTCAAAATAACGGATATTTTTGAATTTTACTAAATTTAAGAAATATTTTATATTTTGTAAATATTTGCATATGTAACAACTAAAAATATGCGATAAGGTAAAAAATTTGTACTACAGCACCATCTGGTGTCCAACGTGGTTCAAAGAAGATACTGTCAAAAAACTCATTGTATCTGAGAACTACTATATACCAATTTTTATTCTAATCGCATGAGAGGTTTGGGAGTTTTAGGTAGTTTTGCAAAAAATTTGTACTACAGCGCCCTCTGTTGTTCAAGATAGGTCAAAAAAGATTGCAGAAAAACACTCAACCTACATGAAAAATACTGTATACCACTTGTCATTCTAATCGCATAAACGGTTTGTGAGTTTAAGGCAGTTTTGTAAAAAATGTTTACTACAGCGCCCTCTGGTGTTCAAGGTGGATAAAAATTGATAGCCCACAAACACACACTGTACCAAAAAACTTCTATATACAAATTTTCATGCTAATCAAATGAGTAGTTTAGGAGTCTATTGCATAGTTACATACGACATTTAGTTCCAAAGCAATTCGATATCATAAATTTGGCCTGTGTGGCCCAATTCCCCCTTGTCTTATGTTCGCTCAAATATATAGTAACTACCTCTTGGGCCCATAACGTCTACATATCAAGTTCCACTATCAAAATATGTACAACTCAGGAATAATAATGATTTCTAAAAAGTGAGCGTATATATAGTTAGACCACGCCCAGTTTTAGTATAGTTGCCGACAGTAACCATACGAACTTATTTACCAAATTTTAGTATAATACGACCAAAAAAATCTTAAATATAGCATTTTTATTGATTTGTAGGCGGTAAAGGGGGTATGGAAAAAAGGGGTATGGAAAATTTTTACTATGCCTATATTTTTCGCGCAAATGCAAACGAAAGTGAGACTTCCCAAATTATTCCAATATTCCATTTATTTCCAATTACCCTTGCAAATATTTTCCCACATACACCATATGTGCGCACCTGTATTTTTCACACCTGTATTGTTGATAAGTTCACTAAAATGCCTATAATTCATGAACCAATACACATACAAGAACCAAAAAAACCTTCGTATTGACGTCACCTTTCATGGGAAATTTCCAGAAACAAAATCGGTTCACGCATTACAGAGAACATCAATTTCATACACAATGCAACTTATTTTTATATATATAGATAGATGTATTTTTTAAAACTAGAATTTTCGGCCTTTTTTCTTATAATTAATTTTTGTTTTTATTAACACATAACCGTGTTAAAAATATTATTAGTATATTGAAAGTGTATTTTACTGATCAAAATGTAACTAAGCATATGAAAATATATTCCTTTTGTTGTTTTTCTTTATATACACATAATTTAAAATAAAATAATTTTAAACTAAATTAATAAAATATAGTAACTAAGTTCTTGTTAAAAACTAGCTACTTTTTTTAGCTACAAAAAAAAAAATTGTTTAGCTCTTTTTAGCTATTTGTTGTAGCAGTTTGAGCTACACCCTCAAAAATTTTCTGGCAGCACTGATAACACTGTTCAACACTAAAAAAAATAACAAGGTTCTGACAACGGATTGTTACATTTTTCTGGGTATAGGAGGAAAAAATATCCTTATGTAAGAGTGTCGTATTGTACCTCCCCACCATTAAGTGCATAGTGTTAAGTGCATCTGTAAATTTTGGCTCTAAGTGCTCCACTAATGAACAGCTCTGCTGATTTTTGAGCTTTGCGAAGAAGATTGGGGTTTTTGCGTTTGTTAAAGTCATGACAGATGAATTTTGACAGTTTCTCGCAACGTTCTGTTAATTACAGTGGTTAGGAAATTGTAATTCAGCAAAAAAAATTAATTTACTCGCGAACATTTTCGAGTGAAGATTTTTTACGATTTTCGAAGTGGATTGACGCATCGATCAACTTAGTTCGACTTTTGATGATGGAGACCACACCCAGTGACTGTAAAATGCTAGTTTAAATGAGTTCGAGCGTGGTCATCACTCTGGCCAAGACGGATTTCGTTAAGTTTGCCAAAGAATGGCTGTTCTAGCAGAAAACATCGATACTTTGCGTAAACTCTTGAAAGTAGACCGGCATGTGACTTACCGTGAGATGGAGTCATCCTTGGGCATTGGTAGGACTAGCATAAATTTGATTTTACATGATCATTTAGGCGTCAGAAAGATTTCTTCCCATTGGATACACCATAATTTGAATGTTGCTCAAAAACAGGCTCGTGTTTTTCATTGATTTTGAAAATGTTATGCCTCAAGTGAATGTTTTTTAATCTTTCGAGAATTTTTCAATGAAAAGATGATAGACTTATTTGTCAAAAGTTTTTTTAGTTTACGTGTGGGCGTTTTGGGATGTGATTCAGCTCAAGGCAGATTTGGTAGGTCATCAAACGCCACTTGTTTATGATGTCATGAGTTTCTTTTTCATTTCAATGAGGGCTATGCCGTATGGTTCTGGTAACTTGGTGACTGGTGAATGGTTTAAACTTCAAAGCTTTCAATTACTCATTTAAGTTTCGATAGTTAAGTATTTCTAAGTTTTTGCTCACAAGAGGGTAGATGCTCCTCTCGTATTGGGGCGATATCGATATTTGAACATTCAGTGAGTTTCTAACAAAATATTGAGAAATTATTTACTGTAGGTGATTCATGTTCCGTATTATTTTTCGTGAAACTCGGGTTAGAAGGACTAGTTATTAGGATTTATCTAAGCGTTGACGCCTCAGAAGCTTGTGACATTTTTTCAATGAAATTACTTCAAGACTGTCGTTGTGCTTTTCGTAATTCTTTCTTTTATTCCTTTAGAGCATATTATAATAAGTCTATGTACTGGTGAATCCGGTAGCTTTTGCCTTTCGACAGGGTGGCTTTTGCTTCTCCTTTGGTGCTTTGTTCTTTGACACAATGAGACTATCAACGTTGACAACTTAACGTTTGTATAGTTTGGAGAATAGGGTGGTCCTATTGTAAGTTATATTTGAAGTGTATCTTTGAAGAGACTTAATCCACTTCATGCACACCGAAAATAGTTCTTTAAAGGGAGATAAAAGAATTTGTCCAAGAACCAGGAATTAGTATTTAAGAACAAAGTAAATACTAACAGTTGCGAGTAACAGTTGCGAGCAAGTAAAATTATTAAATTGTTAAGTTTCCTATTAAATCATCAAGCTATGTGGCCATTTTGCGTTTAACAATTTCATCCCTTTTTCCATCAATTTAGTGAAGTAGATAGAAAGGATGACTAAATGTGCAACTCTTGCTAGAATATGTTCACAAAAAAGGCAGAATGACGCATCTACAACCCTTTAAGTCACTATTTTCTAAAGTTTTCACGCTTCCTGGAACAATTATGCTAGTTAACGCAAAATTTTCTTAGAATTCATGTTTTCCATCACTATGTTCATTAAGGCTAA
Organism: Pherbina coryleti; assembly: GCA_943735915.1. Taxonomy (NCBI): domain Eukaryota; kingdom Metazoa; phylum Arthropoda; class Insecta; order Diptera; family Sciomyzidae; genus Pherbina; species Pherbina coryleti. The sequence goes on along the minus strand of OX030950.1, from coordinate 18,625,042 downwards.
CAGAGAAATCTACATAATTTTCGGGAAATTAAATTGATCTATGGACTTTATTACCACGTTTAATGAACAGTTCGCCATATGGGTTCTTAAACTCCTTTAAATTTAAACGTTTTTCGAAAAGAGGAAATATTTCTACTTAATTTTCCAAAATCAAAATTAAAAAAAAGTTAAATTTAACAAAAAATATCCTCACAGCATAAGTACACGCTACACTTGTTTATTATTGCACGTTCAGATTTGCAAACTTGCCTGAAGGATACTTGTTGTGGTTTTTCGTTTTTGCCCACTACAACATTTTCGATATGAAAAAATGAAGCACGCTTCACAAGTAATTTTATCTTAATTCAAAACTTTTAGCTAAAAGTTTATTTCTTTTAAGAGGACTTATGAGTAGAAATAAAGATAAAGGAAATAGAAAAAAGAAAAACAAAACGACAAAATATTAGAAAAACTTGCAAGCAACACTCTTTTGTGAGCAACAAGAAATTCCAAAGTTCTTCCAACGTTCACTGCTATTTCTTACGTAAAAGGATAAAGCAATAAAACTGCTTAGAAGATTTTAACAAGGCGAAAAGTTATCAAGTCGAACGCTTAGGCGGTGTATTCGCCACCGATAAAATGCTAAAAGATTGTTTCGTCGAATTTAAAGACATCGTATAAGACAAGGCTTAAAGCAGCAGTTTTGCGAAGCAAGCCAGAAAGAGCTGTGATTTAAGAAATTGTTGGCTGAATTGTTGGTTTTGTGTGAATTCTAAAAGAATTTCTATGGTCTGCCAATCCATGGTTAAAAAGTTCTACAATCAAACTTTGATAATTTTCCAGCCGATGACAAGCTGGCTGTTGCAAAGCCAAAACATGATGAGCGAAAGAAATGCCTAAAAAGACAAGCAACAAAAATTGAAAAAATCCTTTTAAGCCTAGCTTACGAGGGCAATTTGATAAGTCAGTGACTATTTCAACAAAACGCCAAAATTATGTTTTATTTCTCAACATAATCTCCTTTAAGATAAATGTATCAGCGTTGGATCTTGATAGTGCCATATCGCTTTTCTATCAGCGTGTCCTTACAATTGTTGTTAGACATGTCCCAAAATTAAGAAAAAATAAACTATCGCAACCATGGTTAGATCAGAATCTCAGACATCAAGTAATCGCAGGAATAAATTATACAAAATTATCAAAACCACAACAAATGTAAGCGAAGAAGAGAAGACGAGATACATATGAGGAGTTGGCTAAAACATTCTCTAACATATTAAGTCGAATGAAGCTTATCAATTTTATATCAACCTTATTGGTAAAAGAATTATTCAAGAACACAAAAAATTTTTTCACTACGTTAATGTTAAGCGTAAGTCGGACGGATGTCCTACGTCCATGTTTAAAGGTAACGTTATTTTTTCTAATATACAAGAGATTTGCAATCTTTATGCTGATAAATTTAAAGAAGTTTTCTGTGTACAAATAAACAATGCTATCCCCTTCTCTAATCAAACGCACCACCTAAAATTAATTGTATTTAACTTACGAGAAAGGAGATATACCAAGCATTTAAGGAACTTGATCCAAATAAAGAACCAGGCCCAGAGCTTATACCACCAAGCTTACTAATCCAATGTTAGGACCCACTGATCATACCTTTATTTATAATCTTTAATAAACCTCTTTTCCATGACGCTTTTCCATCGATTGGGAAAACATCATACCTCACACCGATTATAACGACGGTCCCTACGAAGGCTATCTCTTCTTTAAACGCGATCAAGAAAATCCTTTTTTTTAAAATGCGACGAAAAAAATCCATATCAAAAAATGCGGCGAAGAAAATCCGTTTTTTTAAAATTTGGCGAAGAAAATCTCTTTTTATGAAATTGAAGAGTGGGAACAATTTTTCTGAAAAAAATTATGTTTTCAAATAATTATTTCTATTTATAATTTCATCTTTATAATTTCGTACAGTACTCTATAAAATTATTTTTATCAACAAATAATATAACATAATGATATATTTTATATGATTGTTTCGAAATTTTACATAAAAGCTTTTTAAAAAAAGCAATGAAAATTTTCGAAATTTATAATTTTCTCCTAGAAATCACTACAATTATTTTCACTAACAAATAATATAACAAGTATATGTTTGAAGTAAACTCTACCACGAATTAAATACAAAATTAAAAAAAAATAAAACAATGAAAAACAATGAAAATTACGAAATCATACTATTTTTTGTATAGTAATCATTATACTTATTTCTCATAGAGCAGCTCAATATATTCCTATGCTGGATCCCCGGACATAGAGACTTCCAAGGTAACTGCAAAGCAGACGAACTCGCTAGAAACGGTACCATCAAACCCCTATCGACAGATAAGGAACAAATTGGAATACCTCTCTCAACATGTAAGCTACTGATAAATGAGCTATCCCTTGAAAACACCAACATCAGGTGGTCAACGGGTAGTACATGCAGTATAACGCGTCAAGTTTGGCCAACACTGAACTTAAGACGCTCAAAAGAACTTATATCCCTTAGAAGGGACCAAATAAATATCGTAATAGGCGTTCTAACAGGACACTGCCTGATTGGAAACCATGCCCGAAGACTGAATATTCCCCATAACGACTTCTGCAGAAGTTGCAGAGATGAGGAGGAGGTTGAATCCACAACACACCTTCTCTGCACATGCCCTGCGCAGGCCAGAAAGCGCTATCTCTTCCTAGGTAACTGGTTCTACAGTGACCTAGACGAACTCTCAAAAACTTCGGCCTACCGAATACAAAGCTTCATAAATAGCTCCAACTGGTTCAGATAGAGTGGAAATAATTAACCCCTGGTATCACAACGGACCAAACTGGCCTAAGTGTGTCTCATAGGAGACAGCCACGGTAAGAAGGTCTTGCTTCTTTTTTTCTGAGAGCTGGATTTTTTTTACTCTATTGCAGAGTATAACGAAGGCAGACTTTTGTTTACCTTTTCAACTCCACAAGGTATAGCAGTATAACGTATCTATTCAGGGGAAAAATGGGGTATAAAGAGATTTTTGAGTTCAGTGTACGAAAACAATAATTTTTTAGAGATTTCTGGGGTTATTTGGAGTTTCATGTTCGACAATAAAAAATTTCGTGTACTAATATTCCGCTGAATAGCCGAACTCTAGCAATATATGCACATATAAAAACTACGCTATAAAAGTCTTTATAATGCTTATCAGTTCAGTATAATGAAAATCAAAATTAATATTATGATATCATCGAGTTCGCTGTCTAACACGCTGTTTAACACGAAAAAAGTAAGCATAAAATAAAAGTGATTTTTTTCGCCGCATTTTGATAAAACTGATTTTTTCCGCCGAATTTTGAAAAAAGAGATTTTCTTCGCCGCAATTTTTTGTCGGAAGATTTTTTTTATAAGCACGACACGAAAAAATCGATAAAAAGGCGACAAAAGATCGGTTGAAGAGTTTAGAGGTATTGCTATGTTATCGGCTAATCCAAAGCTGTTCGAAAAAATTTAATGTGAAAAACTAACACGTATTATAAATCCTCTACTCAATGGACAGCAACATGGTTTCCATAAAGGTAGATCAACTACCACAAGTCTTAGAATCTCTGATCTTTAAGGTAAAATGGAAAAAGAATATCAAGTAGATGCAGTCTACACTGACTTAATAAAGCCTTTGATCGTGTTGATCATGACATTTTGGCTTCCAAAATGGAAAAGTTTGATATCTCCGAATCTTTACTCAACTGGCTGAAGTCCTATCTACGGGGCGTAAAGTTTCAATGTAAAATTTAAAGTTCACAGTCAAATTTCAAAGGTAAATTATCTAAACAGATTTCAGTTACTTCCGGCGTACCACAATGTAGTTCCCTTGGTCCACTTCTGTTTAATATTTTTATCTCAGACCTATTTGATACACTTTGCGATATCCCACATCCAATGTATGCAAACGACCTAAAACTGTTATTAAATCGGAAACAGATGTTATTCATTTACAGTCAAAACTGTTATTTCTTCAGCACTGGTGCAACCAAAATAAGCTTTACCTAAATGTAAATGCTACATAATAACCTTCTCCCGTAAAAATTTAGTAGCAAATAAGAGTTACTTTCTCAATAACATTGAACTTAATAGAGTTAATCATATTTTTGACCTGGGAGTAGCCTTGGACAATAAGTTGCGATTCAATTTAAATTATGATAAAAATGTATCTCGGGCTTATAAAGCGAGGTGCAAAAGAGTTTAAAAACGAATGGGTCAGTAAGATATCCTGTGCAATTAATAATAATAATTAATATAATATACAGTGTACATTAGTGCGTCCTCTTCTTGAATATGGATGCATTATTTCGAATCCCGCTTTTGATTCACACAGTGAGAGACTTGAATCTAATCAAAAGCAAGTTATGCTTTTTACAATTAGGGACACATATTACCCCAGTGATTACAATTTCTTGCCACCCTATGAAAAAAATTTTAGTCTTCTTAATTTAATGCCCCTATCATCAAGAAGAACATTACTTAGTTCATGTTTTATATTCGATGTTATTAACAGAGTTGTTAATAACGAATATATATCAAACAAAATATATATATGAATGAGCCAATAAGACAAACAAGGTATACAAGACAACAGTCTTGAATATTAGCATCACACTATCTACGCAAGTAATGAGCCAATAAATAGATGCTGTAGAGAATTCAATAATATCAGCGAATAATATTTACCTTCATTGTCTAAATTCACTTTTAAGAAAAACTTTTCCAAGTCCCTATTTTCGACCTTATACATTCGATCATTTAATGCCATCCCCCAATATCACTATAGGGTATTACTAGAGGGTATCACTAGTTAAAAAAATAGAGAATAAAAAACAGAAGCTAACAAATCTTGAGACCTCCCCAACATCTTCCTTCTTCACTAGCTCTCTGTCATTCAGTAAACTCAACATTTTCATCATGGTAAAGTACACGAACGAACAACTTCTGCAAATTATAAAAATTTACTACCGAAATTCGGAGTCGGTGATCAAAACGTATGTTGATGATCGCTCTTGAACGGTAAGAGCGTTAACTGCAATTTTCGGTCGTAATTCTCGCCCTAGTAGACAAACAATAACAAGTTTAGTGCAAAAATTTGAGTCTAAATATTCGATGTGTGATGTTGCCGTGCCAGTGAGACAACGGGTTGGTCGAAGTGTCGAAAATATCGCTGCCGTTCAGGCGTCCGTAGCAAACGATACAAATCAGTCAATTCCATGGCGTTCTCAAGAAATGGGCATCGCCCAGATCACTTTATGACGAATTCTGCGTAAGGATCTTGGTTTACAAGATTAAGCTGACTCAAGAATTGAAGCCTGTACCATTTGAAGTGACGTACGTTCTCCGATTGGGCTCTGGAAAAGATGCGCCAAGATGATGAATTTCATCGCAAAATCATCTTCAGTGATGAAGCTCATTTTTGGCTCAATGGGTTCGTCAATAAGCAAAATATGCGTTATCGGTCGGGTGAAAATCCACATGTGCTTCATGAATCACCACTTCATCCATAAAAAATAACTGTTTGGTGCGGTTGGCATGCCGGCGGCGTTATTGGACCATATTTTTTCGTCGACTATTTTCGTCGACTATGGGGCTACGTCAAGTCATTGACCTATGCCAACAAGCCGACGACGTTGGAAGAGCTCAGAGCCAACATTGAACTAGAAATAGCGGCCGTTTCGGCCGAAATGTGTGGCCAAGTCATCGAAAATTGGGTCCAACAAATCGACCGCTGCATACGTGCCCGCGGTGGCCATATGAACGAAGTCAAGTTCCATTCATAAATGTTTGTACGTGATTGTACTTCAAGCCTATAAAAAAGTTTTTGAAATATCTGAAATGGTTTGCGTTTTATTTAAAAAAAAAGTTGTCAAGTCCTTAATGGAAAACCCTTTATAATCTTGCTCCCTCTTCCTTTAAGAATGTAATGTAGTTCAAGTTAATTTTAATTAAGTTAAAGCATATCTTGCTTGGTTAATAAATAAATTAAAAAAAAAATTAATAAATAAATACACAGCTATCGCAAAGTTTTTCCAATTTTTTTACTGCTTCCAAAGCATAGGTTTCATCTAGATTCTAAAAATAGGTGTTGCTTTTAGTGATGGCCATTCATTCGACTATAATCTCTTACCGCCGAGCCATTTTTTTCAGATTTAGAAAAAGGAAATAGTCGCAGGGGGCTAAATCTAAGGAATATGGTGGATGGGGTAGCAGGTATTAGCCCAATTTATGGATTTTTTCCATGGCGGCTACAAATCCGATTGTTTTTACTTCAAATCAATGTCAAATTTGTCCAAAAGATGTGACTAATATTCACCGGTGATCGTTTTACCCTTGATCCTTAACCAGGGATCCAGCATAAACTCTTTCAACGATGTCAGTATTGAGAAAAGACGAAGGATAACTCTTGTCAACAGCTGTTTCTTTGGGCTGAGTAGGAAATTGAGAAGCAGAGCCCTCTCTCGACGAACAAAACTCACGCTCTATAAGTCACTAATCATGCCCGTCCTATTATATGCAGCACAAACCTGGACGTTGAGCAGTTCTGATGAAAAGATTTTGGTAGCCTTCCAGAGAAAGATTCTTCGTAAAATCTTCAGTCCAATCTGCGTCAATGGCGAGTACCGAATTCAATGGAACCACGAGCTGTATGAGCTGTACGCTGACATCGACATAGTTAAGCGCATTAAAATCCAGCGACTCTGCTGGCTAGGTCATGTTGAGCGAATGCAAAACGACGCTCCAGCGAAAAAAATATTCGATTCGGTCCCCGGTGGTGGTCAACGCAGAAGAAGGAAGGATCAGGTGGAAGGAAGTTCCAACTGGCGGCAGCAAGCGCAAAGCAGATTTGGCTGGCGCAATTTCTTATACGAGGCCAAAACCGACCTACAGTTGTAAGCGCCAGATAAGTAAGTAAGTAGGCTTGATAAGTACACGAAATTCGCTTTTTTCCATTTTCGTCAAAATTCACGAGTTTGTCTGCTTTCAGGGGATGTCAAACACAAACCAAATAACGCAGCTATCTCAAAATATGACAGTAGACTATAAACAGATGGTTGTTGACAGAACCAGTGTTGCATTTAAAGTTACTACGCGGGAAATTCAAAGTCACTGACTTCTCAAATTACCCTCGTAAATGCTGATTTTGTTAGTGGCTGAAAATCAGCTTTTTGCCTACTGCTCAAATGACAGAACTTGCTACATCAAATAACATTAAGTCGAAATCTGTCCCAATAAATTTTGTGTTGTTATTGTTGCCGACATCCTTTTTTCCGTTATTTGTTGGTTTTTCTTTTATTTCATTAGAGCTTAACAATATTACAATCCCTCATTCCTTTCCTGTGCTGGAATTCGGTCGGTTGTCGAATAATTTTTTTTTTTTTTTTATTGAATTTTCCCTTCATTGGCAACACAAGCAGCTATGAGCCAGCATATTGGCAACGGTTTGTTGATTCAATTAAGCGTGTCGCTAGTGTACAAATTTATTGCTGCTCCGAAAAAAAAAATCCACAAAACGCATACACGTGGCGTATCGGTTACACCCACCATTCTACAGGCACTTAACGGGCATCAGCATTGAATGAACATCAAGTGACTTCCCGAAATAGATGGATGCATGTTAGACGCTTTAGTTGCCGTGGCAACGAGTGCTGGCATATTTTTTGGCATTTATGGATTTTCAGTTAAAGAGACACAGGCCTAATTGGCTGAGTACATTGAACGTTAGAAAAGCAGAGATATATAAATTTTTTTACTGCTGATACTTTGCGGATTTTTTTAAGCTACTGATGAATAATAATAACTGCTAGGTTTTTAGTCAATGCAGAATGGAGGATAGTCTTAAATGACTCTGAATATTAGGCCTTATACACTAAAAACTTAATTTAAATCGTCAATGCCTTAGTTATATAAAACAATATTTTAGTTCAAGGTCTATAATAATGTAATTTCTTTAAAATGTATCCCAAGTTTAAAGCCACTAATAATTTACAGCAAAAACTTTTTACTGAACGTCAGATCCGATGCTTTGTTAAAAAAGAATAAAGAACCTACCTTCAAGAAACACTTTTTTTTGGGAAATATGAAATAATATATCGTCGATGAAACTGTAATACATGTGACACTGTGACTGTGACTTATCAAAACATGTAAAACCATCTTTCTTGAGATTAAAAAATTCTATGGAGTAGATTTTCACCTATTAAATAAGTGTTCTTTGTTGATTTTCCTCTGTAGCTTCTTATAATCGCGTCCGTACCATTAACAAACGTCTTTCAACTGACAATGTTTTTAAAAATGTTATGAAATCAACTTCAAAACCAAAGCCTTTCTTATCATATTTTCATCTATCGAAAAAATAACGACCAAAAAATAACTTTTATTTCTGTTTGAAAAAATATCGATTAAAATATAATTTTTATTTGTGATCGAAAAAATAACGATCACAAAATGTTTTTTATTTCTGATCAAAAAAATATGGATGAAAAAATAACTTTTATTTCTGATAGATAAAAATAACAATAAAACTAGTAAGAAATGATCTTCGACTGGGCCGAAGTTAAAATACCCCCACGTCCGAACCGAAGTATATTCAAAGTCTTAAGCAGTCAAAAAAAGTTTATTTGTAAAAACATTTTCGTCATAGTTTTTAAAGGAAATATTCGCTAATGAGGTCACTTTGTATGGGAGGTGGGTATGGTTTTCACTTGATTTTGTTGAATTTCAGACACAGAGTACATGTTATATATCAAAGTTCACATGCAAATTTCAAGTCTATATATTAATGTTGGTGGAATTTAAAGAGATTTTACATTTTTGATAAAATCACTTTGTATGAGAGGTAGGCGTGGTTTTCATCCGATTTTGTTGAATTTCATACTCAGAGTGTATATTCTCATAAAACTCATATGCAAACTTTCAAGTCCATGTATTAATTTTTGTGGAATTCTAAGAGATTTTACCGTTTTGATAAAGTCACTTTGTATGGGAGGTAGGCGTGGTTTTCATCCGATTTAGCTCATTTTCAAACTTGACCTTTATATTTTAGATTTTATTTTATATTTAGTGGCGATAGCTTGAAAATTACGACTGTAATCGTGATCACAGACAGACGGACATGGCTAAATCGACTCGGGTGGTGGTTCTGATCAAGAATATATATACTTTTCTATACCTGCCACGCCTCCTTATGGGCGTTACAAACGGAGTGACAAAATTAATATACCCCGTTTACGTTTTTTTTAACGTAGGGGTATAAAAATTATTTTTATTTCTGATTCAAAAAATTACGATAAAAAAAGAATTTTTATAAAATGATTGATTGATAGCCATAATCATTGATAGTCATAACCAGGCCTTGGGATTAACACGTGAACATTTGCGTGCAGTTATTTTCTAGAACTTTCGAAGTGAATTATCACAACAAAAGTGTATCTATTAACTTAATTAAGTGTATCGAAGCACCATCAAAAACCTCTGTTCGGTGGTCAGTGTTGCCAAGTTAGCTTTTTAAGAGCTAGATTTAGCTTTATTTTTTTGAAAATTTGATTTTAGCTTTTTGCTTTATTTTAGCTTTTATTTTAAATTTGAACAGGTATTAAAAAGTTTCAAAATAAATTCCAAAAATCTGTTACATACATATAATTCGCGTTTCTTTATTTGACTGGAATACATTTGCTTTTTCAGCACATTCCTTTTCATATAATAATTCTGACAATGCCCAACGATGTGGGATCTGCCGAATCAGCATAATCCAGTGGTCATCAAACTCTATACAAGCATACTTTGTTTATGTATAAAAGCTCATTGAAAGCTTTGCACTGAAAAAAAAAAATACTACTTGAGTCTCAGTCCAGCTTTCATGCAAGACGATGGTTCGCTTGTTTGATTACACAGTGCAACACGAAAAGAAATAACCATATACGGACACCAATTTTTCCCAAAGTCATGCACTTTTTTGTTTATGGGCCGCCAAAGATTTGGGGCCTCGGTATCATTTTCGCAAAAAAGTGATCATTTTCTCGGGCTCATATCTTGCAAACCGTTCAGAATTTCGATTTACTCTCTGAGGCAAAGTTGTAGCTCTTGTCATAAAGAACAAAAATTGCGAACATATAAAATCAAAAAAACTTCACCTTCCAGATCAAAATCGCAAAAAACTTAAAAAAATTCGATTTTTTTTTACCTTTTTTTCCGTGTTCAGGTCCATAGGTAGCAAACCGTTCAAAATTCAAGGAAACAATCAACTACAAAAATTTACCTAAGATCTTAATAAACAAATTTCTAGAACATATAAACTTCCTGGGAATTATTCTTAACACCGTTTTTTAATTTCATTTGTAATGTTGAAGTAAATAAAAAACGTCTTGAAACGTGTTGAAGTAAGTTCTCGTCTTCGCCTACTCTACTGGGATCAACTAAGCAAGTTCCTAAAATTGAAAACGATTCGAAGGGCTCGGTAAAGAAAGATTCAGTATCCTTAAATCTTTTACCTGTTACAACACCTGTACCATTTTCAATGAAACCTGTTATCAAAATAGGAATAAAAGGTCGAATAGCACAAAGGTTATTGGGAGACTTAATGGAAAAAATATTCTGTAGTTGTAAGACTGACAATTTTATTATTCCTTTTATTGAATCCTGTTTGTCTTTCCTCTAGACCTATATTTTCATACAGTATATTGTTAGATATTTGCTCCAGAATTTTTGACGGCTTTTTAATGTATTTTTTCAAAATTTGGAGGTAGTTTTCAAATGGATAGCATGAGAAATTAAAAAGAGGCCCGTATCTTTTTGCACACTCACTTAGGTGTAAAAGACCATGGATATTGTAAGAAACACTGTTTTGACCGAAAAGTACAGAAAAATTTTCCACAATAAGTTCCAGCATAACTTGCGCATTTTGAATATTTTTTTTATAAGTTCTACTGCAAGAAAGGAATTTGCAAGCACAATGAAGTAATACAAATTCATAATAGAGTTCATCATGTATTCGATCTTTTAACACCACCATTCCCGTATTCAACAAAAATTGGAGAAATTCGGACGCCTTCCAGTTATATATTTCGTCTAAGTCCCTAGGGCGACGAGAAAATTCCGTAGCAATAAATGTCTTTAGACTATTCAGATGAGCAGAAATGTCTATTTTATTACTTTTATTGACTGGGAAATTGCTCTTGTTTGTAATAATCCGAATAATGAATTTTCTCATGACGCCTAAGTCAACAAGATGCATCGGATCAAGAGGAACCTGTGTCACCATTCCCAAATTAAGTTTTTCTAATGGTGGTTTTCTCTGTTCAAATTGTTTTTGGTGATGGCGTAAGTATTTTCTGATTTTAAATTCACTAAACTATGTTAGCACGTTACCAATTTTTTTGCCAATTTGGTTGCATTTTGTGCAGCCATAGCTCGATGTGTGACTTACAGTTCCGCATGCATATGATCTTGCAGGTGTATCGCATATTATTGCTCTTATTTTAAAAGCAATACATTTTTCATTAACTTCAATTCCATTTTTTATTAAATCTTCTACCTCGTTTATAAACTGAAAAAGGAACTCATCTATATTATTAGGCTTACTTTGACCTACATAAAAACCTACAGGAAACACTGAAATATTAGGAATGTTAAAAATTTTTATCAAAATTGGCCATAGTTGTGCCCTTGAACTCTTGAATAAGGGAAGCCCATCGATGTTTACATCAACTTCAATTTCATCATAATTTTTTATGATACCTGAAATCTTGTGCAGTTGCTGAACGATACCAAAATCTGTGTAACAACCCGGAGAAACCTTAGTCACGGCCAACCGATCCCTTTTCATTAAAAATGCCTTTGCACTCAATGGTACCACCAAGCCTTCCTCATGTGAAATGGAAAGTAATTCCTCAAAGCATTGCCGCGATGGTCTATTTCGGCGGTACCAGTAACCTAACCTATCCCGAAAAGTTTTTTTTTCTGCAGTGGCTGCTTCATAATCTAACTGAATGGAAAGATTTTGTTCAATTTCTGCCTCTTGAATTTTCTCAACAACACTAGATGCACATTTTTTTAGGTTATTCGAGCTTAATTGCTGCACGTATTTATCTTTCTCTTTTTTGCACAATCTCCTTAAATGCCTCTTTGAAATCGCTTGCATTTTATTTAATTTTAACTTTGTAGTTTCACTTTTTATAATTATTTTATTTATTTGATTAATATTATTTACGACCGAAACTTACACGCAAAAATTCCTTCGGCAACTGATAAAAAAACTGCGACAAAAATAACTGCTTTTCATATTTTCTCTATTCCGCTTTATCTCACATTTCTTTTGAACAAGCTGTCGCCTGACAAAAAAACTACTAGAAAAATAACTGCTTTTCAGATTTTCTCTATTCCACTTCATCGCACATTTCTTTTAAACTAGCTCTGACAGTTAAGCTTTGATAGTTAAGGTTAGGAAAACTTCTGTTTGGTTGACATCTGCATTACTTTTCAACCGATTTATAGTCAGTTGTGAAATTATTTCCTTATAACTAACTTTTTTACACACTAGTTGATTTTGGTCCTGCAGGGAGGTTCTTTAGCTTTAAGATAGAAAATAATAAAACAGTCACACTTAGTCAGTAAACTAAAATAGTTGTTTCTATTTGGCCAATCCTAACAAAAGTTTAGATTCTTACACTCAGAAAAATATCCCATGGAATTAATACTAATAATGATTATTTTAATAGTTTTTTACTATTGTTTTTAGTCAATGGTATAGATCACTTTAAATTAATAATATTCAAACTATTGAATCAATAGTCTGTTTCTACTATTATTTTAATACTGTTATAGTTTTGAGTTAATAGTACATCGAATTAATATTTAATAGTATGTACTATTATATTTAAAGTGGACCGTATTGATTTAATTCGGCGAACCTCATTAGAAACTAATGGGAGCTCTTATAAAAATAATAAGGAAATCCTATTAAAAATCAGTAAAAAAACTAGTGAAGATACTATTATTTTAATAGGATCGTCATATTATATTGAACGTAGTATACTATTAATTCTATTTAATAACCTGATTGCAGAAATAGTCCACCGTATTAAATTTAATAGTATGTACTATTATATTTAAAGTAGACCGCATTGATTTAATTCGGCGAAACTCATTAGAAACTAATGGGAGATCCTTTAAAAATAATAAGAAAATCATACTAAAATTCAGCAAAATACTGGTGAAGCCACTATTGTTTCAATAGGATTTTCATATAATTTTAAACGCTGTAAAGCATCATTCAGTTGGTACCTGCAATTTTCAAAAATTGTAATAATTGAATCCAGCAAACATTTATTAACTTAAAAAATTTTTATATTTATTAAATTCATTTGATACATTAACATAAAAAATAAAGTGATATTTATTAACATAAAAAATCTTTATATTTATTAAAATTCATTTGGTATATAAAAACAATGTTATTAAATTTTATAAGTTTTGATTTTTTTTTAACCTGAAAGCTTTTATTCCGTCTTTTAGAAGATGTAAATGAATTGGAGGACCGTCAAATTCTTCGACATCATGTAAAGTTAATGTATTAATGTGTGTATGTACTATGTATGCCTGGTAATGCTCACTAAATTGACTTATTTGCCACTGTCTACATAATAAATTAAATTTTGATTTTTGTAAAATAATTTGTTCAATTTCAAAAAGTGAGACGGAATGTGTGTTTGATTTAGTTAAATAAAAACTTCTTCTATATAACTTGCCTCTGAATCTAACTTTTTCCACACACTGACAATTTGATAGATTAATATTAACTATATCCTTATACATTAATTGCAAATTACAAATATATATATATTTTTCTTCATATATTAAATCAGTTTCAAAAAACTTTTGAGTTACAAGTAAATGAGAAAATTTAAGTCCAGCTTTAACAGCAAGTGTATATGGAAGATTAACTCTGGAATTGGTAGCTTTGGCTGCATTTTTGTTTTGCTTGTGCAACGCTTCAAACCGCATGCACCACAAATTTTTCAATGGTCCACACCTGCGAATTGCAGATGGATAATGTAATAAAAAATGAAACTTTGGTTTCAATGGTTCATTAAATAATTTAATGTACAGGGAATTATGTTTTGATACTAAATGTTCTAGAGATTTTATATCCATTTCATTTATATGAGGCAGCATAACTAAATCAATAATCTTAATCAAAACTATTAAAAGTTCCCACATTTTATCATTTATGGGTATTAAATCTCCGATCATTAATGGTAAATAATTTACAAAAGTCATAGTTTCACGCGCAGTCATTTTTAAATTACATAATTTTAATGTAGACAAAACAAAAGGTGGAGATATGTTTCCAATTTCTGTTTCTCCATAGTCAAACATTTGTTTTCTATAGTTTAAAATATCTAGTGTTATTAATTTAGATTTTTCTATATAGTTTACTAATATTTTTGTAATGTCATATCTACAGACACCTTCAAAGAGGTCATGCATAATATCAAAGTAGAAATTATTAGTCACATGAAAAGATTTAATATCATTGAAAACACAGTTTTCCTTAATTCCAGTTAATTTTTCATTATTGCTCATGATATCTGTTGTATAGTTATCAATTGTTCGTAATGAATTTTTATGTTCTGTTATGTCCGACTGCATTTCAAATTTAGACCTTTTACAAGCTCTACAATAATAGTTTGAGTTGAAGCTGGAAGCAAATCCTAAATACGTGTTCAGTCCCAAGTTATCCCCAACAACGAAAGCTAGAATGAAATAGATGTGATAGATTTTATCAAGAACTTCAATTTTTATACCATGTGTTTCTAAATTTTTAATGCGGTTTATAAAAGGTCTGATCGGAAAAGAATTCCCATACAAATACCGGTCTTTCGTTTTAAAAAACCCAGCAACAAATATATTGCTTAACTTGGATAATTGATGTTGTGGAATAGTTGGAAATGTATAGTATACACCACAAATTGACTGGTCTTTAGCATGTGAACCCAGAGGATTATCGACACAAAAATCATCTAAAAATAAGATAAAAGGAATTGATAGTTTTCCTTCAAAAATTTCGATTTTTTTTTTCCAAATAGTTCCATTTATTAAGTTACCATAACTACCCGGAGCACATTGACTTAATTTTTCAGTATTCTCCAAAGTTTGCTGCAATATATTTGTGCTTTCAAAAAATTTTTTTATTTGAAATTCAAGGGGCATTATTACACCTGTAACTTTATTAGAATCAATCGTGGGAGAATTATTGATAATAATTTCGCAAACTTCTTCATTAATTGTATAAAACGATGGCTTTTTAAACAATTCTTTCGATTCTAATTCTTGGAAAAATTTGTATTCAGATTTAATAGACTGAAACGGGACCATAAATTGATCCAAAATATTTGTAGCTAGCAATTTGTTTTGCGAATTTTCAATGAGGGGTAAAATTTGTGTAGATATAAGATCAATTATCGGATTAGTTACTTCATCTTCTACTTGCTTCATAATTTCTAAAACGTTTTTTCTATTGAAATTTTGATGGTTGTGTAAAGATAAGGCAAATGTCAGTCCAGTTAAGTTAGTCGATACAGGTGGTAAATGAGCTTCCAAAGGCGGTATAGTACAGTTTGTTATAGTCATATTCTGATTATCAATAAATTTTCTTTCACTTATTGAACTATTATTTATATTACTTTTAATAATATGTTCATTGTCTTGGCTTTCTCTACATTCAATTACTGTATTGTCATTAGAATTTTTGCATTTTTTTTCATGAACTCTAACAATATGTCTTTTAAAAGAATACAAATTTTCAAAGTGCTGAAAGCAATTATCCTCTATACATATAAAATCTTTAATATGCTCCAAAATATGAAAAGTTTTCATGTGATGAATTAGAGTGTTCGATGAAATAAAAATTTCGGGCTTCTTACGACATAAAAAACATTTCATTTTGACAAAAATTATGACTCTTTTAAAATCTGTAAAATATTGCCAACGTTGCAATTTACTTCTGTTTTGAAATTGTAGAAAAAAGTTTCTATGAAATTATATACGTTTTGTGCTTCTTTAGGATATTCAAAGTTCATTACATGAAACAGTTTGAAAGTAACATCCAAGCATTTCAAAAAGGAATTAAATTTATATAGTATACCATCATAGTAACAAAAAAAACTTTTCAAATCCGTAGTTCCTTCTCCAATTGCAATCATCACCGGCTGAAAAGTTAATCCTTTTTGCAGATACTTTTGTTTTAGTTGGTCAATTTTTGACATGTACTGACTGGCAGATAGGCAATAAATGATGCATGATTCCTGAGAATCAATTATTGATGGTTTCCATTTTGTTCTTTTAATGTCTTTTTTCCTTATTGCAAGTATTGGTGGTTTCAGTACAGCATGAAGAAGTAAGAACAATTTATAATCACGAAAATCTACAAAACAAAATTGAAAAAATATGTATTATCAATAAAAAATTTACTTATATTTTTTTATGTAAAATATACACAAACTTACTTTCATCAATATTGTTTTTCAATTCTTTTATTAAGTTAATTGAAGTTTTGTCTTTAATATGCTTCAAAAAGTAGGGCACGATTTTAATGGAAAATGTTGGCCACAATGAAAATAATTGAGATGAGTTATCTTTGAAAACAATATTATAATCTATTTCAACCTGTATATAAGTAGAAATAAAAGTTATGAAGTATTTGAAACAAATCATCTTACTAATTTGATTACTTACCAAGGCATGTCCAAGACTATGTTTAAAAAGTGGCCATTTTTTTAATATTGTCGGAGTATCTGCAGTTTTTATATCCAGTTGTCTGATGTGTAATACCGAAGCCCATTTAGTTTCTACGGTAGCCCATGGCTCATTATTGTGTGTTAGCCAGATAATGTCTTCTGTATTCACATCACTCTCACTTATATTACTTTCCAATTCTGGTATTTGTACAGTTTCGGAAGGACCTTTAAATTATATTGTTATTACAAACAATGAGTAAATATACATTCAGTAATACATACCCTTGTTAATTTGGCATTTTTTTAATTTTCTTACTTTGACACGCGCATTGACTGCTTTATCGTGCAGCTTACCAGTTGGATTCAGTCCGCGTCCTCGCTTGTTTAAATAGTAATGCTAAAAGAAAATTATGTAATGTACAAATTTTATTAAAGTTCTCATAATGGTAGAATTTAAAAAAAAATGCCTTACTTTGTTTTCTAAAGGAAAAATAGATATGATGGCATTAGTTGCACTAACTATATCATGCATTGACATTACTTTATTATTATTTGAGAAGTTGTCGACTATAACAGACGTTAAAATATCTTTGCTAATTTCATCTAGCACATTTTTAGATTTAGATTGATTTAAAATCTCAACGCCTTTTTCTGACGCGTTCAAAAGCTCAAGAAGTTTCGCATCTGTGAATGTATTATTTTGGCGTTCAGTGGAAGATGACGCAGACACTGGAGTGCGGTCACTTATAACGGAATTGGATTCGATCCATTCCCTGCAAGAGTTTGAAAGAGACAATGTGCTTGCCTACAAAATAATAACATATAACAAAGTTAAATATCTTGAATAGCAACAAGACTAAAAGAAACACTTGCATCTTTTCTCCAGATGTTCAAATGGTATCTGAACTTAGCTCTGGTTCCTAAAAGTGGAACTGGAAATAATTCATTGATGTCCGATTCTGTTGCAACGAGAAGACTTTCAATATCGAAATTATGATCTATAATTCAAAAAAATTAAATTTAATATCATATTCAGTATAAAATAGTAGTTATGGTTAAATAAAATAAGACTAGAAATCATTTTTACCAACAACACGCTTGTAAATTGTTTCACAGAATCCAAATGTGTTACATATTAAATGTTGAAGATCGTCAAAATTAGTACTTGTAAGCTTGTTCAGAGAAGCATCTTCTTTTGTAAAGTCGTCAAGAATTTCTATGTCCGCCTCAGGAGGAATTGAACTAATTTCAGCGAGTGTATTGTTGCGATTCATTTTTTTATTTTATTTTCTTTTAATCGACGATGCCACAACTATTTATACAACTATGCATATATATACTGGATTTCAATCTAAATTTGAAAAGGCACGCACGACTTGCAACGCAATTAAAAATGAGGATCGAGTGAAGAAAAAGGTTAAGAAAATTAGCGATAAAATTAATTTGTATCCTATTGATTTAATAATATACTATATTAAATGAATATAATGGCACAAGTGATATTCTTATAATTTTTGTATGCAGATTTAGATGCTCTATACATGACTAACAGTTAGTAATCCACACACAAGCGTTTTACCCGGAATGTTATGTATGGCACATAAATAATTCAATAAAAGCACTGTTCATTTTGCCACTAGTTTTTGTTTTATCGCAATTTTCCATATTGAATTATATTCATTGATATTATTAAATCAATAGGATTACTGTTAATTTTACCGCAAGTTTTTCTTTATCGTTTTACCATATTAAATGAATAGTATATTCACATTAAAAAACTAGCGGTAAATTTAATAGTGATCCTATTGCTTTAATAATGCACAACAATGCACAATAATGCAGCTAAAAAAAACGATGGTGTTAAAATGTTGGAGAGGGAGGTTAAGAAAATGAAAGAATTTGCATTCTTTTTACCTCTGTCTCGAACAAATGTAATTGAAAATAAACTTACTGTTTTAACAAATTCACTTTTTGGCGGCATATGCACCACAGCATACGAGTATATGTATGTTCCCAATTGTTTTCACTTTTTTCAATGTTTTTATTATTTTTGTTTAGTTTAATAGTCTTTCGTTTAGTTTTTATGTTTTCTATGAACTGTATTTATTTCGTTTATTACAATTTGGTTTACTCATATTTTTTGTCTGTCTTTCCTCACACTTGTCAATTATGCGCTAATGACGCCAATATGAATTTGTTGAGGATGGAGGTAAAAAGAATGAAAGAATTTGCATTTTCTTTACCTCTGTCTCGAACAACTATAATTGACAAGTATGAACATAGACTTACTGTTTTAACAAATTCTCTTTTTGGCACTTTTTTACTTTTTTCACTATTTTTCTTTTGTTTTTCTTTCAATAGTGTTTGTTTAATTTTAATGTTTTGCACACACGTGTTAACTCCTCAAGTGTTTCGTCTTCACTGCTGTAATGTGTATTGTGCATGTCAATACGCGCAACTCAGCGCTGGCATCATAGCACAGCGCAGTAGCAGCATTAATTTGTAACTGTAATTTATCGGATTTCTTATACGGTGGTCACATTAGTTCAATAGTTCTTCAAATTGATATTAAAACTTGATATGATTACACTATTAAATCAATGGGATTAACGTTGCTAAAAACCAATTAGAAAATGTAAGCAATTAGAATAATATTATATCTTATAGAAAATATAATGTGAAATGTCCCATAGAACATTAATAGGGGCACCACATTAATTTTATACGGTGTTTTCACTGATTTTTAATATGGTGATCACATAACTTGAATAGTTTTTCACATTGATATATAATAGTTTCAAACTTATTGTTTCTATAGTACAAAACTATTAAATTCCTATTGCTTTAATGTGATTTGGGCCAAATTTTGTCCCTATTAAATTAATAGGGACCCTTTTGGCGAATTAATAGGATCCTTTTTTCTGAGTGTAGAAGCAAACTTTACAAATATGTATTTAAGAATACAGAATGGAAAGGTAATACAGAAAAGAATTTGTAAATTGTAATAGTGATTTTTAAATATTAATTGAAAAACTTTCAGATATTTCAATAAACTTTGTAAAAAGAATGAAACTCGAGAAAGAATTCTTATTTATGTTTTAGCTAGTCAAAGTCAAATTTGATTTTAAATTTATGTTGTTGCTTTGTTTTTATTAAAAAGTTTTTGTTTGAGAAAACTAAAATACATGGTTTTTATTCCTTGGCTTTTGTAACTATGAAACGAGCCAATGTTATATATTATATTTACATTACATATAAATATTACTAGCCATCTAAATAAAAATAAATAAATAACTGGTCATTCCAGCTCTTGAAAGGACTTTGACCAAGCTTCTTATGATCTATTGTGTTGTGCGTGTTATTAAGTTTGTACACAATTGACCGAGAACCGGACCTACATGTTTATTGCCGACTCCGAACGGCGATGAACGGAATGTTCTCGTTCTCAAGAAGCTTTACATGGCATTTTGATTACTCTCTGAGGTTTGCCATTGTCTGCAGAGAGGTGGCGGCCGTACAGAAAAATTATTTTAATTCAAATAATTTTCTGCCGCTGCTGGGGTTCGAACCTGGGTCTCCAAGTTCATTGACATAGCGGCCACGCACTTTAACCAACTACGCCACGGACGCCACAAAGAAGAATATTACGAACAACAAAAAAGCTGTTTATTTAAAAAAAAAATTGGTTTATATATTTATTCCCGAAAAATATGTAGCAACCCATGCATACAATGCACTTTAACCGCACTCAATTCTTTCAAAGGTTTTATTTTTGTTTATTTTACTTGTTATTTGTCGAAGTGTGAGATCTCATATCTCTTATAATTGGCAGTGTTGCATAAAATAACTAAGATTGACAAATAGCTTCAGACTTATTCTATTCAGCTTTAAGTAAGTCCAAAACAAAGATACATTTCAAACAAACTCCATTTATTTTTATAATGCTAACACATTATTTCCTGTTTCATATCAAGTCTCCATCTGGCTTCCTTATTTATGCAGGCATGAACAGAGGCGTACCCAGGTGTCATCATAAGTCTTCGTAAGACATGGTCAAGAAAGCTTTATTAAGTTTACTTTGCTTATATTAAGTGTGTTTATTAGAGATTTTGTTAACAGCATTTGCTAAGGACGAAACTTTTATAATGAAAATGATGTGTCCATCGTGAATTTATACACAACTCTGAGAAGAATACTCCTGTGAAATAATATGTGAAGAGCAGATGTTCAGTTTTGCTAACTACTCCCCTGTGTGTATTGAGCTATGAGCATCCTAAGAACAGAAATACTCACACATGAAAATGAATAAATATTAGCATGTCTTTCAAACGCAAATTAATATGTCAATATGTTTAACATCTAGATGAATAATAAAAGTGACAGAAATTGCTATGCAAACATGTTGTGTGTGTGTGTATGTGTGTGTATGTGTGTGTGTATAAGAATGATTGCTGCTTGGTCGCTTTTACTGAATGCATGAATAGATTAGAGTACAAAGAAAATTGGGGCGCTTACATTGATTAACTTTCTTACTAATATGGTCAATAAATACAAGGAAAGGAGAAGAAGAGATCGTGTAATGGACAAAAACCAAAAATGTTTTTGCCTCAAAACCCTACAAATGGGTATCGTTGTAAAGGAAATAATTATAATCAAGTGGATTCAAATTGTCAGTCCAAAAAAATAATATTTTTGGATTCTATAATCCTTTGAATTCACTGCTTTGGACAATTTTATTGTTGTAGATTTCTTTGTTTTTGATCGTCTAGGAAAAAAATATTTTTAAAAGCACATATCTCAAAATATCATTTTCAATTTTATTTTTATCATAATTCTGTAGCTCAGTGCGTACAGCGTTTGTTTTATAATCGTGACGTTATTAGTTCAAACCTCAAAAATGTTTAAGAATTTTTTTATTAGTTTACAAATAATTTCTTTTCACAGGTCCCTTAACTATACTGTCAGGATAGAAGTCATTAATGATTCAATTTAAATATTATCGAAGCATTCAAGACTGACGAATTTTTCTTTTTTTGTTAAAAAGTTTCCTATCTATGCCTATCCATGATGAATTATTGGGAAATTGTATGTATATTTTTATTTTTCTTTAAAGTAATAAGGCCACTCTTGAATTCTTTTAAAATCAATATTATATATATATAAAAAAATCAATATTATTATTTCTCTTATGACCTCAAAATTATGTCTCAAAATATTATGGCCAGGAAAAACTTCTAAGCACTTGGTTTTTGAATTTTATTATAAGCCGCCTGGTACTAGTACTAATAAAATACTACTCAAAACTTCAAACGTGTTCATCTCAAAACTGCATTTTTTAAGTTGGCCGGAAATATCAGACAATTTTCAAACGATTAACTTCAAACTTTGAATATATGTTGAAAAATATATTGTGTACGGAAGAACGTAGGATTTTTTTTTATATTAAAGAGTTCATTTATTATTAACAATAATCGAATGATTTTTTTAGGCAACATTTTTCCCTTTCCACTTAAGAAGTGTGAAATTTGGCCAAACATTAATATTAGAGTGGAACGAATTTTTAACCTCATGGGCTTCATATATTTTTGAAAACTACGAGTAAAATAAGAAATTTCTGCATCTTTAGTTTTTTTTCTGCGACATAACTTTTGACTGCACCCGAGGGTGTATATATTTCATGCCAGACTTATTTTTTTCTTATTTTTTCTGAAATCCAAAGATTAGTTTGAAAATTAGTTCCTAATTTGTTGACGCAAACCTCTTCATTAACGCATAAATGATAACTTGTCAAGAGCTCCCTATGACACCATGCATACGCTAGAAGATATTCAGGATCAAAGATAACAAAAATTGGTCATTCACTTATATCTCCGCTCCTCTTTGTAGGACAGAAAATATGCTCAGAACAAAATTGTAGACCAGATAATTCTCTACAAAAGTTCCCATAACAGTTTTAACATAAAACAAACAGTTTCCAAGCTATGCGTCTCGATGTGTTTGAATAACGCAAAGTAGAAATTTCATATTAACTTTGAGCAGAGCGGAGATATAAGCAAATGACCGATTTCGTGATCTTTGAACCTGAATATCTTCTAGCGCAGTTATCAATGAGTAAATGTAGAGGTTTACATAAAAAAATTAGCTTTTCATTTTTTGGATTTCATAAAAAAAATTCTGACAATGAAATATATAAACCCTTGGGCGCAGTCAAAAGTTATATCGCAGAAAAAAACTAAAGATGCAGAAATTTATTTTTTTAAGCGTAGTTTTCAAAAATATATGAAACCCATGAAGATTTTTTGCTTCCATACATTTCGTTCCACTCTAATCAATATATCAAAAATATCCTACGTACGCATAATTACAAAATAAATCAACTGTTAATTTTACAAAAACATGCTATTCGGCTAATTTGCAACAGAAGTCGCCATAGTAGTAATTTGTCGCTTTTTAAAAATCTATACATTTTGCCGCTACGAAACTTATATTATTTTAAGGTTCTTAGTATATTTTTTATAAAATCAGGATATTCCTTGAGTAGATGTTCTACAAATTACAATTTAAGAATAAACTATCAGAATTAGGTTTCAGTACCACAACACAACTCTCAACTTTTCCTGAAATTTTACACATCAGTTGCACCTAGACTTTTCAACGCCTTGCCTCTTCATTTAAGAATAATCCGAAATAAACCAGCATTTCTCAAAAACGTAAAATTATGGCTTTTAAATCTTTCTTATAATGAGGTCGATGTCCTTATAAATGTTGTTACTTAAATTGTTAGGGTTTTTGCTTGTGCTTCATGTATATTTGTTTCAGAGCTTCTCAGTCATGGCGGGGATCTTTTTGCTCTTTATTAGTTTCCTTATTAGTTTCTGTGTGATTTATTTATTAATTTTTTTATCTAATTTTATTGAACTTTTGCTACATTTACCTTATTTTAATTTTATATAATACTAAATTTACATTTTTATATTTTTTCCACCAATTTTTTTTTCGATGAAATTGTTTAAAATTGTTATATTTTTTACTTTATTTATATTTTGTTAAGCGAAACATTTACTTTTTACGACCCCACACTACTACGTTAATGTATTTTGTTTCTTTTTAAAAGCTCAACTGCTTTCGCCTCTAGCTCCATGTGAGCTATAGATTGCAGTTATTTTTTCATTTAATAATATCTGTCAACCGATGTGAATAATGTACTTGCTATAAAATATTGTACTAATTGTATTAAATGAAAAAATAATAATTTAAGTAAAAAAAAATTTTTAACATCCAACGTTTTTATATCGAACTAAAAAGTATAAAATAATGTCTGCTAGAGTGGGGCTTTTAGTTCTCATAAGAACGTGGGGCGCATGCTATAGAGAATAGTAATTAGTGTTATTAACAATTCTAGTACGTTAGGGAACAAATGATCTCTTAACTCAGGTCCCTTGACTGTCAGGATAGAAACCCTTGCATGGATGGCAGATTCAAGTTTACAGACATCTATTGCGTTCATGCCAGTAAGTTCTACTTGAGTTTCAAAATTCTTAAATTTTAATGTTATCAAGTCTGACGATTTTTTTTGTTACAAATTTTCCTATGCCTATCTATGGATATCTCTGATGAATTATGAGAAATTATTTGTAAGCAAATAAAAATTTTAATATGTTACCAAGGTTTTCTTAACTCCTAAATATTCCCTATAGCATGCGCCCCACGTTTTTATGAGAACTAAAAGCCCCACTTACCAGAAATTATTTTATACTTTTTAGTTCGATTTAAAAACGTTGGATGTTAAAAATTTTTTTTTACTTAAATTATTATTTTCTGGTTTTAAGTCTTTTTTTAATTTTTATAATAGATTTTGAGGGTTTTATGTTTTTATCAGTACAATTGAAATGATACTGAAAACAAAAAATCAAGTGGACACCAAATTCTCTAAAATGTATCGATAATTTCCCGATATTAATTGTGGTTGTTTCTTTGACCATTGTAGTTTTTTTTTTAATATTTTTTTTTTAAATTTTGTATTTGTTTTTTCTCAAAATTCTTTTGAATTCTACAAAAACTTAAGAAATACGAAGTTTCAAAAATTTACGACTGATGGTGACAAAATAATTTATTTAAGAAAATGAAATACGAAAAAAAAAAACGGAAAAACGTCATTGACATTATTAAGGATCGAACTCACAACCTCACGATCATAAAGCAAGGACCGTGTGCTCTGAGCTACAGAACTTACACAAAAGGCAATAGCAAAATAGCAATAAATCAAACTAATATTTAAAAATAACTAAAAATTTTTCTTTTTAAACTACTTTCTTACAATTTTTTTCACCCTCACTGGTGAATTTTAAAAGGTTTCAATTTGTTTCATAAAAAAAAATCCTCCACATTGTTGAGGCTCGAACTACCTAGCGTATACTAAGGCGGTCGCTTTACGCTCTGAACTACAGAACTTACACAAAAATATTTTCTAAATACTATAATTTAGATTCTAATTATAGAAACTAATTCTACTATACAAGGTTGCCAGTTACATATGTGGGAAAAATCCCATTCGTGGTATTTTTTATAATTGCCTTTCGGAATTTTTTTTTTTTTGGGAATTCCCACGGTATTTTTTAATTCAATGAGGTATTTTTTTAATTAGCGTGGGAATTCAGTGTGGTATTTTTTAATTGCCGTGGGATTTGGGCGTTTTTTCTTCAAATAATTTTTTTTTCACATTTTTAAAACTTCATATGAAATCATTGCCATTATATGCATTAAACGCTCTGTTTACACCACGATTTTATGCCGTAAGTTACGTATGTAAGATCCCTTATATTTTTATTGCATATGGGATTTATTGTGGTATTTTTTAATGCGTATGGGATTTTTGTTGGGATTTTTAAATGCATATGGGATTTTTGGTGGTATTTTTAAAAAGCGTGGTATTTTTGTGGTAATTTTTAATGATCGTGGGATTTTTTGTGGTATTTTTTAATTGTGGTGGGAATTCTTTTGTTAACTTTTGCTAGGGTAATTTTGGTGGTATTTAATTTATGGTTTCTGTGGGAATTGTTCCGAATTTTAACTGGCAACCTTTCTTCTATAGCAGATATTATATTTATATAATCGAAAAAAATTCATTGGCATTTTATAATTAAAAAATTACAGCAGCTGTTTGTCTGGCAGTTGGCCCTAACAAACGGTGACGTCATCGCAAAAACACTGCACAGCCGCAATTTTGAAATTAATCGCTTCAATAAAATTTTGTATAGTCACTGATATAAAGAGTGATTTTTTAAGTGCCTGATAACTTTTTTTTTAAAAAAAACGCATAAAATTTGCAAAATCTCATCGGTTCTTTATTTGAAACGTTAGATTGATCCATGACATTTACTTTTTGAAGATAATTTCATTTAAATGTTGACCGCGGCTGCGTCTTAGGTGGTCCATTCGGAAAGTCCAATTTTGGGCAACTTTTTCGAGCATTTCGGCCGGAATAGCCCGAATTTCTTCGGAAATGTTGTCTTCCAAAGCTGGAATAGTTGCTGGCTTATTTCTGTAGACTTTAGACTTGACGTAGCCCCACAAAAAATAGTCTAAAGGCGTCAAATCGCATGATCTTGGTGGCCAACTTACCGGTCCATTTCTTGAGATTAATTGTTCTCCGAAGTTTTCCCTCAAAATGGCCATAGAATCGCGAGATGTGTGGCATGTAGCGCCATCTTGTTGAAACCACATGTCAACCAAGTTCAGTTCTTCCATTTTTGGCAACAAAAAGTTTGTTAGCATCGAACGATAGCGATCACCATTCACCGTAACGTTGCGTCCAACAGCATCTTTGAAAAAATACGGTCCAATGATTCCACCAGCGTACAAACCACACCAAACAGTGCATTTTTCGGGATGCATGACCAGTTCTTGAACGGCTTCTGGTTGCTCTTCACTCCAAATGCGGCAATTTTGCTTATTTACGTAGCCATTCAACCAGAAATGAGCCTCATCGCTGAACAAAATTTGTCGATAAAAAAGCGGATTTTCTGCCAACTTTTCTAGGGCCCATTCACTGAAAATTCGACGTTGTGGCAGATCGTTCGGCCAATAATGATGAAATGTCAAAGCATACTGAGCATCTTTCTCTTTGACACCATGTCTGAAATCCCACGTGATCTGTCAAATACTAATGCATGAAAATCATAACCTCAAAAAAATCACCCTTTATATAATAAAGCTCCTTTTTTTGGAATCTCGATTTAAAGTGTAGTATTTCTGAACAAATCCAAAGAGAGCATATTTTTCCGACGTTTAGAGTGGCCTAACGTCTTAATTTTTAGTGTTATTTCCTTTGTATATATCGATACTCCCAACGTATAAGTTGATAACTCAAACTACCAACCTTTAAAGGGACAGTGTTTATCTAAATCTGCGGACTGGACTCCATCTGGTGACAATTTTTTGAACCTATAAAGTAACAACTTTGATATATTTAGGTGAAGACCTGCTAAAACTCAGCACCTCCTGGTGCTAAAAAATCAGGTCAAAGTTGTTTCTTATCTATTCGTTCCTTGTCAAGCTTTATTTTTTCCCGATATCTTCGTGCTCTTTCAGCAGGCGTTAACTTTGCTATTTTACTCTTAAATATACAAAAACGAAATACAAAATGAATACTTCAGCCGGTGGTGTAACATATCTTAAAAGTGACGTTCAATACATTTGCCACTTTTTAGTTTTTTTTTTTCTTAGGAATTTTAGTTTGCAAAAATACGAAAGCAAAAGAAATTTATCAAAACCTATGAAACAATGATTTTAAACTTTGATTTTTTTTATTTACTATTTTTGCTTTAATAAAACTCCGCGTGACGTTGAATACATTTTTACACGTTCTTATCATGATGAACTGAGAAAACACAAAAAAAATTTACTGTAATATTATTTAATCGTTTTAATTTTTAGAATTTCGTGAGAACTAATCTCAGCACTTTCTTAATATAACTTTCTTGTCATCCTTACCAGACCTAAATTAAAACTAACGAAGCGTAAAAAAAGTGACATTCAAGCGGGTACGAGAGAGCAATATAACATTCTTCAAAACATATATGCAAACAATTTTAGGATTCTGAAAAATATATTTTGTTAATAAATATTCTTCAGTGATCACTTTCTTATGTATAATTTGTTTTTTTCTTTTTGTTTTTATGTAAAAACAGAGTTAAAAAACGGTGACAAAAAAAGAGCGTTTGGTATGCAATTGACCCATATAGTCTCATTTTCATTTTTATTTACGTCTTATTTTACTGTTGTTTTTATTTTTGTTCTTTGTTAAGTTTTTGTTTTTATTTTGTTTGTATTTTTGTCATTTTTTATTTTATGTTTATGTTTATGTTTATGTTTATGTTTATGTTTATGTTTATGTTTATGTTTATGTTTATGTTTATGTTTATGTTTATGTTTATGTTTATGTTTATGTTTATGTTTATGTTTATATTTATGTTTATGTTTATGTTTATTTTTATGTTTATGTTTATGTTTATGTTTATGTTTATGTTTATTTTTATGTTTATGTTTATGTTTATGTTTATGTTAATGTTTATGTTTCTGTTTATGTTTATGTTTATGTTTATGTTTATGTTTATGTTTATGTTTATGTTTATGTTTATGTTTATGTTAATGTTTAGGTTTATGTTTTTATGTATGTTTATGATTATGATTATAATTGTTAATGCTTTGTTTTGTTTTGTTTTTATTTTAATTTTTATTTTAATTTATATTATCATTTTTATTTGGAATTTCAGTTTGATATTTATTTTAATTTTATTTTAATTTTAAGCTTTATATTGATTTTTATTGTTATTTTTGTTTTTAATATTAGTTTTATTTCTTTTCCTATTTTATTTTTTTGTATTTTTATTATTTTTATATTTTAATTTTTATTGTTATTTTAATTTTTTTTTGTTTTGATTTTTATTTTTAATTGTATTTTTTTTTTAATTCTCTCTTTATTTCTGTTGCTATTGTAATTTTTGTATTTTTATTTTTATTTTAGTTTTTATATTAATTTTTAATTTTATTTATAGCAAAAACCCCACCTTTATTGTCGTACCATAAAATTTGCTTAAGTGCTAATGTTAAATAGTTCGAATTTAAAGGGACGCTTTTTTGCCAGTTCAATGTATTAAACAATTGCCTTGTGATGTTCTGGCGCCTACTCTGGGCGATTCCATGCAACATAATTAGATTTTTGTTGCATACGCTGTTACCTTCACAACCTGATGGGATCATAATTTTACTTTTTATTTCTGTCGTAAAGCTAAGAACATATCTCTGTAGCACATAATCACCACCAAATAATAATACCATGTTACATGTAACAAATTTGCAAAATTTGCAAGGTAGAACAGCGCAAGGTAGAACTCGCATGAGAACGCAGAGATGACTGCAGCCTTGTCTTCAAGTGGAATTGATGTCAATGTGGTGAAGGTGCAAAAAATTTGAGAACACATAAGTAAATAAAGAAATGCCACAAAAAACACAATTCTGCCGACGCTTCTCTGTGTGAACAGCTTTGGTTGAACGCAAACTAAACTCAAACTAAACTCTGTTTGAACACACTATAAAAGAGTATGATTACAAACAAAACGAGTGACCACTTTTTGGAAATTGGTTCAATAGAACTCGAGTTATGCTAGTGGCCAGTTTTTCAATGTACAGACATTATTTAATGTATAGTTTTAAATACATAAATTAATTTCTTATTTCTACGAATTTTTAACTGATATTTAAGAAATCGGGGAATTTAAGACAGTAACAAAGCAAATAAAAGATTTTTTTGCAGTTTTTTCAAATATTCATTCAAGCTTAAAAAAGAGCCTGAATTTGTGTCTCACTAGACGTTAACGGGTTAATAATAATAACTCTGCTTCAAGTCATAAATTTCTCTAGATATGTTCATTGTGATCATAGCTTTTAATATATAATCTTTTTTTTTAAGGATTCAATTTTTTATAAGAGTGCCAAAGTTTAGAATGCACCCCTGTACAGATTATTATTCAGTACAGAGAAAAAAGGCGATTTGCAGAATAACGTAATTGAAATATATGTAAATCATTCAATAATATTTTGGCATCTTCTGAAGCCAAACAAGCAAATTGTGCGGAAAGAGGGAGAAAAGAAAAATAAACGATAATTTGCAGTGATAAGTAAATTTTTCTCACTTTAAGCCAATGATTGAGGCACAATTTTATTATTTTCCACGCATTTTTTTTTTTTTTTATTGTAATTCAATAGAAAAGCAGCCGCTTCCGTGTAAGAATTTTTTTTTATATATCCTTATTTTATTCCCTTTCCTCATCCGGTGAGTGGCAAGCAGTGGCCTTCGAAAACATTTCAAACAAACTGTGTAAACAACTTTATGCTTTAAGGGCAGTGAAAAATTTTGAGAAAATTGTGGAATAAACAAATGTGCATACCAGCAATTTTACGGCTAAACAGACAGACCGCGTTCTAATTAATGTTGCTTCATTAAGTTGCTATGAATTGAACTTGTTTTTTTTTTCAGTGAAACTATAATTTTGAATACAAAATACTGAAAGACTGAAGTAATTTGTGCAAATTTGTGCTCTGCTTGATGGTTCTTTGTGCTAAGGGCATTGGCTTTTTGGATGATTTACTCAAAACGATTTTTCTAAAGCATACTTTTTGGAGCACTCTATACTTGCACGGATACGGATATGAAACAGCAACTGAAGTAGTTGGACATCAATTTACAACAATTATATTGAGTGTACACACACACACACACACATACACTCGAACTGCTACAACTACGCTTGGCCTAAATTTTGGAAATCAAGTCGTACGCTTATTTTGTCGCATGAGAGTCTTAAATGCTAACGAAGGACATGCGCCGCAGTACCTTCAGGCTTATTACATTTGCGTGTTTTTAATTTTGCAGAAAAGCCAATCTAAGCTGATGTTCAAGTTCAGTTAATAACAGCGTGTGCCCTGCCTTATTAAACTGAATCGCATTAGCTTTTCAGAGAAGTTAAGTAGAGCATTATCTCTCATTAAAGTAGATAATTTTTCTAAAGTAGATACTTTTTTGAGTACCTACATCTTTGCATTTTCCATTCAATTTCTATTCTCTTTCGAATGAAAAACGAATAAAATTTAATTGTCTCGCATTTTATGGGCACGGGCTGTAGTACTTTTAATACAATTTTAATGACCTGTTAAAATGTTGAACCTTCAAATCATATTCCAACTGCCCGGAGAGCACACGACGTGATTTATTTTCACACAGCTTTATGTGTATATTTTTTTGTGTCTGAAATCGTTTTGAATATCAGTCAGAAAAAAAAGGATCAAAAAATCATTTAATGTTTTTACTGCAGCAACAACAAAAAATATGTTATCTTTGTCATAATAATAGACTCATTACAGTAGCTGTCACAAAAATGCTGTCACAGCAAAATCAGCAACGTTGTTAAATCTTTGATGTTTTTGTAATTATTAAAAAAATGCTCGGGCACAGAGATAAAAAAAAAGTTATTTACGGTTATAAGGTAGAAATGCTTATAAAAGTAATGCCATAAGAACTTTGAGGTATTTCGAGGGCTGCTTTTAAGTCTTGCGCCGTGGCAACACAAAGCATCGTCAGATGAATTTTGATAGTTCTATTGGAAAATTTTACATTTTCTATCAAAAATGTACTCACAACGTTTTGATGTACAGTGTTGTGCATATCAAAAGCAACCAAAAAAAGCCATTGCCAATTATACCTAGAAACTTTTCCGTTTTTACTAAAATTCTAGTTTGATATATGTTTTTATAATCATTAAAACACAAATTGTTAAAAAATAATTCAAAATTTTTTATTACTGCAGGCTTTTAAATTTTTTTATAGAAAATAAAGTACAAAGTAGAAATTATGCCGTGCATAACTAAAGCAACTTAAACTAAAGCAATTTAAATCGATTGCAAATAGAGATTGTAGGGTTAATATTTGGTAAAATAACCTTTATTTTTAATAACCGCAATACATCTGCAAGGCATTGAAGCTATAAGGTTGTCAATTATAGTTTGTTATATGCTTCGCGACTGCTGTGTCAGTGTCTTATTGAGTGCAGCTTTATAAGAAAGCCTTTGCCCACCGACTCGTCGCTTAAGGATTCCGAATAGATTTTCTATTGGGTTAAAATCAGGCGATTGAGCTGGTCAATCCAATACCTGAATCCGTTTTGCGCAAATTCACGTCTTAACGATCATTACGGTGAGCTTAGGGTAGTTGTCATGCTGAAATATCCACCTTGTTGGCATTTCTCGCTCAGCAAAGGGCAACATGACTGTCTCTAAAATCTCTTTATAAATAAATCGGTAAATTTTTTGAGTAATTTCATAAACTGGAGTTTGTCCAAATCTAGAAAAATAATCCCAGAACATAGCCGAGCCGCCTTCTTGCTCAACTGTGACCTGACAGGTTTGAGGTTTAAGGCTCTCACCTTTTCGCCGATGTACTGTGGCCATGCCATCGCTTCTTAAGTCAGCTTCCAAAGCACATCGGCGAACAGTCTACGTTTAAATTTAGTTGATTAAAAACAGACTGAGATGATAAAAAATGATATTTTTGAAAAGCTAGGATTGCATGTCGGTCCTCTCTCTGTGTTTTTTAAGCTTCGGACCACCCAAGTGAAGGGTTTTCACAGTTTTTTTAGTCTCTAACTTTTTTATAAGACGTGAAATTATTGATTTATTTATTTTGTACTTTTTGATAAAAAAATTAGTAATGCTCCTGATTTATACTCATCAATTATTCCTGTTTAAAGGGCTCTGGGTATTTATCACGCGAAATGACGTTTTGATAATTTCAAATGTCTTCTTCACACAAAGAATTATTCGCAAATGACTCTTTTCAGTCTAAATCAGTAATAACTAAGCAAAAAATTAAAAATATAACCGACATTTACCGTAAATCGGAGCAAAAATTATTTGACTTAAGTAAGTTGCTTTTGTTATGCACAGTCAAAAATCCCTCTTTCCGTATACTGCTCTCATTGCCGAAAAACTGTTATTTTTTACTTCATTTCTTTTGATGCTCTATATTGAGCGCAATACATGATTAAGTAAAAATAACTATTTTAATTTTGGGGGGAGATGTAAGACGATAAAAAAATATGAAGAAGTTTGCTACGCCAATTTTGGTTGATTTTGATATGCACAACACTGTATATGCGCTTATTGTGTTGGTTACAGTGGTTTAATAATTGTATTTCAACAAAATAATAAATTTACACGTGAACATTTTCGGGTGATGATTTTTTACGATTTTCGACATGGATTGACAAGAAAAGAATGCATCGATCAACTTAGTACGGCTTTTGGTGTTGAAGCACCACACGCAGCGACTGTAAAACGCTCAATGAGTTGGTTCAATTAGTTGGAGTGTGGTCGTCGTTATCTCCAAGATGTAATTTCGTGAATATCATCCAAGAACGGTTGTTGTGACAGAAAACATTGATACTGAAGGTGAACTGTTGACACTGGTGACACATCCTTGGGCATTAGTAGGACTAGCATATATTCGATTTTGTATTAACATATAGGCGTCAGGAAGATTTGTTCCCGTTGGATACCCCATAATATGAGGGTTGCTCCAAAAAAGGCCGTATAGATTAGTGATAGGAAATACTGAAAGAATACAGCAGGGGTGGTTCGAAATATTTCTACGACATCATCATAGATGACGAATCATGGATCTACGCTTATGAGCGTATGAGTTCAGCAATCCAGTGTTTGCTTCTTTCAAACTGAGCAAAACCCGACAAAAGTTTTCAAGAAAAAACGGTAATTTCGCAACTCTACCAATTGAGCAACTGTTAATTCTGAATTATACATAACCATTTGTTTACCGGAAATCTTTGGAGAACTAAGGAAACTCAATCACCGAAGGAATATTATCCTCTATCATGACAATGCGACTTCCCACACATCAGCTCAAGCCAAAAAGTGTTTGAGCACCAAAAACGTGGATTTAATGGGTTATCCACCTTACAGTTCTGACTTCGTACCCAATGACTTCTTCTTGTTCCCTCACATTAAGAAACAAGATGCGTGGCGAGCGTTTTTCTACGACTGAATAGGCCGTTGAAAACCTGGTTTCTGAGACATCAACTCCAGAGTAGCAAAACTGTTTCGAAAATTGGTTCAATGGAATGCAAAAATGTATTGATTATCTTGGAGAATACTTTGAAAAACAATAAAAGCACTTTTATTGATTAACCACTGTTTTTTCATTGTTAGGCGCAAGACTTAAAAGGCAACCTTCGTATCAATTCATACTGGAAAAAATCTCCTTTAGTTTTTTGGACAAACTTCTCCTAAAGCAAAAACAAAAAAAAAAAAGCTCAAGCCTGTGTTAGATAACACGGGCGTATAGGTCAGACGTTAGTCATTAACAGTCTTATTCAATAGATTTCCTTAAACAACCTTTAACCGCTTGTTTAGTTACGCACTGTTTAAGGCTTTACGCAGCTTCTATGCAACCTTGCTAACATTGTTATTCATTAACATTTTTTCATTTTCTGCTTATGATTGTAAGGTTTGTGTCTGAACTATAGAAAATCTCTACAAAAATTAAGAATTCCTATGGATTTGCAATGGCCGCCGCATAAAAAAATGCTGCAAAGGGCGCATATGGAGCATGTCTTTGATATTAAAAGAAAAGACAAACAAAAATCATGGTTGTATTTACGTAACCTTTAAACGCCAATTTCGACGTTTAAGTTACGCAGCTCTTAAACAACTACGAAAAATGTTTATGAATAACGTTTTCTTGTTTAAAGCCCGTTTAAAGTTACGCTGCCTCTAAAATGTGTTTATGAATAAGGCTGTAAGACATTGAGAATGTCTTAAAGACGTGGCCAACTGGGTAAGCACAATTTTGTTTCTCTGCTTCGCTTATCAATGTTGTGTATGTACACATCGTTCGCTACTTGGTCATTATACTTCTTCTCTTTCTCACACTGGTTCTGTGATGAACACACAGATAATCGTACTGCTCTTACACATGATGTTATCTATATCTATACTATTATATAAAAGGCGTCTCTCGAATTTTCATCGTTCAATCAAGGGGGTAAATGCTGAACCGATTTAAATAATTCTTTCACTATTCAATTGCTATAATAAGCGACCCTGCTATTGGGTACTACGTTTTTGGTAAATCTTTTTATTTAATTATTTAAGAATTCGTGCATTTTAATCCATGCTGCCATTGTATAAGCAGCACGAAATAACAGCAAACAATAGCTTAAGCTCTTTGTTGAGAGAGAGAGGTGAGATTCTACAACTCACCGCGCTGGTCTCTTGAGTGGACAGTTGCACTCAGTTAATTCCTGCTACAGTGTAGCCATAAGCAGAGCTGCCAGGTGGCGGGATTTTTCCCCTTTTTCGGGATTTTTCGTACAAAACGGGGAGGCGGGGAAAACATTGATAAAAACGGGGAAAATTAATAATAAAATAGCGAGTGAACAAATATATCGGTTATTAAAAAAACCAACTAAAATTTTTTATTTTAATTACATAAATTTTTTGTTTGCCATGTTTTACAAATCTGAATGTGTCAGTCATATATGGAAATATAGAACTAACTTTGAAGACTTTTTGATTGTTTCATGCGAAAGTAATACATTAATAGTCATAATAGTATTTTTGATGTAGACTTAAACGATTTTGATATTTTTTTAAGGTGCTATATAAAGGGCCATTCATAGATAGTAAAAATGAAAAATAAAACTTTAAGCTTAAAAAAATTTTCACACGTTATTTCGGATCAATTCGAGTGGAATGATTTCGACCAAGAATATAGATCGTTAAGAAATATAAATTTTTCAAATATATCATCAGAAATTAGCCAGGAATTCTGGAAAGAAGTTAAATTTTTCATTGATTCAGATGATATATAAAAAAAAAATAGTGTCGTTTATTTTTTGCTTTCCCTATAGTGTGGCAAGTGCTGAAAATGCTTTTTGAGCTATTTATTTTGTTTAAA
Organism: Pherbina coryleti; assembly: GCA_943735915.1. Classification (NCBI taxonomy): domain Eukaryota; kingdom Metazoa; phylum Arthropoda; class Insecta; order Diptera; family Sciomyzidae; genus Pherbina; species Pherbina coryleti. The sequence continues at coordinate 18,589,233 of OX030950.1, read as the reverse complement.
TAAAACAAAAATAAGAAACTTTCTTGACAATACCACTCAATGCGGAATTCTCCGCAGTCAATCTTTAATGAAATATAAAAATTGCTTTGCAATTGAAATAAATTCAGAATTTTTGACTTTTTATAATAGAAATAATACACACACTCTTGTTTACTTGGTTTGATAATACATATGTATAACAATATGTATATTTCAAATAATTTCTTACAATTTCTTATAATCTCAAAAACGTTACGTTCGAGTCACAATACAATATCGCTTAAAATTTTCATTTTTATTTTTATTTTTCTTATAGATACATACGTTTTTCCTGTTTGTATTTATTTTTGTTATAGTAAAGTGAATCAATAAACTTGTTATTTCTTTAAATTACTATTTAAAAAACAATTTAAAAATCGGGGAAAAAAACGGGGAAACTCGAAGTTAAAAACGGGGAAAAATATTCATTTGTATGCAAAAATAGGGATTATTTTTCTCTGAAACCTGGCAGCACTGGCCATAAGCCCAATATATCGTATTTATTTGCGTGCCACTCTTTTTATTTCAATATCTACTGAGTTAAATAATCCAATAAATATATTGAGATAAATTTTACAGCATCCTAATATATTAAAATGAATAGTGGTTTGTTCGGATGCTTAAAACTTGAAAACGACTGGACCAAATTAGATACTTCCTTCTGTGAATTTGTTCGTAATTGTTACGCGAAGGTTTTGGAAAAAATGCACGGAACATTGGACAAGGAGGCGGGGCACCTCCAATACAACCCAAATCTACGATAGCGAATAGCTTTGAAATTATAGGTCGCATAGCATCGGAATTCGGTGTTCTACCTCAATTTACAAGTGCCGTTCCACAGGAAAAATTTTATGGGTGTTGGACGTGGGGCGTGGCACTTTTTCAGCAGACCAAATTTTCGGTATATCTTTCAAGCTATAAGTCACACATCAATGAAACTTGGTAAGAGCGTACTATTTAGTCGCGTCCTTCGACTAGCAAAATTAAGCAAGCATTGGACAAGGGGGTGTGACACCGCCCATATAATTAAAAAATATGATATCGAATAGCTTTGGAAATACATGTCGCATAACAATAAAACTCAGAATGGAATTACTATTAGGTGATGTCCTTCTATGTTCTAGAAAACTGAGACGGACTTTGGAAAAGAGGGTGTCGTTCCGCCCATTCAAGCTAAATTTGTGATAAAGAATATCTTTGGATATAAATGTTGCACAACAATGTTACTCAGTATGGAGTTGCAACTTGGTGATATCCTTCTACTGAAAAACTGGGACAGACAGGTCTTTCCATGTATAGTGGTTGGCATGTACGTTGAGTGTTTTAACGTTATCTTTTTTGGGCCATCTTGAACACCAGAGGGCGCTGTAGTACAACATTTTTTGCAAAACCACCTTAAGCTCCCAAAACGTTCATGCGATTAGAATGAAAATTGATATATAGTGGTTTTTGTGTACGTTGAGTGTTTTTCTGCTATCTTTTTTGACGCGTCTTGAACACCAGAGGGCGCTGTAGTATAACTGTTTTTACAAAACCACCTCAAACTCCTGAACAGCTCATGCGATTAGAATGAAAATTGGTATGTAGTGGTTTTCAGGTACGGTGAGTTTTTTTTTATCTCCTTTGATCCACCTTGGACACCAGATGACGCTGTAGTATTACCGCCATGTAAAACTGGCTAAATAGAATTTTTTGTTATTTTTGTACGTAATATTTTTTTATTTTTATATATTATTCAAACTTGACTTATACATTGCGTTTCTTAATAAATGAAGTATATAACCAGAAAATTTGGTAGCGCTATATAGAAAAATGGCTTTGCAACAGTCAAAAATGCATAAAAGTGGCCAGTTTTGCTCGCCACTGTAGTTGCTGGGTGCAGCAACGCGCGCCGGGAAAAAGCTAGTAATACATAAAATACAAAGCATCCCTGCAGCGAAAAATCATACTAGTCATGAATTTAACTAGTTAACTCACTAGTTAAAATGAAACTAGTCAAAAAAATACTAGATGTTTAACTAGTCATAACTTACTAGGCATAGAGTTACTAGATAAGTTACTATCTGTAATGCAGTTAGTTAAAAAATACCATGTGTTTAACTAGTATGAAGTGATCTAGTTTCTTTATTTTATAGTAAACTAGCTAGTCGCTTTTAAACTACTTGAAAAAATACCAGCTGTTTTTCTAGTTCATAATTGTACTAGTGTCTTTGCTAGTTGCAATCCCGCTGTCTCTTTTCCGAATTTATTTATTTCTTTTTGTGCCTGTTTTGAAGATGGTGTGCGATATGCAATATTACGAAGGCTTATTCCACGGACACAAGGCAGCACATAATAAAAAATAAAAGATCGAAAAATTCAAAATTGTTTACTATGACATTTGTTAAATGTATTATCGGAGTCTCCATTTTTATTCAGCCTGATTACGTTAAAACAATCATCATATCATATAAATGTTGACAATTATTTACAATTTGTTTGTTTTTTTTTTTTTTTTTTATTTTGATTTATAATCTACTCCTGCTACAATTGAACGGGGTAGTCGTTGACAGAACGTATTTTATATGTACGTATGGAGTATCCATGCCATTAAGGGAGTGTAGAAAACAGCTTCAATTTGTTATTTTGTTGCTGCTTTTCTATTGTTGTTATTTGGTGCTTTAACTTTTTTGCGACATGCTCAGGGGGCCAATAACTTTTATGAATGAATTTTTATAACAAAGAAAAGCATTTATTTACTTGTTCGTTTTTGACGTTTTTATGTGATAAAAAAAGGTTAATTGTTAGAGTAATACTGCCAGAATAATTAAAAGAAAAAACAATTGAATATTAAATTTTATGACATCAAAGAATTGATTTTTACAAAGCTGACATTTAACTCTAGAGTCTAGACCGATAAAGAATCTTTTTTTTAAATAACTTTTCGATGAATTGAAAAAAAGGCTATTAATGCATTTAGTCTGATGTACAAGGCTGTTCATTGAGTTTTTAGTATAATTAAGAAAAATTTAAGTTTTTTGACAATGTTTTTATTATTAAACATCCTCCTCCTTCCTTTAGCTCGATATATTTAGTCCGGCGATCTTTCAACATTTCGATACTTTGTGTACAGTACGGTTTGTCAATTCAACTTCTTCATTTGATGTAAATGTTTTTCTAGTCAGCCCTCTGTTGAAAGTGGGAAAAAGATAATACCCGCTTGAGACCATATTTGGAGAATACGGTGGGTGGAGAAGCAATTCAAAGCATATTTCATTGAGTTTTGCTTTTGCTTTCAATGACTTAAACTGCACTGTCTTTAAAAAAAAAAAAAAAAAACAAATTTTTTCCTCTTCAAATGTTGTTTTTTTGTAGTGAGTGCTTCATTCAAACGGTTCAATAAAGCAGCATAATATTCGACTGTTATTCTTTTTCTGTTTTCAAGATAGTCCACCAATAATATGCCATGAGAATCCCAGAAAAAACTGCACAAAACCTTTCACAAGGTTGCCAGATCTAAAAGATCTGCCCGATAAATATAATATCATTTTGAGCCAAGCAATGTCATCTGTCGTGTACCATTCAGAATTAACCGTCCTACGTTGCTTAAGCGGAACAGTGACCACATGACCCATTCGGTGGAAGAAACAGGAGACCATTTGCTTCGCAGTGCTTCGTGCGTGAACAACTTTTGTTGGATTTGCCTCGTCTTGGAATCGACACATGGTCGATTGCGGTTTTGTTTCCGGCTTATACGCATATATCCATGATTCGTCAGCTGTCACGATTTAATACACGTCTTTTGAAGCACTACGATTGAACTTTTTAGTCATTTCCTTCCACCAATCGACGCGAGACTTTTTTGAGCGATTGATAAATTATGGGGTATCCAACGAGAGCAAATTTTTTTTACAGATAAGTGTTCATGCAAAATCGAATGTATTGAAGTGGAACTAATGTGCAAGGAAGCCTCTATCTCACGATATGTCACATGACGATCTTGCATTATTAGTTCACGTACTGCATCGATATTTTGTAGCACAACAACCGATTTTAGACGACCTTCACAGAAATCGTCGGCGACCGAACTACGGCCACGATTGAATTCCCTATACCAGCGATATACTATGGTTTTTGATGGTGCTTTATCGTCATACAAAGAACTGAGTTCATCGACACATTCTTGTTGAGATAATCCACGTCGAAAGTTGTGAAAAATAATCCAACGAAAACCTTCTCTTGAAATTTCCATTTTTTTAACAAATTGATTTTCTTAACTCACTGTAAACAAAACAAATAGCACTTGTACATCAAAACGTGGTGAGTACATTTATGCTAACAAATGTCAAACTTTATTATGGTGATGCCAGATTTTAGCTATTGACATTAGCGTTGCCAGTTTCCGAAATATAAATAATACCCCTTGTATCAGGCCAAGGACTTATTGAACCTAGCCTAGTACTGGGTGTCCCAAAAATTCCTATCTAATTATTTTGCTTTTAACTTTTCGACTACTAACTTCTTCTGCATTTTATTTTCAAATAATTAAAGATAAACATAAAAAATGAATATTTACACTCTACAACAACGGTCTGCAATAGTTTTGATGTATGCACGAAGTAATAATTCAATTATTGCAACGCAACGTGAATTTCGACGACAATTTTCGGGACGAACTCCTTCTTTACCAGCAACAATTCGTCGATTGGTGGTTTGATTCGAAGAAGCTGGGGCAACGTTTGATAACTTACGAACAGGAAGACCACGGACCAGGCGTTTATTCTAAAATATAGAGGATGTAACCGGAAGTGTGCAAAAAAATCCAGAAAGAAGAGCGCATGAGTTTGGTCTTTCAAGATCAACACTCCACCGAATCTTCAGATCTACACTTAATTTCATTCAAGGTACAGTTAACTCAATAGATGCATTTAAATGACCATCAAATAGTCTGGAATACTCCCAAGCATTACTAACTCTGTGTAATGAAATTCCAGATTTTGTTTCAAAACTGTTAATGTCAGACGAAAACAAAACAACAAAATTTTGAAAATCCAAGTCAAGCGCACTCAAGATCTTTACATCCGCGTAAAGTCACTGAACGGTGCAGAATAACGAGCAAATTCATTGTAAGATCTGGTTTTTTTTTAAATCTTTTTAAACAATCATTTTATTCAGATCATTTTCATTCTGATGCAGATTATTCTGAATATATGAATTGTACTTCGAAAGTCTCTTCGGGCTCTCGATTCGTTAGAGGATAGTGGAGTAGAAATTTTTAAATGTATTGGATCGATTTATGAAGTTTAAGCGCTGAATCGGCAGAACTGCTGCCGCATTGGTATTTCAATAGGGTTGCGTTTTATGACAGCCACTTTCTTTGTTATATAATAAATCTATTTACGAAATTACTTCTACTTTTTTGGAGAGAATTTTTTAAGTTCAATTTACAAAAAAGGATACAGGAATGATGTTATTGAGAGCATGCCATCGCTTAAAAGTCATCGATTCTAAAATTCTTAGAGCGAATGGTATATGATCGGGTTAAAATCTACTGTGGTATTGCAACAACAACTTGGCAGCATAGTTTTGTTAATGGCAGATCCACGGTATCTTAAGCACTATTGAATCAGTAAACCAGGGCGTGGGCATTTATAATGATTTTGGTAAAACTTTTGAATTTCTAGAATTCCTTTGTAAAATGGACTAAATCGATCTTATCAAATAAGTTTAAGAACTCGGCGACTCTCAAAAGGTTATCGAAACTACTGACCATCATTGGAGGAGAGTATCTGGAAAGAGGGATTGATAGAGTATTAAAGGAGACTATAAAGAGAAATAAAATATTTTAGGCCAAACATTTTGTGTTTTCTTTGTTAGATCTTACTTCTAAGGTTTCTTTTTTTATAAGCTTTCAACCAAGTGTTGCAGTTGTTATACCGATTCAATCAAGTCTACCTGGGTTCGGGGTTATATATTAATGGGAAAGAAGGGTAAATCAAGTGAAACAGGTGTAGGGTGTTTTAAGTGTTGCGGGAAGGCGTAGAAACATGCGAATTTCAATTTGTGGCAAGTGTTATCATTCACAAACTCCTTTATCACCAACTACCATTTTTAGTCATAAAAATTAATGGTTTTCAATATCAATTCAATTTCATGAGGATAGAAAATACAGAAAGGAAAAAACGTGGGACCATGGCCAAGCCGGGATTCGAACTCAAGACCCCTGCAGTGACTGTTAGGCATGTTACCTACTCGACTACAGAGGCCGCCAATTAATTTCTAGAATCTTAGCAGTACCAATATATTTTATATACCATCCATAAAAATATTGCAAATGTGGCAAAAGTAAAGTGTATTAAAATTGTAAGAACGAGTAGGCACCAAAAACAAAAAATTGTCTTTTCAGTCCTTAAAAGGACTTTGAGCTTCATTAAAGAAGTACTTCTATTATGAAATTTGTGTATTTTTTAGTATATCACAGTGCGTCTTTTTAAAGTAGACATGAGCTTGCAGAAACACAATTGGCCCAATTGGCCCAGCTACAAATTTTTTTTATTTTATAAAATTGTGTTTTCACATTTGTAAAAATAACAACACGTACAAAAAACAACAACAACAAAACCGACGTTCACTAAATTTTTAACTCGCTTTAACAACAACAATTGCATTCAAAGGCATCAAAAACAAAGCCTCACTCGACTAGGCTGAGTTTGAGATAATTGTCCCGTTACTTGTGTAACACAAAAACAGACATGATTTGTTTTTATTTTGCACATCAATTTTGTTACATATAAAAATAGAAATTCATCCGGAATTCAGTCGGAGTGCTTTGACAATTTTTTTTTTGTTTTTTTGCGACGATTAGCAAAAGTAATAATGAGGATAATTTTGTGTTTGTTTGGCAAAAAACATTGGCCCGCCAATTTATTTTCCTGCTCATGACTGTTTTAAAGGGGTTTTTATTTTCGAGGATTAATTTATAAACTTTTGTCACCATGCTTTTTCTTCACTAAACTCAAGTGTAACCAACGGCTTTTTTAAAGATTGATATGTATTATTAACAGACTACGGGTATTCACCAAATTTTTTTTTGTGTTCATTATGAGTAATTATTCTGTAACATTTTTTTCTTTTTAGTTGGTAGCAAACACATATCTGATTCTATAAATGAATCAATCATTTACGTTATCTCTTGTATTCAAAAGTATGTATGTTAATCAGACTGTCTTTTATAGGGTTGATTTGATTTTTCAGATTGATGACATTTTGACCAAAAGAACTATTATTACTTGCTTGTTACTAAAAGAGGTGATTTTTGTTTTCTAACCAAAAGCAAATATACATAGCTAACTAATATAAATGCAAAATAAAATATTGGGGAAAAAACATTAGATCCAGATAAAATAGAGAAGACTCCTGCAAGGCTTGACTCTCTTTATGTCAATATTCAATATTGACAAATGCCAGTGGAATCTTTTGTTTACAGAAACCTTCATTACTCTCCTAGGAACTCACGGAACCTGTGCTGTTCCCAATGAAGCACCCGAAAGCTTTACAAATCGCATACGAACCCTTCGTTCTCAGAAACTCAAAAGAAAAAATTACGATAGTTAATGCCTTAAATACGTGAAGGCTATTCACGTGAATGCAAAATTACGTGAATACGAACATTATCTACTTCACGTTTAGCTCATGAATGATACAGGCGTAGTTCAGGTTCGTGTTTTCACTTGATCTATTTTTAAATTGGCGTAGACAGAACAGTTAAGAACCATTTTCTCCCGTGTTTCTTAACCGATTTTGATAATTTTTTTAAATCAATAAGACTAGGGAAAAGGAGTGCACCGAACATCTTTGGTGGCACATCCCATACAACCCAAATGTGCGATATCGAATAGCTTTAGAGTTATAGGTTACACAGCCTCGGAAATCGGTATTCGATCTCAAATCACTCGTACCATTTCACTGATTACATTTTATGGGCGCTGAAAGTGGGGCGTGGCACTTTTTAGCAGTCCAAATTTTTGGTATAACTTTTGAACTATAAGTCACAAATCAATTAAACTCGGTAGGAACTTCCTATTAAGGCACTTTTACCGTCTAGAATGCTAAAAAATGGCATATAAATATTCAAAAAATTTTTTTTTTTTCTATTTTATTTGTTTATTTATCAAACGTTTTTTACAGTATTAAACAATTCTTGAAGATTACGAAAAAATTTTTTATTTTTATTTTCTATAAATTGTATATTTAACTAGCTGGTACCCGACGCGTTGATGTCGTAGCGTAAATGATTTCTTTCTCTATCTGAATTTCAAACCCAGTCTCAATCTCAATCCCAACCTCAACCACAATCTCAATCTCAATCTCTGTCTCTATATCTATTTCTTTTTCTATTTCTATTTCTATTTCTATTTCTATTTCTATTTCTATTTCTATTTCTATCTCTACACTAAGGGAAAAAAATATTAAATTTATCCAAAAACTTTTTTAATTTATCCAAAAAGCGAGTCATTTTTGCACCAATAACGCATTTGAATAAATCGACTACGTAAATATTTAAAATTTATTTGAATACTTTTTTAATTAAATTAAATATTTAAATATTTAAACAGAATTAATAAAAAATATATTAAAATTATGCACGAATTTTTTTTAAATATCTTTCAAATATTTACTATTTGAAAATAAACTATCGCATTTAAAGAAAATTTGAATAAAAATATTGAAATTAAAAAAAAACATATTTAAATTGAATATGTTATTAATGGATTTATGGTATTATTTTCTTCATATTGCGTTCATCAAATGCCATTGCCTGTATAATTTATTATCGCTTCACTTTTTTCGTTCTCTAATTTATACTATTTTTGACAGTTGGTGCACTAATATTGCACCAACTGTCAAACATAGTATAAATTACAGAACGAAAAAGTAATGTACAAAATTGTTTAGGCAGAAGAAAATTATGCAGGTAAATGACAATCAGTCCAAGATATTCCTGAAAATACCGAGTTGTCACTCCACCCTACATAATTTAATTTCTTTGCCAAACATGCATAATATAAACAATACTCCTGAAACAATAACTAAATGAGAACTATGAGAACTATAAGAACTGCAAATGCAAAAAATAAACTGCAGAAACAGAGTGCGATGCTGTTGCTGCTTGTCGGAGTATGTGTGTACGTGTGCGATGCTGTTGCTGCTTGCTTGTATGGAATATGTGTGTACGTTTGTGGTATAAATAAAATTCAAATACGGGAAAAAAACGAGTTGTAGGGAAAATATTTGATTTATCCACGTAAATATTTAAATAAAATTGATACTCAGGCGTGGATAATGTTAATATGCATTATTTCCCTTAGTGTATCTCTATCTCTATCTCTATCTCTATCTCTATCTCTATCTCTATCTCTATCTCTATCTCTATCTCTATCTCTATCTCTATCTCTATCTCTATCTCTATCTCTATCTCTATCTCTATCTCTATCTCTATCTCTATCTCTATCTCTATCTCTATCTCTATCTCTATCTCTATCTCTATCTCTATCTCTATCTCTATCTCTATCTCTATCTCTATCTCTATCTCTATCTCTATCTCTATCTCTATCTCTATCTCTATCTCTATCTCTATCTCTATCTCTATCTCTATCTCTATCTCTATCTCTATCTCTATCTCTATCTCTATCTCTATCACTATCTCTATCTCTATCTCTATCTCTATCTCTATCTCTATCTCTATCTCTATCTCTATCTCTATCTCTATCTCTATCTCTATCTCTATCTCTATCTCTATCTCTATCTCTATCTCTATCTCTATCTCTATCTCTATCTCTATCTCTATCTCTATCTCTATCTCTATCTCTATCTCTATCTCTATCTCTATCTCTATCTCTATCTCTATCTCTATCTCTATCTCTATCTATATCTCTATCTCTATCTCTATCTCTATCTCTATCTCTATCTCTTTCTCTATCTCTATCTCTATCTCTATCTCTATCTCTATCTCTATCTCTATCTCTATCTCTATCTCTATCTCTATCTCTATCTATATCTCTATCTCTATCTCTATCTCTATCTCTATCTCTATATCTATCTCTATCTCTATCTCTATCTCTATCTCTATCTCTATCTCTATCTCTATCTCTATCTCTATCTCTATCTCTATCTCTATCTCTATCTCTATCTCTATCTCTATCTCTATCTCTATCTCTATCTATATCTATATCTCTATCTCTATCTCTATCTCTATCTCTATCTCTATCTATATCTATATCTATATCTCAATCTCTAAGTGGAAGGATTCGTGTAAATTGATAACCAATTTCGATATAATTCTAATTCTATAATTCCTATAGTCGTATTCTTCGACTGGAAAAATTGAACGAGCATTAGACAAAAGGGCGTGGCATCATCCAATACAATTCAAAGTTTTTATATCGAATAGCTTTGGAAGTAAATGGCGTATAACTATGAAACTCAATATGCAGTTCCCACTTGATGAATTCTGCTAGAAAGTAGAATATGGGAAGTAGGGTACTGGGCCGGGCATTGGACTGAATTTTTGATATCGAATAGCTTTTAATTAAAAGCTATTCGATAAATGTTTAAAACAATTTTTAAATGGTCTAATTTCGACCAAAGGCGATTCTAGTATTTTTAAAAACACATCAACACACGTGAACGTGTTTTAAAAAACGAACTGTACGGAGTTCGAACTTCGATGAACACGTGTTTAAGCTGAAAATCTAACGCAATCTTTCAACTCAACCAGAACCAAAGTTTTTCTGCATTTAGTTAAATTCAACTTTAATAAAATTCTACATTTACATTTCTCACAGTGTAGTATGTCCTAAAAACTGCTGATTAAGATCATAAATAACGTTAATTAACCATTAAGCAAGAAAAAATATGTACTCATTATGAAAAATTGTTAAAATTAATTAAAATTTTTGATTTTATGAAATAACAAAAAACTTTTTATTAAAAGATTTCATTTTTTATAAATAATTTAATTCAATTTATGATGAAAATTATAAAAAAAACATTGAAAAACAGAGCAAATTGATTCAACTGAAATTAATTTTAAATACATTATAAATTTATCGCTTTTAAACTGATTAAAGCCGTATTTGTTTGTTGTTTGTTGTGTATGTGTATGTATGTGTGTATATGTGTGTTTGTGTGTATGTGTCTTGTTGTGTGTTCGCTGCAAATGCATTAATTATATATCTGTATTTGGATTACTGCCAACATCAACCCATCACATCACTTTCCTCCGTCATCCATATCGCCGGAATGAGCGAACTGATTACAAAGAAATCGAATTGTAATCAGCTTAATGCAATTTAACAAAAAATATGTTTCCATCACGTAAACAAGTAAACAACATAACGTCAACAACATGAACTTATTTAATTGCATTATTATTTGTTTAATGAAATCTTAATTTATGAAAATAATATGGCGTAATATTTAAATCCATTCAAAAATAAATCATAAATTCTGAAAGATTTAATAAAAAAGCCACATTAATTAGCTCTGTGATAATTACTGCGCACTGTGTGAGAAATAGAATATTTATATATTTTTATTTCTTAAATTTATTTGACACTGTCAGTCTTTAAAGAAAAATAAGCGTTTTTTATTCAAAATATTATAGAAATAAAATAAAACTTAAAACACCTTGTATTGTCCAAATACGAGGGTTGCCTTTTAAGTCTTGCGCCTGACTATGAAAAAACAGTGGTTAATAAGTGAAATGCTTTTATTGTTTTGTAAAGTATTATCCAGGATAAATTTTCGAAATAGTTTTGCCACTCGAAAGTTAGTATCTCGGAAATTAGGTTTTTGAAGGCCCCAACTTCCTGTTCGGGAGTAGAAAAACGCTTGCCACGCATTTTTTCTTAATTTGAGAGAGCAATAAGAAGTCATTGGGTGCCAAGTCAGGATTGTTTGGCGGATGACACATCACATCCAAATTTTGGGTACTCAAAAACTCTTTTGTTAGGGCTGATGTGTGGGAACACGCATTGTCGTGATGAAGGATTATCTACCTTCGGTGGTTGGTTTTCCTCAATTCTCTAAAGACTTTCGGCAAACAAATGGTTGTGTGCCATTCAGCATTAACAGTTCTCTGTTGCTCAAGTGAAACAGTTGCGACATGACCGGTTTTTCTGAAAAAACTGGCAACCATTTGTTTGAATGTGATCGGTCAGCGGAAAACTTTTGTCGGGTTTTGCTCACTTTGCTGCTTTGTTTCGGGCTCATAAGCATAAATCTATATAAATAAAAATCAAATCTCGTTCGTTGGTAATAGTATCAGTTGAGAACGGCTGGACCGATTTTGATAATTTTTTTTTTTAAATGTGCGTAATAGTCCAACTTAGGGTTCTACAGAAATAAAAATTGACCACGCCCACTTTTTTATATATCTAAAACCGGACAACGGCTAAATCTATTTTTGACCACGCCCACTTTTACGCCCACTTTTTGATATATATATATCTATAAATATAAAAAAGGAGCATATGTTTGTAACTATGCAATAGACTCCTAAACTACTCATCCGATTAGCATGAAAATTTGTGTATAGAAGTTTTTTGGTACGGTGCGAGTTTATGGGCTATCAATTTTTATCCACCTTGAACACCAGAGAGCGCTGTTGAACAAATTTTTTACAAAACTGCCTAAAACTCACAAACCGCTTATGCGATTAGAATGAAAAGTGGTATACAGTAGTTTTCATGTACGTTGAGTATTTTTTTTGCTATCTTTTTTGACCTATCTTGAACACCAGAGGGCGCTGTAGTACAAATTTTTTGCAAAACCACCTAAAAGTACCAAACCGCTCATGCGGTTAGAATGAAAATTAGTATATAGTAGTTTTCAGGATGAGTATTTTGACAGAATCTTTTTTGAACCACATTGGACACCAGGTGGTGCTGTAGTACAAATTTTTTACAAAATCGCATATTTTTAGTTGTTACATATGCAAATATTTACAAAATATAAAATATTTCTTAAATTTAGTAAAATTTAAAAATTTCCGTTGTTTTGACATAAAAAAATGAACATATCTTGAAAACTATGAAAATTTTACTACAACGATATATTTAATGCAACAGCGTGCTCAAAAATGCGAAAAACACAATCAGAAATTTAATTTTGTGACTTTCGATTCAAATATCGCCGCTGCTTTTTTATACATTTTGTTAAATTTTTTTTTGTCTTAAAGCTTCATCAAAGTACTATGAAAACCTTATTGCATAAATACGGTTAGTTGAGTATACATATTTTAAATATTTTTTTCAAAAAAGGTCTGAAATTTTGGAGTTTTCCTCAAAAAAAGGCTCAAAATTTGTTTTTGTTGTAAAAATAATTTAAATTCAAATTCGCAAATTTTTAACTCTATTTAAAAATTATAACACTTATTAGCAAAAATTGTTTCAATTTTACGCAAAAATTAAAAACCATTTTCGTGATTCAAAAACCAAGGCTACCCCTTGATTTTTTCGAACAAAATTTTTTTTTCAATATTGTGTTTTTATATTTTTGAAAAAATATACTAGCCAAAAAATTAATTTTTTAGAAAAAATTATCTTATTATCTCTGACCAATCAAAAGTTATAGCCAATAATCTTTATCCAAAATATAAATACAAAAAGCAAAACGATGTCTGTGTGATGGCTGGAAGCTTCAAAATTAATGAGCCGATAGAGCTGAAATTTTGGCAGTACATTTTTTTCAAGTACGAGATGGTTTAAATTTCTGTCACACCGCCTTTTACCGCCCACAAATCAATAAAAATGCTATATTTCCTGCGGTTTTCGTCGATTTGGCTACATTTTGATAATTTAGTTTGTATGCTCACTGTCGGCAACTGTACTAAAAGTGTGTAATATCCATCTACTAAAAAACTGGAATGGGCATTATATAAGGGGGAGTGGCTCCGCCCATAGAATTTGTATTATCGAATAGCTTTGAAAGTAAAAGAAGCAGTACTTACATACAAACTTAAAATGGAGTTACTATTTAGTGATCTCCTGCTACTGGGAAACTGTAACGGTCAGTGGAAAATGACAGTGGTGTCAAACTATGAGTTTAAGGAATTTTTGAATACACCTATTATGTTCACATATAGTTGCAGGGTGCAGCAACACACGCCAGGAAAAGGCTAGTCGTCAATAAATGATTCGTCACCTGTGGTGATGTCGTAGACGTGTTTCGAACCACTCTCGCGGTGTTTTTTTAGCATTTCATTAATACAATCGACACGAGCCTGTTTTTGAGCAACCGTCATATTATGACTTCCAGCAGTTCACGCACAGCATGGATGTTTTCTGCCACAAAGCTGTTCTTAGAAGTTCAAATCGCGCATTTTTGCAACGAAATAACGAAAACGCAACGAAATAACGCCTCATTTGTTTTGTAGATTTCTGTTTTCAGATAGCTTTCTGCAAAATTTAAAACCTTTTCGTTTTTTTCCCTATTTTTTTGAGGGTGCCTTTTCTATTGACCATCGCATTATAGAGTTATTGTGATTATTTTAGGAGCTATTTTATTTTATTTTTTTTTTTTTTTTGAGTTGTTTAAATTCTTTTAAGAGTTTTTTACTTTGGGAGTTATTTAACTTTGGGAGTTATATTACTTTGGGAGTTATTTTACCTTTTGGGAGTTATTTTACCTTTTGGGAGTTATTTCATTTTTCTTGGAAGTTATTTCAATTATCTTGTGAGTTATTTAATTTTACTTGGGAGTTATTTCGTTAATTTTAATTTTTTGGGAGTTATTTCATTTTTCTTGGGAGTTATTTTATTTTTCTTGGGAGTTATTTCATTTTTCTTGGGAGTTATTTTATTTTTCTTGGGAGTTATTTCGTTAATTTTAATTTTTTTGGAGTTATTTCATTGGGGGTTATTTAATTGGGACTTATTTAATTTTTGGCTTTGGAGTTATTTTTTGACGTAGAATACGTCATTTTCGGAGGTAAGTAGGGTGGTTGATAGTGATCAGGTGTCGGTATTTATATAACTTTTTGAGCCTTTGGTGGGCCTAAAGTACTGATCGCACAATGTTGATGTTAGCACTTGTTGGTCTGCTTGATCCTCAATGCGACAAAAATTCATGTTAGAACTCTCTAACTTATATAAATTTTACACAATTACATGAAATATAAAGCCAACATTTGATGTTTTTGTTTGCTTAAACTTGCTACCTATTTATCGACAGTTTCCGGTTTTATCGACAAAACCATAAAATTTCTATGGGAGCCCCCCTAAGGAGTGGTCGGAGGGAATAGGTGTCAAAGGAAAAAATGCACCTTTTGCAAAAGTAATGGGGGTCAGTGATACATATTAACCCTTTCCGGCACAAAACCATAAAGTTTGTATGGGAGCCCCCCTAAGGAGTGATCGGAGGGAAAAGGTGTCAAAGGCAAAAATGTTTCTATTGCAAAAATAATGGAGGTTAGTAATACATATTAACCCTCTACGGCACTTTCTTAAAGGTCATATGCTCAGGTGTATGGAATAAATAAACAAAAATCATAAAATTTGTATGGGAGCCCCCCTAAGGAGTGGTCGGAGGGAATAGGTGTCAAAGGCAAAAATGCTCCTTTTGCAAAAGTAATGGGGGTTGGTCATATATATTAACCCTCTCCGGCACTCTTTTAAAGGTTAAATATTTTTTTAAAAAAGATGTCATCAAAAGCGAATTGAATAATTCTACGTCTTGTGTAACGACATAGTCGAAACTACTGTATCTTTTTATTTTCATTGGAAGTTATTTCATTTTTTTAGATTTGGGACTTATTTCATTTCTATTGGGACTTATTTCATTGGGAGTTATTTCATTTTTATTTTGGGAGTAATTTCACTGCGCCTTATTTTGCATACAGTGAAAACGAAAAGATTCTTTAAAATAAACGGGAAAACCTATAACATGATAGAAAGGCACAACAGTATAGTACAATTGCATTCATTGCATTGTACATTGACATATCAATTTTTTTTTTTTTCTTTCTGAAAGTGTTACCGACTTTGTTTTATTAAACATTTAAATACTTTCTGAAGCAATACTATATTTTTTCACACAGCTGTACATATGTGTCAATTAATATTTCACATACAATTTCAGTTGTCTTTGACAAAACAAAAACACACCAAATATTTGCAATTTTATGTCCTGACTCTGATTATTTCAATTACTCAAGTTTTACTCTTCCCTCAACCGCATGTGACGAAAGTTTTGTGCACCAAGTTGTATTTCCACTTCCGGCTATCCGTTGTACAATTTGTTATCCTAGCTATTTCTCTTTAACAAACTATGAATTAATTATATAACCACAAATTTCTACAAAGTTTTTTCTTACTATATTTTAATTGAAACTATATGATTTTAAGTAATATTTACACTGTGCAACAGTGTGCAAAATAATTGTTGAAAATAGTTTTCAGTATTTTTTAAGAACTGCCAGTTACCATGATGCATCTAATTTATGTAGTATGTACGCAAAAATAAAATATGCATTTATGTAAATTTTTGTATCCTTCGGCCGCATGTTGCATTCGTGTGCATAGTTCACATGCCACTCGCACGTTGCCATTGGCAATGAAAACCACGCGCGTTGCACGCGGACATCTCTAAAGTTGGAAATTATGCACATTTGTAAAAATACATAAATATTTTGCAAATTTTATCCGTGAACTACGCAGCAAAAACTAACGGAGTATGTTGTTACAGGTGTATATGTAGCTATAAAATGAAGACTGTGTCATTCATTGCAGGCAAACATGTTCGTGTAAAGTTAGAGGAAATTGGGACACATTATTTTTTTAACTTTATTTTCGTTTTGAACTCTCAATGTCGAGAATTAATTTTTTAAAAATTAAAAAAAAAGAAAACTTACTGATACTTAGTTTATGAGTGCACTCTTGATGTTGAGTTATTTATTCTTATTTTTCTCCAATAAAGGGTGATCCAAATAAAGGAATGCCGATGAAGGACGATGATACTGGGTAATTTCTTAACAAATCACACACCATATTTAACTTGACATTTTAGCATCAGCTGAAAAATTTTTTACAATTAATATGCATAAAAATAATTGATACATATTTTAGGATTTTGCTCAAAAAAATAATTTGTTTTTTTTTTTTTTGAAAATATTCACATTTTCATTTTAGATAATTTTCTGGATTTTGTTTGATCTTCGTACAATTTAAATTAATTATCTCCACTTGTACTGATCAGATTGATGAAATTATGGCAGCCTCGATAGTCGAGTTGGTAACGTGCTCTACTGCCACCCCAGAGGTCCCGGGTTCTATTCCCGGCCAGGCCATGGTCCTTCGCTTTAAAACCTTTATAAATTTTCTATCCTCATTTCTAATCAACTGAAATTAAAAATTCATCAATATTTACTACTTGAAGTTGTAGTTGTAGTGCCTTATAACTTGAATTGACTGAGGTGAAGGCTTAACATTGCCTCTGATTCAAATTCACATGTTTCTTTCCTTCCTGTCCTTTCCTTCCCTGACTGAATAGGTATTCCACATGAAATCCTTGGTTCAAAGCAAAAAAAAAAAAGTATTTTTTTTTTTATTTTACAGTACATAACAAGTTTTTTTATAAAATTGAAACTATAACAACGTCTCCCGTTATTGGGCTCTTCCAACCATTCATAAAGTAATATAATTTTCTGCTTATCATTGATCTTAAAAAAACTCCATCGTATCAAAGACAAAAACTGAATTGTACTTAGACCATTCACCAAACCAAAAGTAGTTGAAATTAATTGTGACTTGTAGGTCCCCTCTCCGAAAAGGATTTAATTACACCAAAAACTAACTGAAAACACTCCATAGCCATTGGTTCATAGAACATATCGTCCAAGGTATATTTCTGGGTTAGCTGAAATAACCAAATTTTTCAAGGTCACATTTTATTCTATGGATCCGTTGTTAATTTTCTTTAACTCCTAAACTAAGTAAAATTTTTGTTTAAAATTTTCAGTAAAATTCTTGCAAATTTAATGCCCTTTAAAATTGGGAAACATTATTGCGCCCTAATGTGCACACAGGGGGGTCAAAAAACCCCTTAAATTTAAAAAAAAAAGTATTATATCTCTGAAACTCTGGGCGATATAATTTTCATCTACAAACACAATTTTCATCATCTTATCTATAACTTCGCAGAACATCATAATACAAAAAACCTGCCTAGATTTTTCAGTTCAAATCAGCTTAAGTTTTCTCGGAAAATTGCACAGAGCTGGTTGATCAACATGCTTACATCTTCTGAAAAATTTAGAGCATGAGTGTCTCTTAAAATACATTTTCTCCATCACCATTTGGATTATTTAAAAAATCAGTTGGTAACAGAGTCCGACGAGCACGGGGAAAGGTTTCATCAAATTATCATGCCTATGGAGATGCGCTGCAAGGGAGAAAAGCTAAATGCGTTGATTGCAGACTTTGGTGGTGGTCCCAAAATTTATTCAGAGCTGGGGCCAAATCGCCGCATCCGTGACGTAACGGCTTTCGTATGAGAAAAAATTAATCGTATGAGAATCTCATGAGATTAATATCGTATCGTATCTGATGATGAAGAGAGCCGTCAAATGAACGATGCTGTGGAAACCTAATAATGCAATTTTTTTAAAGTTTTCGAACTTATACTTGAATTTTAATACTTAATACTTTAATATTTACATTTTTTCTACTTTGAATTTGAACTTAAAATACATTTTAAATAAAAACTTATGAGTATTATGTATTTAGTATGTATATGTGTTCGACTTAGTTTTAGATTTACTATTAATAAACTACCCTCTGGGAAAAATTGGTGGACTTCCATATGGAAGTGATTTGGAAACATGCTTCATCATATCTTTTGAAACTTATGGGATGTTTTAAGTTGATATTGTTTCCAGCCCGCTTCTTAACCCGGCGTCTCGACAGGCAATAATTCATTGCTTTCCATCTGTCAAATTTCATTGCTGGCAATGAAATAAATTTCAATGGTGGGCATTTCATGTTAAGCAATAATCATTCCGAAAATGTCGTCAAAAAACACAGTTCGCTGCGCTTGACTCGCTTAGAAATGACATGCATGACTTTTTAAATGTAATCTCTTATAATTTGGACTTCAGTAGTTTCATAAACACTCAAAATGTCAGTATTTGTAATTTTCTTGCAGAATTATGAAAATTTCCTCTCACACTGCAGAAATGACAGTTCTAATGTCAAATCTATTGCGGCAATACATGGAAAGCAATATCGCTAGCAATGAATTGCCAACCATGGCAATTGAGTGGTCTCGATTAGCAATAATTGCCAATTGACAGATGGAAAGCAATAAATAATTGCCTGTGGAGACGCCCTGTAAGGAATGAAACGATTGCTTGTTTTGGGGCAATTTCAATTTCAATTTATTTCGAATAATTAAATCTCGAATAATAAGGTAGCCTTGGTAGTCGATTAGGTGGCGTGCTTGGCTTCCACCCCAGAGTAGGGATGAAACGATACGAGTAAATACGAGTACATACTCGATACTTTTGTTTCGATACCAAGTACTTTTGGTGTCGATATTTTGCCACCGATACCGAGTAGTATCACCGATACCATGTAGAAAAGTACTCATATGTATCAAATTTTATTATTACTAAATTAGAGAATTTACAAACGCATTTTTTTTTTTACATTTGGCAGCCTTGAACATGTTGCGCGTTTTGTGTCGTCATTTGTATTTGTGTGACGCAGAAAAGACGCAGTTATCAGTCTGCTGTCTGAAAACTGAAAAATTATGAATAATATATAATTTAGTTATTTACAACACAGCTGCATAAATTAGTTACAGCATAACACAATTGCGTATCAAAAACTGGGTCTACCAAAATCTTCGTGTGGCTGTATTTCAATAAAGTAGACGACAAAAATGCAACTTGTAAGAAATGCTTTAAATCGGTTCGTTTTTGTGGAAATACATCTAATCTACATAAACATATAAAAGTACATCCTTTTATTGCTTTACCTGATAAGAGCAGGATTTCAAAGTAAGTTTTTCAATTATGTATGTTAGTTTGTTTAGATTTTATTTCAATATTTCTAAGGCGAACGCAAAAAGAAAATGAGGGTGATGGAGAAAGACCGAGTACATCAAAGAATTGCAAAGAGTCTGAACATCATACTTACTCGGATATGATCCATGCAAATTCATGAACAATAAAAGCTATATATGACAACGTTGCTACACAAAGAGGTTAAAAATTAAAATCATATATATGACAACCATACATATTAACTCATTTATGCATGGAATTAGGGCTGAGTGCATGTAAGCATCTTTAAATATACTTTTTCAGAATCTGGCATAAATTTTCTGGCATAATATTTTCAAAGACCCTAGCATTACCTGGCATAAACCCTATATACCTTATATGCAATTTTGTGACATTTGTGTTGAAATTCTGCACTGGAACGTGCACGCACTAAGCCATGACTCCATGGCTTATTGGTCCAAAATGCTTAAAAAAAATTGACCGATCCGAGAAAGTATCGATACTCTCTACACGATACTGAGAGGTATCGATGCTTTCTCACCGATACCGTATCGATACCTTTCCTGGTATCGTTTCATCCCTACGCCAGAGGTCTCGGGTTCGAATCCCAACCAGGCTAACTATTTTAAGTTGTTATTTATTTGTTGTTGTTTCCACATTAATTTTTAAGACAATGGAGAGGAATTTTTCCACATTAATTTTTAAGACATCGGGAGGAATGTTTCCCTCCAATGACATGGTGTGTATAAAAAGTAATGGAGTGTCTAACGAAAGGGAATGCTTCCTACATGCAATGAAATTTTTCCTGCTTATATCCATGTTTCCATTTTTCAAAAGGTATTATTTCAAAAATAAAAATTTTTTTGCCGATTACCGATTTGTTTTTTTTTGTTAATATTTAAGGTGAAAAGTTTCAAAGGCAGTTTTTTTGTTTTATGATGTTCTGCGAAGTTATAGATAAGATGATGAAAATTTTGTTTGTAGAAGTAATGCAGTGATATCGCCCACAATTTTCGATAAAAACTTTTTTAGTTTAAGGAGGTTTTTGACTCCCCTGTATGAATATAAGGGGGCAATAATGTTTCCCAATTGTAAAGGATATAAAATTCACATGAGTTTTACCGAAGATTTTAAATCAAAATTTTATTTATGCTAGGAGATAAAAGAAAATATCTACGGCACCATAGTATAAAAAGTGACCTTGAAAAAATCGGTCATTTGAGATAACCCAGAAAAATCCCTTGGATGATATGTTATATGGACCAATGGTTGTCAGAAACCATCGGAATTTTTCCAGTTATTTCAAATGACCCTTGACAGTGTTATTAATTCTGGAACAGCATGAAAATTAATTATATCCTTTTTATTAAGAAGTCGCCTTCAGGCTTCTAAATGATTCTTTTTCATGCTATGAATTATTTCGGTGAAGTGACATAGCCCCAAGGGACATAATCCCATAATCTTCGAATATCCTTCACACAAGATACTGTGGATAAAATCGTATGTAGTACGTATTTTTTATAAAAAAATCAAAGCATTTTAATATCGTTATTTTTTACTGTTTTCTCAAAATACAACTTTGTCTTTGCAGGAGAGGGAGACATCATTTATTTTTCCTCAACATTTTTTTTTTTTTTGGTGATCCAACCCCACTCTTTAATATCTGACTTTTGACATTATCTGATAAATAAATAAACTACTACTCTGGTAGGGTCTGACTAGTCTGCAGTGTGTATTCAGAAGCTACCATTTTTTTATCCATTTTTAAAAAACTTCTCCATGTGCACCACCTTACAATAAGAACCTTATTAAATTCCAATCACTCATGTCGCGAATATGTGCAATTCATAGAATTCATGGTGAACTTCTAAGATTTTATTGCGTTCCGATGAAATGTCAACAAATCGTTATCGTAATATTGCAAGAGACTGAACAATGTGACAAGTAGTTGATTTGGATGATACGATACGTTGTTGGAGGACTGGTGTTGCATAACATTGGAAGGCAATAACGGGATACTTTTTGTTACTTTGAGATAAAAAACAAAAAATCATTGTCAAACACACAATGGCGACAATTATCTACCTTATTCAATTGTATTTTGTATTATAAATGATTATAAAGATTTTGAATTATAAAGCTATATTTATATAACTTCTGGAAATTTAATTGAATCCTTTTCTCGTAAAACAGCTGCCTTTGTATTTGCATTAATTTGCAAAAATCCCATTGTAAAATCGTTTCACAAGGGAATGACCAACTTAAGCTCTAATTCTCCTTAGAAAACACCTAAACAAAGTTTATGATAAGAAAAATGTGGGTTAGAATATTTCTTGCAAAGATATTCATTCATTCAATCAATACTTCTTACAGCCAACAAAAAAGGATACTAAAGAAACAAGAATTAATCCCCTTGTTATGCTTGATTTCCAACACACAAGAGTGAGAGAGAGAAAGAGAGAAAACTTGGATTAAAGCTATTGACACTGTTCATCAAATGGCTAAGTAAGTATTAATGATTGAACAAAGATGTGATGTGCCATTAGAATTACAAGAAAATTGGCCACGTGTGGCGTGAATGAGTTAACATAGAATTGAAAGCGTTCAAGCTTTTAGCTGCTAAGATATTCTAACCAAATTTTGAGGCTTAATATCCTCTGGCATTAGCTCATTTTCGTAAAACTTAGTTAAGGGCGAATTCAAAGTTTCATAATAATGAGCGAACACGTTTTCTTTCAGACTTAGTGCTATCTTATGTCTTCTTACGTCAACAGCACTCAGGCTAATTCAGGCCAATGACCGCAGGTAAATTCAAACAGGTACAAACAGAATATAGAGAAAAAAGAAAAAACTTGAAAAACAAAACACAAGTTGGCGTGTCGTGGATACAACATTAGGTTTTGGCGTGACAGCGTATGTTTATCCTTGTCTTTATTTTAATCTCTATCTCAAACATGCCCACGTAGTTGCCCGTATGGCCCACGTAGTTGCCCGTATGGCCCACGTGGCCCTTCATACAACTTTTTTTTTATCTTAATTTTATCTTTGCGATGAGCCAAAATCAAACTGCAAAAACCATGGTATAATAACACAAGGTAGCATTGACAGTTGCTTGGGAAAACATCTCCTGTCAAAAAATATACTCAAAAAAGAGCGCTCACAATCCGCCATTGAAAACACAAGCAATGTTGAAAACGTTGAAGTGAAAAAAAAACAACAACCACAGCAGCTGCACATGTATTTTCACAGACAGCTGTTTTTGATAGGAGATGTTTTCTTGTAGAAGAGAAAATAAGCAGTTGTCAATGCTACCTTGTATTATTATACCTTGGCAAAAAACAACAACACAAACCGCACTCTTTCAGTGTTCACAACATTTTCCAGCAAACTTGCCAAAAACAAATGCATCCAAAATAAAAAAAAACGCTCACCCGATGATGTCGATGCTGAAGCTGATTGTCCCGTTACTTGTGTGTCGAGGAATTTTTCATGCAAGCAATGTTATTGTAACAGAACTTAAGTCTTGTCGCAGTGCACTGGCAAATAAAATTGAGTTCATTCTGTTGTCATAATTGTAATACATATCAAATAGACCTGTGCGAGTAGCTTCGAGTACGAGTCGAGTCGAGTAGTGCAACTCGACTCGATTTTCGATTCGAATAAGAGCCTGAACAGAATCAAAAATCGTTGCGACCAAAGTTCCTCTCTGGTCGTCGAACGCAGAGAATGTGTCCAGAATGATGCGTTTGCGATTAACGATTCAAAGTTGCTTTTATTTAGTATTTTTTTATTTATTTTTTCTATTTCATTTCAATGTATTGGTCTCTTCAATTGTGTGAATACAACACACACAAACAAGAAATATCAGAAGATAACAAAAAACTAAGCAAATTTCATGAAACACAGCCAATTCTTAGCAAAAATATGGCAACACTACTGGCACTCAGAGAGAGAATCGTCGGTCGCAAAAGAAGAAATAGAATAGATTCTAATTGTGCGATTTATCGTTGCGGAAAAAGAGCTGCGTTTTTTTCTACATTTTGCATGTATTTTCCAACAACAAAGATCGGAGGCCGCAACGATTTTTGATTCTGTTCAGGCTCTAACTCGGAGTTTCGATTAACTCGAAATTACGAGTTACTCGAGAAATTATCGAGTAACTCGAGATGTTTTCGAGTAACTCGAGGTATTTTCGAGTAACTCGAGATATTTTCGAGTTATTCGTACAATTTCGAGTATTTTTTTGCTCAGTGGCTGTTTTTTTTTTATTCCATGTTCTCAGCTTAACTCAAACAGGGTTACCGCTTTTCTAATAATACATAAATATTAGTTTGTAATGGTTGGGGTCAAAGAAACTATTTTTCCCTAAAATTCTATTAAGTCAAGAAGTCAAAAGAATAAGAGAGAGAGAAAGAGAAATACAACTAGATTTGTGCATATAAATTTTCTCATAATTTTTTATTGCTGAACTCAACATTGAAATGAAGTTAAAAGCTACAAACTAAAGATTTTTATGTAAATATAAAATGCATGATACCGGTTGTGGTATAAGAGATGAATATTTTTCATTCACAAATCACCAGCTGGAGAAAAAAGCCTTTCACTCTCGACTGATGTACACAGAATCGATAGCCCAGCTAGAACAGTAACTGTTAGCTAACTTGTTATTTAACGCGAGTCGTAACAGAAAATCTGTTAGGCCCATATAAAATTCTCCATACAAAACTCGTTATATTTGTTCAGGCGGTGGGAAAAATCTAACAAGTATTGTCCTATCACACGTATAGCATTTCTTGCATTTCGTTCTGGCACCCATGTTTTGTTCATTTAAAAAGACTAAAGCTGCACTCCACACTCCAATAGGATATTACATAAGAATAATCATAACAAATGTAGGCTTTTTATTTAAAACACAGTTAGCGGCCGCCCGCCGCTTGCCCACAGTAGCGTAATGGTTAGAGCTCAGACCTTTAATGCCAACTTACTCTGTCCGAATCGCGAGTTCAAACCCTGGCTCAAACAAAAACACTAACTTTTTTTATTGCTATTTTTTATTATTTTATTTCGATATTTTCCTAATAAATGTTAGAAAATACATATTTAAATACAATTTTACAATTTTTTCAATATTAAAGTAAAAATAATGCATGGACAAATTAAAATAAATATATTCGACACATAATATATTAATTTTAACTAAAAAAAGGAAGCTAATGAAACTCAAAACAACAAAATAAAAACAGCACAGCTTTTTCACACCACTTATATGCTATGTTATTTCACTTATATTTTGTTATTTTACACAAATTTATTTTATTTTTTCGGAAACTTTTTTGCACCGCTCACTTTATTTTGACTGTTTAAAAATTTTTTCGTTTATATTTTGATGGTAAAAGAGCAAGATATACAAGCACATATAATTTTCCTTGTTTCACATAACATGACACAGTATGAATGTGTTAGTGTACACAAAATTTTGTTTCATTGTATTTGTAAACTTGTTAGCGCTGTCTTGCAGGGAGATATCGTAATGTCATGAATGAAAGGTATGTCAATTTTGATTTTTCATTCTGTCACCGCAATATCGGTTATTCAGCAGGATCAACCCGGGGCTAATTACTGTAAAGACCCAATTCCTGGCCAATAAGTGAAATCCTAAATATATTTGTAAGATAAAGAACAGTGCTTTAAATGAAGCATGGCAGCTCTGTTCAGAAAGATTTGAGCGGATGTAACGTTATTCAATTCAATGAGTCGTTTTATGGTTAACTTCGCATCATACAGTGTGTCAAACATGCAGATACGAGAAGATAAATTAAATACGTTTATAAAAAAATAGAGCTTTTTTTAATGAAAAGTTAATTATACTACGACGATTTCAACGTTAATACAATATAGAAAACTTGACCCAACATTTTAATGCTTTTCATATATGTATATTGCTTCGAAACACTTTAAAAGTTTATACAAAATATTTATATATAAAAACCGAGAGTGTATGAACCGAAAATGCTCTTTAAATTTTATAAATTTTAGTTATTTACATTTATTTTTTTATTTTTACATTGATTTAAATTTTATTTATTTTATTAGAACTACTAGAACGTACACACAATAAATATATGCGATTATTTTTAAAACCATTCCACTGTGATCAGCTATGATTCGAAACTCATGAGTATTCTAAACATTCAAACCCAATAGGAAATGGAACATATTCCCAAAATATTGAACTCCATGCATTGGAACTCAAATAATATAAAGTTATAACGCAAGCTATCATAACATAACAAAACATTTCTTTATTGTTATTATATTTGGTTTGATCCCCAAACCCGTGGCTGTGTTATTACCTCATTTTCTTTACATTTGGACAAAACAAGGCCTTTAACTTAAACATCGCTTCAGTATATCACAACAAGGGTATTCAGTAAAATTTGTTAAGTCCTGTTAAGTTGCTAAATTGTTAAAGTTAGCAGCTGTTGGCGTGAACGCACATGATAAGACATTTTACAATCAAATGCTAAACTGATATGCCAAAATCAGCATTTGGTTAATAAATAAATAAATCTTTACCGAAAAAAGATTTATTTTGCAAAAATTTTTTGCTAATGTTACTTTGACAACTTTCAATGCAGCAACAGATATGTGGTTTAAATTACTCGTGTAACCAGTACACAGAAACTAAAAATTAATACTTTTGATACATTTGATGAAATATTTTATATCTCTATCAACTCCGCTACAAAATTTTTATTTTTTTATTAATAAAGTGCAGGTTTAGAGCTTGAAGCTGTAAATCAAAAATAATTTAGAACTTATTATAAGTCATTTCCAAAACGATTCATCACTTCACTCAATAAGCTTGACGTATCCGACTTAAGAAATAATATCTACTAAACAAAAATACGGTGCTGAGCTTGTTTACTTGCTAACAAGCAGCTAAGTCTTTTCGCATACAAAATTTTGACAAGACTTAACCAATTTGTTAAGTGCAGCAAATTAACAGGACCTAACAAATGTAGTGAATACCCTTAACATAATGCTGGTTCAGATATATGTTGAAAAATCCATGCTGTTTTATTTTCCACTGGGTGGTTCCACTGATGAGTGAAAGCACTCACATACATTCATATTTCTGATCACACCACATGCATATGTTTCCATGTCGATTGAGATCAGTGTTGTGACTGTAACGCTAAGAAATAAAATATGTTAGGCAATATTATTTCTTAGTCCCTAAACCGGCAATATAACTAATTACTCAGCAGAAGTAATAACTTCCAGTAATGTTGTTACTTTTTGGCTAATTATTTAATTACGATTATATACAAGATAAACTTAATTGGTTTTTTTCAACGTTTTTTTCTATATGTCAAAATTTAATTCAAAAGATAATAGTAATCTGTTACTAATTACCTTTAATTTCGAAATAATATAACATTATTACACTTAGGAGTCGGTAAAATGTTATAAGTGATTTTAAATATTACTTTAAAAAAAAATGTTACAACACTGATTGAGATCAACAGCATTAACGGGAACTGAAAAAATATCAAAATACTCGAAAACCACCGAGTTACTCGAAAACCCCCGAGTTACTCGAGTACCATCGAGTTACTCGAATAATCGAGTTATTCGAGACGAGTTTCGATTCGAGTTACTCGACTCGAATCGTGCCGAGTTACTCGAAGATCGAACTACTCGCACAGGCCTAATATCAAACATTGAATATATAAAAAAAAAACACATTTTCTTACAGTGTACTTCATGACATGTGATTTTATTGCATTGTAATTATTTTTTTGTTTTGTTTGATTTTTTGCCAAACGCAACGATGAGCAAGTTTTTGTGTTTGTTTTTTAAGTATTGGCCCGCGGCTTAAATTTCTTGGGCCCCACTGCTCTATCCGTTCCTTTTCTCCCAAATTTATTCTTATCCTTATGCTTATTCCCATATTTATCTAAATAATTTTCTAAGTTTTGTCCCAACTCTTGTTTTTAATCCATCATAATCTGACTTTATCATTGTACCAATCCCTTTCCCAATCCTTTTTGCACTTCTTTTGCCAATCGTTGTCCTTGGTATGTTCAAAAACATTACTTGTCCCACTTCTTGTCCTTAACCTTTTCTTAATCCTGTCCTAAGTTTTGTTTAAGGTGTGTTTAAATCAGTGTTTGACAGCCCATAGGCACACGTGTTCGGCACAAATACATAGTTTTTTCACAGACAAAATGGGCAAAGCACACATACGTTTCGGCGTAGCAGAGAAATACTGCATAGCAGCCCTGTGGGAAAAATCGTAAGCTGCTTACTAAATAATTTATGTTTTCCTGTAGATAATGAAGATTAATATAGAATTATGCGAAAATAAGTATGTTGTTTATTAGATATGGAACACCTTACGTCTTCACTTATGATTTCAAATACAAAAAGAATGCACGTTTAAGCCGAACGACTCTTCGTGTGATCATTTACATAACATATTTTGTAAAGTAAGGGACATGTAGCGGCATAACCACATAACAGTTTTTAGTGACTGTTTCAAATAGATGAACTGTAACAAAAAACAAACAAAAAACGACTACAAAACAACCGTCAGCTGAACGCCGGTGCAATGACATTAAATTGTGAGTTGCATATAATTATTTTGGCATTTAAATAACTTTTCTTATTTCTTTCTAGCTGAAAATGTTAGTGGCAGCACCAAATATTTTATATTTTCATTTAAAAGAATTTTCTTATTAAATTGTTTTATAATTTAGCTATTTTCTACCATTCTCATTTGCTTTTCTGATTCCATTCAATCTGTCGCCTTACGTTCGCCTCATTTTTTAAGTGAAAACGTAAGCAGTACTTACATTTTCCATGGTGGGGAAGGCTGAAATGGATTATATGCTCGTTACTTATAATGTACCTAACGTGTACCTTACGTTTTCCTTCATGCATTCAGTTTATACTTAAATTCATTAGCATGGAAACTCGAACGATTCTGATCGTCGGGAGCACATTCGTAAGGTACGGCCCATAACAATAGGAAATACCACTTTTTGTTTTTAATTTTATAACAAAAAGTTTTCAGTGTAGGTATTTATTTAAAACTTCTTACATGCAGAAATCTTTGTTGTTATGTCCCTGTTACAGACGCCATGTTTTATATTTTATTTGCTCTTTGGTTTTCCTTAATTGTTGTTATTTTTAGAATACTTTATTTGCTTCATACAAACTAGCGGCCCATAATTATAGGAAATATGATAAATAACCGGTTTAATTAAAATGTTAACATAAAAGTGAAAATAAAAAATACGTGTTCTTGTTATTTTGCTCATTTTGTGTTAAAATGCCGCGTGGCAAGTACCTAAGTCAAATGGAGCAAGGTCATATTCTTGCTTTAAAAGATGAAGGCTTCACAGTTCAAGCAATTGCGAAAAGAATTAATCGGAGCTTCCATGGCGTCAAAACGTTTTTAGCTAACAACAAAGCTTTCTGCATGTAAGAAGTTTTAAATAAATACACTGAAAACATTTTGTTATAAAATTAAAAACAAAAAGTGGTATTTCCTATTGTTATGGGCCGTACCTTATGAAACGTATGATGCTTATTAGACTTTACAAAAGGAAGCTAACTAGAGGCGGCCAAGCCTTTGTGAAAGTAATGGGGATTCGTAAGGGACGTTTGCATGCACCACTGATGAAAAGTAAGTAGAGTATAATGTATTATAGAAGGATGGTTTTTCCTACTGGGAGAGTTTAGAGCTTAGCAGCGTTCAGTCCATCTCTCCGCTAACAAACACAAGCATACATTATATTTATGCATGTGCGCTCGTGTTAAATTTATTTATTTAACCGAGCAAGCTATTCTTACGTTAATTAACATTATATTCTTAAACCTCTCATGCCTCTCATGCCGTAGTTATATGCATCTAAGTTCCGATATTTTCATTATTTTGAACTGCGGTTGTTTGCATTATGTAGCCTTATGAGATGTGCAAACAACAGCTATTTGTTCTATTGTAAGCCGTTCTCTATAGAGTGAAATTTTCAAAATCAAGATCAAGATCTTTTCGTGAAAAAAGTGTTTTACAAAAACTGTTTAAAAATATTAAAATAATTTTTAATAAAATAACATTCTGTAACAAACGAACCAGGACAGTCCTGGGTTTTTTTGACCTGGGAAATTATTATCTGTTTATATTTGATTTAAAATGAATTTCTTGTAAACGGGGGTTACAAGATTTGATCTTAAATCTTGTAACCCCCTCCCCTTTACATTCGGCCATGAAAGGGTTAAACAAGAAAGGAAGTAGGAGCAAGATCGGATGTTTAGGAAATCATAAAAGTTGTTGTGGGACTTAAGCATGGGTTTGTTAGGGGTTTTTTTTTTCTTTCCTTCATGTTTCGGTTTTTTTCATGATCAAGTGATAACCCCCCAATATCGGGGCGGTTATATTAGATTCATTAAGTTGGGACATGTATAGAGTGATGTTGGGGAGGTCTTAGGCCTGGGATAGTTTTGGTTAGTGAGAGATTTAGATAGAGTTTGCATGAAAGAGGATTTTGATACGAAAGGTGAGTACGTGGAGAGAAAAAAATCGAGCATTCTATGCTTGAATCATGCAAATAGTCTATCAGTTTACTCTTAAGCGTAAATTTCTTAATTCAAGCATTAATCTACTAGAATTGAGCAAACACATGATATTAAGAAAAAAAATCTTTAATTCAAGAAACATTTGTATAAAACTCAAGAATACTTTTTCTAGATTCAAATCTAATATTTGCTTGAAGTGAGAAAAATTTTCTTGAGTAAAGTAAACAATTTGCTGAAAACTTAAATAATTTGCTTAATTTGAGAAAATTATTTTCCATGAATTGAGAGCAATTTGCTTAATTCAGCAAAGATGTAGGATGAAGGATAATCGATCATAAACAACTACTCAAATATACTTAACTAGCATACCCGTTCCCAGCGTTGCTTGGGAGTATAAATATGATATGAAAACATATTTTCAAATCTCTACGATGGCAACACTGCAGCAGAAATTAACTGAGTGCAACTATCCACTCAAGAGACCAGCGCGGTGAGTTGTAGAATCTCACCTCTCTCTCTCTCAACAAAGAGCTTAAGCTATTGTTTCCTGTTATTTCATGCTGCTTATACAATGGCAGCATGGATTAAAACGCATGAATTCTTAAATAATTAAATAAAAAGATTTACAAAAAACGTAGCACCCAGTAGCAGGGTCGCTTATTATAGCAATTGAATAGTGAAAGAATTATTAAAATCGGTTCAGCGGTTACCCCGTGATTGAACGATAAAAATCCGAGAGAATCCTTTTATATAATAGTATAGATATATCTTGCTTAATTTAAACAATCGAATAGAATTATTTTAGTTTTCAGCAAATTGTTTACTTGAATCAAGTAAATTTTTCTCACTTCAACTCATATTGGCATGCTTATAAAAACCGAGTCGGAAGGTAGGCGAACCTCTCTAAAGCGATCTATCCTTTCTTATTGCCTCAAGTATTGGAAGAAGGCACTTATACTTTAGGAGATAAACACGGCAGCTGCAAAGCGATGTGTTAGAAATAAAATGAGAAAAATGGTATAGTAAAAAACAAAACAAATCGACATCCATATCGTTCCTTCATTGCTAAAAGAAGGTACTCGGATTCTTCACTAATCACTACTTACGTGCTCGAAGATGTAACAAAGGGATTAATACCCCTTACTTAGCAGCTCCATTCAAAAGAAGATATGGCATTTGGTAGTGAAGAGGTATGATCACCGAGTCTTAAAGGATGTGCCAAGAAGCTATCTTGGGATGATCGCTTTTCCTACTGGGACCCATTGAGGATATCCAGAAAAATTCGAATTCTTATTCAAAATAAACGAAGTCTGGGAAGAATATGGAAAACAAGTCGTAATCCTATCGATAAGGCCAACTTTAATCGCGCGAAAAAAGAATTAACTCAGCGACTTTTGGAGGAAAAAATAATTCCATCGAATTCTCTCTCCAAAACTTGGACGTTACAAAAAATTATGAAAACAGTCTGTGGAAAGCAACAAAGAAGCTAAAGCGCCCCATTAAGAGAAACGTCCCATTTAAAGATGGGCATGGACATTGGTGCAAGACGGACGGTAAACAAGCTGAAGCATTTCCAAACTACTTAAAAGATACATTTACTCCATTCTCATTTATTAATGATCCCAGTGACGTTATAAATTTCCTTGACTGTGCTTGCCAAATGCATCTGCCTATTCGCTACATTTCACTAACCGTAATATCTAAGGAAATTAAAACACTAAAAAACGTCAAATCCCCTGGCTACGACTGCAATAATGCTATAGTTGTAAAGAATCTTCCTAAAAAAGGTGTAATTTTCTTGGCTAATATTTATAATGCTATGCTGCGACTAAATTATTTTCCAACACAATGGAAGTGTGCTGAGATAATAATGATTGCTTAACCAGGCAAACCAGAAACCTGTTTAAAATCTTACAGACCAATAAGCTTATTGGCAACATTCTCTAAAATATTTGAGAGAATATTTTTAGAACGATTGCTGCCAGTTCTTCACTCACGCCAAATAGTGCCAAATCATCAATTTGGAATCCGAAGCCGTGGATTCCATTAGAAAAAAAATGTTACTGCTGTGGGGTATTCCTCGATATACAACAAGCTTTTGATCGAGTATGGCATGAAGGATTGTTGTACAAAATCAAAAAATTTTTATCGTCTCCATACTACCATACTATCAAAATCACAGAAAATTTAATTAACTACTGAAATAGCAGAAATTTACATGAAATATTGTTGTTTTGACGAGTGCAGACGTTTAAAGTTCGGTTCTTACGGAACAAAACGTCTCGTCGCAATGTTTCGTTCAGTTTCGATCAGTTACGTATGTGCATTTTGGGTTTTAACATTGTCTTGTATTTGTTCGAACTTACTCGTTATGTCTCGTTCTGTCTATTTTGGTCAGGCCTTTATGCTGATGATACGGCTATCTTTGCCTCTTCATTATCTGCAGATCAAGCCTCAATCGTAGTGCGAGCCCATATAGAGCAAATTGAAATTTGCTTAAAAAAATGGAAATGTTAACTCGAGCAAATCCACACACATCACATTCACAACAAGGAGAGGTGAGTGTCCAAATGTTACAATAAACCAAACAACCTAAACTAAAAGCAATATTGTAAAGTATCTTGGAATGTACCTGGACAGAAGACTTACATGGAAAAGCCACATCAAAGCAAAACATCAACACTTGAAACTAAAAACTAAAAAGATGTGGTGGCTTCTTAACCCGCACTCGAAACTGTGCTTAGAAATAAGCTTCTTTTATATAAAGTTAATTTAAAGCCTGTGTGGACATATGGAATTCAATTGTGGGGTACAGCATGCAACTCCAATGTTGAAATATTGCAGCGGTATCAATCAAAAACTTTAAGACACATTTTCAATGCTCCGTGGTATCTTAAGAACAACATCATTCATAAGGATCTTAGTATACCTAAAGTTAAAAATTAAATAACTAGATTTAGTTGTTTATACCTGGAAAAGCTAATCGACCATCCTAATACGCTAGCCAATAATTTGTTAAATAACAGTCAATCAATCCGTAGACTTAAGAGACACCATGTATTAGACTTCCTAGCTTTAAACATTGTTAATTAAGTATTTGTCCCTTTGTACACTAAGTGTTACAACGGACTCTGTTAGTATAAGACTTATTGTAAGCAAATTTGCTTAATGTCATACAAAAAGATTTTTGTATGAGTTGTCGACTTCGATTTGTCATTTATGGGAACTCGCTCTCACCCATGCGACAACCTTATTAATATAACCATGAACCAATGCATTAAAAGCTTTACATGGCATTATTTACTCTCTGAGGTTTGTCATTGTCGGCAGAGAAGTGACAACTGATCATAAAATTTAATTTTGATTGAAAAAAAAAACTTTACAATGTTTCAGCTGGGGTTCGAACCTGCATCCCATTGGCATCGAGTCGATCACACACTGTTTAACGTACACGGCGACTGCCGCTGCAATCGATTGCGCCTTGCAAAACATGATTTTCCAAGTGATTTTTGCGGAAAAATCTCGTTTTCTGACAAGCAGTGGCTTTTTGCAGTGGCGACTACATTTATAAACTAAATTGTCGCGTTTGGAAATCCGAAAACCCGCGTGACATTACAGTCAATGGACATTTTTTTTTTGCAACAGAGTCATCCTTAACAATTTTTTGTGGCTGGAGTTTGAATATACAGATACCAACATCCTATATTATCAACGGAATGGTGCTACGTGCCATACAAATAGCGAAACAATCAAGTTATCACGCACGAAGGTCCTTGGACGCATAACTTCGCTTTTTGAAAACACCAATTGGACACCAATTTACACCAATCTTGCGATTAAGCACCGTTAGACTTCTTCCTTTGGGGTAATATAAAGATTTAGGTGAACGGTAGCCAGCCACAAATAAAGCCAACTCTCAGTCGCCAGTCAAAAAAGAGCCCTTTTTATGCGTAAAAGTGATCGAAAATTTGAAAAAAGTCTGAAAGGTCGTAAGCTAGGTCGATTCATTCATTTAAAAGAAGTTGTATTTA
The DNA here is from genome assembly GCA_943735915.1 of Pherbina coryleti. Taxonomy (NCBI): domain Eukaryota; kingdom Metazoa; phylum Arthropoda; class Insecta; order Diptera; family Sciomyzidae; genus Pherbina; species Pherbina coryleti. The sequence continues at coordinate 18,554,553 of OX030950.1, read as the reverse complement.
ATACATAATCTTCATGTGTTTACTTAAAATCCAATCAAATTTAAGAGGCATCCAGACAATTATTCGTTTTATTCAAAAAACAAACTCTACACCTCTTGTTGACATGCATGCTATAACAAAACATACTAGAACATTCCTCCATTTTAGTACCTCTTTTAGAAAGCTTTTTTCGTTTCGTTTTTTTTTTCGCACATTTTGTTGTTTGTTTTTAGACTCTGCCAACGAGAGAGGCTTAATAATTCCTGTCAACGGTACATATTAGATTTTTACAGCAAAAGAGATGCTACATATGTATGGTCGTATGCGTTTGTTATGTTTACATACCTATGCACTATTTACACATACGTGTGTTTGAGCGGTTTTTTTCCACGCGAATACATTTCTGTTTGGCTATGTGTCAGTTAAGGTCCTTTGCTGCTGCTGCAATATCAAGTCTATTCTGCTCGCTGTGCTCATGTCAAACAAAATCATGAAAAATCGTTTGCTTACATAAGTAAAACCAACAAAACCAACAGTTTGTTGACAACAGCATTGATATAACAACAGCAACAGAGTTAGAGCCAAACGTTTATTTTTTTTTTTCTTTTGTCCTATAAAACTTGAAATTTAATCCTGTTTTACCTCAGCCGTAAACTTTTTCAGCGAAGCCTATATTATGGCCTAGCCATACACACAAACACAAATATAGCCACACATACACACAGCCACAGTTGTCATTGCTTGTCGAAATTAAAGAGATTTTTTCATCCGAACATTTTTCATGGTTCAACGCTGCCAGACTTTAGGAATATTGTAAATTTTTCCAAGAGCAAACCATCAAACACATTGTGTGTGTATGTGTGGGTGAATTTTATTTCTCTTTAAGTTCGTAGAACTCATTAAATGGCTGTTTTTATTTTTATTTTCCTGTATTTATTTTTGGGTCGACTTAAAAAAATGCTTTTAATGCAGAAAGTTTTCATGACTTTAAAAACAATTTTGTTGCAAAGGCTTGACTTAAGTGGGCTTAAGTTGACTTAGTTATTGCATAGATAGATAACTAAATAGTTAAATTTAAAATCTATTTCGTGATATTCTATGAATTATTTGAATTCAATTCCGTACAAGATGAACTTTGAAATTTCTGCAATGCAGCACTTAAATTATGATGTATCTAATAAAAATATTGTAAGGTTCAAAATTTTTTAAGCCTGCAGACGGTTTTATGTGTACTTTGATATATTTTTAATACAATAGCGGATTCTTTTTATTTATCTATTAATGCAGTCCTATTTTGGTCGACAGAGACCTAAAAATTAAAAATTATTATGTTATATAAAATTACACTGTGCGACAATTTAAGGGTCAATTGGAATAACCTCAAATATCTAAACGTTTCTAATAGTGGATGGTCTATATATTATGCCCTCATACTCAGTTTTATCGGATTAGGTCAAATAAGAGAGAAATTCAAGGTCAAACTCAAATTCTATGTTCATATATGTTGTAATTACACATTTACGCGCATATCTTTAAAACGGTAACTCTTTCGGTTAAAGTGTTAAGGACAGTTTTAAAGAAAATTATTGGGTCTATAAGTTTCATTTGAAAGATTTTACGCTAGGGCTTACATTAACGAAGTTACCACCGTTGGTAATCTTTGAATCCGAATATCTTTGGATGCACACATGTAATTGTTGTGATCTTTTCACAGGTGGGTTATTTTATTTTACTTAAGGTGTATGCAAAAATTCAACAAAATCTGATTGTTTTTGAAGACAAATACATAGTAACTGAACTATTGAAAATTTAATTTTTTTTTAAAAAAGCCCTGTTTTCGAAGAAAATATTAAACCCCTTACGTAACTTTTTGAGCAAAAAATGGTCTCAAAATGTAAAGAATCATCCATTGCAAATATTTAGATGCAGTTACTACATAGAATTTGAATTTAGTTTAAGAGTTATAAGAAAAAATTTGTGACTTAGAGGTGAAGTTTGACCTTGAAGTTCTCTCTTATTTGACCTAATCCGATAAAACTGAGTATGAGGGCATAATATATAGACCATCCACTATTATAAACCATTGAGATATTTTAAGTTATTTTTTTGTGTCGCACTGTGTTATTGACACTCCTACTCCTACTCCTATTCTTACTTCTCCTCCTACTTCTACTTCTACTTCTACTTCTACTTCTACTTCTTCTTCTACTTCTACTTCTACTTCTACTTCTACTTCTACTTCTACTTCTACTTCTACTTCTACTTCTACTTCTACTTCTATTTCTACTTCTACTTCTACTTCTACTTCTACTTCTACTTCTACTTCTAATTCTACTTCTACTTCTACTTCTACTTCTACTTCTACTTCTACTTCTACTTCTACTTCTACTTCTACTTCTACTTCTACTTCTACTTCTACTTCTACTTCTACTTCTACTTCTACTTCTACTTCTACTTCTACTTCTACTTCTTCTTCTACTTCTACTTCTACTTCTACTTCTACTTCTACTTCTACTTCTACTTCTACTTCTACTTCTACTTCTACTTCTACTTCAACTTCTTCTTCTACTTCTTCTTCTACTTCTACTTCTACTTCTACTTCTACTTCTACTTCTACTTTTACTTCTACTCTACTCTCTGCAGTCTATAGCAATCGTCAATTATTTCATGTGAAGCTTCTTTATCTTCGGGAAGGATCTCACTCCTCCATTCGATACCAAACGAAAGTGATTCCTTATCGCGTCTCTTTTTCAACCTGATGATGGAGAAGTTCATCCGAGCTGTTGATTTGAGACGCAGTGGCACGATATTCTACAAAAGTATTATGCTGCTGGCGTATGCTGATGATATCGATATCATTGGCCATAATACGCGCGAAGTCAGCGCAGCATTCTCCAGGTAAGCGAAAGAGTCGAGTCGAATGGGTCTTGCAGTGAATGCAGATAAGACGAAATACCTAGTGTCAACAAATAAACAGTCCCAGCGTCTTGGAAACCACGTCACTGTTGACAACATCTCCTTCGAGGTTGTTAAGGACTTCGTCTACCTTGGGATCCAGCATAAGCTCTTTCAACAATGTCAGTATTGAGATAAAACGAAGGAAAACTCTTTCCAACAGGTGTTACTTTGGGCTAAGTAGGCAATTGAGAAGCAGAGCCCTCTCTCGACGAACGAAAGTCACGCTCTATAAATCTCTAATCATGCCCGTCCTATTATATGCAGCACAAACCTGGACGTTGAGCAGTTCTGATGAAAAGACTTTGGGAGCCTTCGAGAGAAAGATCCTTCGTAAAATGGTTCGTTTTGTTAAAGCGAAAAAATGTACTTCTAGTATACCTTCTTCAGTTTATCTTAATGATCAATCTGCGAATTCTCCTTTGGAAGCTGCAAATCTGTTTGCTGCATTCTTTGAATCTAATTTTGTAGTCGACTCTGATCTCCATGATGACTTGCAATTAGATCCTGATACTGCGTCAACTCTTGGCTTCGGCTCTCTTTATTTGTCAAATGACGATGTATGGAATGGAATATTTCATTTAAAACAGTCGTCTCAAACGGATATCGATGGTATTTTTCCTCTTTTTATTAAGAATTATGCTTCTTCTCTTCTATATCCTATTAAAGTTATTTTAAATAAGTCTCTCGCTTCAGGAGTTTTTCTAGATGACTGGAAAATAGCCTCAATTGAGCCCATTTTTAAGAGTGGTAATAAAAGTAATGTGTTGAATTATAGACCAATCTCTAAATTATCGACAATCTCTAAATTATTTGAGGGTATTGTTAAAAACAAAATGTACTTTGCCATCAAGAATTTAATATGTCCTCAACAGCATGGCTTTGTTCCTGGTCGCTCAACAGTAACAAATCTTACGATATTTACAGAAGACTGTATCTCGGCATTTCAAAGTGGAAATCAAGTTGACACGATTTATACTGATTTCTCGAAAGCGTTCGATAAAGTGTCTCATAGAATCCTACTTTCTAAATTGGCTCATATCGGTTTTCACTCAAAATTTCTAGAATGGTTAAAGTCATATTTAACCAATAGACTTTCTCATGTTGTAGTTGAAAATACTCAATCTTTCGCTTTTAAAGCAACATCTGGTGTTCCTCAAGGCAGCATTTTAGGACCACTGCTGTTTTTATTATTTATAAATGACATAAGTAGATGTTTCATCTATTCCAAATATCTTTTGTACGCGGACGACTTAAAAGTCTATTCTATCATTCGTAATTCTCAAGAGGAAATAAACTTACAATCTGATATTAACACTAGAAAGACTGAACTTAGAAAATACCTATATTGCCCAAAAGCAGTCAAAATGACTGCATTGTGAAAGAATAACTAATGTGTAAAGAAATTTGTTTAAAATTCATTTTTAATATTTTTATATTATTTACATTTATATAACTTATTATTAATAAATAATAAAAAATATTAAAACATAACATAAACATAATAAAAACAATAATAAATTGACTTCACTTGAAAAAAATAATTTATGCATTATTATTTGTACATTTTATGCAAATGAAAGTGGAAATCTTTTTTTGTGTACATCTTCCGCAAACATACTTTTGGCATTTTTCACATATATTATTTGTTTTGTTGTTGTGGCAAAGTCGTACTTGACAAATTTTGCGTTTGTTAGAATGGGTTGCATTTGTTGACGTTACAGTTGATCTCTGTGGGTGATCATCTTCTGATGAATTTTTCTGTCTAGCGGCTCTGTATTCGGTGGAAAGCTGTTCTGCTAATTGAGACAAAAACTCTTTTCGTTGTGTTTTTATTCCTGTCGTTTCTTTGTAAAGGATCCAAGCATTTATAGCAGCCAAGTCTAAAATATTGAAAAATATTTGGATGGGCCATCTACGAGAACTAGCTTTTACTGTATATTTTCTGGCCATTTGAACCGTCATATCAACTCCAAATTTTGTGCTGTTATAAAATTGAATAGATTCCGGTAACATTTTTTTATTACTTTTATCAATTTTTACAAATTTATGCTTCGAACTTAGAACAGCTAGTCTTTTATTTGGTTTGCTTTTATATATTGTAAGAACACAATTATCTGATTTATACAGCAGAGTGGAAAAACGAGGCATGTCATACTTCCTTTGTTTGGCTGCTTTGGGTAGTTCTCTTTTGTTTCCTCGAATAGTTCCAACCAGAGTTGTTTGTTTGGCGAATAATTTTGCCGCGAGTGACATACTAGTGAAAAAGTTATCGGTCGTGATATTTCTTCCAAATCCTGTATAAGGCTCGATAAGTTTCAGAACAACGTGTTCACTGAGAAGCATTGACGATGGTCGTTGTTCATCTTTCCCCAAATAAGGAAAACCATTCAAAACATATTTGCTACTAACATCTGATGCAAGCCAGAATTTGATGCCAAATTTGTTGGGTTTATTAGGCATATACTGTGTAAATCTGCACCTGGCTTTTGACGGAAATAATTGCTCGTCAACTGTTATATTTTGCCCTGGTTGATAGCAAGCTTGGCTATTTTCAATGAATTTGTCCCATATTTCTGAAACCAAGGCAAACTTATTTGCTTGTAGGCGCCTACTTCTTTCGGTTCTTTTGTCAAAACGAATAAATCGTAGGATTTGCTTGAATTTTTCTCTGGCCATAGTCTTTGTAAAAAAATCGGGACCCCACTTTGCTGACCATAAATAGCTTAGTTTTAAATTTTTTGCCTCGTAGGCGCCACGAGCATATAAAATCCCAATAAATGCACGTATTTCCGATAATGTTGTTTTCCAATTGGTCCTCAAAATTCGGCGGCCTTCTTCTTCTGTACACTTTTTGATATGTTTGATAATATAGTTATCTATTATCAACGAGAATGCACTTACAAGATTATTTGCCATAATGTTCCTTTTTGCATAGCCTGTTGGCCCTTTCAAACCCTTGAAAATACAAGTAGATGGTAACCTTCCAGAATACCACCTTCGTGAAATTTTGACCACACAGTACCATCGGCAGCTGTTTCGACCTTCTGAAAGGTGTTTTTAGTTTGTTCATCAGAGTCTGAACTACTTAGCACCCTACACCTTTTTCTGGGCATATTGATTACTCTTTCATTTTTGTCATTGCTGATCGACTCTTCATCGCTATCTTCAGTGTCAGATATTTCACTCTGAATATAATCCGCATCATCTTCAGATAACAGTTCAGAATTTGTTGCATCTGATTCTATATCGGAGCACTATTCACTTATGTTCGTTAGCTTTTCCAATAATTTTCTTCTATACGACATTTCTTTCATAAATTTAGGGCGCAAAAGAAATAAAATAAACAACTTATTAGCACAAGTATCACTGCAAAAAGATTCGTATAAAAAGTACTAGTTTAGCTTCTTGAGCAACAGCAACTTATCAAGTATCGACAATTTATCACTTACTTGTGCGTTATCATGTGACGGTAATTGAAAAAATTAAAACTGTTATTTCAATACGAAGCCGAACTAGTTATATAAGAAATTTAATCAATTCAATAATAAGAGTCATTTGATTATTTAAAATTTCCCAAGCAGTCAAAATGACTGCTTTTGGGCAATATAGGTATAACACATATATATATACGGGAAATGAAGGAGAGGGGAGGTAACGACAATTATTAATAAACGCATTTATATGTTGTACAAAAAGTCACAAAATTTTAAAAAATTGTATCATTATATACATAAATATTTTTCTAATTGAAATTAAAAAGCAGTCAAAATGACTTCCTTGGGCAATCTAGTGTTAATAACCTGGTGGATTGGTGTTATAAAAATAAGCTTTTTCTTAATATAAACAAGTGCTTCTTTATTAAATTTCATAAAACACTTAATGTGTCTAATTATTCATATAACATCAACGGCTCTATATTAAAAAAAGTTGATGAAATTATTGATCTTGGTGTAATATTGGATTCTAAATTTACTTTTGTCAGCCATCTCAATTATGTTATATCTAAATCTTACTCTCTGTTAGCCTTTGTAATGCGTAATAGTTCTGATTTTTCTGATCCATTTACTCTGAATTTATTATATTCCTCTTTTGTTCGTTCAAAATTAGAGTATGCTATTGTTATCTGGAGACCTTTTTATTCAACACACATAAATCGCTTAGAGCGCATTCAAAAAAGATTTACTCGCTTTGCAGTTCGTCAATTAAATCTGCATGATCCTTATCCCTCGTACTTTGATCGTTGTAAGCTTTTAAATCTAAAAACGCTACAATGTAGAGGTGCCATATTGTCATTATTATTCATATATGATATTGTTAGTGGTTCAATAGATTCTCCTACTCTTTTGCAGTTAATTCATTTCAATGTACCTATCAGAAATTTGAGAAATTTTGTACCGTTCTTTATAAGTATCAAAAAAACCAATTATGCATTAAATGCCCCCATCTCGAGAGCTCTCACTGAAATAAACTTAATCCCAAATTCTTTTGTGTTAGATTTTTCTTTTCCTAAATATATCTTTAAAAAGTATCTTAACAACATTTACTATTAGCTTTAGTATATTTTTAAGTTTTTAATTGTCAGTATGGAATTAATTATTCTTTGACTTAAAATAAATTAAATAAATAAAAATCTTCGGTCCAATCTGCGTCAATGGCGAGTACCGAATTCGATGGAACCACGAGCTGTATGAGCTGTACGCTGACATCGACATAGTTAAGTGCATTAAAATCGAGCGGCTCCGCTGACTAGGTCATGTTGAGCGAATAGAAACAACGCTGCAGCGAAAAAAATATTCGATTCGGTGCCCGGTGGTGGTCAACGCAGAAGAGGACGCCCACATCTTCGTTGGAAGGATCAGGTGATGGATAACCTGACCACACTTGGTGTTTCCAACTGGCGCCAGCAAGCGCAGAACAGAAATGGCTGGCGCAATTTCTTATACGCGGCCAAAACCGACTTACGGTTGTAAGCGCCAGATAAGTAAGTAAGTAAGTAAGTAATTTTACTAAGCGAATTTAATCCACTTAAAAACCGAAGTTTTTTATAAATTCAAAACAAATTTGAGCTTTAGGTCAAGTATGTTGACAACAGGAAGACAAAGAAGGCAACAACCAACAACAACGGCTCTGTATAGAGCAAATCACACAGCTTGACTATACAGACTGTTTCGTTGGCCGCTACACCAACTCATCAGTAGTCTTGCATGACTTTTCACTGTGATCCACTCAAGCTACTTAGGTTCTACTTATACTGCGAATCATGCCAAGAAAGCTACCCGGAATTTATTTTGACAGAGAGAACGCTTAAGTTCTCATCTACTTCGATGCACCCTGTATCAAGGTTAACCTAGATCTTAATTTAGATATCTATCATTTCTCGATATTGACTCAATATCGCTTCGAAAATCGTTAACGATACGTATTATTACCTTTACGATGTATTGTTACCGAAACGATATCGTTTGTTTTGTTGGGAAAATAAAATTTAAAGATGCATTTAAAAATATATATTTAAGAAAAGTCGTTTGCATTTAATGAACCGACATTTCATTGACTCAGCTGGGAGCTTGAGCAAGTAGTTAAGTGGAAAACTTTAATACACAGAAGAAAAACTCAAAACACTAATTTACGATACGCTAGCGGGCGTATTCCAAGAAATAAAAATACCAAGTAGAATTCTACGAAATCAACTGTTAAGCATTTAAAAATTTTTATTTTAATGGTTTTGTTTTGTTTTTCTTTTAACGATGCTTATTTATTTTTCTTACGTGAAAGTTTTTTAACATTTTTTAAGTTTTAACGTTTCTGAAATGTTGTCTTGGCAAGGCTAAGCGCTATGGTTTTGCTTTCTGCTTGCCATTAACCTTTTTTTTTTATTCTCTAAAAAATTAAACTTTTTTAAGTATATTTTAACAAATACGATTGTGTTGCTTTAATGCTATCTTTCAATGTTGTTAACATGTTGAACATTCCCCCATGCCAAGGTTGTCATTAAAATGTTTTCGCTTGTTGTCTTGGCTTAATTGAAATCCAGCCTGGATAATGTGGCAGGATAAACATTGTTCTGTTTATTAAATTTCTCGACACATTTCTAGAATCTCACACCGAACTTTATAATGAAATTTAATTTGTAATCGTTGTTGCTGTTTTTGTTCTTGTTGTGCTTGTTGTTCTTTTTGTATCGATGGCAACAATGACTTCAACAATAGAGATTATCATTGAAAACATAGCAATAACAACAATATGAAAGCTTTACGGCCTCATTGAGCTGAGTAGAGCAGGAGCCGAGATGTATGAATGTGAGGGGACATGGGGAGCGCTAGTTAATGACAATGGAGTCAAATTAATATTACTGAGAAAAATTTAATACAGTTAAGGTTAGGTTAAGTCTTCAATTATTCTTTTAATTGCGGAAACCTTTTCAAGTCAGTTACAAGGCTGTATAACTAACCGCCACCAGTATATTCCTTGGGGGGTTCTGATTACAAGAAATTCAAGTTTCTTGCAAACAAAATTCAAAACAATTATATAGGGTAATTTTCAAGCAAAATTCAACTTTTTAAAAACTTTTTATTTTTTTAGGGTGACCATAAAAAAGGTCGCCATGATTAAATTAACTTTGTTTAACGACTCGTTTTCGTGGATTTGGACGTTGGATCTTGGACAGAATTTTCAATTTCTCCTTGATTGTTTTTTCTCTCTTTTTCAACAAAAAATTGTTTAAAGCATTTCTTGATTATTGGATGGATTTTTTAATGGCCGATAAATGACAAGTGCTGGTTCAACTGGTGTTTCGTCAAGAAGTCAAAGCAAAAGTCATAATCTTTTTTTATATACATATAAACGAATATGTGAGACAAAATAAAAAACAAAAATACAAAAAAAATAAAAATTAATAACTGTTGGCGCAAATTGCGTTTACTTAAGGGAATGTTTAGGCAAAAGCGAGTAAAATTAAGCCATACTTTAGAACAGTGGGGCCCAAGAAATTTTAAGCTCGGGCCAATGCTTAAAAAAAGCAAAAAAAAAAAAAACACAAAATGTTGCTCATTATTGCGTTTGGCAAAAAATCAAACAAAAAAAAAACAATTACAATGCAATAAAATCACATGTCATGAAAAATCGACACACAAGTAACGGGACAATCAGCTTCAGCATCGACATCATCGAGTGTGCGTTTTTTATACCCCCACGTTTAAAAAACGTAAATGGGGGTATATTAATTTTGTCACTCCGTTTGTAACGCCCATAAGGAGGCGTGGTAGGTATAGAAAAGTATATATATTCTTGATCAGCATCACCACCCGAGTTGATTTAGCCATGTCCGTCTGTCTGTGATCACGATTACAGCCGTAATTTTAAAGCTATCATCACGAAGTTCAATATTTAAGCTTTTATCTAAGAAATAAAGGTCAAGTTCGAAAATGAGCCAAATCGGATGAAAACCACGGCTACCTCCCATACAAAGTGACTTTATCAAAACGGCAAAATCTCTTAGAATTATAAATATATGGACTTGCAATTTTGCATATGAGTTTTGATATATAAAATACACTCTAAGTATGAAATTCAATGAAATCGGATGAAAACCACGCCTACCTCCCATACAAAGTGACTTTATCAAAAATGTTAAATCTCTCTAAAATCCAAAAAAATTGATATATGGACTTGAAAATTTGCATATGAACTTTAATATATAACGTGTACTATGTGTATGAAATTCAATTAAATTGAGTGAAAACCACGCCCACCTCCCATACAAAGTGACTTTATCAAAAAACAAAAGCGATTATTTTCTTTTAAAACTATAACGAAAAAGTTTTTACAGATATTTTATATTTTAATATTTTATTGCTTAAGACTTTGAATATTCTTAAGTTCAGCCGTGGGGGTATTTTAACTTCGGCCCAGTCGAAGATAATTTCTTACTAGTTTATTTTGGCTTTGCATGCATTTGTTTTTGAAAAATTCGCTGGAAAATGTGCTGAACACTGAACGAGTGCGGTTTGTGTTGTTGTTTTTTACAGGCGTTCTTTGATTTTGACTCATCGCAAAGACAAAATTAAGATAGAAATAAATTTGTATGAAGAGCCACGCGGGCCATACGGGCCACTACGGGGGCATGTTTGCTTTAGAAGATGTTTTCTACAAAAGCTTATTATCAAAAAGGTTTTAAAGGATTCTTTTGAGATGGCATCACTAGTATTAAATCTAATTGAACAATGTTGCAACCAACTTCATTCTGAAGCCTCATCGTTAGGCTTTCTTTTTCAGTATGTGTCGTTTCGCTAAAGTGAAAATAACATCGCTTTTGTGTGCTCAAAATATGTCAACCTTTGTGCCAACAAAACGCAATTTGCGGGAAAGTTTACTTTTCTACTTTCATTTGAAGAAAAATGCAGCTGAAGGTCATCGAATGCTGCAAGAAGCTTAAGGGGAACATGCTTCATCGATTTTCACATGTGAGTCTTTTATAAGTAGTGATATCAATACCGATGACAAAGGGCATGAAGGGCGGCCAGAAAAGTTTTAGGATGCCGAATTGGAGGCTATATTGGACGAAGACTAGTGCCAAACGCAAGAAGAAATTGACATGATTCCTTCACTACACCATTACTTTTTATGCAAAAAAATTACAAAAATACAAAATGCATAAAAATAAACAGAATAAACAAAATTCTTATCAAATAAATATAAAAATTTTAAATTTTTTCGTCCGAGTAAAACCGGGTATATCATCTAGTTGTAACGGTTGACAACATTATTTCGAAGAATCATTTCAATTTCTCAATTCGTTTCTGAGTTATACTCTCATATACCAATTTAAACACTGTCACAGCAACAACAGCTTCACCTACCAGGTCAAACTTTAAATCTCAAGCATCTATAGAACCAGCCGCATACACGCACCAAATTTCATCAAAATCGGTCCAGCCGTTTAGTAGGAGTTCAGTGACAAAGCCATGTACAGAAAAGTTTTATATGTAAATATATGAAATTTTCGGTAAAAAAGTAAGAAATTTGTAGGCATTTTTTAAAAATTCGTTAAAAATAGCAATTTTTGGAATCTCAATTAAAATTTTGTATAAGCCTTAAAAATTGATGTATTATAACGACACTATGTTCAAAAGGTGAAAATTTTACTGCGATCATTATGTAAAATGTAACACAAAACTTCAGGCTAAAAAAATTTTAAAAAATTTCATACAAAGAGTCAAAAAAAAGTACACCACAAAAAAGACCTATTCAAGGTCTTCAAGATACTTTTCAAATTTTTTTTCTGTTCGACTTACGGTTTCGAAGTTACAGCTGTTTGAATACATGCACTAATTGTATTTTTTAAGATATTTTGACATTTTTTACAGTGTATATCTTTAAAAAAAAATTAAAATTAAAAAAACAAAGTATGTAAATATAATACGTTTCAGGAGAACTATCAACCTAGAGAGTTTTAAAATTTTCAAAAATAGTGATGTCAGAAACGTGGGTGTTTTGACATGGAATCACCGAAATATGTTAAAACCCACTTATATTCAACAAAATTTAACTTGAAATACAACATGTTTTCAATAAAATTCAAAATCCAAGTTTTACAAAAAAATTTAACTTTAATTTAAATTTAAGGTCTGTGCCCTACCCTTCTTTTTAAAATTCAATTTCTTCAAATAAGATTTACAAAGTTGGAAAAAGATTTTAATTTATCAGCATGTTTTGTGTTACCTTCCCCACAACTAATTAAAACCTTTACACTTTGGCCCAAAGCAAAAATAAAAACACGGAGAGTAAGTTTTTATTTATTTTGTTTTCCTTTTTCTTTTTTTTTTCTTTTTTGTTGCTTTCCATGTCATTCTGATGTCATTAAGATGGAATGAATACAAGTTTGTGTGCATGTTTATCATTACATTGCTTGAGGCGGTGCATTGCACAACAAACATCGTTTTCATCATTTTCCTCACTCATTTCTCCTGGCATTTGCTATAACGAGCTCGATGTCAACTTCAAGTGCATCCGTGGCTTGCGACATGTCAGCATAGATCAATAACTTCATGTAGCCCCATAGCAAGTAGTACTTGTTCTTTTGATGCAGCTCAGCTCAGTAGAAATAATATCGAATTTTACAAACCTTCGGAGAGAATGTTAATTACTTACTGCAACAAATATGCTGCATCTACCTGTCGAAGCCACTTCTCACACACAGTTTTAAACCACAGCACTGTGGTTCAGAAGTCAACTGTACTGCCAACATTAGAAATTTGTCTGGATAGTTACTCTTATTACGAGTATAATATACTTACTATGCGAAATTTGGACATTTGCGATTAAGGCTTAGAACTCAAACGTATACAAAAATTTTTTGAAATGGAACTTCTTTAGCCGCGATAGGTAGTAAAACCGATATATCTCTAATGAAACGGAAATGAAAAAATTCCGCCGCATTTGGAGCATGTCTTTGATATTCATATCAAAGACATCAACCTTAAACGAAAAGACAAACACTGACTGCTGCTTAGTGTACAGAGTTTTAGTGTGAAGTGAACAACATTTTAAAGTGTTCTAGTATCGCCTGTGGTCGAAATTCGACCATACCAATTTTCTTGTTTTTTTTATTGAAAAACGCTTGGTAAAGTTGAAAAGAAGATGGCTTAATCGTGGACGCATCAGTAGATTTCGACATGACAGTGTATCTTTATTCTTGTCCCTATCCTTACATTCGTTCCCAAACTTGTCTTTATTCATATTCTTATTCTTATATGTGTTCTAATAATTGAACTACTTCCGGTTTAAATTCTTGTTTTAATCCATGTCCAAAGCTCTGACCTTATTTTTGTTCAAATCCTTTCCTAATCCTTGTCCCACTTCCATTCTAATTCTTTGTACTTATTGTACTTATCTTTGTTCTATTTCTTGTTATTATACTTTTCGCAATCTTGCCAGAAATATTGTTTTAGGTATGTCTCAATCTTCCTTGTCCTTATCGAAGTTATCTTCCCAATTCTTGGCAGAACTCTTGTCCTAATACTAGTCCAATTCTATACTCTAATCTTTGTGCTACTCCTTATCTTATTTCTGGTCCTAATCTGTGTTCAGATCTTTGTTCTTATCCTTTTTCTAATCCTTATTATAATCCTTGTTCTAATACTTGTCCTTATTTTAATTTTAATTTAATTTTTTTTTTTTTTTTGCTTTTGCATTTAGTGCATTCTGGTTACTTTAATCAAGGGGTTTCCTGAGAGACACTATGATGCAATTCATTTTTTATTGTTGTAAAACTAAATTTTTCCTAACAGTATAATATTATACAAAAATATTTTTGTTTTATCATATTTTTCGTGCCTCATATACACTCATTACTCATTATACAAATAATAATTCTATGCAACGCGGTTGAATGATTGATGGATTTTGGTTCTTGCAACGGCTCTCTCCGCAGTATCGGAACGGTATGAATATTTTGGCTATTTTTGTCATGAGGCAGAGAAAAAAATTAAGAAAAGCAACAACATCAACAATGTTACATAGCTCTGTTAAAGTCATGGTATAATAAAACAAGGTAGCATTGACAGTTGCTTGGGAAAACATATTCTGTCAAAAAATATACTCAAAAAGAGAGCGCTCACAATCCGCCATTGAAAACACAAGCAATGTTGAAAACCTTGAAGTGAAAAAAAAACAACAACCACAGCAGCTGCTGATGTATTTGCACAACAAGCTGTGTTCGACAGTTTATGTTTTCCTGTTGAAGAGAAAATAAGCAGTTGTCAATGCTACCATGTATTATTATACCATGTGTTAAAGTGTCTGATTCAATCTAGCGTTCTACTTGTCCTTATAATTTTGCATGCAAAGAGAGAAAGAGAGGAAAAGAGCAGCAATAGTATTTGTTTGTAAATCTTTTTTTTTTTTGTAATTTCTCTCGCTTAAGAAAGGCAGAGAGATTCAAACTACAGCCATGAGTATGAGAATGCATACAGTTATTTTAAAATGTAATAATGTCATAATATATTAATTTTTATTTTGTTATTTTTATTATTCGGCACATCTGTGGCACAGTACCTTTCGAATGATGTAAGTTTCATTATCTTTTTTTTATTATAAGGGTGTACCACAACATTTGATGTTTGCGTATTAATATTTAGATTTCAAACTTTTGTACAGTAATTTTAAATCAAACCAGAAATCGAAACGAGTACTGTACAACATTCGGCTGGCTCTCCATAGAGGGTGTACAGAGTTTGCTGATCAGGCAAATTGTATGATCTTTGTATAACCGCAGAAGGGCGAATGGCAGAGCTGCCTATTTAAAATACAGTGCGTTCACCAAGAAATAAAGAGTACACGAGTATATTTCTGTTTAGCATTTATTTTTTTTAAATCTTTATGTTTTTTATATAAAATGCAACAGTCACAGAGTTTTATGATTCAGTATGACGGTATAGGATGATAGTATGGTATGATGGTATGGTATGGTGGTATGGTATGGTGGTGTGATATGGGTTTGATGTAATTGTATTACTCTGAAGTCGTTCTTATTTGTCTTAATAACATTAAACTTTTCGAAATTGTATTAAAACAGATTTAATCTACCCTTGCCATTATAAGAAATGGGACTTCCTTAGAAAGAGTATATTGAAGAGTAAATCAATTAACCACATAAAAATCTCTACTTTTTTGGGTAAAAGTTTCACTTGTACCGTGAGTGGCGGCCACACACATAGTTTTTTACAGTTCTATGAGCGATAATATCTCTCAAGAATGACCACACCTACCTCCCTACACCTAAAATGATAAATTTTTGCTTTTTGCTAAATGTTTAGAAGCAAATTTTCTTCAACGATGAGGTCCATTTCGCGATAGGTTAATAGGCTATGAAAATCTGCAAGCGATTGTGGAGAAGCCGTTCCTTCCGAAAAAGATGGTGTTATTGATCCGCATTTTTTTTTTTAAAAAACTATCAAGAAGCAATCGTAAGTGTCAATTCTGAGCGCTATGGTCGTATGTTCACAGATTTTTATTTTTTTTTTTTTTTTTGTTTGGCCTAAAATTGACGATATGTATTTGGACGATAAGTGGTTTAAGCAAGGTGGGCCCACAACCAACACAACAGCACCAATTGGGACTTTGTTGCAACAGAAATTTCCAGAATGATTTATTTCGAGATTTGGCAATGTCAATTGTCCCCCGAGATCGTGCAATTTGACTTCTCTTGACTTCTTTCGTAAAACTGTATTTTTTGTATTTGTCCTGAAGTATTATTTTACCCGAGTACTTTCATAAAAAGGATTCTTAGGTTACGCATGTAAATGTTACAAAGAAATTTTTGAAATCTAGATGAAACCCGAAGCTATATTTGTTCATACTGTGCTGGTGTTAATTAAGTTCGCAAATTGGTGAAAATCTCTGGGGATTAAAAAAAAACTTGAACAATTCTTCAATTTAAAGCGGGTGTAAAAAAATTATTTCTTTCATTTGTTTATTCGAAGGTTTTTGTTGTTTTTGTTAATTAAGTTCGCAAATTGGTGAAAATCTCTGGGGATTAAAAAAAAACTTGAACAATTCTTCAATTTAAAGCGGGTGTAAAAAAATTATTTCTTTCATTTGTTTATTCGAAGGTTTTTGTTGATGGCACACAAAAAAGACAAGGTCAGCATAAATCATAAATTTAAATGCCGCTTATAAGCAATTAATTGAGGCATCCCTTAAAAGCTTTCAAAACGTCGAAACCATGTTAGAGATAGCACAAAAATTATGTCAAAACATACAGGCACATTTCTACATTTTCACATACTTTTATTACGTTTTAACCCACAATATTTTCTTATCAGTCAGCAAACAACAAAAACCAAACAGCAAAAACCAATGAACCAGCCTTCTACTTTGTAACACACCCGCTTTGCAGATAGCATATCTTGTTCCAAAAAGTGCACAGAAAAAGATTAATACATTTTTTTTTTATGTTGCTATCACATGTACACTCAACTGATTGGAGTTAAAAAATATTTCGGAAGCAATTCAATATTTTGCATAATTCCAGAGATAAACGGGCTTAATTGCTATCTTGTAATGCAACACGGAGAAAATTCTTCGCATTGAATGTTTTCGGAGGTGAACTGTTACGCCATTGCACGGATTGTACATTTTCTATTCTTGAACCGTGCAACGGGATATGCTAGGTATAGAAAATAACCCTAATATATTTGTTAATGAAGTTACAATCGCAATTTTGTTTATAATCAGCAAAAGAAAATTTATTTGTTCCACACAAAAAGAGAGGATACACCGAGAATGTTTAATAAAAATGTGTGTGTGTTGTTTATAGTAATGTTAGTATAATTTATTTGAATACAACAAAAAAAGTGTTTGGAAATATTGCTTCAAATAAATAGTATTTAAATCCCAATGCTTTTTATAAGAAATTTAAAAAGCGAAAGGAGAGCAAAATGTGTAAACTTTTAAACTCTGATAAACATTTATTAATTACTTAAAACTGTTTATTTACAAATATGTAACCGGAAATAATGTACTTAAAGTACTTTATTTCCACCCACACACATATTGTTCAATACAAAGAGCAGAAACAGAGTAAGAGAGAATAATTTATTTACATTTATTTGCATTTTAAGACTAAATATTTAAAATTAAACAAATTAGGACTGTTAACGGTCCAATGCAATTAGTCTTGCATCAATGCAAATGACATTGACTGCCGGTTTTCAAGTTACGGCACCATCAATCTTCAAATGCACGACATTTTTGACGGGTGGCAACATTAACATGAACACACTATACACGTAAGATCGATCTGTCAATGAATAGTGACGTTACCGTGTTTTAAATAAATGCAAACATTTTAGCTTTCAAACATGAAAACTATTCTCTTCTTTTTTTTTTTATTTCCTAACCTGAATAAAAGATTTCTAATCAGAGATCCCGAAAAATTCCATTTGTAAAATTTAGTGTCGACTTCAGAAATAAATTTCATACTTAGCGTCGCCGTAAGCCCCTGTGTTCAAAATTTGAAGTAAATTAGAGATTACACTAAGGGAAAAATATATTAAATTTATCCAAAAACTTTTTTAATTTATCCAAAACGCGAGTAATTTTTGCACCAATAACGCATTTGCATAAATCGACTAAAAAAAAAAAATAACTGGTCATTTCAGCCCTTGGAAGGACTTTGACCTAGCTTCTTATGATCAATTGTGTTGTGAGTGTTATTAAGTTTGTACAAAATTGACCGAGAAAGGGACCTACATGTTTAACGCCGACTCCGAACGACGATGAACGCAATGTTCTTATTCTCAAGAAGCTTTACATGGCATTTGATTACTCTCTGAGGTTTGCCATTGTCTGCAGAGAGGTGGCGGCCGTACAGAAAAATTATTTTAATTCAAATAATTTTCTGTCGCTGCTGGGGTTCGAACCTGGGTCTCCAGGTTCTTTGACATAGCGGCCACGCACTTTAACCAACTACGCCACGGACGCATAAATCGACTACGTAAATATTTAAAATTTATTTGAATACTTTTTTAATTAAATTAATATTGAAACAAAATTAATAAAAAATATATTAAAATTATGCACGAGTTTTTTTAAAATATCTTTCAAATATTTACTATTTTAAAATAAACTATCGCATTTAAAGAGAATTTATATAAAAATATTGAATTTAAAAAAAACATATTTAAATTGAATATGTTATTAATGGTTTTATGGTATTATTTTCTTGATATTGCGTCCATCAAATGGCATTTGGCTGTATTTATTCTCGCTTTACTTTTTTGTTCTCTAATTTATTCTATCTTTGACAGTTAGTGCAATATTAGGGCACCAAATGTCATAAACAGTATAAACTAGAGGGAGAAAAAATAAATATAGAAAATATATGTAGATAGAAGCAAAATATGTAGGTAAATGACAACCGGTGCAAGATATTTCAAGATATCAAGTTGTCACTCCACCCTACATAATTTAATTTCTTTGCCAAAACATGCATACTATATTACAACAATAACTAAATGAGAACTATAAGACCTGCAAATGCAAGAAATAAACTGCAGGAACAGAGTGCGATGCTGTTGCTGCTTGTCGGAGTATGTGTGTACGTGTGCGATGCTGTTGCTGCTTGAGTATAAATAAAATTCAAATACGGGAAAAAAAAACGAGTTGTAAGGAAAACATTTGATTTATCCACGTAAATATTTGAATAAAATTTATACTCAGGCGTGGATAATGCTAATATGCGTTATTTCCCTTAGTGTACTTCATGTTATGGCCAGCTTTTGCCATGTAGTACCGCATAGTGCACCGTCTTGTTGGAACCACAGCTCGGATATATCGATGTTGTCGAGTTCTAGATACAGAAATTCAATTAACATTGCTCTATATCGAGTACCATTGACTTTAACGGTGTCTCTTTACTTATTTCGAAAGAAATAAGGTCCAATGTTGTCGCCGAAACATAAAGCGCCGAAGCAATCAATCTTTTTGGATACATTGATGCTTGGTGGAACATTTATGGATTATGGTCGCTCCAATAACGAAAATTCTGCTTGTTGACATAGCCACTCAGACAAAAATGGGATTCGTCCGAGAAGATGATTTTTTGGTCAAAATCCGAATAGAAATTTCTATATTTTTTTAATAATTTCCACACATTCGGCAAACGTATAATGATGCATGATAAGATCGGAAATCTTACTGAATATCCTGACAGTTGGATGTCATGGGTAACCTTGACAACTGCTGAAACATAACAATTAAAAAAACTATCATTGCTACCTGGTCACTCTTTATTGTAAAAATATAATGAAGAGAATAATCAAACGGGAGAAAATAAATAAGGAAATATGTACAGCTGATTTTACTGAAATAGTTGTAAGTTCGAGGTAAATAAGATCTCTGAGATATAACCGGTGGATGCGTCAAAACTATTCTAGGAAATTTTTGAAACATGCTAATATCAATTCAAGGAAATGTACTCAATGCTAAAAAATGGTTTTTATTTTATCGTTTAATTCTATGGAAACATACAATAATATTATCTCCAAATCGCTTATCTCAAAAAAAAAAAAATTCAGAAAGCTGTAAAAAATTAACGAGTTTGAATAAACCTATAACTTTTAAAATTTCAAGAATCTGAAAGTATTTTAAGCAACAAACAAAAAAATTATGTTGATATCGCTTTAAAGTTAAGAGTTATGACATTTTTTTTTAATTTATGGGCTTAAAAATTTGAAAATATCTTTAAGCTCTTCGAGGGACATTTAGGTACCATTTATTTTTTAATTTTCAAGGATTGTTGTTCAATTTGGATAACCTAGTTTAAGAAAAGCGGCGATCCCCTTAACATTTTAACGCTTTGGGAAAATGAACCGGTCTATTGTACATGTTGCTCATAACATTTTATGGGTTATACGTTTAGTAACAATTCTTTATTGCAATGTTAATTTTCACATGAACTCTTATCGTTATCTTATCATTACATCTGCGTAAATGCTGGATTAACCGAAAGTAATAGAACAAGTGTAAATTAGGAATTGTTTGATTAAACTAAGTTAATAATAAAATAAGTCAGCAAACCCCACCATATTCAAAAAACTATCATATTCAAATGTACGTTTGTATAAACCTGATCAAAAAATACACGGAATTCTTTGATAAAACGAAAACGGTTCAGTTATGCTTGTAAGTACTATGCATTACAAGCAATAGGTGAAGAGTGGCATGAAAGAACCAAGTTTTGAAATAGTCACTACGACCTACGCGGTAGTTTTCGAACGAATGCCACATGAATTATAATATTTAAATAGCAACACTGGTCAGATGTCACCCACAAACATTTAATAGTTTCCATTAATAAATGGCGTTGATACTCGTACTTGGATATTGTCGTCATAAAGTAAGTTTTTGAGTACATTTTATTTGTTTTTTTACGTTTTCACCAACAAAACTAACAGTCATATTATTATACTATAATTTTATGGCTTTACAATAAAATATTTTTTTTGCCGCCAAACTTTTGATTTCGTATTAATTTTTGAGGTTATGTAATGTTATGTTTCTTCGGAGCTGGCTTTCAGGACCGACTTTTTTATAACCTATTTTTCATTATAATTTCAGACCTATGTTTATGAATTGCATGAATAATTTCATATTTTATTTTGATATTTTAATGAAGTAGACAAAATTTATTTTACTTCAGTAACATTGTTATCTGAAATAGCTAAAAATAAGCGTAAAAGACCCCCAGTATCAGCAATAGAGGAAGCAGTAAGTGAAGTTATCGAGAAAGGACAGTCTGTAAATAAAACTGCACTTTTGGTTCATGTTTCAAGGGCTTATTTAGAAAAGGTAGTAAGGAAGATTAAACTTCTGGCGAATCATCCTACAAACATAACCCATATATGGTTAATAAGCTCATTTTTAATGTGTATCAAGAGGGTTTGCTAGCAGATTATTTGAAAACTACATCTTAAGGGGACTTTCCTATGAATAATTTTTCAAAAATCAATTTTTTTTTTTACATATTTCGATTTCTTACATAACATTAAAAAATACCTCGTAATTTTATAAAGAAATTCTCACTAGAAACAAGTTATAGTTATACAGTAAGTAATGTTTATAACGAACTTCAAGGGGCCGTTAGTTTTGTTCGTTATAAGCGGGTATGGGCACCACTACATTTAAAATTCGGTCCCTGAACCACTGAATCCAGACAGGGGAGCATACAAAAATTTGGAATACAAAATTGTTTACTTTTACCTCTAGTGTTGGTCCATTAATGGAAATATTTATTATCCTTTGAAATCAGGGCCTTACTTTTTTGATTTTTATATGAGACTTTTTAAAGGCTTCTCTTAATTTTTCTTTGTTCCTTAAAATCGTACCCTCACAAAACCAATAGCAATCATTTAGCAACAAAAACATGCTTAAACATATTTTCCAGGAAAAAGTCAGTTGCTTATAGCCGAAAAATCACACGTGTTCGTTATAAACGATGATTTATTCCATTTTTTCGTGATTTTTTTGATTTTTTCAGAATTATTCATATAGGTTAGGTTAGGTTAGGTTTTGATGGCTGAGCCGGCAGACGACTCATACACTTAGGCCAGTGCAGGCCCGTTGTGATACCACATAATCTCTTTTGACCTATGAGAGACATCCCTCCTCAGCAAACCAGTTCGAACGGATTATGAATTTTATAATTTCCAGGCATGAGACTTCGGTAAGTCCATTTAAGAAGGGATGGCCCATAGTTTCCAATCTCCTTTAACTTAGCGCCGGACATTCGCAGAGGAAATGCTGGACATTTTCTACCTCTTCTTTGCATTTGCAGCTTCTGCAGAAATCATTTGAAATAAGTTCTAATCGGAGAGCATGTGTTCCGATTAGACAGTGAGCCGTGAGAGTTCCTACTATTTTTGAAAGGCTTACCCTGCTTAATTCAAGACGTGATTTAGTGCATTTTAAGTCGTAGCGAGGCCACGTTAGCTTAGCTACCCTACATGTGGCAAGGTGTTCCCAACGTACTTGTGCAAGACTCCAGGATTTGTTCTTGCACTGGAGTTTATAGAAGGACATGGGTATACCAATAAAATCCTCATTTCAGAGGGTGTTCGTGGTCGTACCTTTCCTTGCCAATTCGTCAGCCAGATTATTGCCCTCGATATCCCTATGACTGGGTACCCATATTAGGTGGGAACCCGATTATATTATTCATATAAAAGCGTCAATATATAATAAAGTATGTATTTTAAAGGCTTATTGTCTAGTTATGAGTCTTAAAAAAGGAATCTATTTTGAATTTTACGAAAATTTGTTACAGGAGATCCACAAAGTGTCCTACCGTCTAAAACAGACATTTTGCATGATGGAATATTGTTAATGAATGTAATAGTTTCTTTTAAAAAAATCTTAAAAAAGTGTAATTTTTTCAAAAATTCATAAGAAAGTCCCCTTAAAGGTGCAATGAGCTTACAAGATAGCCCTAATATACTTTCGTTATATATCTTTAATAATATCTCAGTTATTTACATTTAAGTCTTGTAATAAGGACTAGGTTCTTTCGAAACTTTAGTTGGCTTTTTCAATGCCCTATGTGTTATGAAAGAGCCAAATTTCATATTTTTTAAAACTGAATAGAATTCCAAAAATATTTTCAATTTTTGTAAATGTTTCATATTATTACGTTTATAAAGGAAAATACACGTACTTTTGATGCAAGTTTTATTATTTTCTTATTTTCTTTTATCTTTTTTGCACTCTTTTTTAGACTGGCTTCTACATGCCACTCTTCCCCTACACATGTTCCGACGCCTCCACCAATATTTAAAAACACTTTTCATAGGCTGATATTGGTATCGCCTTTAGCTACTTCGGCGAATTCTCCTTTATCGCCTTAATAGTCTTAAAACCCATTCCGCGAAGTGGTGACTTGAGTCGTGAGAATAAGAAAAAGTAACAGGAAGCCATTTCGGGTGAATACGGAGCTTGTGGTAAGCTTGTGTAAGCCGGTGCGTTGTCGTGGTGAAGAAATCACGAGTTTTTTCTCCACAATTCTGGCCTCTTGCGTCGAACACAAGAAAACAGAATATTTAGAAACACAAACTTTCAGACAAACTCTTTGCTCGACTTAATTGGACTTCTGGCAAAATTCGCAGAATACAACAAACACTGACTTGTTTACAAAGCTATCACGCACAAACTTCCGATAAATGGCACTTTAACGGATATTTGAGCACCAACCATGTTAAATTGTGTTAAATTATGATGTTCCAACCCAGAAAATAAGTATTTTTACAACATCTTAAGCATGGTTTGTTTGAATCGGATTTTCAGAGTACATTTTGATGTGCATAAAATTGTTTAGATATCATTAGATATTATGTGGTAACTTCATACATATTTGGTTTACTCTACAGGGTAAGATGCTCGAAAAAGTGATGGAAAGCACACACATACATAAAAAAAAAAAAAAAATCTTGACATAATCAGTATCAGTATCATACCTCCGCGGAAAGAAATGAGTCGCTTTACGCTTGAACAACGTTGGGAAATATTGGAATCTTATTTCCAAAGTGAGTGCTGTATAGCCCAAACAGTGTGTTATTTGAAAAGAAGTTTTAGCCGAAATGAAGCACCCACTACGCCTGCTGTACGCAAATTTGTGCATAAAGTTCGTGAGACTGCTATGCTTGTGGACAACACTCATAGTCTCCATCGTCGTACGGTACGCACAGACGAGCATTTGGCTGCTGTAGCCGAGAGTGTGAGACTCAATTCACGAGGCTGGGAACAACGTTTCTGACAACGATGAACGTTACAGAGCCATGTTAACCGACTTTTTTTTATTGAAATTGGAGACATGAATTTGGACGACCTCTGGTACATACAGAAGAGCGCGCCATGCCACAATCGTTCTTATGCGCACCAAATTCCCACATCGTGTTATCAGCCGTTTTGACGATGTCAATTGGCCACCTCGTAGCTGTGATTTGACCCTTTTGGACTTTTTTTTTGTGGGAAACCGTGAAGCACCGATGTTATGCCAACAATCCGGAAACGATTCAAGTAATTAAGGCCAATATCATCCAAACAATCCGTGAGCTACAGCCCGAAACCATTAAAAAGGTCTTGGAAAATTGGAGTGACAGAATGCGCTACTGCGAAGTCAGCAGAGGCAGCAACTTGAACGGCATTCTGTTTCATAATTAACAGAAATGTTTGTTCATGGAAAAAATTTAATTTTGTTCATTTTATTGCACTTTTAAAAAAATTTTGTATTTTGTATTTAGCCCACCCTGTAGATTTAAACTAATTGCCCATTTTACTTTCACTCAATTTCACCACTCAAAGAGGCTAAAAATGTTAACAAAGGATAATTTCTTTATGCAGATTTTGACATAAAATGATCGTGAAAAAGGCACAATTGAAACCTATTATAAAGAAAGTTGGACGAAAAAAGTATTGCTCGTAAAGTCGACCGATCTAATAGCGTTGTGCGACATTATTTGTCTAATCCGGAAGACTATGGAAGCAGAACCTATCCTGGATGAAAAAATATTATTCCCAACAAGAAACCATGCGAATTTACTGAATTTCTCGAACTCCACGACTTGGCTAGCAATGGCACAACGAGTATGTGGCACTGCAGCCTCTATTTCGACCATATGGTGATCAGTAAAAAGGAGTTAAAATATGGTTCGTCAAGAAATGCAAAGAGGTCCACATTTTACTGTTCAATATAAAGCCTTACGTGTGACATTCGTACGAAATCGAGACTGGACTAAGGTAAGGTATTAATAAGGTGATTCATGTCGCTTCGTTGGGCTGCGTATATCGTATTCTTCGTATATTGAATTGACATGAGCGTACTGTTAACTGCACTGCGTAGCTTGAAAAATTCTTAAAAATATGTCACTTTAACTGTACGCAGTCGTATTTATACGCAAAACGCCTCAGATTTGGTGCCTAAAGTTCATGTAAAAAACCAATTAAAAAAAAATAAAATAAATTACATTTCGTAAAAACTTACGACATACGAGCTTACGTAGCACTTACGAAGTGACATGAAGCACCTTAGTGTGTAAAAACAGTTCGCGTTTTAAATCGCTGAATGTGGTTTTAATCGGCTTTATTTTCATAGTTTAATTTTTTTCTGATTAGAAAAGAACAGACCTATACTAGAGGAATTCGAGCAAAGAACCACTTGTTTTTTGACTCGAAATTTTGGTGACAGTTCGCTTATGGTATGGGCAGCATTTTGCGGATATGGTACCCTCTCCATTGCATTTCCTTCGTGCCTCATGATCAGCATTGAGTCTTGGCTCTCCAGGAAAATTTACTCTCATATTTGCGGTATGATGAAAATCTAATTTTTCCACAGTACAATGCTAGCGTCCAAGTAAGTCGGTCGACGAAACAATGGCTTAAGAGACACAATGTTGCTCGACTGGAGTGGCCAGTATGTTCGCCGGATGCCAGCCCCATGGAAAACATTTGGGGTTGGTTTTGTGAGTGAAATTTATGATGATAAGCAACGTTCCAAAATACCAACGATCTCAAACCATGAATCTTGACGTCCTGTGAGCTTTGCATTTCATATTTCCTTAAGCTTTATGTTGACCATTAAATTACTAAAAGTTCCTAAAAGGTATGACTCACCTGAAGTTTTTATTAATTGTTGGGACAATTATAACAATAAAATGAGCATTTGAGGCGCTATTTTAGCTTATCTTTTCCTCTCTTAAAATTTACAGTTTACCCTTAAGAAATTTGTGTTGCTAGTTTTTAATGATGTTGATCTCTCTCACTTTAGTTCTCTTGAAACACATATAGTGGGGCAACTATAACTTTAAAAAGCAGTGTAATAAAATTTCTAATGGAATTATCCTTTCAAATCTGACCAGTTCAGAACTTTGAGAGTAAATATTCTCGTGAAAGATTCAATAATGTAGATAACCTATTTTCCAAGGACTCCACATATAACAAGCATATAATATTTTAATTTTCGTAAGGATAAAAAAATTATCGCTGAGTTAAGAAATTCCAAGACAACAACAAAAACATAATTGGCCATTTCAGCACTTGAAAGAACTTCGATTGAGCTTCATATGATCACATTTGTTTTGCGTGTTATAAAATGTTTGAACACAAATAATAGAGAACTAAATCTTTTTTTTTTTAGCTTTGAACCAAATTTTTCAGGTGTAATTCCTATTCAGTCAAATCTGGGGGTAGGCTACCCCCTTACTTTTTTAGAGTTGGCCTAATTGTTATTTTTACTGAAATTTGTTTAAAATATTGATTTTTATACACAATAATTATTAACGCATCAAAGTCAGCCGTACCTTTTATTGCCATTGTCATAACAAAAACCAACTTAAGTCGGCTATTTCATTTTATGTCATATCAAAACTATCTTCAGTGAGCTAATTCACTTTTAGTCGTACCTATAACGAACTTTATTCGGCCAATTTAAGATTACTTTAAGATTACCTACAATCATCTTTTAAAAAACAATTTTTAGTGCGTCTGAAATGTTAAAAAAAGAGTAAGTTTTCAATTTTTGTTTTCAAAATGGCGCCAAAAATAGGTATTAGGTTTGATCGGCTGATTATAACTTATCTTATAGTTTCAAGTATTATCGTTTAGATCAGACATGAGTTTCCACAAGCACAATTGGCCCAATTGGCCCTGCTACAATTTGTTTTATTTTATCAAATTTGTGTTTGTACGTTTGTAAAAACAACAACACGTACAAAGAACAACAACAACAAAAACCACTTTCACCAAATTTTAAACTCGCTTTAATAACAACAATTGCGCTGCAAAGGCAACAAAAACAAAAACAAAGACACACTCGATGAGGCTGAGTTTGAGATGATTGTCCCGTTACTCCGTTACTTGTGTAATACAAAAACACACATGATTTGTTTTTGTTTTGCATATCAATTTTGATACATATAGAAATAGAAATTCATTCTTGTTTTTAGCAATAATGAGGACAATTTTATGTTTGTTTAAAAAACATTCGCCCACAAATTTATTTTCCTGGTCATTACTGGGTTAGATGAACTAAAAATATTTTCAGTTATCTATTGTAAAAGCTGAGAAATCGTAGCCACCGTTTTGAATTCATAAAATGAGGTCCAAATTGCGAAAAGCTTAAAAGGGCAGATAAAAGACCAAAACCAAAAAAAAAACACAAAAAATTCAAAACATGCTGAATCATATATATTTTAATACACAAACAATTTTTTTCATCACTAAAAGAAGTTTTTACAAAAAATAATTATAAACGAAGTGTTATTCTTAGTCGTTCAAATAAAAAAGACCCTTTAAGATTTATTTATATCGATTGAACGGATGGGTAACTTTAGTTAATTCAGGTATGTTGTATTTAAAGAAGGAAAGTCTGGACTTAAGGGTATCCAGTCAACCGAAATACCTTTTTACCTTTTATACGCCCACTATGGAGTATTTCTTCGATTTAGCTGGACAATATTCAATTTTGTCCAACACCGATTTAAAAAAAAAATATATTTATTTTTAGTTTGTTGAATAGTGTAAGAATAACGGACAATGAGTATTTTTTACCTTGCCTTGCTCAAACATTTTTTTTAACTCTCTGAACTTTGTCATTTTTAATTGAACTTTTCTTTGGGTTGCTAGCTATTTAGAGGAGTGCATACTCAAAGATTCATATTTTTTCCCAATTTTTCTAAGTTAATGTAAATGGATTGTACTGAAGCAGGTATGTAAAAATAAATGTAAAGTGGTTTGGATGGTGTTGTATATATTTATTTTTGAGGATTTGTTTTTTTAATTTTTGGATATCCAAAGGGTTTTGTTATATGTGGCTGTCCGTGGCTGTACATTTTTCTTCATAAACTTAACACTACAGATGTTACAACCTTCATAAATCCTAAAGTTTTCATGATATTGCCATGAAACTGGGTACATAAGTTTATCTCTTCTATTTTAATGTCAGGCTTAAAATCGGATAAGAACTGCGCCTACCTCCCATACAAAGTGACGTCATCAACATGGTAAAACATTCATAAATCCCATAGTTTTTAAGATATCGACTTGAAACTTGACGCATACATTTTTTTCTTTAAAGTCAATGTTAAAAACTATCAAAATCTAACAAAAACCATTCTTACCTCCCATAGAAATGACTTATATCCATGGTATCCGATGACACCAACAATGTATAAAATATTAATACATGGTGCAATAGTTATTGAGAATGTTATTCTTCCTATTGGACAGCATTCAGAAGAAGCAGCTGAAGCAAGAAATAAACATTTTCCAGAATATCGTCAAAGCTATGCAAGGATAGCTTCAAGAGAATATTGCAATACTGATATACTTAATCGATTGCTCTTAACTTCCGATCCTCTTTTAGATGGAATAAGGACCATGCCGAGGAAAAAAACAAAACTATTTCTTAAGGAAACTTTGGAAATGCTTTGCCCGCAGAGCACTCACATACTATCGAAATTGAAAGTGAGCCATCTGAGAAAGACGAATCATTTTCGGAAGACCTTTTTCCGTCTTAATTCATTAAATCAGGATTGTTTTTTAATTAATTTCTATTGTTTTATTTCTAAATCGATTTTCATTTAAATTGTATATTCAATCATTCATTAAACACTTTTTTCAATAATAATAATTGTTGTAATGATACTTTTTTTTACGAAATTTTAACAGGAATTATAATTTTAAATAAAAAATATAGGCTCACACAGTTTGTTTCTTTTTTTTTTTTTTTTTTTTTTTTTGACAAAAATTACTTTAAGGTACTTTAATATACGTATAGAAACCAAAAACAGGAGTTGTTTTAAAAAAATTTTTTTAGATATAAGAAGTTATTATTTTTTTTTGTAAATTTATGCAGGTTATTATACATAAAGAATACTTTATAAAAATATTTTTTTTTGAAGCGAAGCTTTTTACGCCTCGTTCTGCGATTTGCTAGAGTGAAATCAATAAAAACGACACTTTTTTCCGACACCTTTTTTCTTAGAATTGATATTGTTTTTTGCTTGCATCAATTGAACCAGAAAATGTTAAATTAAAAATAATTTCTTGTCCGCTGCAGGAATTGAACTCATGCCCGTCGACTGATAGTTTAAAGCTTAAGCCATCGCACCAAAACCCCTTGTTGGTAAATATTGCTGATTCAATATCAAGAATTAACTAAAGCTATGGTTGCAGTAGATCAAAATAATCTATTTATAGGAATTGTATTGGCTACAAGCCTTCATCTCCTACAATAACCATTAGCCAATACACAATAACCACTATAGATTGTGTATTGGCTATACAAACAAGAGTACTAAAAAACACAAATGTTGCTTCTACTTACTACTAGATGTCGTTACGCTACAAACAAATTTAATGAGTTTTGTATTTTTATTCCCTACAGCTGAACAGGAGGGCCGGAGAGGGTTAATATGTATTATCAACCCACATTATTTTTGCAAAGGGAACATTTTTCCCTTGAGGACCTATCCCCTCCGACCTCTCCTTACGGGTGCTCCCATACCAAAACGAAAAACTTTGTTATTTTAAAGTTTTCAATTCAAAAATTATTTTAATCGAAAAAAGGCATTAAATTCTCAAATCTATGAAATTGCGAAATTGCTTCGCTTCTCTCGTGTGTCCAGTGACGCACCTGTGTTTTTTTTTATCTTAATATTTGTATTCGGCCTTTTCATTATTTATATTAAAAACAATTTTTTTTTTTTTTAAATACAATTCTGGCTTTTATATAGAGGGCGCTGAATATGGCATTGAAAAAAAGACATCTAAAACGGATCGATGGATATGGCCTTTCCCATGTATCGGAAACAAAAAAATCAAATGACATTTTAAAGCATAGACCTTATATTAAGCATTCCTCCTACGGAAGATTCCCGGGTTTTTTTTTTTTTAATTATGGCGGAAGTTGAAGTAAAAAGTTTGAAATATAGATACATTTTCGCGCGCTTTTTTGTTTATATAAAAAAAAAAAAAAAATAAATACTTGAATTTAGGGGGATGCTTAAAAATAATTGAAATCGAACCAATATATTTCGAGTTATCTATCGAACCGTTTTAAAAAAAATTAGTTTCGAGGAAATCGCGTTTAAAGCTTTTTATTTACGTTGTATGGAATTTAGACATAGGTTAACGATAACCGTTATAACTTCTGTTTTTTTATGTATATTCTTGAAACTATAAAGAACACACTAAACAAAAAAAAACGCGTATATTATACCGTAAACTCAAAAATTTTGAATTTTTTCCAAAATTTCCTGATTTGACCGCAAAAAAATTATATTTTTGACTAAAATTTCTCTAGTAATGTATATCGTTGGAAATTCTATGAAAATATCTTTCTAAATATCTTTGAAGAATGTTCTGCATCAAAAGCTTTCGTTTCTAGAGCTCCCCAGGGGGTCAATATAGACCCATACTTGCAGTACATTTTTTTGCTTGTTTTTGCATTTCCTTGAGTTTAAAATCATAAAAAAATGTTGTCCAACTAAATTGTTCCGGATACTCCACTGTGCGCCCCTGTCTAGGACTAACATAATTTTTAGAAGTACTATTTTCTTCCAAAACATGCTCAGTTTTTTAAGAGGGTAATTTCTTATAGGATTCAATCCATGTTTTAAGGTGGGTGGTTTCATAGATGGAGGCCAGTTGCAATGTTTAAAATTTTTTAATCATTTAACTCTAACAGCTTCGAACAGCTTCTGAAAGCATCTGAACAAAATCTTTGTAAATATGAATAATTTTCTTCAGTTCTCCAAGACCCGTTTTTCCTGCATTTTAGCCCAACTGGTGGGAGAACCAGATGTGATGAAGAGAAATCGATTTCAGATTTCTGATCAGTGTCCCTAAATGATGTTTTAATGTATAAGTTTCAATTTTTAATACCACAAATATTGTACTGCACAGGATAACTGTCAAAATATCCCAATCCCTAGGGTCTCTTACTCACTCGATTAATGTAAGCTTGGCCCTAATTAAAATATATAAAGTCCCAATTTCATCCGACTGTGCTGCACTAAGCAAGCGATATCTTTTAATTAAAAGCGCCCGATAATCAAACAGCCCAACACGAACTCAATATCCTTGTCATATGCGAAGACATGATTGGAAAACATAATTAGAGGACATTTATGCAAGGAAGCCAACGAGATTGAATGCTGCAAAGATGTGTTGGGGAGTAAGAGCAAATATTTAATATTCGCTATTGTAACCCGTTTTTTCTCACACTTAGTACCCATGCCAAAGTAAATATAATGGGCTAATTATAATAATTGAATATAATTACAAGGCACTACAATTGCTCACAAAACGACACACACAAAGCTACTCATGCACACATACAAATAAAGTGGCGACACACAAAATATATTTTTGTACATGACCACAACGAAAAAACAAGTAAATGGGGAAATCATTGAAGTTTATGCAAAATCAGATAATTCGGAATTTTTCCTTGAAATTGTATTTATGACGATTGAAAAGAGAAGTCCTTGAAATTGCATTTATGACGATTGAAAAGAGGCGTCAAAAATAGCAGGAAGTGATGTTTTTTGTATACAAGCTACAACAAACACACATACACACACAGACTCGCACACACTCGACCTCGTACTTGTGCCTCATTTGTTTGTATTGACTGAAAGGAGTGTTGATGCGCCTAAATGTAGGCTATAAAAAAAAAGAGTTTATTTGAATCTCCGCATCAGAATGTTTATTAAATTCAATGCGAGTACATTTTGACACGTGTTATAGCTGCCGATTGTTGTTGTTTTCCAACCGCCAAGGTAAGCATGAAGGTGGCTTAAAGGGGTTTGTGGTTGTGGTTGTGGTTATGGTTGCAAATTTGTTTTTGTTGCTTAAGGC
The DNA here is from genome assembly GCA_943735915.1 of Pherbina coryleti. Classification (NCBI taxonomy): domain Eukaryota; kingdom Metazoa; phylum Arthropoda; class Insecta; order Diptera; family Sciomyzidae; genus Pherbina; species Pherbina coryleti. The sequence goes on along the minus strand of OX030950.1, from coordinate 18,522,204 downwards.
CTTAAAGACTCAATCAAGCCACGTTACCATAAATAATTTAACACAATTGCACGTACCTTTTACTAAAAGCGTTGTCAGTTGAAATTTTCTGCACGTTCGATGAATTTAACAAAGTGTGGCACTCGAACCGGAAGTTCGTAGATCGCTCACGTACAAGCAATAAAATTTCTGAGTATTTATTTTTAAAAATACACACACTCAATTCTTAAAGGATTTATACTTTTTTTTTTCAAGAAGCTTTTATAATTTTTGTTTGAATTTTTATTTTTAAAAATTCTGGTTAAATAATTCTCAAACCAACACTTGTCGTCACTTTTCTTCACTGCAAGAACAAAACAATTCTTTTTGGCTTTATTTGCTCTTAACTCTTGAACACTCACTTGTTACTGCGACGAACGCCACACCGTAAATGTTGCGCTTTTCCTGATTACCGTTAGTTTTATGCCATGTTATGGGAAATTTATTTTATCCCAACATTATCTCTCTCTCTCTCTCTCTCTCTCTCATTCTCTTTGGACTAAATTTCGCGCTCTTTATTCGTGCAGCTGCGCAGCTTTTAACGGCGACATTGACTTCCAAAAATGCAACCTTGGCATAGTTGTTGGTTTTCGTATTGTTAGGTTGCACTGGGTGGACGTTCTTCGAGTGCCGTTTTTGTGAAATTTCACCTAAGATTACGACAGCAGCTGTTCATGTGTTCAGGTTCTGTGAAGTTTATTGCACAAAATTGCACACAAGGAATTTCCCCTCAAAATACTAGAAGAGAAAAAAAAAATACAAAAGAAGAGACAAGAGAGCGAATTTTAATGTGTCTGCTAGCAGTAGAGTTCGACTGGGAAATATTCTACACTGAGAATAATTTTCCACACTTATTTTTATTAACGGAAAGAGAGGCATTTAAAAAAGTGTTCATGAAATTTTATTTAATTTAATTGTGAATAATATTTAATATGTGAAAAGCTCTCATTATTTTTCCACGTTCATTCATTACAGATGATAAAAAAATGCTTTTCCGAAGTGTGTTAAAAAAATATCGAATTTTTATTTTTTAGAAAGAGTTTAATTTATTTATCCCTTCAAAATATTCCCCATTAGATATTGCAGACTTATGCCAGCACTTCTTTCAGTTCCCAAAACACTTCTGGAACTCGTGCTTCAGGATAGCCGTGAGCTCTTTCAGCGATTCACTTTTAATCTCATCTATGCGTGCAAAACGAAGGCACTTCAAAGTTCTTTACGGTTTTGGAGACAAAAAAAGTCACACGTAATAGACGAAAACAGTGTATTGCTGCTTTGTTTCGTGCCCATAAGCTTCGATCTATGATTCATCTCCTGGAACCACCCCCGCTCTATTTTTTCAGCATTTCCTTGCATAAATGGACAGAGCCTTTTCTTATCAACCGTCAAATTATGGGATATCCAATAGGAACAAATATTCCTGATGCCTAAATGCTCATAAATAATGTATGCTAGCCCCACTAATGCCCAAAGATGAGTCCATCTCATGGTATGTCATATTCCAGTCTGCTTCCAACAGCTCAGACACAGCATCGATGTTTTCTGACACAACAGCCGTTCTTGGACGACCTTAACGGAGTTCGTCTTGGAAACAACGACGACCACGCTCTAACTCATTGAACCAACCTTTTACAGTCGCTGGGTGTGGTCCTTTATCACCAAAAGTCGAACTTAGTTGATCGATGCACTCTCTTCTTGTCAATCCACGTCGAAAATCGTGAAAAATATCACCCGAAAATTTTAACGTGTTAATTCCATTTTTTTGCTGAAATAAAATTTTCAAAACACTGTAAACAACACAATAAGCGCACATACGCCAAAACTTTTTGAGTACCTTTATGCTAGAAAATGTAAAGTTTTCAAATGGAACTAACAAAATTTATCTGGCAATGTTTAATGCTGCCGAGGTGCAAGACTTAAAAGGCAGCCTTCATATAACATTAATCTTGTACGCTCCATCATTTGCAAGTGCGATCTAAGTCATTTCCTATTTAAGAATATATCAAGTGAACCGATTTATTGTTAAACCATCCAACGCACGCTATTTTATGATTCACTTCAGATATACTAGAAAACGAACCTCTTCCCCGCTTTTTCAAATCAGAGACAGACTCTAACACACAACACCCAGTTCGGTTTTTTCTGATCCTGTTTTTCTGTTCCTTTCGCAAATATCCCCATTTCTTTTAAAGCAACAAGGAGGCTTAACGATAGATAACCAGTTATCAAAGAGTAACTTGATATTTAGGTGCTAAGGAAATGAGGAAGCTAAATAAAGGATGACACCTGTGAACGAGCGACTTGCCTTAATCCGTTTCAAGGCAACATTCTTCAATATAAGCCTTATTTGTAAGCACGCTCCAACAGAAGATAAGGACGATGAGACTAAAGACAACTTCTACGAGCGCCTTGAAGAGGCCTATGAGCGCAGCCCCCGCCACGACATAAAAATCGTGCTTGGTGACTTCAATGCCAAGGTGGGAAAATAAAATATCTTTGGTCAAACAGTCGGAAAGTTCAGTCTCCACGACAATACCTCCGATAACGGAATGAGGCTGATTGACTTTGCCGCAGCGCGAAACATGGTCGTTAGTAGCACTAGATTCAAGCATCTCAATATTCATAAAGCAACTTGGCTGTCTCCCGATCAAAAGACGCGCAACCAAATTGATCACATTTTGATGGACGGAAGACACTCTTCCAGTGTTTTAGATGTACGCACGATCCGATAGACTTGGATCATTATCTTGTCGCAACCAAGATCCGTACACGCCTGTGCGCAACCAAGAATGCGCGCAATCCAGCACAGAGAAAGCTAGACGTCGAAAAGCTGCAATCAAAACAAACAGCCGAAGACTTCCCTACTCGACTCTCACTCCTGCTTCAAGAAAGCACTCCTCCGATCGACGATATATGCGCGCAGTGGAGTCACATTTCCCACTCTATGCGTACGGTTGCCGAAGAGGTGATTGGCTATCATCGCCCTCACCGAAACCAGTGGTCGGAAGAATGCATTCCAAACGATTGGAACCTCAGTGTGCTCTGCCCAATCCACAAGAAAGGCGATCCCACCATTTGCGCCAAATACCGTGGGATAAAAAAAAAAAAAAATAAATAACTGGCCATTTCAGCCCTTGAAAGGACTTTGACCTAGCTTCTTATGATCAATTGTGTTGTGCGTGTTATTAAGTTTGTACACAATTGACCGAGAAATGGACCTACAGGCTTAACGCCGACTCCGAACGGCGATGAACGGAATGTTCTTATTCTCAAGAAGCTTTACATGGCATTTATTACTCTCTGAGGTTTGCCATTGTCTGCAGAGAGGTGGCGGCCGTACAGAAAAATTATTTTAATTCAAATAATTTTCTGTCGCTGCTGGGGTTCGAACCTGGGTCTCCAAGGTTCTTTGACATAGCGGCCACGCACTTTAACCAACTACGCCACGGACGCCACAATACCGTGGGATAAGCCTTTTTAATATCGCATATAAGGTCCTGTCGAGAGTATCATGTGTCCATACCAAATCCACCATAGACCATATATTTACGCTACGACAAATCTTGGAGAAGACCCTAGAAAAACAAACCGACACACACCATCTTTTTGTCGATTACAAAGTCGCCTTGGACAGTCCAATAAGGAGTCATCTATACTCCACCATGTCTGAATTTGGTATTCCTGCAAAGCTCATCCGCCTTTGCAGAATGACACTGAGCAACACCAGCAGCACAGTTAAAATCTGGAAGGATCTCACTCCTCCATTCGATACCAAACGAGGTTTCAGACAAGGTGATTCCTTATCGTGCGACTTTTTCAACCTGATGATGGAGAAGATCATCCGAGCTGCTGATTTGAGACGCAGTGGCACTATATTCTACAAAAGTATTATGCTGCTGGCGTATGCTGATGATATCGATATTATTGGCCATAATACGCACGAAGTCAGTGCAGCATACTCCAGATTAGAGAAAGAGTTGAGTCGAATGGGTCTCGCAGTGAATGCAGGTAAGACGAAATACCTAGTGTCAACAAATAAACAGTCCCAGCGTCTTGGAAACCACTTCACTGTTGACAACATCTCCTTCGAGGTTGTTAAGGACTTCGTCTACCAGGGATCCAGCATTAACTCTTTCAACGATGTCAGTATTGAGATAAAACGAAGGATAACTCTTGCCAACAAGTGTTACTTTGGGCTAAGTAGGCAATTGAGAAGCAGAGCCCTCTCTCGACAACAAAACTCACGCTCTATAACTCACTAATCATGCCCGTCCTATTATATGCAGCACAAACCTGGACGTTGAGCAGTTCTGATGAAAAGACTTTGGGAACCTTCGAGAGAAAGATCCTTCGTAAAATCTTCGGTCCAATCTGCGTCAATGGCGAGTACCGAATTCGATGGAACCACGAGCTGTATGAGCTGTACGCTGACATCGACATAGTTAAGCGCATTCAAATCGAGCGACTCCACTGGCTAGGTCATGTTGAGCGAATGGAAAACGACGCTCCAGCAAAAAAAATATTCGATTCGGTGCCCGGTGGTGGTCAACGCAGAAGAGGACGCCCACATCTTCATTGGAAGGATCAGGTGTTGGATAACCTGACCACACTTGGTGTTTCCAACTGGCGCCAGCAAGCGCAAAACAGAAATGGCTGGCGCAATTTCTTATATGAGGCCAAAACCGACCAACGGTTGTAATAAATTTTTTACCATTTTTTATTGATTTGTGGGCGGTAAAAGGGGGTTTGGCAAAATTTTTTTCCCTAAAACATCTCGTACTGGATACAAATCTACTGCTAAAATTTCAGATCAATTGGCCCAGTAGTTTTGGAGTCTATAGTCATCAGACAGACAGACAACGTTTTGCTTTTTATATATATAGATACTGGCTTTTTCCCGGTGCGTTTTGCTGCACCTTATCTAGATAAGTAACGGAAAATGTTGCAATGCCTTCAGCAGTATTATTTCTAAACCATCTCGTACTCGAAACATAGGAGTCGTTCATAAATTACGCGACCGATTTAAAATTTTTTTTACCGCCCTCCGGTACTTTTCGTAGTGCATTTCAAAAACACTCCCCTCCACCCCCATAAAGTAACGTAGTATATGAAATAAAAAATTAATTGATTAAAAAATATTCGAAAATAGAAAAAATAACGGTCGAAAAGCAAGCAAAGAGAAATTATGCCCTTACTACACTTGCCAATAGTTAACAGTCAATTTAGACGGTCAAACATGAAGATGTAAGGATGAAAATGGTTAGAAATGTTGGGTTGTATTAATTTCAATTTTTTCGAGTTTTTTTTATTTGTGGTCACATTACTATATCTGAGACCCCCTCCCCCAATTCGTTACTTATCGTAGTACATTTCAAAACCTCTCTCTCTACGAAGTTGGTAACGTAACTTATGAATGACCCCATAGCTCAATCGGCTCAGTAGTTTTGGTTTTTGCAGTAGTTTTGCAGGCTCAGTAGTTTTGCATTTTTCATTTCCCAGTAGCAGGATATTACCAAGTAGTAACTTCATTCTTACTTCTATGTTCTTTGTCTCTTACTTCCATAGCTTTTCTGTGTCATAAATTTGGCTTGTATGGGTTGAGACACACCCCCTTGTTAAATGCATGTCACCTTTTCTAGTAGAAGGACATCACCAAATGGTATCTATATTCTGAGTTTCAATGTTCTGTGTCTTTTTCTTCCATAGCTTTTCTGTGTCATAAATTTGGCTTATATGGTTGGAGCCTCGCCCCGTTTTCGAATGCCCGTGCCAGTTTTTCAGTACAAAGACCTTCATGTTATACGACATTTAGTTCCAAAGCAATTCTAATGTTCGCTCAAATATATAGTAACGGCCTCTTGGGCCCATAGCATCTACATATCAAGTTTCACTATCAGAACATGTACAACTCAGGAATAATAATGATTTATAAAAAGTGGGCGTATATATATAGTTAGACCACGTCCAGTTTGCTGACAGTAACCATACGAACTTATTCACCAAATTTTAGTCTAATACGACCAAAACCGTCTTAAATATAGCATTTTTATTCATTTGTGGGTGGTAATAGGGGGTATGGAAAAAATGGGGTATGCCTATATTCTTCGCGCAAATGCAAACTAAAGTGAAACTTGCCAAATTATTCCAATATTCCATTTATTTCTAATTTCCCTTGCAAATATTTCCCCATATACACCATATTGTGGCGTAGTTGGTTAAAGTGCGTGACCGCTATGTCAACGAACCTGAGAGACCCAGGTTCGAACCCCAGCAGCGACAGAAAATTATTTGAATTAAAATAATTTTTCTGTAAGGACGCCACCTCTCTGCAGACAATGGCAAACCTCAGAGAGTAATCAAAATGCCATGTAAAACTTCTTGAGAACAAGAACATTCCGTTCATCGCCGCTCGGAGTCGGCGTTAAGCCTGTAGGACCATTTCTCGGTCAATTGTGTACAAACTTACTAACACGCACAAAACAATTGATCCTAAGAAGCTAGGTCAAAGTCCTTTCAAGGGCTGAAATGGCCAGTTATTTATTTTTTTTTTTTACACCATATGTACGCACCTGTATTTGTTCACACCTGTATTGTTGTATAAGTTCACTAAAATGCCTATAATTCATGAACCAATACACATACAAAGACCGTTTGTACAAAAAAACCTTCGTATTAACGTCACCTTTCATGGGAAATCCAGAAATGAAATCGGTTCACGCATTATAGAGAACATCAATTTCATACACAATGCAACTTATTTTTATATATATAAGATTTGATGTTTAGTATAAAGACAACAACTGTATAAATTTCGTTTGAAGACATTTTTTCCATGAAATTTTTCTGTTCCTATCAAGACATAATTAAAGGTTGTTGGCATTTTGAAAATAATTTCAAACTCTTAACTCATTTAACTCTAGCATAGTTTCTTTCAAACCCTTTTCTTGAGAATTGAACCAAATCGTCCGTTGTCAGTTCTCGGAACTGATTGCCCAACGATATCTTTACAACTTTACCAACAATCAAGTCATAACTTCTCACACCCAGCGTTTGTTAACTTTTCTTGCATGAAAATCTATTTTTTTTTTTTTTTTGTTCAAATTCTTCTTTTATTCTCTGCTTTGTTTTTCAACTTTCTCTACTTTTTTCAACACTTTACTTTTCAGATTTATGCTTTCTTTTATAATTTCTTTAATCCAACAAATTAAATTAATTCACCAAATCTTTGAGTGTTAAATTTGCTCCCTAATGTCTTAAGGACATTAAATTACAACGGATCGCAAAACACTTTAAGCAGGGTTCATATCTTTTTTATCTCATAAAATTTGAATAAAAGTTGGATCAACATTAAAAATCAACAACAAAATCTTGCCTTATCCTGGCACGACCTGTGTAATTTTTACGCCATTCTTCACATCCATAAATTATAATAAAACCAACGGACGAACAAGGCGGAGGCAATTCTTTTTATTTTTTTTTTTTCTCACCACTCGCCACTCGAATAAAATCGCCAGGAATTGCTGAGGTTTTCGTTTTGGAAAAGAAGAAAAGCTCGGCATCAACTCAATCAACCAAGGCAACAAACAAGAACAGCGAGTAGCGCTAACCATCTGAAGGCATTCCTTATAATATTTGCTGATTTTTTTTTTCTTTTTTTTTGCTTTTTTGTCTTTGTAGTAGTTATGACTTCTTTGGAATGACCTTTCAAGTGCAATTACCTCGTTGCTTTCGCACCAGCGACAAGAACAACAGCTACAACAACAAAATGGAAATGCCAACTCCTTTTTTATTTCTTTTTTATGTGTTTCATGTGCTGCCTACAACAACAGCGATATCAACAGCAGTAGCAGCATGCTCCACAGGAGCAATAACAAAATACAATTCATATTTCAATTAAGTGCGATTTTATGTTTTAAGTAGGAATGCTTGAAATTATGTACGGCTGAGTGGCAACGCCGCGTGACAAACAATGACTTTTTTTTTTAATTTCTACAAAGTTACAAATCTTGATACCACTTGGTAACACCAACCAGGACCATGGAATTTGTTTAAGAAGAGTCCTCTTTCCTTTTTTTTTTTCTCTTGGTGTTGCAAGCAACAACCAGCAATTGTTGCTTTTGCTGTTTTTTTTTTACGTTTACTTTTTTGCTGTGGAAAGTTATCAAACAAGTGTTGAGGTACTTTTCGTTACCACATCGCAAATAATTACAACCGAGCTCTTGATTAGTATTTATGTTAATTAGGAATATTTCGGGCGGGGCAAACAACTGTTAATTTTCACATGATGTGAGGCAAAAAAAGGATGAACGCAGCAAAAGCATGACTTTGTCACTGGCCATTTTTTTTTTTTGTTTTTTTTGCTAGCTAGCAAAATATTTTCACTCCATTTTTTTATTTTTTAATTATTTTCTTTGTAGTAATTTAGTTCCGCCTTGAATAAACTATGAAAGTAATGCATGTACAGTAGACCAAGTCAAATGCTACTTTGTATGTGCTGGAAGTATACGCAATATTTTTGTGAATACTAGCATGGAGTAAGTACCACCCACATGATAATTATTATTTATTAAGTAAGTACTTAATAAAGTCTTTGCAGAAATCAAAACGATAGCAAAAATATTGTCTTTGATAAAATACAGCGGAGTTTGCAGTATATTGCGAATAAAAATTTTAAAAATTCTCCCAAAACACCGGCAGAAGTGCAGGAAGTTTTCCAAGACGCAGCAGTTTATGATAAATTCGGTTATTCCAAATTAAATGGAAATAAACAATGGCAGTTTTTCAACATATGCTACCAAGAAAAAGACTTTGCATATTGCGTTTTTTGCTCCGAAAGAACTGTTGAACTGATAAAAGAATGCATTCCTGTTAATTCGAAAAGAAACATTTTAATTGATGGTACTTTTTCTGTACTTCCTCTAGGAAGCTTTAAACAACTATTAATCTTACATTGTGAATACTTTGGTTCGGTAATTAATTTCATTCATAACTATATATAGATTTATATTATGTATACATATGTACATATTTATTATTTTTTCTATTTTAGGTATTCCCCTTTCTTTTCGTACTGATGACCAAAAAGTCTCTAAAAGCATATCAGCATTTATTAAGTTATATACAAAGGAGCATTATTGATCTGTCACAAGCAACTTTTATAACAGATTATGAAACAGGATTGAGAAGCGCAATTGAAAAAAGTTTCCCTGATTCAAAAATATTTGGTTGCTGGTTCCATTATTGCCAGGCATTGCGTCGATTCATAACCATGAAGGACAAAAGGCTCGCTCAATATATTCGGCAAAATAAAGAAGTGTCTAGAATTTATCACAAATTTCTATCTCTTCCATTATTACCTGGAATGCACATTTCGGATAGCTTCCAACTACTAACCGAAGATTTAGGAAAATTGAACGCTTTAGATAGATTCAAATCATTTATAAAATATTTTGAAAATCAATGGATGCAAAAGGTACAATATTCCCTTTTACATAATATTTACAGAAAGGTGTTATGATTTCATTATTACAGATCGGTCCACATAACTTTTCAGTTTTCGATTCTGAAATCCGCACTACGTCTGCAATAGAAGCTTACAATAGCGTCATAGGAAAAAGCATTCCAAAGAAGGCTACTTTTTTCAAATTTGTAGCATTTTTACAGATGCAAGAATTTGAAAAAGTAAGACAATTTGAACTATTGATGAATACCAATGGTAGTGTGGGAAAAAAGCGTATTAAAAAGTCCTGTGTTTTGAAAGCAGATTTGATTTCGAAATTCAAGAATGATCTCTTACAAGATACTATAACTCCTTCTAAATTCCTTGACCAACTGGTGTTATCAAAAAATTATTTAATTGTACAAATGGAGCCTGATGAAGATCTTTTTGAAGAATTATCATATTTGGAAGAGGACATTGAAGACGAGTCGTTAAACCATATTGAAACCAACCAGAATACAATTAATAATAATATGTGTGTGGTTTGTTTCATAAAGCAGCCAAATATCTTATTTTTTCCTTGTAAGCACTTGAAAATTTGCAGTGAATTTTGAAATCGCATTAAACAGTGAAAAAGTGGGACTTATTTCGTTTATGAAAGTGGGACTTAATTCATTTAAGAAATATATTATTCAAGGGGGAGTTATTTCATTTTGAGTGGGAGTTATTTCATTTCAAGTAAATTTTTAAATCATTTCATTTTGGTGGGACTTATTTGAAATGACTAGTAATTTGAAAAATGACCACATAATTTGAAAATGACTTAAATAAAAGGCTTTGTGCCAAGAAACGATTAAGAAATACAATCGATGTTCTTTAAAAAACGTACCTTCTGTTCAAAATTAAACCGGAATATGCGAATGAAACAACAACTGTTGTCATAAAGCTAAGGATTCTTTTTTTTTTTTCTTTTTAAGGCTGGTAACACAGTAGAAGCTTGGGCATTAATTTTTAGTGCGATCTGTCACGTAAATTATTTGTTATTGCTTCGAATGTGTTTAAAACTGCGTTTTACCAACGGAATTTCTTGTCCGGATGCATTAAAATGTTGCAGAAAACCTATGGGGAGGCTGTTCTATCACTTACACAGGCATTTGAGCTACACAAATTGCTTAAAAAGTGTCGTACATCAGTTGACAATTTGCCTCACGCTTTTCGTCCAGCAGCATAAATAAACGATGAAAATATCAGAAAAATAAAGGAAATTGTGCTCGAAAATCGAGAGCGACGGGTTGCAGCACAAAGAGTTTCGCAAAACTTTCGCTCAGGAGATGCTTTTAATGGACGATACGGACATTCGGCGCATCATTTCTGGTGATGAGACGTGGGTGTATGAGTATGACAACGAAACAGCTCAACAATCTGCAGAGTGGCACCATTTAGATGAGCCGAAACCCAAAAAACCACGACGCTTCGGTTCGAAGTCATTCAAAAATGTAGGTGATGTTGACTGTTTTCTTTGATTATCAAGGTGTCGTGCAATTGGAATTCCTTCCGCAAGGTCAGTCAGCCAACGCTTAATATTATTTGAATAATTCAAAACGCAAGAATATTCGACGAAAAAGGTAAGAATTATGGAAGAACAATTCATGATTTTTGCACCACGATAATGCATCTGCTCATACATCACGTATTCACGCGATTATTTCACCAAAAACAATGTCAATATCATTCAACAAGCATTATATTCTTCAGATATGACCCCTTGTGACTTTTTCCTATTCCCCAAACTTAAATTTTCGCTTCGTGAAAAACACTTTGAGACAGTTGAAGTCATCAAAGAAAATTCACAGAGGAAGCTAAAGGCTATTCCGAAATCCGCCTACCAAAAAAGCTTTCAAGAATTGAAAAGACGTTGGCATATGTGTATCACCTCTGATGGTGATTATTTTGAAGATGATAAAATAAATATTAAAGAAAACGTTAAACAACAACTTATTTGCGAATGAAATCAAAAAGTTTCTTCACAAAAGTTTAATGATTTTTAACGAACTTTTATTTTCTTAAAAAAAACAAAATTAAATTTTGCGGTTACTGAGGAAATAAGACGAAAAGTTCAAATATCTAGTCAAAGATGGAATCGGAGGTTAACATTTTTTTTTGCAATCGGTTAAAAACTGATGAAGTTATACAAATAAGACCATTTGGGGCAGATTTTGCGTTCACCTATAAAAAAAAAATTTGTATGCAACTAAAACCCCCTTCATATAAGCTTTCAAATGAGGGACGGTCTTTTGATTTTTATTTTGGTGACCCACCTTAGTGTACATACATAAGCGTGGTTTGCTTATCGTATAGGCTTAGTACTTTTTTGGTTTGGTACCGATTGGATTGTGTACACAAACAAATTTCAAACGCATTTTAAACGTTGAAGTATCTATTGATCTATAAAATTAAGTGACACTGGGATAATTTTAGTGTTTACTATTAGTACTCTTGTTAAAATTTCCTTTTTCGTGTGATTTTTTCGTTTCATCGAGTTTCAAATCACATCGGTGCTAAAGAAGTTTCACTTCAAAAAGGAGGAAAAGGAATAAAGGGTGAACAGTTTGCTTTGTTGCAGATCTTAAACTTGGGTGGTTATACTTCGTCGAATCGACGACGCCACCTCATACATTCTAATATGTATGTAAAATAAGTATAACCTTCTAGGGTTAACACTTTTTTTAGATTTTCGAAAATAATAATGACGTCATGACGCCCCTCAGGAAACCTCACACAGATTGGGAAAAGAAATGGGAAATGGATTATAAAATGGATTCGAGCAAGGACAAGGATTATTAATTCGAACATGGATTAAAAGAAAACTTCCGACGTGGAGTGGGATAATTAGGGACGCGGACAATCTTTGATAACAAAGGCATGGAAAAATAAAAAAACGCTCAACGTCAAAACCCACGGGTGTGTCCACAATTCAGACAACTTTTTCGTTTTTATTATTTTAAGGCAATTAAGGTTGTGTTTAAGATAATAAAATCTGCTATTTTATGTGAAAATAATAAATCTGTCTTTACTTCTTATGATGCACAAAAAATTCATAGACCACACAAGGTGTATTGATTACGATCACCGCGTGACCTCAGCCTGTTAATTTTTAATATTCATAAATTCAAATCAATTCCTTATTGCAATGCTCCTAATGTCAAAGTATTAACTTTACTCATAAATTTTGATTAAACGTCATACGCAAATAATGAAAATTTGTTGACAAAATAAAATATAATCTTCCGCATAAATTAAGTTTAAACTTAAGCTAGAGCAAAAGGTTATTAACACCAACCCATAAACGAACGCACACACAAACAAAATCTACTACGTCTTGTAAGCATACAATTGCAAAATTAATTTTGCAGACGAAGGTTGCCTTTAAATAATTTGCATTTATTTGGTCTCGTCTTTGCCAATCAAGTCACCGCAAACCACACGGAACCCTTTTAGCTGGTCACACACACTGTACTTAACACACTCAACACTCTCAATTGTCAACTGTCTGTCAAACGTTGAACAAGTCCTGACAGCCAATATATTAGAATTCACTTAAATGAGAAACCACATAATCCACAAAGGACCTTTAAATCTCAGCCCTCCATTAAATCAGCTAAGAAAGTTGTTGCTCTAAGGACTTCTTCTGCTGTGAACAAACACACATGCCGAAGGACACCAAATTACAACATACGAGTATACTACATTGTATACAAACATGCACTCAGACTCTTGAACAACCGCATTCATCATAAAATAACTCACATGCTCAGCGGACAATCAACTTGGTTGCATCTGGATTTCTTCTTATATAAAGATTTCTTTTATAGCCAGCTTCAGGACGTGTTCAACACTGTTGTGGCTGTAGCAGATTTTATTGTTGTTGTGGCTGTGCTTGTTCTTAGTTTTATTTGTATTTCAACACCAAATAGCAGCTAACATGTTATTATTTTTATTATTATTATTTTTCTTATTATTTTCACTTGAGTTCAAGCCATAGACTGTTTTGGTCATGCTTCCGCCGTCTTTGCTCCTTTGCTTGACACTTTTAAATTATTCTATTGTTCCTTTAGGAGCACTTGATGTGCCATGAATACCAACATATGTATGTATGTATGAGATGATTGCGAGATGGTAGCCGTTTTTATGATTTATCTTATGCACGAGTTGTCTTGACTTGATGATGGAAATAATTCATTTATGTTGAGATATAATTAATTTTAATTCCATCATTCTGTCGAGCTGAAAAGGAACGCATTCTACCTGTTTTTATTGGCAAAAAGACACACCAGTGAATAATGAAATAAAAGTGCATCCAATGAATCCAAATTTTACTTTGAATAAGGTTATGAATTCATATGAATATTTTGTTGTTTCTATGACGTCACTTTGTATGGGAAATAGGCGTGGTTTTCATTAGATTTTACTAGTTTTATAAATTCCCTTTTTGTGATAAGTAGGCGTGATTTTATCCGATTTCTACAAATTTTAGATGAGTGCGTATTTGGAATTAAAAATTTCGGCATTTTGATATGGTCACTTGTATATTCCTTTTTTAAAAATAGACAGATTGAATTTATTTACAATAGCTTTAAAATTACCTCTGAAATCCTGACGATGGAGAGGCAGGAGGACAAGTGCTTATTTAGCTCAATTGGTAATGCTGATCAAGAATATATTCAATTTTCTCTACCTACCATGCATCCTTATGGGCTTTATAAATAAAGTGACTAGTTAATATACACCTTTCGCAGTAATGGTAGAGGTTTGAAAATTAGGACCGCGGAGGGAAGTTTAGCAAAAAAAAAGTAAAGGCAAAACAAAAGCAAATAAACTCCCACAGAAAGTATTATTTAATCGTTCTCCACAAACCGATTACTTCTTTTAACTGGCCTGCACTTTACACTTTTACACTTTTTTTGCATATATTTGAAGAAATTCAGTCGAAATGTGCTTGTTAACTTCTTTTTGGATCTTCTTAAAATGAGGTTATCTTATAACTTTTAACACAATAAGCTAATACTATGTTCAGACTGAGTTTTAAATGCGCATTTAGAAGTTCGAAAATTCTTACAAATGTCAAGTGTTCAAACTATGAAGAAGCCCTTAATTCGCATTAAAATTGACAGATTTCGTAATATTATTTCTGTTGTGAAAATGCTGACGTTTTAACAAAAATATGATTGCAGGATGAACCAGAAAGTTTTCGGAAAATTGTAAACATTTATTATTTTTGTTTGAATATATTTATAAACAACTTTATTAATAACACGGTGTAACAGTGAAAATAAACTCGGCTCGAGACATAGTAGAGGTTGTAGGTCTAGTTGAACATAAGATAACTGCATACTTAGTTTTTTGAATATACCCTTAAAATCGGGATTTGTGGTCAAAAAACCGATTTTAGGTAGGTGCATGTATAGTTTGTTATGTAACTCCGTTATATCTAGCTCAATTTTTAAAATTTAAACATTGATAGAAAGAAGAAAAATATACCCTTAATATAATGCATAGACCGTTTTTTTACAAAAAGAATTGACAAAGTTACAGGTAAAATCATTTGAAAATTTCTCATTTTTTTTTAATTTTTTCAACTTCAACAACGTTTTGTTAACAAATTTTGTTTTGTGGCACTATTAGTTTTAGCAGGATTCTGAAAGCCTGTTAAATTTTGCGTTCAACAAGCTATCATTTACTTCAATTGGCTGAAATACAAAAGCACTATCGAATTTTTAGTATTCGTAAAAAAATACAAGAAAATGTTTTTTTTTTTTTAAATGTTTTTTTGAGCTTTTTCGTTTATATATATTATCATAAAGCTGGTGTATTGCCCGGATGTGACGGAACTGTTTTCAGTTTTTAACCACAAACACGCTCCGAATGAATGGCGTTTGTTTATTGAGGGATCTTGCAAGAGTATGATTTATTTAAAAACTTTTTGTGTGATTCTTGATATGTTAAATTCTGATATATGTATATCGCCGACTTAAAGGCTCTAACAATACTGTTTGGAATGCAAGGCGGATATACCAAGTATCCTTGCATTATTTGCGAATGGGATAGTCGAATGGGATAATAAATATAAGCAAAAGGAGTATCCACTGCGTGCTTCATTTCAAGTTGTCAAAAAATATGTTTTGAATACTCCACTGGTGCGACCTGAAAATGTAATCCTACCGCGGCCTCGGTAGTCGAGTTGGTAGCGTGCTCGACTGCCACCCCAGAGGTCCCGTGTTCGATTCCTGGCCAGGCCATGGTCCTTCGCTTTTAACCTTTCTTAATTTTCTATCCTCATTTCTAATTAACTGAAATTAAAAATTCATCAATATTTACGACATGAAGTTGTAGTTGATGGTAGAGAAGTTTGTGGATGAGATTGACTTATAACTTGAATTGACTGAGGTAAAGGCATAACACTTGCGTCTGATTCAAATTCATATCTTTCTTTGGCTTTCCACCACGCTTAGAACATCCTACACGTGTTTCACTTGATTGCCCTTTCCTTCCCACTAATCTATTCGAACCCATTTCGAATCCCACTATTCCCATTTTCGAACCAAGGCAGACTTGACTGAATAGGTATTTCACCTCGAACCAACTGCAGACTTGACTGAATAGGTATTCCCCCTGAAATCCTTGGTTCAAAGCTAAAAAAAAAAAAAAATCTGATTGCAGCGTTTCCTAGGTCAAGTGAGGCCAAAATCAAAGAAAGTATCCTGCACGTTCAAATCTTTTATAAAAGTTATTTATTCATTTCGGTTATTCTAAGGTTTATTTGTGGGGCCACAAATTCGGAAAATTTTCTTGGACACTGATTTCGTTTCTAAATTAAATCCAGTTGAAAAAAAGAGCTTGGAATAGTTATATTTCGTTATGCATTTATTTCCTCGGCAAGAAGAAGAGTCGAAATTACTTAGATGTTGTAAATGATTTTTTAAGTGCCTACGAAGAAATGGGCTGCAATATGTCAATCGAAATACATTCTTTGCACTCCCATAAAAACTTTTTCCCGAATAGCCTTGGGCAGTTTAGTGATGAACAAGGAGAAAGGTTTCACCAGGAGATGGAAGCTATAGAAACCGGCTTTCAGGGAAAAAATTCCATAAACATACTGGTAGACTACTGCTGGTCCCTAAAACGTGAAATCGATTATAATATATATAAACGAAAAAGGTCAAATAAACATTTTTAGAAAAAAAAAAAAAAAAATTAAAATTTTTTGTATTTTATTACAAATACTAAAAATTCGAAAGTGCATTTGTATTTCAGCCAATTGAAGTAAATGATAGCTTGTTGAACGCAAAATTTAACAGGCTTTCAGAATCCTGCTAAAACTAATAGTGCCACAAAACAAAATTTGTTAACAAAACGTTGTTGAAGTTGAAAAAATTAAAAAAAAATGAGAAATTTTCAAATGATTTTACCTGTAACTTTGTCAATTCTTTTTGTAAAAAAACGGTCTATATATTATATTAAGGGTATATTTTTCTTCTTTCTATCAATGTTTAAATTTTAAAAATTAAGCTAGATATAACGGAGTTACGTAACAAACTATACATGCACCTACCTAAAATCGGTTTTTTGACCACAAATCCCGATTTTGAGGGTATATTCAAAAAACTAAGTATGCAGTTATCTTATGTTCAACCAGGCCTACTACCTCTTCTATGTCTCGAGGCAAGTTTTTTGATTTGTTTTCATTTTGTAACACCGTGTAATTAAACAAATGTATCATTGACAAATTAAATAAAACTCACAATTAACCCAAACGATTTTTTTATATAATTTGCAATTAGCTTGAGTATGCGAGCCTGCGCAGGTGTCAATACTTTTCCTTCTTCGCACACGGTGTAGTCACTATAGAACGCTAGAATTCCCTTTGCAATTTGGTAGGCATACACAGTGAAAGCAAATGTGGTTCCAGTGAGTGTGCAAAATCTTCGGGTGGACCTCCTTTTAATACCACTGTTTCTGTGGCTACAAAAACACTGCGAGCATATTCTACCGCTCAGTAATATTTTGTCCAGTCACCTCTTGCTTTGGCGTTTCAGTGGCAGTCCATCCTGTCGCGAAGTCTGTTGGAAAGCCTGTGGAAACCTGTTTCAACTTCTTCAGCTTTGTTACGTCCCAAAACTATTTGCATGGTATGATTTTTACCAGAGAGAAATCTTGAGTTTGCTTTCCATTCTTGTCGTAGATCATTCAGCAGATTATTGTGCATATTTTGCACCTTAAAGACAAGGATGAGAGGATGTTTTCCCACGCAGCGGCGCACGTCTTCTATAATTTGTTGCTTTCAGGCCAGTCCTTTGCAATCGGTTTTCACCAACGGAATCTTCTTATTTATTTTTGAACAGGACTTTTTTGTGTATTTAATTAATAAAATTAAGAAAACAAAAACAAAAACTGTTCAAGTTTATCAATCGAATGGCGAACAGCTGATTGAATTTAATAACGAGTACTGTCAAAACAAACGAGTAAAATGTATTCGAACTTCGAAACAGGGTCGCAAACTGCTAAATGCTCATTTGAAGTAGAATTTATGTGAATTTACTTGACAGAATTTTATATGGGTAAATTCGCATTTAGAGAAGCATTAAGGAAATAAATGCGAATTAAGCTCTAAATGCGCATTTAGCTCCCAGTCTGAACATAGTATAACAATGAGCAAAATTATTAAAATTTTCACTCAATAGAACTAGAGTTCTCTGATAAATGTAAACAAATAAAAAATTCCTAATATGGCTTTTCATGTTTACCGTTATTCAAAGCAAAGCTAAACTGATAAGTATGTTTACTTGTGTTTTTTTTTTTTTTTTTTGTTGAAAAATTAACAATTGACCAAAAGTGCGTTGACAAGTGCGTTCTCGAAGTGACAGAAAAAAAATAATGATGAAATATAATAAAATTTACTGGTGTGAATATAAACGTCTGTTTTTTTAGTTTACTTTGTTATTTTATTGTTTTAAATTTAAAAATTATTTAAATCGAAAAAAAGACACGTAGGTCCAGCGACGCACCTGTGTTTTTTTTCGCTTATTTCTTTTCCCAATTCTTTGATGAAAATTTGAAAATTTCAAATTACAGATTTTGAAAACGTTTAAAAGCCTCTACAAAAATAATTCTCACAAACAAATAATTGACTCTCATTTATTGACCTTAGAGCTTTCAAGTTCAGTATAGTGCCATAGAGCATTAGGGGCATTCCTTACATACCTCCTGATTCTTTGTAATTATCCTTTAGCATAGTTTCTGATGTTATAAGCCTAAGCGTAGAAGATTGTCGTGAATTCAAAGATAAGACTTTCTTGTTGAGTCATATCATTGGTCATTTGTCTCTAGTGAACTTGTATTAATACGATTATATTCACATTATTGCTATTAGGTTTATATTATCTTTATGTTCTGGTCTTGAAATACAACTCTATTGAAGTGACTCAAAATCAAATCAACTCTGTTCTGTTTACACAGTTTTTCTTTTTCTTCAGCTTATAAATTCTATAAGTTGAGAGGTGAATCTTAAATTTAAGAAATTTGAAGAAAAAATAAGGAAAACAATTGGACAGAATATGAAATGACGTTGAACTCGAGATTATGTTACAATATTAACACCAGCCAAAGGTCAATCACTTTCATGAGCATGGAGCAGTAAGAGAACCAGCTTATCTTTTCGGTCTCGTGTTGAACTCTGAGCAAAGGCCAACGGCTAGTCACCTTTTGTGCTCAAGTGCTCCTGACAACAAAACTAATGTGAAAGTTATTATAAGATATTCTTCCGTTATGCTATTGACTATGAGAAGCAGCGGGTGTTCTTGGAAATGATTTCCATAATTTATATTTGTGTGGATATTGTTCCAAAATGTTCGTTTAAAATCTTTTTTCTCAATAACGTACGATGATTTGCTATCATGTCATTTTCAATAAATTCTTTTTGGCATTCACTTGACAGTTGAATGAATTTTTGTTTTTAGTGTATTAACGTACAATCGGTTTGATTTAAAATTATTCTCTTCCTTAACTATTGAGTCGTGCTGGAGCTTGTTATCATCCTAGTTTTTTTCTTCGAATTAAAAACAGGTGTATGAACTGCTTCAATTTTAAAATTAAAGTGTTCTTATTTTGGACAGAATTTCGGCTTCCTCGATATTGACTTCGCTACCTTGACAGATCTCCAGCCAAGAGTTGTATGTTAAAAGAAGGCAATATTTGGTAGGAAATAAGGTTGGCAGGATTTTGTTGATTTAACAAGTAATAAAACTACATTTAGCTGTGATATTGATATATGTATACCACTGATCGGAATTCTTCAATTAAACAAAAACTTTTTAATTATTCATCGAAATTCATTTTACTTCCTTCAAAGTAATATCCATTGTAAGTAATACACATATTCTAGCGCTTCCTCCAATCTTGAAAACACTTTTCAGAGGCTGATATTGAATTCGTCTTCAGCTCCTATTGTGAATTCTCCTTTTTCGTTTCAATCGCTTTCTGTGACGTGGTAACTTGAGTGGTGGTAATAGAAAAGAGTCACAAGGAGCCATGTAGGGTGAAAACGGAGCTTGTTGAACGGTATGAACGTGAGCCGGTGCGTTGTCGTGGTGAAGATAACGCTCTGCACCGATCCGAAGAAGATACCAAGAACGGCTACTAGTGCCACGGCCGCCACAGAAGCTATACTACCCGTAAAAAGCTGCGCAATCATAAGAAAAACTACTTGCAAGCCATCTGCCATGCTTTCAAGTACTTCGTCTCTTCTGTAATCGCTTTTCAAAACAAGCAGTGAATTAACCCTTTCGGCCCCGAGACGAATATAGAGCTAGAATAATTTTTTTTTTTTTTTAGGAATGATTCTAAGAAAATATACCAAATAAATGAAAAAATAAATTTTCTTTTATTTTTACCTTTTGTCATCGATTTTCGGGGTCGTGCAATATATTGCACAACTGGACTGAACGAACCATTGTTTACATTTACCACTTGTTTAGGTAAATTGAAATCAATGTTTTTTTCGAGTTATGTTATGCTCAAGTAAAGTTAAAAAAAAGTTTTCAAATATATACGATAATATTGTAGCATGTGGTCAAGAAGATCGACCCAACCCATGAAGATATCTTAGGCGTTTCTATTAATTCCATTTTTTTTTAAATAAAACGCAAACCATTTAAGATATTTCAAAAACTTTATCATCGGCTTGAAGTACAATCAAAATATTTATGAATAGAACTTGACTTCGTTCACATGGTTACCGCGGGCATCAGGGTTCGGACTTGAAAATTAATAAATCGCAGTAAATTAAAGAAAAAAACGCAGTAAAACGAATTTTTTCGCAGTAGTTTTTTTTTATTAACAACCATGTACGTAAATTTTATACTAATAAATAAATACCTAAATACAGATATATACATAACTATATACTATATATTTACATGTTCCAGAAATTTATTTTTTTAGAGATTCAAAATTAATATGACTATTAATTTAACACTTATGCTGCCATCTTTCTAGTTTTTTATGTAATGGTTTTGAAGGTTTAGTTATACTTGACGTAATGCAACGTTACATAAGAAATTGCCTGTGTTTCCTGTCGTTTGTAAGATAAATACAAAAATAACCCGACAAATGTTTGTTGAGAATAAATCGCAGTAGATTTGAAAAAACCGCAGTGACGCAGTAAAACATTAAATTTTGCTAAAATGCGCAGTAGATCTACTGCAATTGCAGAAAAGTCCGAACACTGGCGGGCACGTATGCAACGGTCGATTCGTTGGACCCAATTTTCGATGACTCGGCCAACGGCTGCTATTTCGCGTTCAGTGTTGGCTCTGAGCTCTTCCAACGTTGTCGGCTTGTTGGCATAGAACAATGACTTGACGTAGCCCCAAAGAAAATAGTCTAGAGGAGTCAAATCGCACAAACGAGGCGGCCAATCGACTGGTCCATTTCTTGAGATAACACGCTCATCAAACTTACTCTTCAATACATCGATTGTGTCGTGTACTGTGTGGCTTGTGGCGCCGTCCTGTTGGAATCACATGTCATCCAAGTCCATATCTCCCAATTCGGGCTAAAAATAATCGGTAATCATGGCCCGTTAACAATGGCCATTCACAGTAAAGTTACGATCGTTATCGTCGAAGAAAAAATATGGTCCAATAACGCCGCCGGCATTCAAACCGCACCAAACAGTTATTTTTTGTGGATGAAGTGGTGATTCATGAAACACATGTGGATTGTCACCCGACCAATAAAGCATATTTTGCTTATTGACGAACCCATTGAGCCAAAAATGAGCTTCGGCACTGAAGATGATTTTGCGATGAAATTCATCATCTTGGCGCATCTTTTCCAGAGCCCAAACGGAGAACGTACGTTGCCTCAAATGGTCCATCGGCTTCAATTCTTGAGTCAGCTTGGTCTTGTATGGGCGTAAACCAAGATCCTTACGCAAAATTCGCCATAACGTGGTCTGGGCGATGCCCAATTTTTGAGAACGCCGTGGAGTTGAATATTTTTTATCGTTTGCTACGGACGCCTGAACGGCACCGATATTTTCGACACTTCAAGCAACCCGTAGTCTCACTAGCACGGTCACATCATACAACGAATATGTAGTTTCAAATTTTTGCACTAAACTTGTTATTGTCTGTCTACTAGGGCGAGAATTACGACCGAAAATTGCAGTTAATGCTCTTAAAGTTGCGATCACCGACTCCGAGTTTTGGTAGTAAATTTTTATAATTTACAGACGTTGTTCGTTCGTGCACTTTAACACATGGTCCAATAAGTCCCGAGACTAAGTAATAAAAAACTTTTTTTGCAAATATACTTCTTTATTCATCAACATAGGTTCCTTCAAGAGCAATACATTCATTCCACCGATTTTCTAACTTTTCAATACCGGTTTTGTAGAACGATTTGTGCTACGCCTCAAAATACGCTTCAGTTTTAGCCATCATCTCTTCATTGGAGCCAAATCTCTTTCCGGCAAGCATTTTTCTGAGGTCAGCAAAGAGCCAGTAGTCGCTGGGGGCCAAATCTGGCGAATACGGTAGATGAGAAAGCAATTCGAAGCCTAATTCGGAATTCGTGGATTTTCGTCATCGTTTTCATCGATTTGTGACACAGCGATTGTCTTGGCGAAAAAGACTTTTTTTCTTCTTCAAATGGGGCCTATTTTTCGCGATTTCATCCTTCAAACGCTTCAACAGAGCTATAGAATAATCTTTGTTGATTGTTTTTTCATTTTCGAGATATATGATGAACAAAATTCCATGCGCATCCCAGATGCCATAACCTTTCCAGCCGACTGTTGTGTTTTAGGTCGCTTTGGCCTGCTTTCATCGGTTGCTCTCCACTCAGCTGACAACCGTTTTGATTCCGGTGTGTAATGGTGGATCCATTGTTTCATCCATTGTCATATACCGACGTGAAAATTCATGTTTATTCTTTGTAAACAATGCCAAACAGCTCTCCGAATCATTGACACGTTGTTGTTTTTGGTCCGGTGTAAGAAAACGCGGCACTCATTTGGAAAGCAGCTTTCTCATCGACAAATGTTCCTGTAATATTGTTCCCACACTGCATTTCAAGCCTCAGCTACTTTGTACTTTGTGTAGTTTTTTATGTTTTGTGGAACAACTGCCTCATTTGGGCGTCCTGGACGTTCAGCATCATTTGGGTCTGTATGACCAAGTTTAAACTCAGCATACCATCGGCGAATGGTTGCTTTTGACGGAGCAGAGTCCGAATAACACTTTCGAAGCCATGGCTCAGCTTGGACGGTATTTTTCCCATAAAAAAACAGTGATAAATCAACACACGGAATTGCTTTGAATCCATAATTTTGAAAATATCAACAGTAGCGTCACTTAAATCACTGCAACTTCTAAACTCAACGTTATTGTTATAAAATTTTTACACGTATTGTTTGAAAGTTGGAATTATCGAAATATTATATCATGGGACTCGGGACATATTGGACCATGTGTTACCATAATGAAAATGTTGAGTTTACTGAATAAATTGAAAGTGTTCAGAAATTTAATTCAAAGTTGTCAAGTCCCTATTTGAAAACCCTGTATAAATAGCAACTTCTTCAGGACGATTGACATCTATTTACATCTTCTTTTCTTTAGAGTATCATTTGACTGAGTTTTCGTTTTTAATGCCAACATAGTTTGAAATTTTGAATTTGCTTTGTTGTCATACCACGAATTGTACCATAACAATTCAAGCAAATCACACAGCTTGACTACACAGACTGTATACAAGATATAGACTATACAGGCCAACGAAACAGTCTGTATAGTCCAGCTGTGTGATTTTCTCTATACAGAGCCGTTGTTGTTGTTGTTGGTTGTTGCCTTCTTTGTCTTCATGTTGTCTTGTTGTAAGCATACTTTTTTTTTTTTTTTTTGTTTTTTGATAAAGTCCACCCCATATTTGAGTAGAAGTAGTAGTATTTATTTAATACTTTTAATTTGACTTAAGATTATCGTTAACAATCATTTATACAATCTCTAGAATGGTGTTATTATTTTCATTATATTTTACAATTCGTGCAATATTTCTCTTAAAAACGTTTGTATTTCTTTCTAACTTGACATAATTAGGTAGCGCATTGTAAACTTTAAGTCCTTTGAAAAAAAGCGATCTTTGCATTGCTGTTGTTGTCACCCTTTGTAGTCTGAAATTTTCTGTATTTCTTAGGTTATATGGCTGTATTTCTCCCACGTAGTTTAACCCGCATCCATCGGAAATTTCTAGAAACGAAAAGTACGTTGTGCATCAATTTGATGCAGATACAAAAAGACAATATTATTCATTGGAATATTTTCAATTTATTAACTATTCTAGCGCGATAACTATAAGACTGTCTCTAACTGTAGAACTGCTCACTTGCTTATTTTGATATTTTAGGAAGGTGTGTCATCAGCATATAAAACTATTTCACATTTATTTAAAATATTTGGCATATCATTTATGTATATTATAAACAATAGTGCCCCTTATATTGGTCCTTGTGGGACCCCATATTCATTATCAATTTTATCCGATTTAACGCCGTTAACTTTTGTTATTTGTTTTCTGTTTGTTAGATACGATTTAAACCACATTAATTCATTTTCTCTAATACCATACATATAAATTTTTTGAATCAACAACTCTCTATCAATTGTCTCGAATGCTCTTTTAAGGTCCAAGAAAATTGCCATTATCTTAGTTTTCCTATCTCGAAATTTCCATCTATTTATTACATAATTAACTGTTTTTTCACATGAGTATTTTTTTCTGAAACCCGATTGATATTTTGAAAATATATTATTTTCTTCCATATAATTTTCCAACTGTTCTTTAGCAATTTTTTCTATAATTTTTTCGCATGTTTTCAAAGTGTTTATTGGGGGGAACTCCTCACATCTATTTGTTTTAGCTATTTTCTCTATCGGTGTTACCATTGAATACTTCCAATTTTCAGGGAATACACCAGTTTCGAAAGATTTATTCACAATGTTAAGTATATTCTTACCGATAGTGTTCCAGTTATCTAATATTATTTTGATTGATATTTTGTTGAAGTCCGGTTTGTCTTTTAAACACTATTTAGTTATTACTTATTTAGTTATTAGTTATTTGTTCTTATACAGTTTACACATTTATTAATTATCTCTCTTTTGCATTCCTTTGATTTGTGGTTTCCGTGGCACCTATAACATGTTTCTTCATTTTTACATTCGCCCGACTTGTGATTATATCCTTAGCATTTAAAGTATTGAATTATATCTGTCCCATCAAATATTCTACATTTTTCCCACCCAATATTTAACTTTTGTGCTGCTTTAATCTTTTTGTATGTTTCTTTATCTACTTTAATTTTAACATTATAAATCACTTTATTATTTCTTTTAAATTCATAAGCTTTACTTTTTTCATTTCATGCTCTTGCAATTGTTGGTTTTGTCTCTTAATTTTGTCTATTAATTCTTTTTCTGTATATTTAAATGACATATCTGTTATTATTACTGACATATCATTTTCATTTGGCGCTTTTATCTCGTATGTATCGGTCATTTTATTTTCAATAGCATTTTTAATTTTTTTCCTTTCCTCATCATTTTCACTTTGTATTACAATTGTTCCATTGCTTCTGTTTTCAATGTTTGTTATATTAAGGTTAACAGGAGCTACCTTGTTGTTTAAGTCCTCTTTTGTTTTTCATATTTCTTGTTTCTCTTTAGGTTTTATTATTAATGGCACTTGTTTTTTAAAATCTGGCAACACTGTGTTTTTTTTTACAGTATCAGCAAATGACAATTTGTTTTGCTTGTTGAATATACCTTGGTTTTGCTTATCACTTGTTTCTTTTATCACTTTCTTTATTTGATTACATATCTTTACGTTGCTTTCTTCAATTGTGTTATAAATGTCTTTGTTTTTATTTTTAAAATCGTTAACGATGCCGCATAAGTTCTTAATTTCATTTACATTTTTTTCACATATTTTTTGTGCCGTGTCTATTTTTTTTAATCTTTCTTCATATCTTTTTTCAATTGCTTCTAATAGTTGTTTAATTTCATTTTCATTTTGTTTTAATGACACATTAAATTCGTCTTTATATTCAGCTAAGTTGTTTTTGTTTTTGTTGACACCATCTTGAATCTCTTTTAACGCAAAGTCTACATTGAATGCAATCATCACACATGAACCGCACAAAGGGATTTGCTTCCAAAACTTTCGATGAATATTGGTCAAGACCTGAACACTTATCCACGCAATGATAAACTTTGCCACATATTCCTGCACATATTATGCCTGTTTCGCCTCTGATAGTTCTCCTGCATTTATGGCACTCAGCCATTGCAGTTAGTTAAATTTTAATTTTCGTTTTTGTGCACCAAAATTATGTTTCTTTTATTGAATACTAGCAAATACCCGCTGCTTCGCCGGCGATAAAAATATTATTTGTCGCAATTTCGACAAGAATTTGATATTTAAAAATAAATAGTTTTTCTAAGCCATCTGCACTGAAATAATTGTCATTTTATTATTTTTTTTTTTTTATAAATATTTCGAAATCTTTGACAAATTTTCTTGTTTTTATTTTCTTTTTTTGGAAATTTTTTATATATTTTGAATTTTCTTGACATATTTTCCAAATGTTTGAAATATTTTGAATAATTTTAATTATTTTTGACAATATTTGTGCTCAAATGATAGCAAATAATTTAAAAACTGCTTTACGAAAGGTGTGTTATAAGCATTAAAAACAAAAAAATTAAAAATTTCAACCATTTTTAAAAATCCTCTAATTTATAAACAAACATTTTCAAACACTTTTTGACATTTTGTTTGTTTTTGATACATTTTGAAATAATTTGATACATTTTTGACAATATTTGTTGTACTCAGATGAGAACAATTAAATTTTTTAAATGCTTTATCGAGGGTTTATTGAAGGTTTCAACCATTTTTAAAATTCTCGTATTTATCAAGCATTTAAAAGAGATTTTGAAAGCTGTCGAAACGTTCAACATGAACAATTTTTTTCAATTTTTTTTTCGATTTTTTTCTTATGAAGGCTTTGTAAGAGGCTTATAGTTTTTTATGAATACAGCCGTTAGAATTTCGGTAAAGTTGTATATTTGTGTTGAAGCGACATAGTAGTTCCATCCGAATAAATTAACCAGCTAACTAAAGTATTAAAAATATAACTAAAGGAAAAAACTTTCTGTATCTTCCTGATAATTTTTTTTTTAATGCATTGGTTAACTTTTCCTAGCACTGTGACTATTGGGGTACTCACAGTTTTGTTTTATCAGGTGTGTTAACTTCGCCGTATGCTAACTCTAAAACATTTTGCCTTGTGGTAACTATTTTTGATTTTGTTTTGTATGTAAAAAAGAGATAACACATACTGGTAAAATTGCCTTGCTTTCAAACATGTTTGTTTTTCGTAGTAAACTGGCAGTTCTGAAAGGTATTTTTATTTTATTGAAAAATCAATAAATCAAGGCTTCTCTTGTTATTTTTATTTTATTGAAAAATCAATAAATTAAAGAAAGCTTCTCTTTTCAAAAGGCGTTTGTGTCAATTTTAGAATGAACTACGTGTAGGGGTGCTCACATTTCATCAAAACATTTCAACAAAACATCGACACGGAATTTTTGTCGATGCTTTTATAATGTGGCAGTATTTTTACATTCAAAAAGGTGGCAGCATTGGTACCGCACTCAATACATGTTGCTGTCTTTTTTTTTCTTATTTGTGGACCTTCCCACCGGGTAAAAATAATCAATTCTCTTCTCCAATATAGATTCTACAATTGATTGTTTTTAACACCCCATCGGAAAAAAAAGAAGAAATTTTATATAAAAAAAGAATCAATTCTCTTCTCCAGTATAGATTCTAGAATTGATTATTTTAAGCATGCTGATGTCCTACAAAGAATAGTACATTCTTTTCTCGCTTCAAGTGGAATCGCTACAGAAATCGATTTTTTTTGTTATAAAATTAAATTTCGAGTACATAAAAAAAACAAAAAAAAACTGGTAGTTTCATCCATTGAAAGGACTTTGGCCTAGCTTCTTATGATCAATTATGTTGTGCGTGTTATTAAGTTTGTACACAATTGACCGAGAACCGGACCTACAGGTTTAACGTCGAATCCGAACGGCGATGAACGAAATGTTCTTATTCTCAAGAAGCTTTACATGGCATTTTGATTACTCTCTGAGGTTTGCCATTGTCTGCAGAGAAGTGGTGGCCGTACAGAGAAATCATTTTAGTTCAAATAATTTTTTGTCGCTGCTGGGATTAGAACCCGGGTCTCCAGGTTCGCTGACATAGAGCCCACGCACTTTTAACCAACTACGCCACGGACGCCACAATTTCGGGTACATTCGTTTGGTGTTGGTGTTCTAATGTTGGCGAATGTACCTTGAGTATTCTGCCAATATAGAAGTATTTTATATATGGTTATTTTAAATACAAAGTATTAATTTTCGGATATAAGAAAACTAATCAAAACAGACTGATGCTTTTCTCACTTATATCAAAATTTGTTTTAGAATAAGTTTGTTTTTCACTTATCAAAAAAGCAAGCAAGGAATCTAAAAACAATTTCTATAGTAGAAATAATTATATGGGTCGTAAACGATTATGGCTGGAATAAAAACGAATCAGTAAGGTTTGGCTTTAAATGTATATGTTCTTTGGAATACATTCTAAAAGGTAAGCAAAAGAATTCATTCTATTTACGATTTTTGTTTTTAGAATCCATTTTCATTTTGCTGGTGGGACGCTGATGTCCTACAAATAGTAGTACATTCTTTTCTCGCTTCCATATGAATAGCTACAGAAATCGATTCTATTATTCACTTTTTAAATGCATTCTTTTAAATAAAAAGTATTAATTTTCGGAAATGAGAAAACAAATCAAAACAGACTGATGCTTTTCTCACTTATACCAAAATTTGTTTGGTTGATATATTCGTTGATATATTGGTTGATATAAACTTTTGGTAGATATATTCCAATTCATAGGTTTTGCTTTAATTTATATATTCTTTGGAATACGTTCTAAAATGTAAGCAAAAGAATCTATTCCATTTAAGATTTTTTTTTTTGACGTAGAATACGTCGTTCTCGGAGGTAAGTAGGGTGGTTGATAGTGATCAGGTGTCGGTATTTACATTACTTTTTGAGCCTTTGGTGGGCCTAAAGTACTAATCGTACAATGTTGATCTTAGCACTTGTTGGTCTGCTTGATCCTCAATGCGACAAAAATTCATGTTAGAACTGTCTAACTTATATCAAGTTTACACAATTACATGAAATATAAAGCCAACATTTGATGTTTTTGTTTGCTTAAACTTGCTACCTATTTGTCGACGGCTTCCGGTTTTTTCGACGGCGAAGACAGCGCCATCTAGCGTGAAGACATAAATCTTATAATTAAAAAAAAGCATACTTTTGGGGGCATGTTGTTTTTAACAGACTCGTAATACTGAGTAATTTTGAGGGGCATGCTTTTTTAACAGAATCTGTTATTGAAATGTCAAAATTCCGCAGCCAATTAAATATCCGGGCATATTATCGACAGTGAAATTTTGACACATGGGTTGTTGAACTTGGTAGCATTGAACATATTTTGTTTGCTTGTTTAAGTTTTCTACCTATTTATGGACAGTTTCCGGTTTTATCGACAAAAGCATAAAATTTGTATGGGAGCGCCCCTAAGGAGTGGTCGGAGGGAATAGGTGTCAAAGGCAAAAATGTTCCTTTTGCAAAAGTAATGGGGGTTGGTGATACATATTAACCCTCTCCGGCACTCTCTTAAAGGTCATATCCTCAGGTGTATGGAATAAATATTTTTAAAAAAGATGTCATCAAAAGCGAATTGAATAATTCTACGTCTTGTGTTACGACATAGTCGAAACTACTGTATCTTTTTTTAATCAATTCTCATTTTCCCGCTGGGTTGTTGACTTTTATATATGATGCTCAAAAAAAGTTTGAAAATAGAGCTTTTGTCTCACAGCGATTTTGACATATTGTTCTATCTCATATATTCGTCAACATTGGAGTGCTGATATATTGTTATATGAGCGAGAAAATATATAGAGGAAATTAAATTTCAAAATAAAAAAACTCAGGAGCGGTGCTTCCATTGTCAATAATTTTATTTGAAATTTTTGTTGTTTGAATGTTTTGATTAAAATTTTGTTTGTTTAAATTTTTTATTTATTTACTACATTAGTCTTTGAACAATATTTCTTATAGACTAGAACAACGAATAATTGAATAATTATGAATAAAATTACAAAATAGTATTAAGAAAAATTCTCATTTGACTCTTGGATATGGAGAAATCAACATTATGATTGCAACTTATGACATTAAATAGATTAAGAGATCTAAAAATAGGCGCATTTGCAGCATAGTTCGTGCGACACATATCCAAATAGAAAGGATAAAAACTTCGTAGAGTTCTAGCCGGTACATTAAACTTAATCATTTCCACCAATTCAGGACTATCAACGACACCAGAAATGATATCATGGATATAAAGTAGAGAAAGAATATTTCTCCTAATCTCCAAAGACTTAAGACCAATTAAGAGACATCTTGCACCATAAAATGGAATCGAACCTTCGATATTAAAAGAGCGTAATGCAAACCTAGTGAATGATTTCTGGACTCGTTCAAGTCTCAACTTATGCGTCGTGTACTGGGGGTACCAAACCACGACCGCATACTCAAGTCTAGAACGAACCAAGCTAATGAACAACACTTTTAACGTATAAGGATCCAAAAAGCAAGAACTATTACGACGAATAAAAGCCAGCATGGCATATGCCTTTGGAATAATATAGTCCAAATGTGCAGCAAACGAAAATTTAACATCAAAGACAACACCAAGGTCTTTAAACTGATTAACAGATACTAACTCTGTAGACGCAATATGATATGATGACGGACGGACATTGTTAGACCTTGAGTAGGACATGAAAACACATTTACTCAAATTAAGGAAGAGACAATTATTAGAACACCAATTATAAAGTTTGTGAATTTCACTTTGAAGAAATTCACAATCCAATGAATTTTTGACTTTAAGGAAAACTTTTAGGTCATCAGCATATAACAGACAATTACTGTGAGGGAAGAGGGAAGTAATATCGTTTATAAAAAGAATAAAAAGAATAAAAAGGAAAATATTTTATATTAGAAAAAGGAAAAAAATTTAATCATATTTCAGGCGTTATTATAATTGTTTTATAATGGTGCGTACCTGTGATTTAGGAAAAACAAATATGATTTGTTTTCTTATATGTTTGGGGCAAACGTTTTCATAACAACCGCCACTGTGACGGTTTGACTTTTTATTTTTTGTGTAGTAATTTTCATATATTCAAATATACTAACACAAACAGCAACATCTTATGTTGTTATGGCTGTCTCTCTTCGATTTCAGAGTTGGAATACAGAAGTATTACATATACATATGTTCTACCTTATTAGCTTTGGGCACAACCTTTTTTGAGATGCACAGAGCTTTAATGAGAAAATTTTTTCTCTCTGAGAATAAGAATAAAGAAATTGTATGGTTATTCTCTTTGAATTTTAATTAATTATTTAAACAATGGTTATTAAATTTATATATCCCATGTCCCAACTGGGCACCATAGCTATCCTAGAGAAAAAGAATTTTTGAAATAGAGCCTGCCATTCTCAAGCTTTTCGCAGCCGAACATACGTGAGTCTTCTTTTATATAATAGTATAGATTTTGTTTCAATACACTGAAACTTGATTTATCTAAACGTAAATATAATTTTTCCAATTTTTTTTAAACGATAAATATTTTATTTTTTACTAATTAACAGAGCTTGTTTTAGTTTAGCCGATTCACTTCCACTTTATTCCTAGATATTCCTATTAGCCTAAAGCTCAAATTTGTTTTCGAAAAAGAAAACATTTTGTAGGTTTTAACGATGTTGTCAATTAACGTTTGCAACAGAATACTATTTTTAAGGTGGGCGGGGGTCAAAACATGACGTGAAATTTTACAAGCGATAATGTTTAAGAAATTGTAAGGATATGAGAAGAGTGCACAAGAGACATTCGAATGTTTTTGCAATGTCCTAATGTCCAGTGATGACGGAGGCGTTTCAACGACGAAAATATAGTTAAAGAGCAGCCATAGTCTTTCATTTTGGGCTTTGTGCTTAGGATCGTAATCTTGTTAAAATCGAAATGTATCATTTGTTTAAAAATTGTCAAATACTTCGTATGGTCCATTATTCTATCAATAAAGCATAACTGACCTGGGCCAGCAACTAACATATAGCTCCAGACCATCACTGACCCTCCGCCATGTTTGACAGTAGGTCGTGAATTCTTTTCCTTGAGCTTTTAATTGATCTTCCTCCATATACAAGACTGACCGTCAGATCCGAATAATTTAAAACTTACTTTGTGACTAATTGTTGAGCTCGAGGCCAAGTTTGTTTATGAAGAGAACAACTAACAACAATTAGTCTCAATATAATTGATTGAAAAGGTCACATTACATTTAGTTAAACTTACTTTCATCGATGAAAATAACTTCATTCCAGAAAGAAAAATTATTATTTTGCTAAGTTTTAGCAAATTTAAGTCTTATTTTTCTATTGCACTTATTAATATACGGTTTCTTCCGAGCAACTCTCCCATGAAAATTATTCGTGATCATTTTAATTTAGATCTTGGGACAGTTCTGTATTTAGTTTTCGTCGACTTAACTTAGAATGTTTTTAATTTGTTGCACAATCCAGCGTTTGTCCAAGGTTGTAAATATTTCGGACCTTCCAGATTTTTCTTTATTAAGTTGAAATATTTAATCGATATTTAATATAAATACTGATATTTGATCGAAGTTTCACCACATTGTCTACACATTTGCACACTTTGATTACAGGAAAATCGGTATATTCAAAAACGTCCCCTTTCGCTTTAGATCAGCAGCATGTGAAAGAAGTTTATTTTCCAATGACCTGAAAGCTATCACACAGTTTTGACGAGACAACGTTACGTTTTACCGGAAAAGTTTCCAAAGAAGTTGAAAAAAGCATTTTCCCAAAAATACTGAAAACAGCTCATAATTTAAAATAAAAAAATTAAACATTGAATAGTCAGTTTGGAAAGAGTGAAGCAAATACCTATGAGGAAATGTTTACAGGACCAGTTATTGAAGGAGCCATTAAATTATTGTTAATTGTAGATTATGACCTTTACACATGGCTTCCAGTAAGACGAAGTTTATCCGACCCTCTACCATACCACCAGTAAACTAAAAATTCTTGGTGTTGATGTTTGAAGTGTTCACCCATGTGAGAAATCTAAACATTATTTATTAACCCATTACACCGTGCAACAAATATCGAATTGTTTCTTAAATATTAAAAAAACAATATTGCTCGCCATACGTGAACTCAAGTATATTAAGACTCAGGACTAAAATTTTCTCTTGAACCTCAAGATCATTTTTAATAATAATAATATAATTAACTGGCTAATTCAGCCCTTGAAAGGATTTTGACCAAATTTCTTATAATCAAATTGTGTTGTGCGAGTTATTAAATGTATGTTAAACACAATTGATCGAGAACTGGACCTACTAGTTTTTTGCCGACTCCGAACGGCTAATGTGCATGTTCTCAAGAAGCTTTACATGACATTATTTACTCTCTAAGGTTTGCCATTGTCTGCAGAGAGATGACGACAGAACAGAAAACTTAATTCAATTGCAAAAACTTTCCGTGTTAGATGTAAATTGAACCTAGGTTCTCTGGCGTAAGTGTCACGTACTAAACCCACTGAGCCACGGCCGACACAGATCATTTTTAAAGTACAGCAAATTTTCAAGCTTTAAAGTTTTAACGTAATACCATTACGTTTACCGCGAAAATTACAGTAAAATGATTCGGCGTTGCATTGAATTGTAACTCAATGAGTGTTATGATAAAAGTAATGAGATTGCAGTAAAGATAAATTCTTAAAAAAATAAAATCAAAGACGTCATTGGGACTCAGTGGGCACTGCCTAAGCAACAAAACTTCAAATTTTTTACATAGAATTATAACGCAGTATGTATAAGTACTACAGTAAAAAATCTTACACGCCACTTAATTCTGGGGCCAAATCGCCGCATCCGTGACGTAACGGCTTTCGTATGAGATAAAATTAATCGTATGAGAATCTCATGAGATACGATATTAATCTCAATAATTCTCATACGAAAGCTGTTACGTTCACGGATGCGGCGATTCGGCCCCTGGTTCTTAGCCCTCATGACTAAAATTGACAAAAAAATGCATGAAGTCATAAGACTTCGGAGAGAGCCACTTCAACATCGAAAAAATTTGGAGCCACTACACCACGCAGGCAACCACTAAATGCGGTAAAAATGCAACAGCAACGAAAAAACGTTGCATGGAATTATAACTCTGTGAGTATTGGTGCAAAGGTAAATTTTATAGACCGATAGTAGAGCTGACGTTTTCGGTCACATGATAAAAATACAAAAACATTCAGACCTCTCAGAGAACCTCTTAGAGTAACCTCCCAGCAGTTATTTTGGAGTCAATTGAAAAAGTGAACAAGTTCATTTCTAGCGCAGTTCGCAGTAGCTCTGAAAAAGTACAAAAGGCGTTCAGTGTAGAACAGTTATCTTTGCTTTTGTTTTCAAAAGTATTGCTGAAAAAAATAAACGCGTTCTGGCTACTTTTTAAAATTTTCTGCGCACAAGAAAAAATAATAAAAAAAAATGTTTATAGACAAAATGTTTTCTTGAATGTGTATGGAAAAGATGGTACAAATGAGATCTTTAGGACCTTTCCGTTGCACTAAATTTTTATACTTTTAATATATTCACTTTAAAACTAGTTAAAAAAGAACCACTTTCAGGCTACTGCGAAAGCAACCAGTTTAAAAATGTTCCTAATGCAACTTGTTCAAATATGGGGAAAAAGAAGTTTTTCTGGGGACAATTGTCTTTTCCTATGACATCAACCCGCAAAAAGCGTCAGTTCGTTCAATGTTTAAGGGTATTGAAGTGGAACTAGTACTGGTCCTTTTTGGAACTAGTTCAGAACTATTTCAAATTTGGTCCACTTTTCTGCTGGGCTTACTCAAAAAAAATAAAAAAATAAATAACTGGCCATTT
Organism: Pherbina coryleti; assembly: GCA_943735915.1. Lineage (NCBI taxonomy): Eukaryota > Metazoa > Arthropoda > Insecta > Diptera > Sciomyzidae > Pherbina > Pherbina coryleti. The sequence continues at coordinate 18,486,996 of OX030950.1, read as the reverse complement.
CAGCCCTTGAAAGGACTTTGACCTAGCTTCTTATGATCAATTGTGTTGTGCGTGTTATTAAGTTTGTACACAATTGACCGAGAAATGGACCTACAGGCATAACGCCGACTCCGAACGGCGATGAACGGAATGTTCTTATTCTCAAGAAGCTTTACATGGCATTTGTATTACTCTCTGAGGTTTGCCATTGTCTGCAGAGAGGTGGCGGCCGTACAGAAAAATTATTTTATTCAAATAATTTTCGGTCGCTGCTGGGGTTCGAACCTGGGTCTCCAAAGTTCTTTGGCATAGCGGCCACGCACTTTAACCAACTACGCCACGGTCGCCACAAAATCGCTGGGCGCTGGGCTTACTCACAAAATGCAAAAACAAGAGCACAAGTCAAAAACAAAAAAACAGTAATAAAAAAAAAATAAAATAAAATTTAATAAGGAAAAGTATTCGGACAAGGATTTATATAAGAATTGTGATAAGGATAAGAGAAAAGATGAGGGCAAGGATTTGGGCAAAGATTAGGACAAGGATAAAAAGAATGAAATAAGATAAAAAGGACAACGACGACAACTATTTGGAAAAAGATAAGAGCATGGAATTAGACAAGGAATAGAGAAATAATTGAAGCAAGTATTGGAAAAGGACATTTTCTTCGTTTATTGATCTTGCTGGACGAGAAGGGTGAGGTGAAGCTGTCAACTGATTTGCGACCCTCTTTAAACTATTTGTACTGCTCAAATAAATGCCTGCGTACATGATATAGCAGACTCCCCATAGGCTTTCTGAAACATTTTCAATTCATCCGGACAAGAAATACCGTTGATAAAATGCAGTATGCAAACACACTCTTTGCTCAACTTTTTTCCATTAGCAAATTCTCAGGTCAGACTCGAGGTGAACTAGTTTAAAAAGCAATAAGAATGCATTTACGTAACAGATCGCATTAAAAATTAATGCCCAAACCTACAGCGTTAACAGCCCTCAAAAAATCATTAGCCTTATGACGAATGTTGTTATTTCATTCGCACATTCTGGTTCAATTTTGATCAGAAGGTATATAGAATTATAACTTGAGTGTTAATTTCTTAAGTAATATTTTTATCTAATTCTTCGTCTTTTGTTACGATAAAGTAGAAACTGCTGTTTCTTTTTCCAGTGTTAGAGTTTCTGGAAAAAATTAATTCGACGTTGGATTTTATAAAAAAAAATAAATAACTGGCCATTTCAGCCCTTGAAAGGACTTTTACCTAGCTTCTTATGATCAATTGTGTTGTGCGTGTTATTAAGTTTGTACACAATTGACCGAGAACCGGACCTACATGCTTAACGCCGACTCCGAACGGCGATGAACGCAATGTTCTCGTTCTCAAGAAGCTTTACATGGCATTTTGATTACTCTCTGAGGTTTGCCATTGTCTGCAGAGAGGTGGCGGCCGTACAGAAAAATTATTTTAATTCAAATAATTTTCCGTCGCTGCTGGGGTTCGAACCTGGGTCTCCAAAGTTCTTTGACATAGCCGCCACGCACTTTAACCAACTACGCCACGGACGCCACGTTGGATTTTATACAAAATTTAAAAAAACTATTTTTTAAAATGTTTCAAAAACTTATTTTGCTATTCAATTTAAATATTTCTATTCTATACCAATTTATTGTAACACGTCAAGCTGAATATCAATAGCGACATTGCATATTTTTATACCCCACGTTTAAAAACGTAAATGGGGGTATATTAATTTTATTTAACGGAGTTACACTCCGTTTGTAACGCCCGTAAGGAAGCGTGGTAGGTATAGAAAAGTATATATATTCTTGATCAGCATCAACACCCGAGTTGATTTAGCCATGTCCGTCTGTCTGTGATCACGATTACAGCCGTAATTTTACAGCTATCATCACGAAATTCAATATTTAAGCTTTTATCTAAAAAATAAAGGTCAAGTTCGAAAATGAGGCAAATCGAATGAAAACCACGCCTACCTCCCATACAAAGTGACTTAATCAAAAAACAAAAGCAAATATTTTCTGTTAAAACTATAACGAAAACGTTTTTACAGATAAAGATTTCATTGATTGCTTAAGACTTTGAATATAGTTTGGTTCGGCCGTGGGGGTATTTTAACTTCGGTCCAGTCGAAGATAATTTCTTACTAGCTTAAGAGAAATCTTCAAGGGTATTTTTTTATCATTATTCCAATAAAAAAAATAAAATTGGAGAATGTCCTCTTTCGTTTTGATTGGCCTCATTTTATCATCTTTCAAGGATGCCTTGCGTATGGAAAATATTTTTTAGAATTTTAGTGCTTGACCACTCGAAAAAAATTTTAAAATTTGAAAAAACTGCGTAAGCAGCCTTAGTAAAGTTAAGCTTAAGTTTTGCGTACGTATTGATTTATTCATATGTTCTGTAGCATAGTGTTATTTGTTAACCTCTTATGTTTGAATTTATGATTAGTATTAAAAATTGGAAACTTTGATGCATCTTTGTGGTTATGACGATAAATTTTTCAAGCATTTCGAAAAAAAATCCTTACAATGATGATAAATATTCTTTATCTATTTAAGTGAAAGGAGCATTCGAAGGCAAAGAACCTTTATGGCGATACCACACAAGATAAGAAACCCAGAGCAAGTTCAAAAAGAATATTTGTGAATGCAGAAAATAGAAACTCGATATGAAGTGAAAACGAAAATAACAAATACGAAGTTGACCCTGAAATATGTAATAAAATATGGGCAGACCAACAACAACGCAGATGCAATGAACTATAAAACTAGGGCTAATAATGTCGATGTAGAAGCTCATAAAGATAATGATGTCCACGAGGCAGTTCACCAGCTGCTGACATGGCAGCAAGGACACAATTTAACAAAGCTTTAAGGATATAACTAAATCAGAGACTATTCTTTCAAGGAAGTCGCACTTCATGTGTCGTAGTTGCCACGTTGCTTTTATTTGTCCTTGAGTTGATTTTATCACATCGACTAAAATGATGTGGATGAGCTGTCATAAATTATGCTTAAGTGGAAAGGAAAAACAAAAAGACTACCACGAAAGTTATCAACACGAATGAGGAAGTGAAAATATTAAATTCAAGTTATTTTCTCATTATATCATTCTCAACATGAAGTATCTCTTCTGCCAGTGAAACTGAAAGAAGTAATATGTTCGCCACTTTCGACAACAGACAAACGAAGTGCTAAACTTTATTTGTTATTATTAAAGATTTTTCTTATCCAGTCTTTTTTTAACTAAATATTGTTGAAAATTACTTTCATAGCTTCTTCTGCCAACTCACCCGAGGAAATTCAAGAAATGTCCAAGTATTTCTTAATTGAATCTTCGTTTTACCTTTACGTTCCTTTAAAACAGGCTGCAATTGTTATAATGTTGTCTATAGGTATATCAAGGACATTGTCATTTAAGCAAAATCAATTATCAAATATTTCTATTTCTTGGCAGTTATCAAATCAAGAAATCTTTATTTTGTAAGAGCTGAAGTATGGACTGGGAAAGAAAGCATTTCAAGGTTAAATTGTTTCGTTTTGTCTTTTATTACCACCGCTTTCTTCAACTTGAAAATAAATTAATTCTTTTGAATTTCCCTTGATTAATAAACTTGAAACATTTAAGCAGAACTACCTATTCTCCAAAATCAAATTATTTCATTTGAATTGAAATTTGTGCTATTTTCTTCAAATGTTTAAATGAGCTAACGCAATCTTTAGGTTAATTGAAATCTATTAAAAAATAACATAAATAGATGACAAAGGAATTTTTTTTAAGTCTACTTGTGCTATTTCCGTGTGGCTCATAGCCTTTGTTGTGGCCCAAATCACGCCATTCTCAGTACGATAGGCACAAAAGAATCTACTGTGAAAAAAAGAAACAACTAATCCTTAAGATTAACTTGAGAACTTCATGACTTGTGGCTCATATTAAATGATATAAACACAAGCTTATTTTTTAACCAACTTCAAAAAGGAGGAAGTTCTCAAGTTCGTTAGTCTTTTTGACGTGACGCGCAGGTTTCCAAAAAAGTTGAAAAATGCATTTTTTCAGAATTCATCGGCGTTGCATTGAATTGTTACTCGCTGAGTATAAGAGCTATGATTAACAAAATGGTACGACCGTAAAGGTGAATTCTTTGACTTGGTTCAAAAAAAAACAAAAAAATTTAAAACGTCATAGGGACGTAGGGGCAGCTGCTTAAGCAAAGTAACTGAAAATTTGTTACATGGAATTATTACTCCCTGAGTATTAGTGCTAGGATTAAAAATATGAAACACCAATAAAGGCCTGTTCTAAGCCCTCACAACAAAATTAGACAAAACAGTTTGACGTCATGGGGACACAGAGAGAGCCGCTCAAAGATCGACAATGCAACATTCATGCAGCGGCGTTGCATTAAATTTTTACTCAGTGAGCATATAAGCTACGATAAATGTTTAAAAAAGAAAATGAAGGATTTATACTTAGCCTTACGATAAAAATAAAAAAAAATTCTGACGTAGTGAATATAGCAGCTTATGTAACTGAAATATTACATTTCGTTTCATGGAATTATTACTCACTCAAGAGATGTGTTGCGGTAAATTTTTTTTTATTAAAATTAAGAAAACTTAGATGTGTTATTACGCCTCACAACAAAAACAACAACATCAACATCAACACCAACACCAACACCAACACCAATACCAACACCAACATCAACATCAACATCAACATCAACATCAACATCAACATCAACATCAACATCAACATCAACATCAACATCAACATCAACATCAACATCAACATCAACATCAACATCAACATCAACATCAACATCAACATCAACATCAACATCAACATCAACATCAACATCAACACCAACATCAACATCATCATCAACACCAACACCAACACCAACACCAACACCAACACCAACATCAACACCAACATCAACATCAACATCAATACCAACATCAACATCAACATCAACATCAATATCAACACCAACATCAACATCAACATCAACATCAACATCAACAACAACCAAAACAACAACACCAACAACAATAACAATAACAACAACAACAACAACAACAACAACAACAACATCATCAACATCAACATCAACATCAACATCAACATCAACATCAACATCAACATCAACATCAACATCAACATCAACATCAACATCAACATCAACATCAACATCACATCAACATCAACATCAACATCAACATCAACATCAACATCAACATCAACATCAACATCAACATCAACATCAACATCAACATCAACATCAACATCAACATCAACATCAACATCAACATCAACATCAACATCAACATCAACATCAACATCAACACCAACATCAACATCAACATCAACATCAACATCAACATCAACATCAACATCAACATCAACACCAACATCAACATCAACATACACCAACATCAACATCAACATCAACATCAACATCAACATCAACATCAATATCAACATCAACATCAACATCAACATCAACATCAACATCAACATCAACATCAACATCAACATCAACCAAAACAACAACACCAACAACAATAACAACAACAACAACAACAACAAAAACAACATCATCAACATCAACATCAACATCAACATCAACATCAACATCAACATCAACACCAACATCAACATCAACATCAACATACACCAACATCAACATCAACATCAACATCAATATCAACACCAACATCAACATCAACATCAACATCAACAACAACCAAAACAACAACACCAACAACAACAACAACAACAACAACAACAACAACAACAACAACATCATCAACATCAACATCAACATCAACATCAACATCAACATCAACATCAACATCAACATCAACATCAACATCAACATCAACATCAACATCAACATCAACATCAACATCAACATCAACATCAACATCAACATCAACATCAACATCAACATCAACATCAACATCAACATCAACATCAACACCAACATCAACATCAACATACACCAACATCAACATCAACATCAACATCAACATCAACATCAATACCAACATCAACATCAACATCAACATCAACATCAACATCAACATCAAAATCAACATCAACATCAACATTAACATCAACATCAACATCAACATCAACATCAACATCAACATCAACATCAACATCAACATCAACATCAACATCAACATCAACATCAACACCAACATCAACACCAACACCAACACCAACACCAACATCAACACCAACATCAACATCAACTACAACATCAACATCAACATCAATACCAACATCAACTTCAATACCAACATCAACATCAATATCAACACCAACATCAACATCAACATCAACATCAACATCAACAACAACCAAAACAACAACACCAACAACAATAACAACAACAACAACAACATCATCAACATCAACATCAACATCAACATCAACATCAACATCAACATCAACATCAACATCAACATCAACATCAACATCAACATCAACATCAACATCAACATCAACATCAACATCAACATCAACATCAACATCAACATCAACATCAACATCAACATCAACATCAACATCAACATCAACATCAACATCAACATTAACATCAACATCAACAACAAGCAAAACAACAACACCAACAACAATAACAACAACAACAACAACAACATCATCAACATCAACATCCACATCAACATCAACATCAACATCAACATCAACATCAACATCAACATCAACATCAACATCAACATCAACACCAACATCACCATCAACATCAACATCAACATCAACAACAACATCAACAACAACAACAACAACAACAGCAGCAACACCTTTCTGTTGATATCCCATTTATGAAAATCGCATTTACGGTATAGATTTGATGATCATCACAAAAAAAGCGCTTACGTAATAATATTCTAGATCAGTGGGGCCCAAGAAATTTAAAGCGCGGGCCAATGCTTAAAAAATGTTGCTCATCATTGCTTTTGACAAAAAATCAAACAAAACAAAACAAACACAATTATAATGCAACAAAATTACATATCATGAAGTACACTGCTCGTCGTAATTTCTATTACAATAACAATGCTTGCATGAAAAATTACTCTACACACAAGTAACGGGACAATCAGCTTCAGTATCGACATCATCGAGTGTGTGTTTTTTATTTTGGTTTTGCATGCATTTGTTTTTGCAAAGTTCGCTGGAAGATGTGCTGAACACTGAACGAGTGAGGTTTGTGTTTCTGTTTTTTGCATGCGTTCTTTGAATTTGGCTCATCGCAAAGACAAAATTAAGATAGAAAAAAATTTGTATGAAGGGCCACGCGCGCCATATGGGCCACTACGTGGGCATGTTTGTTATAAATGCTACAACTTTTCTCTTAATGATCTGGTTTGAATGAATTTGTTGTTTATTTTTCGATCTTAATTGTTTTTTTTTATTTTTAAACCCGAAAACTACTCCCCTCTCTAAGGTTATTGCAGTATATTTCAAGTATATTAAAAATTTAAAAATGTTTGTAACGTTCATAAAAATATATATTTCAGCAGACTACATTCTTTCGAGTATAGGTACTTGATCATGGCTGAAGGGTATCTTTACCTCGGCACAGATGAAGATAATTTCTTCCAAATTTTATGCAATTTTTTTTCTAATTTGTAAAAGAATACCCTATGTGCCCATAAGTTTGTTGATATATTGCACTTCTCATGTCCGATCTAATTTCCCATGCAATCAGCAAATTCCAGAATATGGTAAAGTTATATTAAAGAAATGTCTGTGAGCGAACAAAAGAATATAGAATGTTCAACGTAATAAATTGAAAAAAAACTATTCTACAAACATTGAATGAGAGAATAGATTTAAAGAATGAGAAAATGATCAATGCCATGATTTCATATATTGAAACTAAAATTAATAAGAGATCAACAGACTCATAAAAAATAAATTGATAACAACGATCTTGCAACTCTACAGATCAATTGGCACATATGGAGAAAAAACTAATTCTCTCAGCAGTACTCTCTACACAACCCCTCACAGACAGCTACTTGGGGATCATGTTGCACACATCAAGACTTTCATACAGAGCACTATCGCGGCGATAGTATCGCCTTTAGCAGAGTCTCTGGAGGCGAATGAGTGCCACATTGTTTCAGTGCTATTCATGAAACGTTTGCTGGTGGATCTGAAAGCAGAATGTGCTGCATATAATTGAAAAAAGAATTAACAAAACAAAAACAAAAGAGAAAAGACAGCATATCAGAGAAAAATCAGTTTAATTTGCTTGGACCACATGGAATTGAAACATTGCTAAAGCAAAAATAACATATGTTGAATATCATTAAATATCAGTATCGAGAAAAGCCGCGAGTGCAACCAAGAAAGTGAACATAAACAATTTCAATTGTGGCAATTAAGAAGAAATTATGGTAAATATTAATAAAAATTCAAAATAACAAAATGAAGCCAGTTCATTTTATAAAAGCATTTTATAAAAAACTTATTTCGGTGACAAAACTAGAAAGCGTGAAAAAAGTTCATGAGATAAGAAATTATTAAAGAACCAACACAAGTCATGATGTGGACCAATGATGGAACTACAAGTTGCGGTGTGCGGTAGGTTGGTGAAGCGCAAGTTTAAGATAATGAAGTGTTTTTGGAAAACACATAATCAACTTTGAAAAAAGCTAAATTTTAAAAATTTAAAATAAAACAAGAACTTTTCTTATGTGTAAAGACATTTATTGTAAACTTAAAGGCAATAAGTGACCTACATTTCCAAAATATCCAAAAAGTCCTTCAATTTATTTTTAATTCTCGCTGTTAGCTGAACTGTAGTGGGGTGAAAAAATGGTAGCAAATATTTTGCACATTTGCAAATTGATAGAAAACATATCGATGTCAAAACTTCAGTATAAAAATATTCGTTTGCGCTCAAAACGATATTCAATATTCAACAAAAAGAAATCCTTGGCCAAGTTAACACACATACACGCACACATGCACAAAATACACATAATTGTTTATACAAGTCAAACTAAAATTGAAGCTGGGTGGCAGCTTATTGAATGCGCAACATTTGAAAGATTTCCAAAAAAAATTACAGCTCCAAAAAAGAGCCAAACAAGAGTTTATTCTTTTGCCACAGGATGTGCTTTTTTATTTCCTTAAAATAAGAATTTTTTTTTGTTTTTTTTTTTATTCTTGTTCTGGCCTAGTTGGCACCATTTATTTTCTAATCGATTTTATACTTTTATTTCAATTTATTCTTTTTTTTTTCTATTTCATTGTATTTATTTTTATTTTTTCAGCCAACAAGTTTGAAAATTCTTTTAGCATGTGTGCTACTAGTTTTTTCAGACTCAGAGTCCACAGTGCAAGCCGCCAAAATTTTGGGCTTATTCGCACATCCTAGTGAAAGTAATTTTGCTGTAATGCGCACTGTGATGACGGAGTTGGCTAGACGGGAGCATCAAGTAAGTTTTAATCTTAATTTATTAAATGACTTAACAGAGCAACAAAACTCTCTCATTTTAACCCTCTGGTAAAAGTTGGAAGGCTTCCATATGGAAGTGATTTCGCAACATTCCTCATCGTATCTTTTGGAAACTTATGAGAAGTAATAAATCGATATTGTTTCCAAATCGCTTTCTTAAAAATGTATGAGGAAACGGTAGCATTGGAAGTGATGGGGAAGCATTCCTCATCGTGTCTTTTGGAAACTTTTGAGTAGTTTTAAATTGATGTTGTTTCCAAAGGAAAGCATGTGGAAACTTTTGATTGTTTTGGGGCAGTTTCAATTTTAATTCATTTCGAATAATAAAATCTCGAATCATAAGGCAGCCTCCGTAGTCGAGAAGTTAGCGTGCTTGACTGCCACCCCAGATGTTCCGGGTTCGAATCCCGACCAAGCTAACCATTTTTAGTTGTAAATCATTTGTTGTTGTCCTACAATAATTTTTAAGACAATGGAAAGAAATGTTTCCACATTAATTTTTAAGACAACGGAGAAAAAGAATAAAAAGAAATGGAGTGCCTAATGAAAGGGAATGCTTCCTACATTCTATGGAATGTTTCCAGCTTATATTCGGGAAAGTTTTCATTTCTCAGAGGGAAGAGCCATGACATCGAGCAAAAATGTTTTGTATGAAGCAAAGCCAACAAAACAAGAACTGCATATTTTGAAAAGGGGGTTAGTCGGCAACATATATTAAACTTAAAAAACTAAAAAACCGTCATATCTCGAAAACTAGGCAAGATAGGCCAAAAATGATTCTAAATATGAGTTTTTAAAAGGGGTCTCGAACTCAAGACGTACAGATACAGGGGTCGGAGGATATGATTGCCCTAAAAATAAGGAGCAACACCATATCTCGAAAACGAAGCAAAATAGGTAAAAAATAACACCAGATATGGATTGTTCAAAGGGGGCTTAGACGCACAGATAGAGGGTTCGAATGGTGTGATAGCCTTAAAAATTAGAAAAAGGGTCTTATTTCGAAAACGAAACAATATAGGCCAAAAATAACACCGGATTTGGCTTTTCTAAAGGAAATTCAAAAAATTCAAAACGTACTCAGTACTCTCATATGTTTTGATACACGACTGAACGTGCTCACTGTGAGTGATCTACTCAATGCACTCGCTTCGTTTTTACGCATATTTGACATTTAGCATTTATGCTTCATTTTAGCGAAAAAGTTTTCGGCGGCAGTAATTTATAATCATGGAATGGGTTTTTCTCAAAAAACGAGTTGTTATAGTTGGTCTAAAAAAATGTGCCATGGAAAGAGGCGATATCTTTCGGACCTTGCAACCACTCGGAGTAACTCGTAGTTTTATGTATCGTACTGTGAAGTTGTTTGAAGATACTGGTGAAAAAATCGACCGTCCCAAATCCTGCCGTCCGCGTGTTGTAAGAACCTCACGAACCATCAAGGCGGTGAAGTCTCAAATCAAGCAAAAACCAATGCGAAAGCAGAAAATCTTGTCGCGGGAAATGAATATCTTGGCACAATCGATCTCTCGTATTCTCAAATATAACTTGGGGCTCAAAGCATATAATAGACAAACCGGGCACCTTCTCACGGTAACGTTAAAGGAACAACGTCTCAAAAATCGAGAGCGTTACTTTTAAAGCACGCAGATAATGCCCACAGACGAATTCTGTTTACTGACGAAAAAATTTTCACCGTAGAGAGATCGTTCAATAAACAGAATGATAGTGTGAATGCTCTATCATCACAACATGCAGAAGAACTCCTTCCGAAAGCTCAGAGAGGTCACCACCCAGCTTCTGTGATGGTTTAGTGGGGAGTCGCCTATGATGGGGTCACGAAGCTCCATTTTTGTGTAAAAAGAGTCAAAACTTCAGCGAAAGTGTATGAATCCGATATTTTGGAATTGGTTGTAAAGCCTCTTAATACGACATTATTTCAAAACAAGCCGTAGACTTTTCAACAAGATTCTGCTCCAGCCCATAAGGTTAAATTGACTCAAGAGTGGCTCAAAAACAATGTACCAGACTTAATTTCCAAGGATCAGTGGCCAGAGGGTAGCCCAGACTTGAACCCATTGAATTACAAACTGTGGTCCGTATTAGAGGCTTGGTCTACTCGACACCCAAGTATCGAGTCTCTAAGGCGCGCTCTTGTCCGAGCAGTAGAGAAATTTCCTATGCATGTCGTGCGTGCTGCGATCGATCACTGGCGAGATCGACTTCGCTCGTGATGGAAAACAAATGGTGGCCATTTCGAATAAGTTGTTCTATAATTTGTAGCTATTGAATAACTCAATAAATAACAAAAATAATTTTGAAATCTATTTTGTTATTTTCATTTTATGAGCAAAAAACCATGTTCCAAAACATATGAGAGTACTAAGTAGAATATTCATGAGTGTAGTGGATATTCATTTCTATATTCTACTTCAAAAAGTCTTCGTTCAAAACTGCTTGTTTTAATACTAAGTTCCTGAATAATGGTAGATTTTTCTTGTGTGTGTGTAGCTCTCTAGTATTTATTAAGTTTGTCACTCCGTTTGTAACGCCCACAACAAAGCGTGGTAGGCATAGAAAAATATTTATCACCAGCATCACTACTTGAGTTAATAAAGCCAAGTCGTTTGTCCGTCGTCACGATTACAGCCGCTATTATAAAGCTTTCGCAATGAAATTTAATATACAGTGCCTCACAAAAGTATTCGGAATTGTTATTTTTTAAATCCAGCACAAAGAAAATAAAGGTCTAAAGAAATGCACTTTTAAAATGTTGACATAAAAAATAAAGTTACTAAAAAATCAGCTTACACAAATATTCGGAATTCAACTTTATATAAATGTAAAATAATTAAAATTCAATTAAAATATAGTGCCCCTTCAATCTAATAACCTCCTTAATGTGATTTGGCATGATCGGAGTAAGCTTCCGATTACTTTCTGATGAAATTTTCGTCCATTCTTATGTTATGTCGTTCCTTTGATATTATAGGATGCTTTTGCATAAATCACCCTAAATCCGCCCATAAATTTTCGATCGGGTTGAGATACATTAAATCGTTATATTGTTGAAGTATGTAATGACCCGAAAGCCCAAGGTTTTCGGCACTTACTTCCAAATTTTCCTTCAAAAATCTATATGTACTGCTGATGATTCATTCTGTTAGTTATGAACTGGATGTTTCCAACTCCATTTGCACTCATACACCCCCATAACATGACGTTACCACCACCATGTTTAATAGAAGACATTTAATTTTTGAGTCCAATAAAATATTCTTCTTTCTCCATACTTTATTTCCACAATCCGGCCCAAAAAGCCTAAATTTTGTTTCATAGCTGAATATTACTTGTGACCAAAAGTAATTGTCGTGATTTTTATATTTTTTCTAAAATTCTAAACGTATTTTTACGATTTTTTCACTGATTAGTGGTTTAAATAGGGGAGTTCTTCCACTTTAACCATCAACTCTGAGCGTCCTCCGAATAGTTTCATCACTTACATGCATGCCGTGATATTCGGAAAGCTTTCTGATAATATCTTCAACAGACGTTCGGGGCTGTTTCTTGATTTTCCGTATTATAATGAACTCATCGCGACGGCTAAGTTTTTTTGGACTCCACAATTAATCAATTAAACACTTGCCATCAAATAAATTCTTTTAGTTTGAAATTTGCAAAATCGATTGAAATCACGCCTATTTCCCAAACAAAGTCACGTTATCAAAATAGCAAAACCTTCATAACTCCACAAAAATAAACGTATCGACGTGATATTTTGCACATAAGCTTTAATATTTGAAATATAGAAATGAGGTTTAAATTTTCATTAATTAAATAAAAACCACTCCTATCTCCCATATAAAGTGACGCCATCACAATAATAAGACCTTCATAACTTCGGTTTCATAAAAGAGACCACTATATAGGCCACCCTGTATATACGAGGGTTAGTTTTTAAGTCTTGCGCCTAACAATGAAAAAACAGTGGTTAATCAGTGAAAATGCTTTGTTTTTCAAAGTACTCTCCAAGATGATCAATACACTTTTGCATTCGTTCGAACCAATTTTCGACCTCGGACACCAGGTTTTCGAAGGACGTTGAAAAACGCTCGCTACGCAATTTTTTCTTAATTTGAGGGAACAAGAAGAAGTCATTAGGTGACAAGTCGTTTGATTGTTTTGATTGTTCAAAAACCCTTTTGTTTGAGCTGATGTGTTGGAACTCGCATTGTCATGATGAAGGATAATCTTCAACCAGTGGTTAGTTTTCCTCAATTCCCGGAACACTTCGTTAAGAATTCAACACACTTAAATACACATTGTGGCGTCCGTGGCGTAGTTGGTTAAAGTGCGTGGCCGCTATGTCAAAGAACCTTGGAGACCCAGGTTCGAACCCCAGCCAGCGACAGAAAATTTATTTATTTATTTATTTTTAAATACACATTAACAATTTTCCGTTGCTCAAGCGGTATAGTTGCGACCATGATACAATTATACAAGGTTGGAGTGACAGTTTTTTCGTCTTGCACCAACTGTAAAAAATAGTATAAATTAGAGAACGAAAAAAGGAGAAAAGAAAAAAGAAAGCAAAATATACAGGCAAATGACAGTCGGTGCAAGACACTGGTGAGAAAATAGCCAGTTGTCACTCCGACCTTTATAATTGTATCATGGTTGCGACATAATCGGTTTTTCTGAAAAAACTGGGAACCATATGCTTGGATGTACTAAGTAAGCATGTCGGATTTTGCTCACTTTGAAATACTCAAACAGTGGATTACTGCTTTGTTTCGGGCTCATAAGCATAGATCCATTATTTGTTAGCTGTGGTAATGTCGTAGACGTGCTTTGAACCACCCCCGCTGTATTTTTTCAGTATTTTCTTGCAACAATCGACAGGAGCCTTTTTAAGCAACCTTAATTTTACGAGGTATCCAACGAGAACAGCCGTTCTTGGACGACCTTCACGAAATTCACCTTGGAGAGGAATGACAACCACCCTCTCATTGAACCAGCGTTTTACAGTAGCTGGGTATGGTGCTTCATCACCAAAAGTCGAACTAAGTTGATCGATGCATTCTGTTCTTAACAATTCACGACGAAAATCGTAAAAACTCATCACACGAAAATGTTCACGTGTTCATTCCATTTTTTTTCCTCACATTACACACGACTGCGGGAGTATTTTAGCTCCGGCCAAGAAAGCAACCTCTGTTATCGAGTTGCACTTGACTACGACCCAAGGGGTCCTGGATTCCAGGCAATGGTCCCACGCTTTAACCTTTTTTATCCGTTGCCTTGAAATAATTCTTCATTAACCCGAGTTTTATATGTAGGAGAGGTAAAATTACGTCTTCGGGGTTAATTAAAGTCAATTTATTTGCATTTAATCTCCCACCCTCAAATCCATTCGTTTTGGCTAAACTTTAGTCAAATAGTGCTAATTAGTAGCTCTGCTGTTCCATTTGCCAAGAAAACAACAGACCTTGCAAAACAAGTAATATAGCTATTATTTTAAGGTCAGCACACACTTTCCGAATCTATGTTGGGACCACGAATTATGCCTACATCTACATAAAACACTGTAAGAGTGACTTTCGTCTATCAAAACGTTGGCAATTTAGTTGCCCGTCTTTTTATCAGGAGACAGCCAGATGACCTTCTAAATTTTGAGATGCTTGAATATAGTGCTGCTAATGACCATGTTTCGTGGTGCGTCAAAGACAATCAACCTCATTCCGTTATCGGAAGTGTTGTCACAGAGACTAAACTTTCCGACCGTTGGACAAAATATGATTTCCTTTCCCACATACGCGTTGAAGTGACCAATCACGATTTAATTTCGTGACGGAGGTAGCGCTCATTGGCGTATTCAAGGTCCTCATAGAAGCTTTCTTTAGTATCTGGGTCCTTGTCTTCTTTCGGAGTGTGTGCATATATAAGGCTTATGGTAAAGAATTGAAGCCTTGAAGCGAATAATGGCAAATCGTTTTCTCACAGGTGTAAATTACAGGACATGATACCGTAGTCTCTTGCCAACCAAAAATCTAGACCCAAAATCCTGTTTCTCCAGATGTCCGCTAATCTTTATTCTTTCCAGTTTCATTGAAATCGGCTTTTACATTATGAGCCTCAAGCCCGACGCACATCCGTTTAATGGCAGGGAACCCGCCACTCAGCCGTCACTGATAAAACTCACGGTTGCCTAGGGGACACCACTGCGAAATATGAATCGACTTTGGATGATTTCGACATAGATAACACTGGCCTCACTGGGTTGAGGCAAACAGACACGATGCTTGTGAAGATTCCCCCTTGAATGTCTCGTAGGGTTGTCAATTCGGTTACAGTTAACCGGTTTACCGTTTAATATGACTAACCGTATTCGACGGTTAATAAAAAGTGACGAATAATAATTATATTCGATAACCGGTTATTTTTGGTAGTTAACCGGAATTTCGGTTAATAAGCTCTAATACACAATAAAATGTTTTAAACAAAATTAATTTTTGACATTAAAAATTTTTTTATTTTACATACCCCAATGTTGTGTGAAAGTTGCTTAAGAACACATCAAACCATGATGTCTGATGTTAACATATATCATGCAACCCTGTTTTGTTATCGATATCATTCTGCTATTTACTCATCTCAGTTGACAGCTGTTCAAATAAATGTCGTTGTTCTAACTACAAATTTAGTAAGACAAATGTTTTCATTGATTTTGCTTAAAAATTAAAGAGTTTTAATTGTGCACGTTTTTTTCTTAGCAGTGTGATGAGCTTTATGTGGAATTATTTCAAGAAAAATGAAAAGGATTTTTCCCAAGAACACTGGAATACAAGGAGTTCTCTACGTCTGCAATGGTCAACCATCTCAAATTAGTCCATAAAATCAACGTTGACAAGAAATCTTCCTCTTCCAATGTATCTGCTGAAGACGGCGCTTCTATATAAAAAAACACTAACATCCCTCGGTTGCTAAATATGTTGAAGCAAAACAAAATCTTGCCAAACAAAATTTGTATTTGTTTTTTAATTTATACATAGCCGGTTAACCGGTTAATTTTTGGTAACCGTAACCGATAACCGGTTAATTTAATATTTTCGGTTAATACTGTTAACCGATAACCGGTTACTAAAATATGTCGGTTAATTGACAACCCTAATGTCTCGCCTTGTCTTGTAGCCATTTTCAGTTCGAAAATTTTTTTATTTTCGGAGATCTTTAATAACTTTTCTGGATGGAAAAGATTCGTTAATTAATTTCGAAAAGATAATTTTGATTTGGTGATTAAAATTTCAATTTCCTTCGGCAGACATTTAATTTGATAGGTAGACAAGATTCAAATTCTGATAAGTATAATGTATGTATTATAAATCAACTCGTGTAATTCTGCTGTTTTTTTTTTTAAATTAGTATTTATAACGAATTGAAGAGCAGATGCTTTTTTCAGTACCCTTTGCAAGACGTATCCTCAGACAGACACTAATCAAACATTTCTGCCCAGAGGAATTGATTTCTTCTGATTTACGGTGTCGCAGGAGTAAGTCACGTTTCGCAATTTACTCGATTTCATCATGCATCAAAATGTTGCTCGTTTCATCATGGAAAAATTCAAATTAAATCTAAATAAAAACAAACATTGACAAACAAATTGAAAAACAAACATCATATTTCATCTTGATGATTATATAATTACTAAATTATTGTTTATGTTAGATCTCGGCATACTACATACCTTCAGATATTGACAACCATTAATTATTATTCTATTTTTGTCCCCACACGCTCACTCAGGTTACCGTTGTAAGCAGCCATCGTCTGAACGAACAAATCGAAAACTTGAAGGAAATCATTGTTGAGCCGGAATATCAGTTCTGGCGCGAATGTAAGTTTAATTATCAAAGCGGAAATCGCTTATGAACTCTTTTCCGAAATACATATTTTAATTTACATTCTTTTAATTCCGTTATCTTTTCATTGCAGTGCAAAAAGTCGCAGGTGTCAAAAATGGCCTTCATGAGCTCAGTCAACTCACTGACGCAACTCTGCAACGCTCCCTAGCTCAGGTTGGCGCTGAATCTACCGCCTACTTTCTTGCCAATGAACATGTCCAACAAATACTACGTATGCCGGTGGCTGTGTTTGACTATGATTTAATCATTATCGACCTCTTTCACACGGAAGCTCTACTCATGTTTGGCGAACTCTTCAATAAACCCATCATAGCTTTGGTCAGCTCAAATTTCGAGCAGTATATGACTCGATTCTTGGATAGTATGGTGCCGGTCGCCTGCTCACCCATCGATTTTGCCAGCTACTCAAAGGATATTGGTTTTTGGAAGCGGTTGACAAATGTACGTCAGTGTATGAACCGTAGGCGACAATTCCTGAAAGGAAATCTAGCGGCACAACAAACCGTTATCGAAAAATATTTCGACCACTACAAAGGTGCGTTGGGTGGTGTGTGTGTGTGTGTGTGTGTGTGTGTGTGTGTGTTGTGTATGATTAGTGTTTGATGTTTGTTTGTATGTTGCACATAGGAATAACGATTGCATTTCGGCTAGTTAGTTTGGCGTACAGTGATGAAGCTTTAGTTTCTACATTAAAATATTCAAATCCATCATTCTCTCTTGGGGCTATTATGATTATAAATCACTGATGCATTTTATTATGTAAAAAAGAACAACATTTAAGTACTATTTTAATTTTATTTATTGCCATATTTGAATTAAAAAAGTCACTTTCATCTTAAACCTGACGGACAGATTAAAAGTTTTTAAATTTTGAAGCATACCAAAGAGAACCTTATCGCAAAAGTGAGATAATATTTAAAAATATTTGAATTTTTTCACTCAATTTAATTAGAAAGTAATTTTTAATTTAAACATGCAAACCATCCCAGCAGAAAAGTGGACCAAATTTGAAATAGTTCTGAACTAGTTCCAAAAAGGACCAGTACTAGTTCCACTACCCTTTAACATTGAACGAACTGACGCTTTTTGCGGGTTGATGTCATAAGAAAACACAATTGTCCCCAGAAACACTCCTTTTTCCCTATATTTGAACTAGTTGCATTAGGAACATTTTTAAACTGGTTGCTTTCGCAGTAGCCTAAAAGTGGTTCTTTTTTAACTAGTTTTAAAGTGAACATATCAAAAGTGTAAGAATTTAGTGCAATGGAAAGGTCCTAAAGATCTCATTTGTACTATCTTTTCCATCCACAATCCAGAAAACATTTTGTCTAAAAACATTTTTTTTTTTTATTTTTTCTTGTGCGCAGCAAATTTTAAAAAGTAGCCAAAACGCGTTTATTTTTGTCAGCAATACTTTTGAAAACAAAAGCAAAGATAACTGTTCTACACTGTACCCCATTTGTACTTTTTCAGAGCTACTTCGAACTGCGCTAGAAATGAACTAGTTCACTTTTTCAATTGACTCCAAAATAACTGCAGGGATATTTATTTAGATTTAATTTCATTTAAATGATACAATTATTCACAAAGGAAATATTGAAGATAGTATTAAACATATTATCGGCCATGGCGCAGTGGGTAGAGTGCGTGACCCATACGCCAGAGAACCCTGGTTCGACTCCATCTGACAGAGAAAGTTTTTTCAGTTGTATTAATTTTTTTGTTCGGCCATCACCTCTCTGCAGACAATGGCAAACCTCAGAGAGTAAATAATGGCATGTAAAGCTTCTTGAGAACATGCACATTAGCCGTTCAGAGTCGGGAAAAAACTAGTAGGTCCAGTTCTCGATCAATTGTGTCCAAACATTTAATAGCACGCACAACACAATATGATCATAAGAAGAGCGGTCAAAGTCCTTTCAAGGGCTGAAATGGCCAGTTTACTTTTTTTTATTTTATTAATATGCATAAATATCATTTAGGATGCTTATTTTAACACTTTGCTACACCTTATTGAAAACTACTTCATGCCACAAATTCCAATGTAAAGGGAGCAGTACCAATTGGAACATGGCTACGTTCACTATAGATATGAGGTGTGTTGAAAAAATAACAGGAATTTTGAAATTACGCGGACTGTTTTAATCCTATTTGGACGATTTTTTGTTCTTGTTTTGTTGGCAAGCATGTCTCGAAAGTATAGGCCCTTTCAACAAGAAGTGTCATTTTAAATTTTCCACCATTTTTTCAGGCGGTAACATACGACTGTCGTTTGGTTAAAGTTAAAGAAAAACTAGGATATTTTCAGATATGGATCGATACACATTCGCACAATGCATTGAAGTAGTGAAAATCCACTACAAAAACGATGAAAATATCGCGGACACGATTCGTAAAGTTCGTACTATTCTTGGCTGTCATCAAGCGGCTGCTAGTACAACTATCCTAAAATCAATCGATAAATTCGAACATTTTATACAAGTAAGTGATCTAAAGACCCCACCTTTTGCTCGTTCGACTAGGACAACTATATATTATTATAGCAGTTGTAGCTGAGAGTGTGGCTGAAAACCCATGTTTCTCCATTTCGAGACGATCACAGGAATTGGGCCTATCCACAGCCACTTTGCACCGTATTTTGCATAAAGATCTTGGCCATGTATACTTATAAGGTGCAGTTGACATGAGAATTGAAGCCTTTAGACCATGGACAACGCTGTACCTTCACTGATTGAGTGCTGGAAATGCATAGAATGAGTGATGAAATGCAATCATGAAGATCATGATTTCTCAAACAAAATTATTCTGATGAGGCTCATTTTCATTTGTCTGGGTACGTGAATAAGCAAAAATGTCTCATCTGGGGCTCCGAAAACCCAAGAGAAGTAGTCGAACAACCTCTCCATCCACAACGAGCGAAAGTTTAGTGCGGTTTTTGGAGTGGCAGTGTCATTTGGCCATTTCTTTTTTGAAAATAATGCTGGCGCGACCGTTTCAGTGAATGGATTGCGTTACCGAACAATGTTGACAGACTTTTTTTGGCCTGAAATTGATGGTATGGACGTGGATGACGTTTATTTTCAGCAGAACGGCACCACATGCTATACAGTTGGAGAAACAATGGCTCATTTGCCTGAACAATTTCCTGAACGTGTAATTTCTCGTAATTTGATTGGCAGCCAAGATCTTGCGGCTTAACACCATAAGGCTTTTTTCTTTGGGGGTATGCTAAAGATTAAGTCTAGGTCAATGCTCCAGCAAATATTCAAGCACTCAAAGTCTATATTAGAGCTGTGATTCGCGATATACAACCGCAATTATGCGAAAATTTGATGAAAATTTTCAGCAAATGAATGGCCGTATTGCATTACTGACCTCAGAGCTTTTACTTTGGATTGTCTCAAAACGGTTTCCTTACGCTAAGTAGTAACTTGAGACATGGGAATAGAAAAAAGTTACAAGGAGCCATGTCGTTTTGATTCGCCAAACTTTTCGGGAGTAATGAAATATTTACGACCGTAATGGTCGTTCAACCGAGCGAGAAATTTAACGAATTATTGCAAAATTTGACCCAAGCAGTTCAGTTATTGATAGAGTAGTCCCTGTACGATACAGAAAGAAGAAATATATTGCTGCTGTTGCTGAAAGTATGGCCGGAGATGCAAACTTATCAATTCTTCGTCGTACCCAAGGAGATGGCCTCTTAGCGATCTTAACTTGGCAAATTTTGCAAAAAGACAAGATAATGCTTCCATATTAAATCCAATTGACTAAACAATATACACCAAGTTCATGGGACGATCACTAATTAGGCTCGGAAGCGAATTGAAACGGATCCAAATTTTGGAAAAAAAATCATCCTTAGTCATGAAGCACATTTTAAGTTCAAGGCTTCGTGAACAAGAAAAATTTCCACATATGGTAAGAGATTAATGAACAGCAGTATGAAGAGTCTTCATTGCACTCGGAACAACTAACTGTTTGGTGTTGGCTTAGGTTAAGCGACGTCACTACACTAAACATGGCCAGAAATGAACTTCCAACGGCATTCGGTATTTTTCAATGATAATTAACTTGCTGTTACCTCAATTGTATGATATGAACCAGGACGACATGTAGTTCCAACAAGATGGCGTAACGCGTCACACATCGTGCTTTACATTGGAGTTGTTGCAAGAAAAATTCCCTAAACGCGTTATTTCAAGAAGAAACCAAGATCTTACAATTTAAATCCCTTAGACCCTTTTTTCCCTGTAGCGCCGGGTTATGCCAACAAATTCACAGCAATTTATCAATTGAAGAAAAACATAATTTAAACCATTGCTGAGATCCAGCCCAATTTATGCAACACAGACAAAAAATTGCAGCACTCAGATGAAATTCTGTTAACGGAGCCGCGTGTGCCATTTGAATGATATAATTTTCAAAATGTTGTGGTATAACCCGTAATAAAAGCATCCATCATATCTCAAACACGACTTTTTTTTGCAATTTTAAAGTTTTGACTCGCTTAATAGAAAACCTTTTATATAACTGCCAAAAACTAGCGATATTACCGTTAGGGAAATAGTCTTTAATACATTTAATTTTTCAAATTTGAACATTTCAGCCTTTTTGATAGCAACTTTCCAAAATTTCATCTCTCTAGGACCAGGAAAATTTCCACATAAAGACGTCGAACGTGAATTTTTAACCTGAAAGTTTTTATAAAAATCCTGGTTTATGAAAAAATTGTTACGCTCCCATTTACATTGTCATTCCCATTTTATCATTCCTCATTTTGCATGTAACAGATCCCAATCCACCCCTTCGCTAAATATATAGAAATTAATACCCTCGATCTACTCGTAATAAGATACAATCTTAACTTTCTCAAATTTCGTAACATTATGGAATAATTCTGCCTACGCCCTTGATGCCTAGCCACTTACATGAAATCTGTTTTGCATAAGATACATAGCATAAGTGAATGTGGGAAGCCCTTTATTGACATAATTAAATTTCTTCGATATGTTCTTGTATTCCTTGAAACTGCTACCTTTTATTAATGAATGTTATTGGTCATTACTACACCTTACAACTAAATTATATAAGGAAGCTTATGCTTTTAAGGTTACACTCAGTTGAATACAGAATTCAAGGAAATCCTTAAAAGATAATTTGAATTTTATTGAGAAAAAAAAACATGTACTTTTCCTTCTCTCATTTCTTAAATAATTTTCTATTATTATGTTTTCAATTATTCGCATGTGAGAAGTGTGAGTGAAAACATCAAACAACTTTCCAATAATCATCATATTCAAGAACTTATTTTTAACCGATTATTTTGAAATTTTCGCCCACCATTCAGGAACACTGCCAACTATTGCAGAACTTCAATCGAAGCTTGCTGTGTTGCTCGTCAATAATCACGTGCCTCTAGCGAAACCACGTCCGCTGCTACAAAACACCATCTCCGCAGGTGGTCTGCACGTACGACGACCACGTGAGCTGCCATGGCATATAAGAAGATTTCTCGACGAGGCGCGCAACGGCGCCATCTACGTTAATCTAGGCAATGAGCTGCTGTGCAGAGATATACCAAAGAATATGCTTGCCATACTCTTAAAAGTTTTTGGTCAAAGTAAACAACGCGTTATCTGGAGCTGTCATGATGACGTTGAGCAGCTTGATGATATGTCAAAGAATATATTAATTCAGCACATGGTGCCGCAAACGGACATCATGGCACATCCTCGAGTTAAGCTGTTTGTGATGAATGGAGATTTACTAAGTTTGCAGGAGGGTATTTTGAGGCACTTGCCTATGCTAGGAATACCTATATTCCGGGAAGAGGTACGTATTCACTTCGCCCATTTGTGTGAACCAGTAGTTATGGATGTAAATAATTTTCTCAATTATTTTTCAGCATGAAAACATGGATCACGCTATGGAGTTGGGAGTTGGTCTCAAACTATCCTATGATAATTTGACGGAAACCTCTCTCACATGGGCACTACAAGCCGCCCTGCAAGATACAACATATCCCTTGACTATACGCGAGGTAGCAGCCGTTTTTCGAAATCGTCCATTGGGTGCTCTCGAGACAAGCATGTACTGGATAGACTATGTGTTGCGTTACAATGGCGCCTCCCACATACGCACTGCAGGCGTTGGCATTTCTTCAAGTCAGCTGCATTTGTTCGATTTATTTATCTATTACTTTGTCATGGCTTTGGTTATAGTGGGTGTTTTTGTTTGTCTGGCTTATGTTGCACATCTCCTTTGGAAGCGTCACAAGACTGAAAAAATATATTCGAAATTGAGTTGAACTGAGAACAGTTATGGATTCATAAAATCCCTCCAAACAGCCATTACATGTATAAGTTTTCTTAATAAAAAATTAACCTTAATTTTAGGTTAGTTTGTGCATAAAAGAAGGTAAATGGAGAATATTTTTTTATAACCAAATGTTTTATTTTTTTTTATCTATTAACAGAAAAGCAAAATTCAAATCTCAAAGAGATAATTATAAACATGAATTTATGCACAGAAGCATGATACAATTAAACAATTATATATTTTCTTTTGTACTTTATTCGTTTTCTAATTTGTACTATTTTTGACAGTTAGTGTAAGACGAATAAACTGTCACTCCTACCTTGTATAATTGTATCATGCACAAAAGTAAAAACTCATCAAAACATATTGTATGTAGTGAACACAAATAGGCAAAAAAATCAACTGCCACGTCCAATTTCCGTATGTTTGGATAGATATTTATAAGCTCTCAACTTCTTTTGTATGCAAGCTATTGTGACGAAAAATTTGTATCTGAGTTTTATTCAAGATTTAAAAATATTCTGCAAAAATTAGACGTAAGTGAATTACTGTTCCTATTAACAATAGTTCCGAGAGTTGCCGCTGTTTCCCGACAGATGGTAATGCTGTGTCCGATTTTCATAGTAAAGCTCTATCATCTAACTTAAAATAAGAGTAATTATCAATTCACCAAAGTGAAGCCAACATATGTGACCCGGTCTACGAAAAGGGACCTTCGGTGTAAAAACAAGTTTTCGAGAAAACAGCTGTTTGTAAACGTTTAATTGTCGCAGACTGAATGGCGTCTTTTCATTTATTTCAGCTTATCCTCTATTCTTACAGAGTTGTATTTCTTAGTCTATTAATACAGATTTGTATTTCTTAGTCAATTAATACGAGTTCTTTTTTTTTAGTTAACGACCAACAGTGAAGAGGTGATTACGTTTACTGAATCATTTTTATGCGTCTTTTGATTCCGAAATAAATTAAAAATGAGTGTAGATGAAGAGGTTAGTTTCGTTCTTAGACAATATATTGGTGAAGAAGAGTTGGAAACTTCTGCTTTGCGCCATTAGAAAGAGCACACATTAGTCTATCCGAATCGCCAAAAAAGTGAAAAATGATATTTTCACACCGAAGGTCCCTTTTCGTAGACCGGGTCACATATGTATTTATTCATATCGTTAAACTTATCAAATTTTCCAGACGATTCCCGGCAAATTCTATAGAATTCTAGTACACTACTTTTTTTAAAGCTGAAACGCATAAAATTCTCGCGGAGAGCAAGGCGACCATGTCAGAAACCAAGTTTATATATTGGCGGAAGATATAGAACGTTCTTACGCACAAGAAATTGGAATTTAAGACGAGGAATTGGAGGCATTATTCGACGCAGATCCATATCAAACGAAAATGTACTTGCAAAATCCTTATGTGGTAATCGTGCAACAACTTTCAAATTTTTGAAAACAATAGGATATATTCAAATACATACTACTTGGTGCCGTACGATCTGAAGTCAAGAGTCGTCCAAAGGTGGTTTTCACTTGTAAACATCTGCTCCAAAGGCAGAAAAGGAAAGATTTCTTTCATTGTCGTCGACTGGCGAAGGAAAAAAGATACATCGTATCATATATATACAGTTGGCAATATTGCCAACTCTACACTTTTATTAGACGTGTTGGAAGACATCGCTTCTCGTTTTCCGGATATTGTTTTATGTGGAGACTTTAATCTAAACATACTGAATAATGCAAATAAACCATTTATAGACATGGTTGAGCAGTTTAATTTGAAATTTGCGAACCAGCAATTCCCAACGCATTTTAGACCTAATTGCTTACCATACCTTTTAGATTTGTTCTTGGTTTCTCATATTAATTTAATACAACACTATGACCAACTACCCGTTCCAGCTTTTTCACAACATGATTTAATTTTTCTCTCATTAAACACAATTCCAGCCGCCAGTAATGAAATTTCGTCTAGTTACCCCGATTTTTCAAACGTTAACTTAAATAACGTTTTTTCCGAATGCCACAATTTAGATTGGTCATCAATCTACTTTACAAACGATACGAGTAGACAAGTTGAATTTTTTAATAATAACATCTGCACCTTATTTACTCACCATGTTCCAATCAAAAGGAAGAAATTTAAATGTAGCAATTATGCGGGAAAAAAGCGGGATACTTTGTACACAAGATGGAAACGTTATAGATGCTCTAGAATCTAAACTGAATTCAAATGCGCACGTAACGCTGTAACTGCCACCATTCGCAGAAATAAAAAATCTTTTTACGAGAATAGATTTGCTAGAAGTCGCTCGAGCTTTTCATTTTGGAAAAATATCCGCCAAGCTGGGCTCTCTAAGGACTCGCAGAACGTTCCAAATAACATTAATCTGGATGACCTTAATAGAAATTTTATACAGCCAGCTAGTTCTACCCGCAATGCACAGTTCTCTGTCCCCAGAAGCCCTGCTGATGGTGCTTTTGCATTGTCGTGTGTTGACGCAATTAGTGTTGGCGAAGTTATTCTGAAAATTAAATCGAAAGCTATAGGATCAGATGGTATTCATCCTGAATTTATTAAAATAATTCTTCCAGCCATTCTTGGTCATATTACGTATATTTTCAATACAATTATCACGACTTCACAATTTCCTTCTCTATGGAAAATATCAAAAATTCTTCCATTGCCAAAATCAACATCTTCTAATAATACAGAATATCGACCAATAGCAATTCTTCCATTTCTTAGCAAAGCCTTTGAAACTATTTTGAGCAATCAATTAAAAACCTATTTTTATCATCATAAGCTAATCACAAAACACCAATCTGGCTTTCGCGCGAAACATAGTTGCACTACAGCACTTCTAAAGGTATGTGAAGACATTAGGTCTGGTTTAGATAAAGATATGTCATGTTTGATTGTGTTTTTAGATTTTTCAAAAGCCTTCGACTGTATTGACCATAGACTTCTCGTACAAAAACTTGGCGCTCAATTCTCCATTCATAGTTCCCTTTGTACTCTAATGACATCATACCTGAGTAACCGTACACAATACGTCTATCTAAATGATAAATCCTCGTCAAACCTAGAGGTCTTATCTGGTGTGCCTCAGGGTTCAGTCTTGGGTCCTTTGCTATTTTCGACATTTATTAATGACATTGTTGATTGTTTTACTACGTGCGACCATCATATATACGCCGATGACATTCAATTGTATAATATATTCCCAAGGTCATCTAAAAACACAGCAGCAAGTGAAATTAATTCGGTATTGAACAAAGTCTTTCAATGGTCATTAGAAAATGGGTTGAGTCTCAACCCAACGAAAACCAAAGCGATGCTTATCGATAGGCGTAAAGTACAAGAACAATGTCCTTCTCTGTATCTAAATGGTTCCCTAATCGAGTATGTTGATTGTTTTAAAAATCTTGGAGTATATCTCAATAATAATTTTACATGGAGTACTCACATAAACCGAGTAGTCGCAAAGATTTATGGTGCCTTGCGTGGTCTAAGCCCAACCTCTCAATATTTATCTTCCGATGTTAAGCTTAGACTTGTAAAGTCCTTCATCTTGCCCATAATGATGTATAGTTGTGAACTCTTTTCCAACATGGCCCAGGAGTCAAACCGGAAGCTAACCGTTGCCTATAATAGTTGTACTAGATTTATTTTTAACATCAATAGGCAAACTCATATTTCTGCCTTCACAAATAAAATTATTGGTTGCTCTTTAAACAGCTTTTTAAACTACCGCACGCTATTATTGCTATTCAATATAATTAAAAATAAGGAGCCAGACTATCTTTTCGAATTAGTAAGATTTGCCAGGACTCAAAGAACCGCGCAACTTATATTACCAGTACATAAATACTTAACCACTTCTAGACATTTCTTTGTCCATGCGATAAATCTGTGGAATGCGCTTCCCACTAATATAAAAAGATCAAGCAACGCAAACTCTTTCAAAAAAAAAACTCTTTCCTCATTTTTGTATTTCTTAATAACTTCTTCTCCCGTTTTTACTTTCTCACTTTCCTCTTCTCATTTTTTAGCTTTGTTTTTCTTCTCGCCAAATCAGGTTAATTTATACTTAATAATTTAAACTCAATATTTTTATATTAATTTAAAAAATTTTTTAGGTTTTTAATTAAATTTTACAAAAATTTTAAATTTTTATATATTAAAATTAAACTCAATATTTTTACATTAATTTTAAATCTAATTTAACTTCATCATGTTTGCTGTTATTGCTATTATCTGGTTATAAACTTGATTAATGTTTGTACTTACTAAAAAGAGAAATCTTATTTGTACAATGTATTGTGTAATAATAATAAATAAATAAATAAATAAATAAATATATGTTAGCTCTAAGGCCACATTTACAGAGCGCGCTGAAGCTGAAGAAGGCAACCGCTGCTGAAAAACGCTATAAGTATAATCTTATGGAAAAAGTTCAGTGTTTATAGTGCAGGGTTATTTCTAGCTTAAATCTACTTGTAAGAAGGTTTTCATCGACTTTATCTTCTA
The DNA here is from genome assembly GCA_943735915.1 of Pherbina coryleti. Classification (NCBI taxonomy): domain Eukaryota; kingdom Metazoa; phylum Arthropoda; class Insecta; order Diptera; family Sciomyzidae; genus Pherbina; species Pherbina coryleti. The sequence goes on along the minus strand of OX030950.1, from coordinate 18,458,716 downwards.
TCTCGCTTACTAACACTTCTTCTAACTTTATCTTCTATCTCGCTTTTTTATATTTTTTTTTTTTATATTTTGTTGTGCTGGATTTTGTTAGATGGCTTTCAGCACTTCTTTTCTTGTGTCTCACTTGTTTAAATTGATCTCCTTTGATTATTCATATTATGTCATTTGTATTGCGGAGTTGTTAAGAATTTTCGATTGGAAAGAAACAAAACGTTGCGGTGCTGGTAGGTCTTACGCTAGCGTAATTGTACATAAACAAAGAAAAAAAATCAATAACAACAAAACTACAAAAAATCCATGCAAGTTCAAATTTTTTCGAAAAAAACAATTAATGACATAATTTTCCTAACAAAAAATGAAAACGAAGCCACCAGCATAATCACCACCAGCATAAACACCACCAGCTCAATAAAACTGGTCCCATCTATAAGCAACAAGCGCTGGTCCCACTGTAATCACTACCAGCTCAATAAAGTTGCTTACATCTGCAAGCACAATCAATCACCAGCTTCAGCGTGCACTATTAGCGTAAAAAATTACGGAGTAAGACCGGCTTTTCGTTTGGTGAGATCTTTTCGTTATAGTGTATTTTGAGCAGCTGCAACCTAATGAAACAAACCATCAACTGAGAAACCATCAAATCGGTTGTCGACTGACGATCCTCTCTTATCGCCAATCGCTGAGAACATATCCAGAATAAAACGATTGTCGAAGTATTTGGCGATGTTTTTCGTTTTGAACATGCTATAATTGTCATTTGAGTCATAGAATATAACATTAACACAAGTCAGATATGTCAGAATATAACAAAAATTAAGAAAGACCACTACTGTCTATTATTGATGCGCTAAATTCGTGCACTGAAGGAAATGCGGCCGGAATACTTCGGTAGACACGACAAAGTGATTTTGCGAACGACAAGGCTCGACCATATCATATGTTGGATGGAAAAAAATAATTTTGTGTACTCATCAAACATTCTTTTTTCATCACCGCATTAGAAAAACCATCACCGAAACTAAAGAAAGGTTTGTTAAAACTATGAGGACTCTGCAACATCAATTTCAATTGCTTACTGAACTTCGTTGGGGTCTTACCAGCACAAGTAACTCTGAACGCACAGGTTGCCCAAAAGAGATCATTACGCCAGAAATCGTCGATAAAATCCATGGAATGATATTGAACGATCGAAGAATGAAAGTGCTTGAGGTGGCTGAGGCTGTATGCATCTCAGCTGAGTGGGTACATCATATTTTACATGAATATTTATACCCCCACGTTTAAAAAACGTAAATGGGGGTATATTAATTTTGTCACTCCGTTTGTAACGCCCATAAGGAGGCGTGGTAGGTATAGAAAAGTATATATATTCTTGATCAGCATCACCACCCGAGTTGATCTAGCCATGTCCGTCTGTCTGTCCGTCTGTCCGTCTGTCCGTCTGTCCGTCTGTCTGTGATCACGATTACAGCCGTAATTTTAAAGCTATCATCACGAAATTCAATATTTAAGCTTTTATCTAAAAAATGAAGGTCAAGTTCGTGAATGAGCCAAATCGGATGAAAACCACGCCTACCTCCCATACAAAGTGACTTTATCAAAACGGTAAAATCTCTTAGAATTCAACAAAAATGAATATATGGACTTGCAATTTTGCATATGAGTTGTGATGTCCAAAATACACTCTAAGTTTGAAATTCAACTAAATCGGATGAAAACCACGCCTACCTCCCATACAAAGTGACTTTATCAAAAAAGTAAAATTTCTCTAAAATCCACAAAAATTAATGTACGGACTTGAAATTTTGCATATGAACTTTGAAATATAACGTGTACTATGTGTATGGAATTCAACCAAATTGAGTGAAAACCACGCCCACCTCCCATACAAAGTGACTTTATCAAAAAACAAAAGCGAATATTTTCTGTTAAAAATATAACGAAAACGTTTTTACAGATAAACATTTTATTGATTGCTTAAGACTTTGAATATACTTTGGTTCGGCCGTGGGGGTATTTTAACTTCGGCCCAGTCGAAGATCATTTCTTACTAGTTTTTTATTATTATTATTATTATTATTATTAAAAACTGAGGTTTACAATAAGACTTTGTCTTTTTTAGAACTACAAGAGAAATTATCACTGGTTGACTTAGAATTTACTAAAGAATAAATTTATAATTAAATTAAATAAAACAGTTTAAGATCCACTTCATATAAAAGAAATAAAACATTTTCAAGCATAAAAATTTTAACTCTGAACTATTTTTTTTTTAAACTAAGGAAAATAAAGACTTATAATAATACCATTGGCAAATTGATAAGTGTAAAGATAACAGAGAGGTAAGTTAAAGAATCATAGATGTGATGAGAATAAGAACATTTTCGTTCATCGCCGTTCGGAGTCGGCGTTAAGCCTGTAGGACCATTTCTCGGTCAATTGTGTACAAACTTAATAACACGCACAACACAATTGATCATAAGAAGCTAGGTCAAAGTTCTTTCAAGGGCTGAAATGACCAGTTATTTATTTTTTTTTTTTTTTTATATCACATCACACCACAGTTCAGTCCACCAGCAATGGATTTCTCCGGGTGAAAGTGCAGCAAAGAAAGACAAGTGGGTCTGTCGGCTTACAAGATCATGGCATAAAACGTTAAAGGCCAAGAGTAAGACTATCATGTGACATTGATTAAAAGCAAAAATTAGCGCATTTGGCGAAGGCAAAAGTGCTCTTACACCATCACAATGCACCGGCGCACACGTCTGTAGTCGCCACGGAAAAAATCAATAAATTGTGCTATGAACTTTAAAAAATAAATTATCAAACCCTTTTCCCTTTATTGCAATTAAAACAAATATTATAGATCTATTAATTATCAACATAAATTTAATTAAATAATAAAACTACAATTAAATTATATTATTTTAAAGTAAAATTTTGTAAATTTTCTTAGAAAATTTGCAGGTATTCGAAAAATGATTACAATGATATCATAAAAAAGATCCGATCAGAATTTTCATTTTTATCTAATAATTAGGACTTTAAACTCTAACATAATTCCATTTACTTTAAAGATTCATATTCGATGATTTTTAGTTGAATAATTGAAACTTTAGCAATTTTTAAAGAAAATTAATTGAAGCCATACCTTTTGAGTAGTGCATGTATAGTTCACGATAAAAAGTTAGCACTTAAAAATTTTCGTCAAAATGTAATTTACAATAAGTGTTGAAAATTTTTCTGTAAATGTAATACAATTCCACTCCGTTATTTAAGTTTATTCCGGTAGAAATTCCGTTATTTTACAAAACATGCAAACATACTACGACAAAAAAATAGCACATTTTTATGAAATTAGATTTAGTGACAATTTATGAGCCGCTAAAGAAACACCATTAGTTTTAAAGGATTCATTAAACTCCTTATAAATATTTATAAAAAGTAAATCAAAGTAGTTTAAATCAAAATGGGGCATGAAAAATGACTTAACAGTACGGAAGTGTAAGTTTCTTAAAACCTTCATAATGAAAACAAGAACATCAGTGAAATCGCCAAAAAACTAAAGAGAAGTCTAATGCTATGTTCACATAAAAAGTTTAGTTAAAGTTTCCAGTACAAAGTTGAGTTTTGCCATTAAACTCAATTTGCTTTCTGAGTTTATTAAAACTCAATTTGAGAAATGCCTAAAAGTATGCATAGCATTAAAGTGATTGTAAATTTAATATTAACCCTGAAAATTATGGTAAGGCGATTAGCAGTGGGCGTCCAAGAGCTGTTACACGCCGGGATGAGCGCGCCATATTGGACTTAGCTTCAAATTCCAACATCGCTGCCAGTAAAATTGCAGAAACAGGATTTTAGAAAATCAAAAACAATTATACGCCAAAAAGTGCAGAGAAATTAGTGCTTAAATTCGAAAAATCAAATTTAATTTTAAATTGTATTTTGCACGGTTGCATTTTGCTGAAGAAAACATTAAATGGAAAACATGATGGCATGAAAAAATATTTTATCTTAATGGACCGGATGGTTAGTCTTATTATTACCTCGATTTGAGAAAGAAATAGTGTATTCTTAGTCAACATGGGGGTTATTGTGTGATGATATGGGCCGAAAATAGCTATTAGAGAAGAACTGATATCAAGTTTGTTTCTACACAAATGATTTTCCAAGTTTATCTTAATTTAATTGGCAACGTAATTTTTAGCAGTGGGTCACAATAACCAAAAGTTCAATGATATTTCAACAAGACAATGCCGTTATATACAGATTGAGAATAGTAAACAATTTCTATCAAGACAGAATATCGAAATATTGGATTGGCCGCAAAATCACCTGACCTCAACATTATTGAAAACTGTTGGGGGTGCCTTGCAAGAGGAATTTATGCCGAAAATTACAATATAATACAATGGAAGAACTAAGAAGTAGCATAATATCGAAGAGTACAGCGTTTCTGAAAAAAATGCATTAAAACCCGTTCAAGACCCTACCAAATCGCATAACTAAAGTCTTAAAAAAGGGAGTAGGACTCATTATCTACTCGTCTTCATTTATTTATGAATTATCTTATTTAGTATTACTTAAATCTTATTTAATTTGCTTTCATTTTGTCGTATCACTTAAACTGTTTTAATTTCTGTTCTGAATAAGGAATTCGTTTATCGAATAAAATTCCATTATTTTCTCGCTTTTTTTTCTTCAAATTCAACATTAATTTTTTGGTCTTTAGGCATCCTTAAACTGAATAAATAAATATACTGAATTGAGGGCATCGCTTTCTTTGTTTGTTTGTCTATTAAAATTGACACAGACCAAAACCACCAAAATTTTCAAATTTAAAAATAGCACAATTTTTACCCTTAGTAACTTAAAAATGTGAATTTATAAGAGTGCAAAAAATAAGTACTGAAAATAACAGCTACTCCGAGTTGTTATCAAATACTTGTTGTATTCAAACACATCGGTTCTTAATTGAAAATTTTGCAAAACGAATCCATTGAAGTGAATCGAACTCAACCAAGCAAAAAAGATGGACAAATGAAAACATTATGGTGCTCCAAAGGCGCGCCTGGAGCTATTTTCATCTGGGGTGCAATACAAATGGGGGAGCCAAAAAAACTTTATATAAAAAGATGATTTATTTAATTTAAGTAAAAGTTTATTTGTTTGACATTCAGCTGCAAATAGAACTTTCAACTAGGGTTGTAAGAGTGTCTACTCCTAAACTACTTAATGGTTTACTTTAACTATTGCACTTTAAGTACTACGTAAAAGCATAAAGTTAATTTATATTATTCTGACTAACCTTAAATAATATAAATAAAAATCTATTTATTTTTTAAAAATATTTTTTGTGGGAGTCACCAAGGGAAAAGAGCTAATGGTTGAGGTGGACAATAAAGACAGTATTTATCAAACTTAACCGAAAAAAAAATAAAAAAATATGGAAAGAGATAAAGTTGTCTTTTTACAATTGTGTGTCTAAAATGCAGTATGAAGAGAACTTAAAGAATCTTCCTCACGTCAGGTGCTTTTCTAATGCGCCTTAATGGTTCTTAAGGTCTTTTTGAACTGAGGGTCCTTTGAACTTTTAAGATTCGAAGTTACTTTTTTAAACCACTATAAAAAGAGGTTAGAATAGTATATTCGGATGAGGTAAGCCTTATTATGGCGCTTTACTTAATTTTTTTTTTTTTTAATTCTTCCTTTTTTTAATTTAAATAGCTTAAAATACTCAAGAATGCCACAAGTTAAACTAGATGACCACAAACTGTGTTTGAGCAAGAAACCGAGCCCAACTTGCTGATATTATGATTCTCTATCTAACCTCTGACGTGTGTTTCTAACAAAGAAAAACGTAAAAAAGCATATATTATTTCTAGAAATTATGCTTGTAGAAATAAAGTACTTCTTGTTTGAAGCATTATAGCCTGATCACAATGCAAACGACAACAACATTACGACACATCGCGATGTCGTTAAAGGAAAAATGTTGTAATTAGTATTATCTTCTACTTGATTGATGAGAAAGCGGCAGCGACGAAAGAAAATAAAGGGTATTTTTAAAGGTGAAAGGGGAGAACTTTAAATTGAAATAATACACAGGAATATGTTCTTTGAACCCATGAAATAAACTTTATTTTAAAGTTAAGTTTTTGACATTAAAACGAATTGGCTCCCTTGAAGGGACTTTGACCAAGCTTCTTATGATCAAATTGTACTGTGAGTGGTATTAAATATTTTGCACACAAATTACCGAGAACTAGACCTACTAGTTTCATACCGACCCCAACAGCTTATGGGCATACACAATTTTAGGATTGTTGGCTTCCAAGTGCTCAATTGCTTCTGGTTTATCGGGGAACAAAAGCGACTTTTTAGATTCCCAAAGAAAATAATCCAATACTCTTAAATCGCAAGAACGAGGTGGCCAGTTCACTGCTCCATTTAGTGAAATTATTCGTTCTTCAAATCTCTTTTCTTTCAGTAAATTGTATAGCACTCTGCGACATGTGGCGCCGTCCTGCTAAAACCACATGTCTGCAATATTAATGCCATAAAATTCAGGTACAAAGTTTGCAATCATGCCTCTGTACCGCTCACCGTTGACAGTTACGTTCTGATCATCATCATTTTTGAAGACATATGGACCAATAATTCAACCGGCCCATAAAGCGCACCAAACGTTGAGTTTTTCTGGATATAATGGTGATTCGAGAAAGGCTTGGATTATCATTGCTCCAAATGCGGCAATTCTGGTTATTCAAGTATTCATTTAACAAAAAGTGCGCTTAAAACAATTCACGTAAAGACCGATGATTTTCTCGAATAAAACTGTGTTTTTCAAAATAAATTTCAACAATTTACAAACGTTGCCCCTATTAAGTCTATTAATGATGAATTTTCAAACCAAACTCACCCTAAAACAACCGAGAAATGTCAAATCGGCTGTCACAGAAAACACTGTTGCCAATTTAAACTTCTCCGCCTTTAAAAAAAAACACCTTTTTACTGAAAATGTAAACAAACCTAGAGAAATTGAGTTAATTACGTGCATGCCGCGCTTCAAATAAGATATTTATCAAAGTCAATATCAGCAACATTGCTGCCTGAAGCCTTGTCGTTGTGACATCCCGCAAACTTCTTCTCAATTAAAAATGCATAGAAAAAATTTGACAGACGTCGTTATGTTGCTGTCGTCACCAATATGTTCAGGCCATTACTTTACGTTTTTTAACCCTCCGTTACATTTGCTATTCGAAGTAACGTCTTTACTAACCTGTGCGTAATTCACCCATAAATTATAATTCATGGGTTTGTAAAAAGCATGAAAACATTAAAACGGTTCGGGTTTTATTAAATTAATTTATTTTATTATTCTTTTAAACAAAAAATTTGTTCAGTTAAATTAATATTTCATTTAAATAAAAATATTTTAAGATAACGTTAATTTGAGAACTATAAAAAAAAAATCATAGTAGTTTGGATAAGTTCCCATTCTGAGGTCAACTTATTTGCCACGTTTTCCGGAAGGGCCAATTTAAAAAACTAAAAGATGTATGAAAAAATATTATCTTATAATTTTTTTTCGGAATGAAACATTTTTGAGATAAATTCATCTAATTATTCGTTATTCGAATACGTATCGTCGGATGTGGATCTGTTGTCTGCAGATGTTGAGTGTATCAATTCGTGGCAAATGATGCACAGAGAGTTGTATGACATTTGCAAATAAATTTGTCACAATTATAGCACGTTGTTTTTGTTTTGCGATCTTTCGTGTAGCTGCACATTCGGCAGCGACCCTGCGTCTCCACTTTACTTTTTTTTTGGGGCTGATCCAATGTATATTCAACAAGGTAGTGTTAGTTGTTGAAATTCTCTCTTGTGGTGGGTACAGCACCTGTCAAAATCGGCTGTTTACGAATAAAAGCAAACAGTTTTCTATTCGCTGTTTTTTTTCCTTTTTATATTCTTCTTGTGTTTGACAGCTGCTGTACCCACCACTCCGGCACGAGACTACCTTGTTAAATATGCTTTGGGGCTGATCGATGTCAGATTCTTTGCTCGCAAATTTTTGAATGCTTTGTTTTCAATTGGTGTGTATATTACTCAACTCTCTTCGTCTATCAATTTGAAATTGAATAAGACTTAATGCCAGCTTTTTTATGAACAGTTTTTTATACTTAAAAGGAGGAACATGAAAATCCCATGTTGTTCAATTGAAAATATTTAACAAAAAATGTTACCATCTGCACAGGGTTAAAGTTCAGTTGTGTTGAGAGAGATGAGATGAGATCTTTCACGCACAAACACTTCCGCATACTTGAAATTTTTTTTCGTGATAAGATTGTCGAAGTTGTTAAAATCGTGCAACGGCTTAAGTTTTTAATTTGAATTTCCTGTGTTGCTCAGGAAAATTTCTTATTTAAACCTTTATTATTTTACTTGAGCAAAAAAAACCCGTTTATAGTGGATAAAATAGCATGGTTACTAACGTGGGTGTAAGACACCCAAACACTTTTTGAAATGAGTTATTTTTATAATTATAAAAAATATATAGAAAGAAATTATATTTGATATAATACCCTTACCATTTTTAATCCACCCTAGCGAATGCGAAGGAGGTTTTACTCAGGAAGATATAGCAGCCACTATTTGCTTCAAATAACGATTTTCTTTTAGAACTCAATTTCTAAACACACTTTTGATGTTTCCATTGCAAATATCTGGGAGAGGGTACAATTGCCCCCCTTTCTCACCCACTTGTAACACCACTAATATGCTCAAAAAAAAAAAAAATAATAATAGCAAAATCGTAAATTGACTGACGACATAGCGCAGCCAAGTGAGAACCGATGCGAAGCTGTATAGGATATACCCACGTATGTCAATCAAAACCATTGTCACGTGGTATGTTGAGCGTCGGAATATTTCAGAAATGCGAACACAAAGCCATCAAGGTGCACACATATGAACGCACACTTCGCACGAGTTGCGATACCGACAACAGTGGCCAACATGTGAGCAGTTAAGACCAGCGTCATCGGAGTGGGTGCGAAATGTGAAAGTTTCCTTGTATGTCATTCATGCGTGCATCACACTAAAACGTAAAAGCAAACACAAACAAACATTGGCGTTGATTTCGCAGCTGTAGCAGTTATTTTGAATGAATCAATTTTTTTATAGACGCTATCGCAGGAACCGGATGCTGGAGAAGTGCAAATGCAACGCAACAACTGGTGCAAGTTTTTTGTCAATGTGAAATGAATCGAAATGAGTTAAATGAAATTAATTTAAATGTATTTTTGTTTTCGAATTTATCGATTTTCGCTACTCAATGAATCTATTTTTATTTAAACGAAATCAATTAAAGTTGATTGATATGAGTGGAAATAAAATTATTTAGCGGTTAACCGTCTGTCAATAGGAATACAAATAAATATATACTATATACAGGGTGGGACATCCAGTGGTTTCTTTTTAAATCATAGATTATTTTGACACTAACAGCTGTTTCCCGCTCGAAATCTTGACATAAAGTCAGTCCTCCGTGGAAAGAAATGAGTCGCTTTACGCTTGAACAACGTTGGGAAATATTGGAAACTTATTTCCAAAGTGAGTGCTGTGAAGTCCAAACAGTGCGTTATTTGAGAAGAAGATGATTTGGGCGAAAATTCATCTTTGCTGACGAGGCGCATTTTCATCTCGGCCGCGGCTCGTTAACAAACAAAATTTCCGCATCTGGGACTAGGAAAACCCGCACGTTATTGTCGAGAAGCCGATGGATCCACAGAGAGTGACAGTTTGGTGCGGATTGTGGAGTGGTGCCATCATTGGACCATTTTTCTTCGAAAATGAGGCTGGGAGCAACGTTTCGGTCAACGGTGGGCGTTACAGAGCCATGTTAACCGACTTTTTTTCACTGAAATTGGAGACATGAATTTGGACGATCTTTGGTTCTTGCAGGATGGCGCGCCATGCCACACAGCCCAATTCACAAACGATCTTTTACGCACCAAAGTCCCAAATCGTGTTATCAGCCGTCTTGGCGATGTCAATTGGCCCCCTCGTAGCTGCAATTTTACCCCTTTGGACTTTTTTTTTTGTGGGAAACCGTGAAGAACCGATGTAATATCCATCAACAAGGTCTTGGAAAATTGGAGTGACAGAATGTGCTACTGCTACACTTGAATGACGTTCTGTTCCATAATTAATGGGAATGTTTGCTCGTACTAATAAAGCCATAATACATGGAAAAATTAAATTTTGTTCATTTTATTGTATTTACAAAAATAAAACTTGTAGTTGGCCCACCCTGTATATTTATCACGGAGAGAAATAATATTCTTATATTAAGAAAATATTTTCTTTGATCCCAAAAAATTTTTAATTAAACCTCATTTGCTCAAATCAAGCACTAATAACTAAAATTAAGAAAAATTAACTTATAATCAGCATTTATTTCTTAAATTGAGTAAAATAAATGATTGAAACAAGATTAAAATACTTGAGTCTATAACCTATTTTATTAATTAAAGCAATCGCAGAGAATTATTTTGGTCTTCAGCAAAATGTTTACTTGAATCAGGCAAATTTTTCTCACTTCAACTTATATTGGCATGCTTATTATTCACAACATGTTTACATAAAAACATCCAAGGTGCAGTGTCTTAACTATTACTTTACTTGGACTGTATATGGTTCTTTCTAAATATCATGTTTTTAAATTTGCTCAATTCTAGCAAAATAATGCTTGAATTGAGAAATTAACGCTTGAATGTAAGCCAGCGCTGTCGAAAGTATTAGTATTGTAGTGTTTTACTCCTATTGAGATTTGAGTACTACTTTACTACCCAAATGCAAAAAGTGCTCCTTTTTCTAAATAGTTGAAAACGGTCTCATGTGAACTCGCCTTAACCCTTTCAGAGCCAAGTTAGCCCTGGCTTAGCCAAACATTCCAAAGTTCGTTGAGGGTCAGTTTTTGACCAAAATAAGTCGAGTATGAAATTTGTAAACCATATTGCTTCCCTTATAGATACAACAAATATTTCTACAAAAAATATTTTAAATTCTAGCGCACTAAATAGCACATATTTTTTTTAACTTAAAATGTAAATAAGATTTCCTTCTTTCATGGCATTAAGTAACCTCTATCTTTAGAAAATTTTTGGAAATATTTAAAAATATAATTTTTTAATTTGCTCTTTTTTGAAGTCGCGTGGTCGCTCACATGAGTTCATTCGGAATAACTTTTGAAAGCATGTTATAAAATTTAATTTTCGTATTTTTGATTAACATGTTTATACATATTAAAATTTTTGACATATTTATCATATACACAAACCAAGAAAGTTGCATCTACTATCTTAGATACCGTTAAATCAATTGTTGGCTTGTGGCAACAAATCTACCGAAAGGGTTAACTGTTTAGAAAGATTTTTTTTTGTATGCATCCCATTTTATTGGTTCGCTTTGGCTGAGGTCACACACACTAAGGGAAATAACGCATATTAACATTATCCACGCCTGAGTATAAATTTTATTTAAATATTTACGTGGATAAATAAAATACTTTCCTTACAACTCCTTTTTTCCGTATTTGAATTTTACCCTACGGAGAAAAGAACCGGTTCTGAACCTATCACGTGATAGGTCCCCAAGGGAGAGGGATCAGTCCCAATTCTGCCACCAAAATATGAAACCCACCGGTCACTTTTACACGGCGTTGTCATTGACAGGGGTCAATTGCCACCTGCTGCGTCACTTTGGACCTGTCCCGTGATCGGCCTCGAAGAACAAATTTGTGACCTATCCTAACTATCAAGTAGTTCGTGGAGCAATTTCGTTTGTTCGCTAAACAATCAATGTATATTGCCCTCACTTTACTAAATAATTATTATATGACAGATGCAAATTTTTTTTTCTTTCCAACTTTGAATTTTCACATGATACAAATACAGCTTTGAATTTAAATCGATCTGTCTACATTTGCATCATATTAAATTGGTCCCGTGCTGAGTAAAATAAAATCTGTCCCATATCAGGCACAAAGAACCTGTTCCGTGACCAGTTATATTAGACCTGTCCTGTGATAAGTTACATTTATGCTGTCACGGAATCAGTCACTTAAGAGCAATTGACTCTGCCTTCTCCGTAGGGAACGCACACGTACACACATATTCCAACAAGCAGCAACAGCATGGCACTCTGTTCCTGCAGTTTATTTCTTGCAGTTGCAGGTTTCTTATAGTTCTCATTTAGTTACTGTTGCAAGGGTAATATAGCCTGAATATTTGGCCAAGATTCTGAGCGATTGCGATGGTTGATCGTATGATCAACTCATGCAAGGTGTGAGTGACAATCGGACATTTTCTCAAGAATGTCTTGCACTGATTGTCATTTGCCTGCATACTTTGGTTAATATTTTGGTTCACTTTTTCCTTCTCTAATTTAAACTATTTTTGACGTTTGGTCGAAAAACTGTCAAAAATAGTATAAATTTGAGAACGAAAGAAATAAAAAAAAAATAAAATATACAAGCAATGGCATTTGATGGACGCAGCTCGTGAGAAATATTTAAATATATTGCTTTTTAATTTAAATAAAAATAATTAAATTTAAATAATTTTAATATATTTTTTATTAATTCTGTTTAAATATTTTAATATTTTATTTAAATAAAAAAGTAATTAAATAAATTTTAAATATTTACGTAGTCGATTTAAGCAAATGCGTTATTGGTGCAAAAATGACTCGCTTTTTGGATAAATTAAAAAAGTTTTTGGATAAATTTAATATTTTTTTCCCTTAGTGTAGTTTATTTTTATTAATAACTAATATCTTAGACTTCGTTTAATGCATTGTGTATTATAAAATGTATATCGAATTCATTCTTCTAGATTTGAAAGAAAGGTTCAGAATAGCAAGCATTGCTATTCATCGACAAGTACAGGCATTTCTTCTACAGCATCCATAGAAGAATCAAATTTGGAACTAACAAGAAGAAAACGTCATGCATTTAAATCAATGAGAAATAAAGAACTAAAAATATATCGACAATATAACAAACCGCTTTGAAAACAAATTTTATCTCGTTTAAAATTAAATTATGAATTTTTAATTTCGTTGCAGGGTATTAATCCAAAAACTTTGGATCCCAAGTCATGTTCAGTTAGTTATAGCTTTTCCAAATATTTTTAGATGAAGAATGACGATTATTTATAAATATGGATTTTTCATAGGACTTGGAGCTTGGAATGGAAGAATGTTTTTGTGAAAATTGGAATCCATCTAAAGAATAATTATAAAATACAATTAAAATTATTAATTTTTTTATAAATAGTTATAACTTTTACTCAAACTCATAAATTCGTGCATTGTGTGATTATGTATATGTATTTAAAAATGAAAAAATATTTTTAATTTTATATTTATTAAAGACTATTTCTAGTATATCTAGTAATAATTTAATATCGTAAGTTTCTACTCCTTTTTATGCAGTAGTAGAAAAAAATTCTGTTTTTCATATTTTGGTTTAAGTTTATTTAACTCAGATTTGCCGACCGTAGTATATGTAGTAGTGCACTTGCTTTTTTCAGTGTGCTACATAAACATTGTTTTAAATTTACTAATCAATTTGTTGTTGCGTTACAAAACATAGCGGTCAACAGAACGTGCATTAATAAGGTTTGTCTGGTGTAATTCCTTGAGTGTTTTTTTTTTTATCAAAGGTTTCAGTTTTATAAAATTATCATTAGTTTGAAGATGTCACCTGACCGGTGAGAAAGCGTTTTATAATTATATTTTATTGTTGTTGCGTTTCTGCGTTTTTTGTAATGTAAATAGTTGTAATAACTAAAAAGTAGCAAAAGTACATGTGGAGAAGTAAATTATATGTGATTTTGGTTGATATATTTGCTAGCGTACTACATGTTGCTATTGATCTTAAACACCATCTGTTTAACTTTATTTATTGGTAAGGTTAGCTTTCTTACGAGAAAAACTAGAATCCTGATGACCACGATGGTTTCGAAAGGTTTGCGAAAGCAGCCCCTTTACTTTCCAAACGCAATATGAGCTGTACGCCGTCAAAGACAAAGTCAAGCGCATACAAAATTATTCGCTGGCTTAGTCATGTTGAGTGAATGGAAAACGACGCTTCAGCGAATAAATTATTTGATTTGGTACCAGGTGGCGGTCCCCGCAAAAGAGGACATCCAACTCTTTTTGGAAGGAACAGGTATTGGACAACCTAACGCAACTTAACTACGGGATCAATTTTTCTTTGGGGTGGAAGCGACGTGTAATTATCAAAAACTTTAAGAATTTGTATCGGCAAACATTGAGCCATAAGATAAGAAAACTGTTCTATGATTATATTTTCTTGAAAAATTTATGAATGACACCGAATTTTTTTCATATCTTAACACATGCGAAATGATATGAAAGCGACATGTTACACTTTATCAATTGATTTCATCTTTAATTTATACTTGAATTGAAAACAATTTCACTTGTATGATGTTTGATATTCAACGATGATTTAACAAAGATGTAGCTGTCATAGAAAAATTTAATTTCACACAATATTGTACAATAAGGACGTTTAATGCAGGCATACCTATATAATAAAATAAATTTCTTTTTCATTGAGGTCAATCGTGACAGGTTTGACCTTGTCAATAAACATAATAGCTGTCAATAAATAAGTGGGAAGTAAAGGGAAATCAAGTGGAAATAGCTTCTACACTTTATGTTGCTAAATTACATGCCAAACATTACAAAGGACATTAAAATCAGTCAGTGTGTACCTACGCAATATAAATAGAATGTTGACATTCTGTTCTAATGTTCGTCTATTAGTTTTTAAATTAGAAATAGTTTTTATATTATGCATATGTATGTTTTTCATTTGAAATATTTGAAACTTAATATAAATGCAAAAAAAAAAAATCTAGTTTTAATGGAATAAGCTAGAATAGAAAAATCTGACATGACAAATTTCTCAAACTAATAATACGAATAATACGAGGGTAGTCCCAGAAGTACCCAGCCTCACAAAGGTAAACAATTTGAGAGAAAATATCTTTATTCCCCTACATAATCTTATTTTAGCTCAATACACTTGTCCCAACGATGTTCAATTGCTACGATACCCTGTTTATAGTGAGAACTGGCAAGCTTCTCAAAATAGTCATCAACCAGAGATTATACCTCTTCGTTGTTGACAAATCTTGGACCAAAAGGTTTTTTCAAGTTTGAAAACAGAAAATTATCCGAGGTTGTTACACTTGGCAAATAGGGTGCGTGAGCAAGCAACTCGAACTTATTTTTTTTTTTTTTTTTTGCCATATGCGGCCGTTTTGCCTTGACTTCATCACTTAAACGCCGCGATTAGTTCGCATAAAACAAAATAATCTATTAAGATTATTCCACGTGGATCCTAAAAAACTGACGCTATGAGCTTGTCTGCAGATGCAACTTTCTTCACCTTCTTTGGAGCCGATGCTGTTCTTTCAGTCCACTGTTTTGACTGTTTCGCGTCACCCATCTTGCGGACAACTTTCTTATGTCCAAATTTTGTCAATATGCGATGTAAAGCACTTTCAGTCAACGGTCATCCAATACCATTTTGTGGATTTTCTTCATCATTATTGGCGGGGTCTCTTTATTTGCTCGACCCCTGCGATGTTCGTCTTGGCAGCTCCTACGGCCTCGTTTAAACTTCGCCAGCCAATATTTACTGTTTTAAACGAGGGCGCAGACTGCCCCATAGTATTGGTTGGACTTAGGCCATTCAAATGAAAATATTATTTCAAATAACGATGAACAATTTCTTCCTTGTTTACAAATTCACTGAAAGCACTCACTATTGATCGCTTCCAAATAAATAAAGGGTTTCCCATTAAGGACTTGAAATAAATAAGTTTGAAATTTTAAATAAAGCGCAAACCATTTGAGATATTTCAAAAGCTTTATTATCGGCTTGAAGTACAATCAAAACATTTATGAATGGAATTCGACTTCGTTCATATGTCCACCGCGGGCACGTATGCAACGGTCGATTCGTTGGGCCCAATTTTCGATGACTCGGCCACACATTTCGGCCTAAACGGCCACTATTTCGCGTTCAATGTTGGCTCTGATCTCTTTCAACGTCGTCGACTTGTTGGCATAGACCAATGACTTGACGTAGCCCCAAAAAAAATAGTCTAGAGGCATTAAATCGCACGAACGAGGCGGCCAATCGACTGGCCCATTTCTATAATGGATAACACGCTCATTCTATAATAGATAACACGCTCATCAAACTAACTCTTTAATAAATCGATTGTAACGTGTGTTGAGTGGCTTGTGGCATCGTCCTGTTGGAACCACATGTCGTCCAAGTCCATATCTTCCAATTCGGGCCAAAAATAATTGGTAATCATGGCACGATAACGATGGCCATTCACAGTAACGTTACGATCGTTATCGTCGACGAAAAAATATGGTCCAATGACGCTGCCGGCATGCAAACCGCACCAAACAGTAATTTTTTGAGGATGAAGTGATGATTCAAGAAGCTCATGTGGGTTTTCACCCGACAGATAACGCATATTTTGCTTATTGACGAACCCATTGAGCCAAAAATGAGCTTCGGCACTGAAGATGATTTTGCGATGAAATTCATCATCTTGGCGGATCTTTTCCAGAGCTCAATCGAAGAACGTACGTCGCTTTAAACCAAAATCCTTTCGCGAAATTCGCCATAAAGTGGTCTTGACGATGCCGAATTCTTGAGAACGCCGTGGAATTGACTGTTTTGTATCGTTTGCTACGGATGCCTGAACGGTAGCGATATTTTCGACACTTCGACCAACCCGTTGTCTCACTGGCACGGCAACATCACACAACGAATATGCAGACACAAATTTTTGCACTAAACTTGTTATTGTCCGTCTACTAGGGCGAGAATTACGACCGAAAATTGCAGTTAACGCTCTTAAAGTTGTGATCACCGACTCCGAATTTCGGTAGTAAATTATTATAATTTGCAGACGTTATTCGTTCGAATACTTTACTATGATAAAAATATTGAGTTTACTGAATAAATTGACAGTAACAGTTCGATGATTAGTGAAAGGGTGCGTTCAGAAATTTAATTCAAAGTTGCCAAGTTCCTATTGGAAAACCCTGTATAAAGTACTGAACAAAGTAACGTCGTCAAACTTCAAACTTTAAGCTTTGAAAGGTTGGTATTTTCTACCATAGTCATTCTCAAACAACAACCGCTATCCAAACATCAGGTCGGATACTCCTGGAACTACTCTCGTAAATTATTTTAGTACGATGAAAGATCCACTCTCAAATTATTTTAAATTTTGGATAAAAACATCACTATCAAAAGCTTTCTATTGCACCCATATTATTATTTTCACGTTTATTTTTTTCAGAATATATAAACATTTTCCTGGGAAAAATTCTACTCCAAGGGTATAATTACACTGTGCAACAATTTAAAGGTCATTTGAAATCACTGCAAAAATTCTTATGGCTTCTAATAGTCATTGGTCCATACAACATATCGTACAATTGATTTTTCTGGGTAAGCTCAAATAACCGATTTTTTTTCAAGGACACATTTAATAAATGGTGATTTTTTTGCTATTTGTTTTTTCAGTGTTAATTTTTTGACACCTCACGCGTGATTCGTAACATATGGCAAAGCCAAGAATGCTCAGTATAGTTTGCCATTTCACCATGAATAGAGTAACAAACAAACAGCGCTTGTAAATCATTGCTCTGTGAAAAATGTGTTTCGAAAATGACGTCTATTTTATGGTCGTCATAATTGACTCACCGAACAGGCTATTCAAGTTATTGTGACCAAATTTCGCACCAGTTTCACTTTATTGGACATCAATCCACCAGTCCGTATGCGGAGAGTGCTTACCGTGCTGCTGTATCAGGCAATTTCAATGAAGATCGCGATATGTCAATTCGTCGCCGTTCTCTGGTGTTATTCGACCCCATGGAACATTTTACGTAAGTATCATACAAAATGCAGTTGGTGCAAGAACTGAAGCCGGGAGACTTACCAAAAAGTCGTTTTTTTTGTGAATAGGCCTTTGAAAAGTTGGATGAAGATCCACATTTTTGGCTCAATGAGTACGTCAACAGAATTGCCGAATTTGGTCTGAAGAGCAGCCAGAGGCAGTTCAACACCTACCAATGCACCCTGAAAAATGCACTGTTTGGTGCGGTTTGTTGACCGGCGGCATCATTGGACCGTTCTTTTTAAAAATAATGAAAATCGCAACGTTACAGTCATTGGATTACCGAATTTGTTTTGCCCAAAATGAAAGAATTGGACTTGGTTGACATGTGGTTTCAACAAGACGGCGCCACGGCACTCGATACCATGGACCTATTGAGAGGCGAGTTTGTTGAGCAATTACTCTTACGTTTTTGAGCAGTCCAAGGGCCGTTAAGATCATGCGATTTGACCCCACTAGACAATTTTTTGTGGGCTACGTGAAGTCTTTCGTGTACAGGAACAAGCCAGCCACAATTGCAGCCCTGAAGACATTACATATGCCATTGGTGAGGTACCCGCCGAAATGCTGGAAAAAGTATGCCAAAATTGGAGCTTACGAATGGACCACCTCAGGCGTAGACGCAGCCAATATTTGTAAATGAAAAATAAATGGCAGACATTGATGTATTGCTCCAAATAAATATTTTATTAACTATTGCAAATTTTCTGTTTTTTTTTTTTCAATTTTCAAAAACCAAACGCTTAAAAAAGATACAGCAGTTTCGACTATGTCGTAACACAAGACGTAGAATTATTCAATTCGCTTTTGATGACATCTTTTTAAAAAATATTTGGCAAAATATTTATTCCATACACCTGAGCATATGACCTTTAAGAGAGTGCCGGAGAGGGTTAATATGTATCACCGACCTCCATTATTTTTGCAAAAGGAATATTTTTGCCTTTGACACCTATTCTCTCCGACCACTCCTTAGGGGGGCTACCATACAAATTTTATGGTTTTTGTATATTTATTCCATACACCTGAGCATATGACCTTTAAGAGAGTGCCGGAGAGGGTTAATATGTATGACCGACCGCCATTACCTTTGCAAAAGGAACATTTTTGCCTTTGACACCTATTCCCTCCGACCACTCCTTAGGGGGGCTCCCATACAAATTTTATTGTGTTTGTGCCGGAAAGGGTTAATATGTAGGACTTACCCCCATTACTATTGCAAAAGGGACATTTTTGCTTTTGACACCTATTCCCTCCGACCACTCCTTAGGGGGGCTCCCATACAAATTTTATTGTGTTTGTGCCGGAAAGGGTTAATATGTAGGACTTACCACCATTACTATTGCAAAAGGAACATTTTTGCCTTCGACACCTATTCCCTCCGACCACTCCTTAGGGGGGCTCCCATACAAATTTTATTGTGTTTGTGCCAGAAAGGGTTAATATGTATCATCGACTCCCATTATTTTTACAAAGGAACATTTTTGCCTTTGACACCTATTCCCTCCGACCACTCCTTAGGGGGGCTCCCATACAAATTTTATGGTTTTTGTTTATTTATTCCATACACCTGAGCATATGACCTTTAAGAGAGTGCCGGAGAGGGTTAATATGTATGACCGACCACCATTACCTTTGCAAAAGGAACATTTTTGCCTTTGACACCTATTCCCTCCGACCACTCCTTAGGGAGGCTCCCATACAAATTTTATGGTTTTGTCGGTAAAACCGGAAACTGTCGATAAATAGGTAGCAAACTTAAGCAAACAAAAACATCAAATGTTGGCTTTATATTTCATGTAATTGTGTAAAATTGATATAAGTTAGAGAGTTCAAACATGAATTTTTGTCACATTGAGGATCAAGCAGACCAACAAGTGCTAACATCAACATTGTACGATCAGTACTTTAGGCCCACCAAAGGCTCAAAAAGTTATATAAATACCGACACCTGATCACTATCAACCACCCTACTTACCTCCGAGAATGACGTATTCTACGTCAAAATCACCCTTTACTATGGGGCCGTAGTTAATATCCTTTAACTCCTAAACTAAGTAAAATTTTGATTTAAGACCTTAAGTAAAATTCTTCCAAATTTAATGTCCTTTAAAATTAAAAAACACTATTACATATACTACTTACTTATCTGGCGCTTACAACCGTAAGTCAGTTTTGGCCTCGTATAAGAAATTGCGCCAGCCATTTCTGTTCTGCGCTTGATGGCGCCAGTTGGAAACAACAAGCGTGGTCAGGTTATCCATCACCTGATCCTTCCAACGAAGATGTGGGCGTCCTCTTCTGCGTAGACCACCACCGGGCACCGAATCGAATATTTTTTTCGCTGGAGCGTCGTTTTTCATTCGTTCAACATGACCTAGCCAGCGGAGCCGCTCGATTTTAATACGCTTAACCATGTCGATGTCAGCGTACAGCTCATACAGCTCGTGGTTCTATCGAATTCGGTACTCGCCATTGACGCAGATTGGACCGAAGATTTTACGAAGAGTCTTTCTCTCGACGCTCCCAAAGTCTTTTCATCAGAACTGCTCAACGTCCAGGTTTGTGCTGCATAAAATAGGACGGGCATGATTAGAGATTTATAGAGCGTGACTTTTGTTCGTCGAGAGAGTGGTCTGCTTCTCAATTGCCTACTTAGCCCAAAGCAACACCTGTTGGCAAGAGTTTTCCTTCGTTTTATCTCAATACTGACATCGTTGAATGAGTTAATGCTGGATCCCAGGTAGACGAAGTCCTTAACAACCTCGAAGAAGATGTTGTCAACAGTGACGTGGTTTCCAAGACGCTGAGACTGTTTATTTATTTGTTGACACTAGGCATTTCGTCTTATCTGCGTTCACTGCAAGACCCATTCGACTCGACTCTTTCGCTAATCTAGAGAATGCTGTACTGACTTCGCGCGTATTATGGCCAATAATATCGATATCATCAGCATACGCCAGCAGCATACTTTTATAGAATATAGTGCCACTGCGTCTCAAATCAGCAGCTCGGATGATCTTCTCCATCATCAGGTTGAAAAAGTCGCACGATAAGGAATCACCTTGTCTGAAACCTCGTTTGGTATCGAATAGAGGAGTGAGATCCTTCCCGATCTTAACTGTGCTGCTGGTGTTGCTCAGTGTCATTCTGCAAAGACGGATAAGCTTTGCAGGAATACCAAATTCAGACATGGTGGAGTATAGATGATCCCTTATTGGACTGTCGAAGGCGGCTTCATAATCGACAAAAAGATGGTGTGTGTCGATTTGTTTTTCTACGGAAACACTATTGCCGCCTAGTATTCTCAGATGGGGGTAAAAAACCCCTCCTCAATTTAAAAATTTGTATATTTCAGAACATCTGGGCGATATCATTTTCATTACTTTTTTAAACTAAATTTTCATCATGTTATATATAACTTCGAAGAACATCATAATACAAAAAATCTGCCCTTCTATCAAAAATCGTTCTTGAAATCTTCCACCTAAAGTAACTTCTCACCCAAGGAGCAATTAATAAAACAAATCTATTATTTTGTGTTGGCGCTAACTCAGAAGTATACATTGGACGATATATTCTTTTTACCAATGGCTATCAGAAACCATTGGAGTTTTTCCTGTTATTTTTTGGTGTTGCACAGTGTTATTACTTAGAATTTATAATTAAGTGTTATTGACAAAGTTTTTCTCAAAAAGCTCCGATTGTGTTGCTATTTTCCTAAGGAAGCAAGATGCTAGGCTGTTAAATAAGTCCTTGGCATCGCTAAGTTCAAATCAATTACTTCTTAATTTGGCATCAGCAAATGAAGGAATAGACACATCTTATTGTGTCAAATAAGATGTGTCATGAATAAGATGCTCCACCGAAATCAACCATAATTTATTCGTTTGCTGAATTTATTCGGTATACCCAAGAGAGGTAGCAACTGCAAAAATTATCATAAGAATGAATGATATCGTATTGGACAGTGCGAAAGTGAAAGTACGTGAGATAGTTGGAGCTAGAAAGATATCAACATAGCAGTGGTTTTCATGTTGCATGATAATTTGGGAATGAAAAAGCTGGTTGTAAGATGGATGCCGCTTGTGTTTACAATCGACCAAATAAGACAACGATTCAATATTCTAAACAATTCTTAGACATGTTCAACCTTGGGGTCTATGACACAATATGCATTTACACCAGTATTCGATCGAACAAGCAAAACAATGTGTTGGGCCCCGTGGAAGTGCCCCAAATCAACCGAAGACACAACAATCGACCGGAAAGTTTTTGAGTAGTGTTTTTTAAGATTCTTACAGCATATAATTGATCACCTATATTAAAAAAATTAAACATTAACAGTTTTAACAATATTATGCAGTTCTATTGGACCATTTAAACGATGCCCACGAGGCAAAAATTTCTATTTTTGCAAGACCATCTCACAAGTCATTGAAAGCAATGATGAAACTCAACGACTTGCGCTTTGCATTGTTTCCTGATCTAGCGTATTGTCCAGATATAGCCTCCAGGGATTATTATCTTTTCTCAATCTCAAAAGATTGCTGACGGGAAAAGATTTATATCAAATGAAGACGTTAAATTGAAAACCGATACGTACTTTTAAGAGTTAAACAGACCGAATCATACAAAAGGTACGGTCTGAAGCCATTTGACCATTCTGACAAACTAAGCCATTCGAGCTGAGAGAGAAGAGAATGTTGAATAATAAAAATTAATTTCGCCATAAAACTATGCTGGTCTTAATTTGACCGGAGGCTTATTGAACAGCCTAGCAATTGATTCAAATATTGTTGATTTAATTTAAAAGCGTCACAATTGTTAAAAAGGTTTTGTAACAAACCACCTTTTAAGAGTAGTAATGCTTCAAAAATGAGTACTCAAATCAGAACTAAAATAAAAATCAAAATCAAAGTAAAAGTAAAAGTAAAAGTAAAAGTAAAAGTAAAAGTAAAAGTAAAAGTAAAAGTAAAAGTAAAAGTAAAAGTAAAAGTAAAAGTAAAAGTAAAAGTAAAAGTAAAAATAAAAGTAAAAGTAAAAGTAAAAGTAAAAGTAAAAGTAAAAGTAAAAGTAAAAGTAAAAGTAAAAGTAAAAGTAAAAGTAAAAGTAAAAGTAAAAGTAAAAGTAAAAGTAAAAGTAAAAGTAAAAGTAAAAGTAAAAGTAAAAGTAAAAGTAAAAGTAAAAGTAAAAGTAAAAGTAAAAGTAAAAGTAAAAGTAAAAGTAAAAGTAAAAGTAAAAGTAAAAGTAAAAGTAAAAGTAAAAGTAAAAGTAAAAGTAAAAGTAAAAGTAAAAGTAAAAGTAAAAGTAAAAGTAAAAGTAAAAGTAAAAGTAAAAGTAAAAGTAAAAGTAAAAGTAAAAGTAAAAGTAAAAGTAAAAGTAAAAGTAAAAGTAAAAGTAAAAGTAAAAGTAAAAGTAAAAGTAAAAGTAAAAGTAAAAGTAAAAGTAAAAGTAAAAGTAAAAGTAAAAGTAAAAGTAAAAGTAAAAGTAAAAGTAAAAG
Organism: Pherbina coryleti; assembly: GCA_943735915.1. Taxonomy (NCBI): domain Eukaryota; kingdom Metazoa; phylum Arthropoda; class Insecta; order Diptera; family Sciomyzidae; genus Pherbina; species Pherbina coryleti. The sequence continues at coordinate 18,435,166 of OX030950.1, read as the reverse complement.
TAAAAGTAAAAGTAAAAGTAAAAGTAAAAGTAAAAGTCAAAGTCAAAGTCAAAGTCAAAGTCAAAGTCAAAGTCAAAGTCAAAGTCAAAATCACAATCAAAATCAAAAACAAAATCAATATAAAAAACAAAACCAAAATCAAAATCAAAATCAAAATCACAATCAAAATCAAAATCAATATCAATATCAATGTCAAAATCAAAATCAAAATCACAATCAAAAGCAAAATCAAAATCAAAATCAAAATCAAAATCAAAATCAAAATCAAAATCAAAATCAAAATCAAAATCAAAATCAAAATCAAAATCAAAATTAAAATCAAAATCAAAATCAAAATCAAAATCAAAAATCAAAATCACAATCACAATCAAAATCAAAATCAAAATCAGAATCAAAATCAAAAATCAAAGTCAAAGTCAAAATCAAAATCAAAATCAAAATCAAAATCAAAATCAAAATCAATATCATAATAAAATCAAATTTAAAATCGAAATCAAATTTAAAATCAAACTCAAAATCAAACGAAAAAATAAAATTAAATCAATATAAAAAAATAATGATAAGAAAGGTTAGTGGTTAATGTCACGATCAAATTCACAATTATGTATTGATGACACAGCTATCTACACTCTTTTCCAATTTAACTCGTGTCAGCTCACATCGGACACTCTGTAGCTAACCTTAAGCACATGTTCATTTAGATTTTTTCAAAAACCGAAATTGTTTTTTGATCCACAGTGCAATGTAAGCTGTTCAAAACCGGCACAAACCTAAAATGAACTAATTATTTAATTGCCTGAGGAATAATAACGCAACAACAACAAAAAGTATTGAATTAAAAAAAAAGCTTAGTTAAAAGTTCTAGATAGAAGTTTCAATAATGTTCATAAGCATGGAAAATTGATTGCATCAAAATATTTTCATTACCGGAAAAAAAATGTTGAAACAGTTTGTTACAATCTCAGACAGAGCGATAGGCAAAGTATTGTATCTTCTAATTAGTTGATAAGATGCTTTCATGCAGTAAACAGCAGTTATAATACAGAGCAATATTCAGAATTGATCAGTTGAAATTTCGCACCGAGCTCGAAGTTACCATCATTTTTTATATCAAGGAAAGATTTGTAAAAGAAATATAACAAAATGTTTAAAAGTCACCAGCTAATGCTTGCATTGTATCTGTTGAGTTGCCTGGTGAGTGAAATTTTTAAATTGTTTGGGAAATTAATGCAAGAAAATAAAAAAACTATATATTTTAGCTCTTACAACAGGCCACAGCTGATAGCGTAGATTGCACCAAGTTGCCAAATCCAATTGTAAGCTTTTTTAAAAAATCCTATTTCAAAAGCACATATTTGCAAGGATACTCTTAATATTTTATTAATTAAAACCGTAGCGTCCTCAGGAGTGTTGTAACTTTACCGAACTCTTCAAGCAGAATGCTCTGGACTATTGCAGAGATGCCCAGCAACACAGCGATCAGGTTGAAATAATTTCTTAATTTAAAAAAAAACACATTTTTAAAGCTCACTTCGAACAGTGCTTCTACGAATGCATATTTCAATCGACTGAAATCTTTCGCAAAGGTGAATTTAGTTACCCTAAAGCCGAAGATTATGTTGATTGGGTAATGAAACCGGAAGATGAATTCGCACCCATCTACAAGAATGCTTATCGCAAATGTATCGAAAAAGGTAATAAAACAAAATTATTTGAGACTATTATGAATTCAATACACTTCTGCCTGCAGTCGATCAAATCAAGATAAATATGTCGATACAGCAGTTCACTGATAAAAATGGCTGCAGTCCGTTGCCGGAAATGGTCAACCTCTGCGTTAAAAATGAAATGTTTGCACACTGTCCCAGAGATCATTGGAATTTCGATGTCGAGGATTGTGTTGCCAAAAGGGAATTCATCAACAACTGCATACGTGAGGATTAAATTAATCAGTCATTGGCAGTTATTGTTTTAATACAAAAAATAAGAACTTGTGTGTTCAACTGGTTATTTCTTAAATTAAAGAAATTTAAAAGTTTTAAACTCTTGAAGAATTTAGAAATATGTAGAAGTTTATAAAATTTTGTTGTTCTCGACAAATAAATATAGTATTTCACATTTATCTGAAAACTATCAGGCTATTTTAATATCTCTTGACTAGTTACTCTAAAGCAGTGGGGCCCCAGAAATTTTAAGCGCGGGCCAATTCTTAAAAAAACAAACACAAAATGTTGGTCATCGTTGCGTTTGGCAAAAAACCAAACAAACAAAAAAAAAACAATTACAATGCAATAAAATCACATGTCATGAAAAATAGCTCGACACACAAGTAACAGGACAATCAGCTTCAGCATGGACATCATCGAGTGTGCGTTTTTATACCCCTACGTTTAAAAAACGTAAACGGGGTATATTAATTTTGTCACTCCGTTTGTAACGCCCATAAGGAGGCGTGGTAGGTATAGAAAAGTAAATATATTCTTGATCAGCATCACCACCCGAGTCGATTTAGCCATGTCCGTCTGTCCGTCTGTCAGTCTGTGATCACGATTACAGCCGTAATGTTCATCACCAAATTCAATACTTAAGCTTGTATCTAAAAAATAAAGGTCAAGTTCGAAAATGAGCCAAATCGGATGAAAACCACGCCTACCTCCCATACAAAGTGACTTTATCAAAACGGTAAAATCTCTTAGAATTCCACAAAAATTAATATATTGACTTGAAATTTTACACATGAGCTTTGCTATTTAATATACACACTAAAGATGAAATTCAACCAAATCGGATTAAAACCACGCCTACCTCCCATGCAAAGTGACTTTATCAAAAATGTAAAATCTCTTTAAATTCCACAAAAATTAATGTATGGACTTGAAATTTTGCATATGAATTTTGATATGTAACATGTACTCTGTGTATGAAATGCAATCAAATCGAGTGAAATCTACACCCCTCTCCTATACAAAGTGACTTTATCAGAAAACAAAAGAGAATATTTTCTGTTAAAACTATGACGAAATGTTTTTACATATAAAAATTTTTTTGACTGCTTAAGACTAAATATATTTTCTTATATATATATATATATGTATTTTCTTTCCTATATTTCTTACTAGTTTTATTTTGGCTTTTGCATGCATTTGTTTTTGTAAAGTTAGCTGGAAAATGTGCTGAACACTGAAGGAGTGCGGTTTATGTTGTTGTTCTTTGATTTTGGCTCATTGCAAAGACAAAATTAATATAGAAAAAAATTTGTATGAAGGGCCACGCGAGCCATACGGGCCACTATGTGGAATTGTCCGCTCGCGTGCCATTGCACAATGGTCCCGATGACCACTATTGCTGGCCAAAATCTACTTTTTTCACACTCTGTTATTGTTTTATTGTTATTGTAATCTATTAGTAAATACTTCAAAACAAACAAAAATGCACTTTGTTTTTGTAAATACTAATTTACCGTTTAATCGCAAACCATCAAAGTTGAGCGTTCTGAGTAAAATTCTGAAAGCAATTGCGTGCGCGTTTTTTTAAGGTTTTTAAAATATTGTTCTTGCTTAAAAAGTAAAGTTAAAAAAAGTAAAATATGGAAAATAACAGTGATAGTAAGTAATTAAATTTTTATATGTGTAATTTCTAAATAAAGATCTGGTGCAGTGATAAAATCAGTTGCTTAAGACAACCTATAATATTATTGTGTTTCTTTAATTCTTAAGTTTGTGTGGACTTGCAAAATTTTGCCCCAGTTTGCCCCGCCTAAAACAAAAAAAAAATAATAATTTGGGATGTAATAAGCTTGATTTATTATGTTTTGTGTTGCGATTTTTTGCGATTTTTAAGAAAAACTTTTTTTCCAGACCCTTGGTGCTTCAAAAATTCCGAGCTTTTTCAAGTTTGGGGAAATGAGAATGCCAAAGATAAAAAACATGCCTGTGTTATGAACTATTTGCTTGAAAAAAATGGCGATGAAAAAATTTATAATATATTTTTAGAATATTTATCAGAAAAAGTGCGCAAAATGTGCCAAAAGTTGATGATAAATTGGGAAAAGTGCCATAGAAGTTTATCAAGTGCGAAGTGCTGCGTGGCTTACTTCCACAACATTGTTTAAAATGCCAAAAGAGGTAGCAAAGGAAGAAAACCAAGTAGAAATAAATCAAGAAAAATCTAGTTCATCAGGAGCTGGGCGTCCACGACTGGCATTTTCTGAAAAGTCAGGCCGTAGTAAAAGAAGGGAAGCAGCGGAACTTTCGGCATCTATATCTAACGAGACGAATCTACTGGTTCAAGCAGCAGCTCGTAAACAAAGAAGAGTGGATTTGGCAGCCGTTCTCAAACAAACGATGGAAAGCCCAACAAGACCATCTAAAATTAGAAAAATATGTTTCCAAAACCAAAAAACACCGAGGAGGAGGCGTTAGCATTTCTGCTTGAAAACAATTTCACAAAACAGCAATATTGCAATATAAGTATAGAAAGCAAGCAAAGAAATATTTTTCCATCTTACAAGAAAGTCTGTGCTTCGATAAGTAAGTGCAAAAATTTCAAACGATGAAATGGCCTACGCAAAATCCAGACCTCAACCCAATAGAAAATTTGTGGTCTATATTGAAGAGGCGGTTGGGACAACAGAAAAGAGCGCCTACCAAAATAGAGGAGCTTTGGAACCGTGTCAAGATGGAATGGGAAAATATTTCAAGTGAATTTAAAGAAAACTTGGTGCCGTTCTCAAACAAACGATGGAAAGCCCAACAAGACCATCTAAAATTAGAAAAATATGTTTCCAAGACCAAAAAACACCGAGGAGGAGGCGTTAGCATTTCTGCTTGAAAACAATTTCATAAAACAGCAATATTGCAATATAAGTATAGAAAGCAAGCAAAGAAATATTTTTCCATCTTACAAGAAAGTCTGTGCTTCGATAAGTAAGTGCAGACCTGAAGGTGTGACAGTAAGCGAAAGAATAGCAAAAGCTCCATTACAAATAAAATTAATTTAAATAAACTTAGTTTATACAATTTATTTATTTAATAAAAGTGTTGAATGGGTTAAGGTTTCGATCTAAATTTCAGAAAATAAAGTCTCATTGGAAAGCAAAATGCCTCACGAGTCTAAAAAACCAGGTATAAAGTCGTCGTTGCTGGTTTAAATTTGAATGCCAAATTCTAAAACCTTTAAACAGTTATCGAAAATGGACTCAATAAACCATACGCTACATTGAAGTCGTCAAGTTTTTAATTTTGATATCAAATTCGAATTCAGCGACCCCAAAAACTCCTTTACACAACGATTTATACGGATACAACGAAATTTTGAAATTTCAGCCGCCATAGTGGATCCGCCATTTTGAATTTTTAATTTCTGACATCAAATTCACAATCAGCGACCTCGAAAACCCCCTTATAGACCTTTTCAGAATTTTGGCCACCAAAAGTGGTCCACGAGCCCATTGTGCACTGTAAGAAAAAACCTTCATCATTGAAAATCTTCATGAGACAGTTCTTATCTGTATTATCTTATCTGTTCTTATATGAATGATCTCCAAAGTCGAAAAACAATATTATTGCAACCTTTTGGATCAGATCGAAGCAAAGATTCGTGAAAAAAGATCCCGGTGTGCCGAAGAAAAAATTAATTTTTCATCAGGACAACACACGTGCTCACAAAAAAAAACATCGCTAAAATCAATGAATTAAAGTATGAATTCTTGGAACATCCACCCTATTCGCTAGATCTAGATCCCTCTGACTTCTGGCTGTTCTCACATTTCAAAAAATTCATGCGCGGAAAACATTTTTTATCAAACGAAGCGACAGAACAGTATTTTGGAGATCTTCCGAAAGGCCACTTCAGCGATGGGATCCATAAATTAGAGGACAACAAGTGTATTGAACTTCTGCGAGAATATCCTGAATAATAAAAAACATTTCAAGACATAAAATTATATTTTTTATTTCTTTTCTAGAAACTTGGTACTGCTTGCATGCAAAAACTGAAATATTGCCAATAATTCCACAACGCAACACTGTTTTGATCCCGTGATTTCATATTTTTGTTGAATCCATGGTTGAATACATGGTATAATAATACATGGTAGCATTGACCATGGTATAATAATACATGGTAGCATTGACAGTTGCTTCGGAAATCATATACTGTCAAAAAATATACTCAAAAAGAGAGCGCTCACAATCCGCCATTGAAATCACAAGCAATGTTGAAAACCTTGAAGTGAAAAAAAACAACAACCACAGCAGCTGCTGATGTATTTCCGCAAACAGCTGTGTTTGACAATTTATATTTTCCTGTTGAAGAGAAAATAAGCAGTTGTCAATGCTACCTGGTATAATTATACCATGGCATTGACAACTGCTTATTTTCTCTTCAACAGGAAAACATAAACTGTCAAAAACAGCTTTTTGTGGAAATACATCAGCAGCTGCTGTGGTTGTTGTTTTTGTTCACTTCAACGTTTTCAACATTGCTTGTGTTTTCAATGGCGGATTGTGAGCGCTCTCTTTTTAAGTATATTTTTTGACAGTATATGATTTCCCAAGCAACTGTCAATGCTACCTTGTATTATTATACCATGGGTTGAATAAATAAGGTTGTCTCGTGGCTGATCGTACTCTCTTCTCAGTACCCATATTTGTCAAAATCAATGCAAAGCAACAACAACAACTTCATCGGCTTTACATGTTATCAATTTTCGCTTTCAGATTTTGTATGAGCTGTCAACTTCGATTTGACATCTATAGGAACTCGCTCTCACCCATGCAACAATAGGTAATTTAATTAATTTCTAATTTAGAAAACTATTTATGTCGTCTGACAGTGGAACGTTGAACATAAATCAAACATTTTTTTTAAAGTTTCTCGCTTATCCTGTTTTTCAGCAATGCATTTCATATAAAACACTTACCTACTGAAACCACGAAATATGGATTTGTCATAAGATTTTTTTTTTTCTTAAGATATGGCAGCACTATATTTTATGGTTTTAACATTACCGATAGGTCTTGTCAAAGCTCCTTACCCTACCCATGATACAATAAGAAGGTAGGGTAAGGAGCTTTGACAATCCTACTGATTATGTCAAAAAGCATTTTAGCGATGCCACTTTTCTGTATATTTTATATATGTCTGATAAACACATAGAAAAGGAATTTTATATAGAGTAAATAAGAAAAATTTGAATCAATGTATCTATAATTGAAACAACGAATCTTTTAGTTATTTTATAGCTTTATTTTCTCTAATTTAATATTGCCCATCATTTTTTGTTTATCTTTTTGTATTCTTTATTTCTTGTTTAAAAATTTTATTCTAATGTACATACGATATCTTAAAAAAAAACTTTTTTAAGTCTTCTGAAGACAGTGGAACTGTCGAAGATAAATCAATTTTTTTTTGTAAAGTTCCTCGTTTATCAATATTTTCAGCAATACATTGTATATAAAATGCTTACCTACGGAAACCATGAAACATGGATTTGTCATAGGATTTTTTCTTAAGATATGGCAGCACAGCATTTTTTTTGACATTAGCAGTAGGTCTTGTCAAAGCTCCTTATGCCATGTCTACACAGAGAGTTTAGCTTGAGTTAAGTTTTAAGTTAACCATAGCTGTTCACACAGAGATGCGTCGGCAGAATTGTGTTTAGTGTGACATTTTCTTGTTAACTTTTGTGTTCTCATATTTTATCAGCGCATCCACCACCGTGATATCAATTCCACTTGAGGACAAGGCTGCAGCCATCTTTGCATGCACATGCGAGTTCTTCCTTACGCTGCGCAAATCGGAATTTTTATCGGCCCATACTGATATGAAGACCTCATCTGCTACAATTGCCCAAATTCGTTCCTTCGCCTGTTTTGTTAATTTCTTGCAAATAGTAAATTGCACAAACAAACAGCTGTTTTTGACATTTCTCACCACAAAATTGTGCAAGTTGCCTTTGAACGTACCTTTTTGTAAGAACATTACCATATTTTTAGGGATTTCTCAAATTAAGTTTTGATAAAAACAGAAAGAAAGTTGAGTTGAGTTGAGTTTCATCCTTCAAAATTGTACTGGAAAACTCAAGAGTTTATGTTGCGTTCTGCGGCAAAACTCAACTTTGTACTGGAAACTCAAACTAAACTCTCTGTGTAGACATGGCATAACCCTACCTTCTTACCCTACCTTCTTACCCTACCTTCTTACCCTACCTTCTTACCAAGTTCATTCACTGCTTTTGCATATGCGTCCGTCTACTCGCTGAACGCAATGGAATAGAAATGTATGAAAGCTTATGAGAGAGAGTTTTATGCCAACGAGTGCCTACGTGCGTAACGTTGGAAAAATGGAATTTACGCAAGAAAGAGCTGTCAAGTTGCGTTTTTTGACAGCGCGTTACTTAAGCCGGGAGTAGAATGATTGCGTATGCGCTTGTTTCCGTCTAATCGCTGGCGCAATTAGATTCCAAATGCACGAAAGCTTATGGTAGTGAGTAGAATGCTGACAAGCGCAAATTTCAACTTTATTTCAACTTTTCTTGCGTAAATTGCGCTTTTTGACAGCTCGTTATAAATAGCGAACAACGAGAACAAAGAAAAGAAACGAGTTTATTCTTTGAAATTTTCAGGGATGACCCTTTATCATGAATTTTAATAAATAAATATTTAAATATGTTATTACTTGTAATTTTGTTAACATTCCTTATTTTATGCTTATCGTTAATAATTTATATTGCTAAACATCAAAATATTTTCAAGATCTTAGCGTTAATACACCTAAAATTGAATTTCAAGAATAAGAAAAACGTTAAATCATTTTGTATCCCTGCTCTAAGCGCAAACTCTGAGCGCAATAACATATTTCATTGTACGCCCAACATATTTTGTTGCGTTAATTGCGCCAGCGAGTAGAGGGACACAAGCGCATACGCAATTATTCTACTACCGGCTTAATAATCCCCAACTCACACGGTGATTGGCAATCAAACAATCTAATCGTTTTGTTGTTGCTTTCAATGTGAAACTATCAAAAGCTCTGAGAGCCGGAGCGGATGAACGCAGATTGCAGCAATATAAATTTGTTCATTTTGAGATTGCTGTATATGTCGGCAATCAGCAATCTGAATAGTGTTGCTAGGTTACGAAATAAAATGTTCAAAGAAATGCAAAATTATGATTGGCGTGACGTGTGAGCTACCAACAATCAGAATGTGAAATCCCCAACTCACACGGTGATTGCCAATCAAACAATCTAGTCGTTTTGTTGTTGCTTTCAATGTGAAACTGTAAAAAGCTCTGAGAGCCAGAGCGGATGAACACAGATTGCAGCAATCCAAATTTGTTCATTTTGAGATTGCTGTACATGTCAGCAATCAGCAATCTGCATAGTGTTGCTAGGTTACGAAATAAATTTTTCAAAGAAATGTAAAATTATGATTGGCGTGTCGTGTGAGCTGCCAACAATCAGAATGTGAAAGAGAGTAAGAAAAGTTCATCGATTGCCAATCAAGCAATCCCGTGTGAGTTGGCCAAAAGAGAGTAAGAAAAGTTCATTGATTGCCAATCAAGCAATCCCGTGTGAGTTGGCCATAACGAACAGAGAGAAGAAATAAAAGCAACGAGTCAGAAGCTTATTACTTTCAGGGATGACTCTGTACATAAATCTTAAAATTAAAAATTTCTTTAAAAATTTAAAAATTTGCCATAATTTTCTTGCGTAAATTGTGCCAGCGAGTAGACGGACGCATATGTAAATACAGTGAATGAACTTCCAGCTTAAAGCGTTTTGATTCAACTTGACAATACAGATCGCGATCGCGCTGCTGTCTCAGTCGTTCAGCAGCTGTATGAACTTTTCGTTCCTACTTCGCTCGTCCTATACGAATTCACGACGCATGTGCTCGCATAATGTTTACATTCACTTCGCTGAGTTGCTGAGGGGTAGGATTTGCACGGCAAATCACCAATCTTCGTGCGTTGCGCGCATTCGTGAAACGTTTATCAATTTTGAACTGTGGCACACATTTGCACTGTAACATTACGATTAAAATGAAAAAAAAAGTTCCCCATACAAAATGTATGGAATATAGATTTTTCTGATCTTTTTTCTTGATATTTTTCCAATTTTTTGGCCGTTAAAAGCTTCCTTACGCTGGAATTCAACAAAAAAAAGACAGCTCAAATCGGACGATCCGTTTTCAAGTTACGCGTTTCCTTATGTATGCCACTCTTTTTTGTTTAGGTATGCCACTTATTCGGAAATAACAATCCGACTGTTTTTATTATATTTACATCGCTTGTGGTTTACACGTAGCCCGCCACGCATATGACTGATTTCGTAGACATATTACAGCTCATTTTCTCCTTAGAGTTGTAATAAACACTGTACAACGACACGAAAAAATTACTAATTTCGATTTTTTCGATTTTTCCGCTGTGCCTTCGGGTTCTTCCTCATTTTCTTTTTTCCTAAGCCACATCAATATTGAGGCGAACAAAATAAAAAAATATCAAAATCGGCAAAGCCATTTCCGAGTTTTAGCGAGACTAACGCACGCGCAGTTGATTTTTGAAGTTACAGTTTTTTTGTTGTAAACATAGTTTTTTGTTTTTTAATTTACTTATAAAAAAAAATAGTCCGGCAGCACTATGTCTCCACGCTCTCTTCCCTACATCTACCTTGTTATTGTATGTACAATGCTTGTGATCGTGACCATGGTTGAATTAACAAGGCTATCGCAAGGGTGAGAACGAGTGCCCATAAGTGTCAGATCGAAGTTGACAGCTCATACAAATTCTGAAAGCGAAGAATTGATAACATGTAAAGCCGATGAAGTTGTTGTTGTTGTTGTTGTTGTTGTTGTGTTTCATTGATTTTGACAATTGTGGGTACTGAGAAGAGAATACGATCCGCTCCGAGACAACCTTATTAATTCAATCATGATCGTGACAACAAAATCTAAAACCGAAATAATGTTGTCGTCGTATAAAATAACGCAATAGTTTTCTTCCTCTCTTTATTTTCTGCTCGCCAAACATAAGAAGATAGTAAAACTGTTTGCTTACGCAGTTATAGGTTTATTTATTTCGTACAGTTTGTTTCCAATCTCCGCTTATAACATAGAGCAATATTCAGAATTGATCAGTTGGAATTTCGTAACGAGCTGAAAGTTACCATATTTTTTTATTTCAAGGAAAGAGTTATAAAAGAAGTTTTACAAAATGTTTAAAAACCACCAGCTAGTTCTTGCATTGTATTTATTGAGTTACCTGGTGAGCGAAATTATTGAATAGTTTGGTAGATGAATACAAAACAAAATTATACATTTTAGCTCTTACAACAGGCCACAGCTGATAGCGTGGATTGTACCAAGTTGCCAAATCCAATTGTAAGCTTATTTGAAAAATTATATTTCAAATACACATACAAATGTGCATAGATACGCTAAATATTTTATTAATTAAAACCCTAGCGTCCTCAGGACTGTTGTAACTTTACCGAACTCTTCAAGCAGAACGCTTTCGACTATTGCAGAGATGCCCAGCAGAACGGCGATCAGGTTGAAATTATTTCTTTATTTAAAAAAACACATTTTCAAAACTCATTCTAAACAATTTTAATTTAAATTCGTAAAGTGCTTCTACGGATGCATCTTTGAAGCGACTGAAATCTTTCGCAAAGGTGAATTTAGTTACCCTAAAGCCGAAGATTATGTTGATTGGGTAATGAAACCGGAAAATGAATTCTCACCTGTCTACAAGAATGCTTATCGCAAATGTATCGAAAAAGGTAATAAAATTAAACTCTTTGAGACTATTATGAATAGATTTCTTCTGCCTTCAGCCAATCAAATCAAGATAAATATGTCAATACAGCAGCTCACTGATAAAAATGGCTGCAGTCCGTTGCCGGAAATGGTCTATCTCTGCGTTAAAAATGAAATGTTTGCACACTGTCCCAGAGATCATTGGAATTTTGATGTCGAGGATTGTGTAGCCAAAAGGGACTTCATCAACAACTGCATACGTGAGAATTAAAAATAATCAGTCATTGACAGACATTGTCTTCTAATAAAAAATAAGAACTTTTGTGTTCAACTGGTTTTTTTTTAAACTAAAGAAGTTTAAAAAAGTTTTAAAACTAAGGGCTTTAAAAGCATGGTGAACGCTTTTAAAAGAAGGGTGAACAAATATTTAAAAGTTTATAAAATTTTGTTGTTTTCGACAAATAAATGTAATTTTTCAAATTTATCTGTAAACTATTTTTCCTTTTTACTATCTCTTGAGAAGGTAAAAAATTCAAAACTTCATCGGGACGCGATGGGAGCTGCTTAAGCAACGCAACTGATTCTAACGTCAGAGAGGGCCGCTCAAAGATTGATAATGTAACATTCATGCAACGGCTTTGCATTGAATTATTACTCGGTGAGTATATAAACTACGATAAATGTTTAAAAAGGAAAATAAAGGATTTATTCTTGGCCTTAGGACAAAAATAAAAATAAAAATTCTGAAGTCACCAGATCGTGAATATAGCAGCTTATGTAACATCGTTGCATGGAAATAATACTCACTCAGGGGACATTTTACATTAACTTTTATTTAACGGCAGCATAGATGTCCTCGAAATGAAAATATGACAATCGCAGTAAAATAGCTATAACATTGAAATAACGTTGCATGGAATTTAAACTCTGACTACGGTCGCAACGGTAAATTTTATGGAAGGAAAATTAAATTGGAGTCTTCAGGCCTATGATAAAAATAAAAAAATAAAATTTACGGCATCTTGGGGACCCTCAGCGAACTGCTTAATTTAACGCATATGCATCATTTTTGCATGGATTAATTGTGTACAGCTAAGGCAAAGTTAATGCACCACAGATAAACAGAACCAATGTAGAACCAAAAGCAAAAGCAAAAGCAAACGTGAAAGAAAAAGCAACATCAATATCGACATCAGCATCAACATCAACATCAACATCAACATCAACATCAACGTCAACATCAACATCAACATCAACATCAACATCAACATCAACATCAACCATCAACATCAACATCAACATCAACATCAACAACAATATCAACATCAACATCAACATCAACATCAACATCAACATCAACATCAAAATCAACGTCAACATCAACATCAACATCAACATCAACATAAACATCAACATCAACATCAACATCAACATCAACATCAACATCAACATCAACATCAACAACAATATCAACATCAACATCAACATCAACATCAACATCAACATCAATATCAACATCAACATCAAAATTAACGTCAACATCAACATCAACATCAACATAAACATCAACATCAACATCAACATCAACATCAACATCAACATCAAAATCAACATCAACATTACCATTAACATTAACATTAACATCAACAACAGCAACAACAACACCAACAACAACAACAACAACAACAACAACAACAACAATAATAATAACAGCAATCTAACGAAGTTCCGACAAGCTGGAAAAAGTTATGATTTCAAAAATTGTTTTCGTGGCAACCAACAATGCTCACAAACAACAAAATAAACCCATGAAACCGGAAAAGGACTGTGACAAGAACTAAAATATAGATTAGTATAAAGATTTAAACACACATTTCCAAACTAGGAAAGGAATTCAGACAAGAATGAAGTCAAGAATTTGGTCATGGATTAAAACAAGACTTGGGACATGAAGTATGAAAATTATTAGGACACATAAAAATAATTGAAGGATGAGGATAAGTTTGGGAACAAAGGAAAGGTTAGGAAAAATCCTTTCACGTAGTCACGTCGAAACCTACTGGTTGTTTAGACTCCTAGGAAAAGATCTATGATTTTCCGTATAATAGCTTCCAGTGGGACTATTTATGTAACTAGTTGGGTTATTAGATTTTTTTTTTATTTTGTGAAGTACTTGGTCAAAAATCTACGAATATCGGTCAATTATCTTTCACTGGGATCAATGCATCTAGTGGGATTAATTGTACTCTTTTGGATTTTATGGACTCCTTGGACATCTTGAAAAAGCCTCTATCATTGTTCAAAAAATTAAAATCATATAAACCACAATATGTGACGAATATAATTTAAAAAATTTTAAAAATAAATCATTAAAAATAAACAATTTTCAACCAACAAACAAACAGTCCAGTTAACTCAATCAATTTACAATTATTCAACTAGTTCCATACATAGTTTCAGTGGAGACTTTTTATCAGAAAATCATACGTTTTAGTCCAAGAAGTCTGCAAAAACCAAAAAGTTCTAATGAATAAGCATGGATTACGTGCGAAATATATTGGTCTTAAGACCATCTATTATTGCCCAAGAAATCCACAAAAATCAAAAAGTTGCAAAAGTTAAGTCAATAAAACCCATTCAAATTCTTATGTCCCATTTAATACCCCAGCGAAATACATCTGTCAAAAAATAGTGGTTTTTGTGGTCCAAATAATTTTTGGATCTTATCTGTGAGCTCTACTATGCCCTCTTTTAATTCGTGGCATTCATTCATTTGTTTTTATTTTTATGTTTGGAATATAACGTCGTCAATTCCAAAAATAACTTCCAACTTGCACTGAGTTGTTATTGTTTTGATCTTTCCCAATATGCACTGAGTTGTTATTGTTTTGATCTTTCCCAATATGCACAAAAACGGATATGGATCCATTTCGAATCCGTTACGAGTCCATCAGCTCGGAATTTGCTCAATTATGTTTCGACGGACCCGTTTTAAAACCGTTACGAATCCGTCAAAACAATGGTCACAACGTTAACATAAGTAAAAGACAGTTTTTAAGTTGCTATCAAATCTATTATTTTATATTCAATGGATCAAGGATACGAAAAACAATTCGTATATGAAGTTGGTTCCGAGATCAAGACGAATCCATCTCCGAGATCAAGACGAATTGGTCTCAATGTTGTAAACAATTCTATTCCTACTCATTTCACAAAATCTAACAGTACCTTACTTGATGTTTTTTTTGTCAATGATGAATCAAAAATTTTATTATACGATCAAATTAATGCGCCAGCGTTTTCTAAGCATGATCTTATTTATCTAACTTACGATCTAGAAACAAAATCTGATCCGAAAACATTTGTCTACAGGGATTTTAAGAATATTAACTATAATCTTTTGGGAACAGAGGTCTTAGATACAACCTGGGACTTTGTCTACACGATGCCCTGCGTTGATGATCAATTATCATTCCTGAACTCACGTGTAAGTTTTTTGTATGATAAATTTGTAGTCGTTAAGTCCAAGACAATCACGCATAAGAAACAGCCTTGGTTTAACCGTGATATCCATGCCATGATCATTAAGCGAAATAGTGCATACGATTACTGGAAGCGATATAAAATTACGGCTTTTTATGAAACATTCAAACAAATTCGTAGAAGCGTCAATAAAATGATAAGACAAGCCAAAACTAAATACTATGAATCTAAATTTAAGAATGCAGTGAGTTGTAAGCAAAACTGGGAACTCATCAGAAAGATTGGTATAAATAAAAACAATAATAATTCCCTTGATTCTGAAAAAGTTAATGAACTTAATGAACAATTTTGTACAAATAATAATATGCCACAAGCTGACACTGAAAATTACTGCTATAGAAACTGTTTCTTGAATTCGAATTCTTTTAGTTTTAATTGCGTGGATCAGTTGGAAGTCTTAAGTTGCTTTAAATCAGTCAAATCCAATGCCATAGGTTTTGATGAAATTAACCCTGTCTTCCTAAAGATCTTACTACCTACATTGTTACCATATTTAACATACATTTTTAACAGTGCAATAACTCGCTCCTACTTTCCGGTTTGTTGGAAATCCGCAAAAATTATCCCCTTGCCAAAGAATACTTCTAATACTGAGTTTCGTCCCATCGCCATTTTACCTTTCATTGCAAAAGTTTTTGAACGAATTCTCTTCAATCAAATAAGCAGTTTTCTTAACGATAACTCCTTAATTACAGAAAAGCAATCAGGTTTTAGACCCAAAAGAGGATGTGTGACTGCCTTAATTCAAGTATCTGAAGATATTCGTGAAGCTTTAGATATAAACAATGTTACTTTTCTAACGTTACTAGATCACTCAAAGGCTTTTGATACGGTAGATCACAAATTGCTTTGTATAAAACTGAAAAATATTTTTAACTTTTCCGATACAGCTGTAAAATTAATTGAGTCGTACTTGTTCGACAGAAGTCAAGCTGTCTGCATTAAGGACACTGTTTCATCTTTTTTACCTGTCACCAAAGGAGTCCCACAGGGTTCTATATTGGGCCCTTTACTATTTTCCATATATGTTAATGATATAGTAAATATTCCAAAACACTGCAAGATTCATTTATATGCCGATGATGTTCAACTATACGTTAGTTCTAAGCTCTCATCAATCATAGAGTGCGTTAACAATCTAAACACTGACCTCAAACTCATCTACGACTGGGCTTCGAGTAATGGCTTATGTTTGAATCCGTCTAAGTCCAAGTGTATTGTTATCAATAAAAAATGTATCGATGTTAGTCTAATTCCAACAATTGAATTTAACAATAATGTTATAAAATATGTTGACTCCGCCAAAAACTTGGGTATAATATTCAATCGTAGTCTTACATGGAACAACCACATAAATAAAGCGATTGGAAAAGTGTATAGTATGTTGCGCACCTTGTGGGCGATACAATTTTTCACACCTTTCAAAATCAGACTTCTTTTGGCGAAAACGTACCTTATTCCAACACTACTGTATGGCTGCGAAATTTTTGGCAATTGTGATAGCGCAAGCAAATCTAAATTAAATCTCGTGTACAATAATATCACGAGATATGTCTACGGTCTCAGACGTTTCGATCACGTATCACTATATACTCGACTCATCTTTGGTATGCCTTTAGATACACTAATTAAATTCAGAACAATTCTGCTTTTGCACAAGATTATTTACAATAAATCACCATTAGACTTGTTTGAAAGGTTACGTTTTTCACGTTCTGTAAGGAACAACAACATTATTCCTATACGTCATTCTTGTCTAACGTCGGAACGACAGTTCTTTGTCCATTCGATAAGGCTTTGGAATTCACTTCCCGGAAATATAAAATTAACTGGCAATGCACCACAATTCAGGAATTATCTTCTTAATCATCTTGCCTTATAATAGTTGTTTGACCTTTGTGATTTTTGTCTTTTCTTATGCTATATGTTTTTTCTACAAAATGTTTATATTTGTTAGCTATATAATTTTAAAAGTAAACCAAACTTATTATGTTGTTAAGCCTGTTTTTTAATCATTAATTGCTTTGTATAATTACCTTAATATTTTTACCTTATTTTACTTTTTATTTTTTACTCAAACTGTTTAAACTTTAATTGTTTTATTCATGTTGCTAGTACTTTAATTATAAGATATTAATCTTGTTGTACTAGCCTTGCCTATAATAAATAAATACAAATACAAATACAAATCCGAAAAAGGGGAAAAAGCGATTCGAGTTTTTGAGAGGATTTTCATACAAAAACGGATCATTTCGGGTTTCGTTTCAGATAAAATATACGAAAAAGTAAGTCCACCTTGAATTCGAAACGGATCCGCATGGTACACTGGGTTGCTATTGATCTTTATTTTGAGTGTGGGCAATTACGGTTGAGTTGCAAAACGAGTTTATATGTGAATTTTGTTTGAATTGGTACTTTGTAGATTCACCAATACTGTGCAACTGGATTGTTATTTTTAAACATAATTTACTTACGCTGTTTTGGTGAATCTACTAAGCACCAATTCAAAGAAAAATCACACTGATGCTTTACCTAAACTCGTTATGGAACTCAGTGTACGGTAGCACAGAAACTATCAACACCGCAACGTTTTATTTTATTGCTTCTCTTGCTTTTTATTTCCCACACTCTTTCCACTCCAAAATGCTCAATAGCTTCGCATATAAAGGGTATTTGTTTTTAAAAGCGGATAACTTTAAATTGGCCACACTGTTTTCTGAGGCTGCCGATTTGACATTTCTCTGTTGTTTTGGGGTTAGTTTGGGTCCATGGAATAATAATACAAGGTAGCATTGACAGTTGCTTGGGAAAACATCTCCTGTCAAAAAATATACTCAAGAAGAGAGCGTTCAGAATCGGCCATTGAAAACACATTGAAAACACAAACAATGTTGAAAACGTTGAAGTGAAAAAAACAACAGCCTTAGCTGCAGATGCATAGCTGTTTTTGACAGGAGATGTTTTCTTGTAGAAGAGAAAGCAAGCAGTTGTCAATGCTACCTTGTATTTATTATTATACCATGGTTTGGGTCATAATATAATAATAATAACTGGCCATTTCAACCCTTGAAAGGACTTTGACCTAGCTTCTTATGACTAATTCTGTTGTGCGTGTCATTAAGTTTGTACCAAAGAACTAAGAGATAAGGAAGCGGTGAAGTTGACCAGAAATGAAGTATTTTACAAATACAATGAAGTTAATTCAAACACATAAACATTCAAACAGGACCGCATTAGGTTATATCGTAAAGAAAGGCGAAAACATTTTGGTGTTCAGACGTATTTTTATTATTTAATTTTTATTGTACTTACACACCACTTATGAGGTATACAATATTAAAATATAAAATAAAATATTTTTCAGTCAAAAATAACAATTAAAATTAGACTTTTATTTTTTCGGTTTAAAGGAAACACTCCTTTTTTTATTGTCTCAGTTCATGTGAATGCGTATTTGAAATCATAGATATTTGATTCAAATGTCAAAAATACGGGACAAATTTTGTCCCGACAAGACACTTAAAAAATTATGCAAAATACGACTAGCCATTCGGCTCATTAGCATATTTTCGGGTGCAAAAAACGTGTACCGGGTAAGCTAGTATTGAATATAGGATATCACTGTCATATATGTATATATTTTTGACCGGAAAAAGAAGTCATATTTTAACATTTATTTTTGACTGAAAAACTAAGTGATATTTTAACTTCTATTTTGAACCGAAAAATAAACATTTTAACTGGTATTTTTGACCGAATAAATAAAAGTAAATAATAACAAAAAAAAAAAAAAAACAAAACAAAAAAATCGGTAAAAATAACCATTATTTATATTTTATAAATTTATAACAGTTACGGTCCCTGATTAAAACTTATCTTCAATCGAAAAAAAATTAGGGCCCTATCGCTTGCCACCCTAAAGAATGAATGCGCTCATGAAGCTGAACTTGTGTTTTGACAGAAGCTCTTGCACATGACTCATGCACACAAATGACGGGAAACCAACAAACTATAAAGCAAGATTACCTGTGAAATGAAACCTACTTATTATGTGGTTTTTGTGAACTTTCACAACTTTTCACGGCACAACGCATGCTTATTTAATTATTTATTTTATTTATGTTCGTTTTAATACAATTTATAGCGATGACAATCGCTAATTATTTAATATTTTAATGTTTTTTCACCACTCATTTTCTTTGTTTTGATGTGCAAGAGCTTATGTCAAAAAATCATGCTCTATCTCGATTGAAAAATTCTTCAACACACGCATAGTATGTGTGAGTAGAACACCACTTCCTTATATTTTATTTCTATGGTTTGTACACAATTGACCGAGAACCGGACCTACAGGTTTAACGCTGACTCTGAACGGCGATGAACGGAATGTTCTTTTGTCCCAAGAAGCTTTACATGGCATTTTGATTACTCTCTGAGGTTTGCCATTGTCTGCAGAGAGGTGGCGGCCGTACAGAAAAAATATTTTAATTCAAATAATTTTCTGTCGCTGCTGGGCTTTGAACCCGGGTCTCCAGGTTCGTTGACATAGAGGCCATGCACTTTAACCAACTATGCGGCTCAGTGAATAAAGGCCTAACGAACTAACGCCTAAAAAAAAAATGAAATAATGCCTAAAAATTGCAACAAAAAATTATATAGGAATTAGGCGGTTGTTCATTATGAAAGAATGTCTAATATTTTAGGCATTCCTTCATTAAAATTGTTAGGTGATTTTTCATAATGAAAGAAAGCCTAAGAATCAAAAATGAAAAAACGCCTAATTAGATATTTATTCATTTTTGATTGTTAGGCTTTCTTTCATTAATGTTAGGCGATTTTTCATTTTGCTAAAAGTGTCATGATTTATTATGAAAAGCAATGGTTACGAAAGGTAAGTTCCCTTTTACAAAATGTTAAAATAATGGTATTAATTTTCCCTTTTACAAAATGCATACACTATCTTGTAAACATTCTGTAAAAGGGAAAATTATTAGTTTTTAAAATTATAAAAGCAATTGA
The DNA here is from genome assembly GCA_943735915.1 of Pherbina coryleti. Lineage (NCBI taxonomy): Eukaryota > Metazoa > Arthropoda > Insecta > Diptera > Sciomyzidae > Pherbina > Pherbina coryleti. The sequence continues at coordinate 18,414,840 of OX030950.1, read as the reverse complement.
TTTTCCCTTTTACAAAATGCATACACTACCTTGTAAACATTCCGTTAAATAGAAAATTATTAGTTTTTAAAGTTATAAAAGTAATTGATTTTTAATTTGTTATTGTTTGTTTTTTTTTTTAAGGTTGTTAGGTTTTCTTTCATTAGGTGTTAATTCATAATGAAAGAAACCCTAACAATTTAGACTTTCTTTCATTTTTAAAATTAGACTTTCCTTCATTTTTAAAGTTAGACGTTCTTTCACTTTCTTCTTAGGCGTTCTTGTTTAGGCATTCTTTCATTTTGAAAAATTAGGCATTAGTTCGTTAGGCCTTTATTCACTGAGCCCAACTATGCCACGGACGCCACAGTTTGGGTCATGGTTGAATTAATAAGGTTATCTCGGGGCTGATCGTACTATCTTCTCAGTACCCATAATTGTCAAAATCAATGGAAAGCAACAACAACAACTTCATCGGCTTTATATGTTATAAATTTTCGTTTTCAAATTTTGTATTAGCTGTCAATTTCGATTTGACATTTAAAAGAACTCGTTCTCGCCCTTGCGACAACCTTATTAATTCTTAATTCAACCATAGTTTAGGTCATGATCAGCTATGGGCAGAGAGAGCTCTGGGAGCGTTAAGAGTAAGAATTGAGAGCAAAGGCTTAGGTAGCCAACAAAACCAACACAGAATCTTTAAATGTAGTGGGGCCCATACCCGGTCATGATATAATTATACAAGGTAGGAGTGACAGTTTTTTCGTCGTGTACCAACTGTCACAAATGAAAAAAAAAATAAAGAGTAAAGTATACAGGCAAATGACATTTTGTGGACGCAGCTCGTGAGAAAATAGCCAGTTGTCACTCCTACCTTGTAATTATTGTATCTTTGTTTGGGTTGAGAAAACCCACACGATCATCGTTCGCGCTGTCCATTTGGTGAATGGGCCAAAGGAAAGATTGCCATTGATACACAATTTTATTTGAAAATTTTGATCAATGATGAAGCACACTTTTGGTAAAATGGATACGTAAATAAACAGAATTATCGTATTTTCAACATATTTTCCAAAGGTGTCCACAACTGAAAAAATTTTGGCCAAAAATAATCACATCCTAAAATTTAAAAAAAAAATCCATTTGACGGGATCGATATTTTTTGCTGCATTAGTAGTTAGCCATATCAAAAGGTATAGTTCAAAAACAAAAGGGTGCCCAAAACCGATCCCTTTTCCACACTTAATTAAGATAATTTCACTTACAGGCGATTCTGACCACCCATTACAACCTTGCCTTACTCGTATGACTCCCTAACGAATCAGCCTGAAGGAAATCCAAAGTTTCGGTACAATGAGGCGTTGTGCCAAGCCTGAAATTGTGTGGAGAGGCTTCGTATATACTCTGCTTTGAAAAACAGCGTGTATTGATATACGAACCAAGCTTTGCAGACAAAAATCGAAATCGGTTTTCGTTCGTCGGTTGCAAAGCGCATTTAAGATCGTGCATTGCGCAAAAATTTTCATAAGAAACCACTAATTTATATGAATTTCACTAGTTTTTTATTTTCATTAATTACGATAGGATTTTAAAATAAATAAGTTAAACTAAATAATGAAAAATTACTTAATACTAAAAAAAGGCACAATAATAAACTATATTTACAACATAAAAATTCTAAATATATCATGGATAGGAATGGAGGCTTAGAATTGTTTCCAAGTATTGTCGACAATATTCAGTTCATTAAAACTGCAAACGAAGGTTTCCTACATTCAGAAGCATCAAGAGGGGACCACTTTGCATTTGGATAAAGATGAAGTCGAGTCTTGGTTTTTGTTCACACTGCATGAAACAATAATTTAACACCAAAATTTGCAAAAGTAAATCGTATAAGGAAAGTGTTCGAACCAGTTAATGGGGCAAATTGGACCAGAACAACAAGCTTTCAAGGAATGTTTATTAAGAGTATCAATAGAAGAACTGACTCCACTGTTAAAAACTGCTAAAATTTCTAAATTTGGTCTTCGTTAGGACATAATTCTAGACACGTAAAACAGTTTAGAAAAAGAAATATTAAAATCGATCAACCCATTTCAGAGCTCTGTTTATATAAACATTCTTCATGCAAGTTGTTCCATGGGACCTTTGCTCGCTCGCTCTTAAAAGATTTTTGAGTGGAAATTGATTCAGAATCTTTTTACAGTAAATTAGTTGCAATAAATTAGATTCATTCGTGATTTGTTCGCTTACATACAAGCAAAGATTTGAACAGGCGATAGACCGTCGAACACTAAGCCTGATGGTCCGCGGATCAAAGACGACTCTAAACGTTGAAAGAAGAACGTTGACATTCCTGCTAATGCCCGGTGTTAGTTCATTATTTATTTTTCATTCATTTCAAACTAAAAACTTTAATCCAAAAAGCACGATCTGGTATGAGGTTCGAACCTGGATGATTTTCTCAAATCAGCATAACAAGCTATTAAACCTACTGTGCTATGAAAGAAAAAATTGTTTGAGCTAATTGTATATTTGAATGTTGAACTATTCAGAAAACTGTCATGAACATACTAGTTGTAAACTAGATTCAATTTGATCAACATAGGACAGTTGATGTTTCCTATGGCATCGCCATGTTAAAAATGCCAGTTGGTTGCATGAAAAAAAAATTCAGATCTTGAACCATTGCTGATCAGTTTTCAACTAGTACACAGACTGTTAAAATATTAGTTAATTACAATGCAGGGTATGTATTGCATTTGCAAGAGGTAGTAAAACAAGCCTGTAATCTTGAATCTTATGTCATCTCTTTGAGTATAAATCTTTTGAAATTTTTCCTATAAATACTTTTAGACAAATACGTAATACTTATTGTAACTTTGGAAAAATCAAATGAAAACTCCGCCTACATCCCATACAAAGTAAAGTCATCAAAATAGCAAAACCTTCCTAAATTAAAAAAAAAAACAAATGCAAGGGCTTGGTTTTTTCCGCATAAGCTTCGATCTTTAAAAGGCACTTCTAGTTTGCAACTGCACAAAATGGGATAAGAACTACTCCCATCTCCCACACAAAGTAACAAATTCCAAAAATGCGTCTAATAACTTGAAATTTTGCACTTTTGCAAATTTTTAAGCTTTGATCACAAAACATACTTTTAGCTTGAAATTTGGTGAAATGGAATGAAAACCACGCTTATCTCTCAAACAAAGTTACTTAATCAGAAAGGTAAAACCTCATAAATTTCCACAAAAGATTATCAAATGACTGAAATGAAATCTTAGCAAAACCACGCCTCCCTTCAATACAAAGTGAGGTTACCAATAATATATCTAAAGATTCCACAACAATGAATATAATGACATAAAGTTCAACAAAAAACTTTTATAAAAATAGAAAATTTATTATTATTTATATTTATAGTATTTATAGTATTTATTGATAACTCCGCCTTGAGTTTGAAATTTGTCAAAATCGAACGAAAACCACGTCATCTCCTATATAAAGTAACTTTACCAGAATAGTTAAACCTCTTAAATTTTCGATAATTTAACGGGTCTCTCCGTGACCTCATAACGGTATGATATATTTTAGTCTAGTTCTGTCATGAGGGCTATCATATGTCTTGTCATATTTTGGAATCTGAATTAGAATTAAGAAATTTGTTTTGATTTGATTTTATCTTTCAATGTAGGGGGATCATTTTAAATGGCTGAAATTTTATTGATACCAAATCATAAATTCTTAAATAGCGTCATAAACTTTAGTAAACTAATAAATTGCTTATTACTTTAGAAATTATTGCGATTTTTTCATTCTTATTCATTCCATTCCTTAGAATATTTTTAGAAAATATTAAATAAAAAAAAAAAGAATATATTTAATTTTTCAAAGTATAAGTTTCATTTTTGAAATATTGTTATATAGCATTTTTTAATATTATTTATATTCATATTTTATTTATGTATAAACTTATAATTTTGTGTATATTATACAATTTCTCGATAAATGTTTCTTATTTCATATGCATATTGACGATTGAAAAGTTCATACAAATCCACACTCTACCTATTAACAGCTATATGTCTACTGAACATCTTTATTTATTTCGATTTTTGCTTTTTAAAGATCACTCAATTATAATTTTTATTTATTTTCAGTATTTTCTTGAAATTATAAATAATTATAATTTATATATTAACCCTTAAATGCCCAACAACACCGATTTCATTAAAAAAAATTATGTTGTGCTAAATGATCCCCTGAACACGACCCCGTTTTTATTTTTTTGGGAAAAAATTTTTGTTTAGGAGTTATTAAAGAAAACATGGTTGTATCCAAAAAGATACAGTGTGCATTCCGAGCTTGATTGTAGGAGTTCAAGGCAAACACGTGGAAAACGATTATTTTTATAACTCTAAATTTGTTTATTAAAAGATATAGTTTAAAGGCTATTTCATGACAAAAAGCGAACTTTCCGTAAAAATAAAAAAAAAACAATTTTTTTATTTTTATTTGACGGTCAATATTTCCAAAACCAACAAAGTTATGCCAATAATTAAATTTTTGTTTTATATTTGTAATTTTCTAAATGAAACTACATATCCAGCATTTTAATTTTTGCAATATTTTAAAATAAATAGCTTATTTTCTTGGTTGTATCCAAAAAGATAAACTGGACATTTAAGGGTTAAATATCAATATATTATATTAAAATTTAAATAGTTTTAGTAAGGCTATAAATTATTAAATCTTAACTTCGAATATTCTAATTTATTTTCATTTTCTCTAGATACCATAAATAGAGCATAAAAATGTTATTTTGGAAAACAGCCCCACTCATGGTATAATAATACAAGGTAGCATTGACAGTTGCTTGGGAAATCATATACTGTCAAAAAATATACTCAAAAAGAGAGCGCTCACAATCCGCCATTGAAAACACAAGCAATGTTGAAAACCTTGAAGTGAAAAAAACAACAACCACAGCAGCTGCTGATGTATTTCCAAAAAAAAGCTGTTTTTGACAATTTGTGTTTTCCTGTTGAAGAGAAAATAAGCAGTTGTCAATGCTACCATGTATTATTATACCATGGCCCCACTGAACCAATTTTGAACAACTCTGTGCTGTCAAATAACTTCAATTTAAACGAGTCTCGAAAGCAGTGCAAACAACTTGACAAAAATTCACGGAAGCCATCTTTCATCGTTCTTTTAACAAAAAATTGTCCGCACTGAAGACGTGTTTAAATACTTTTTAAGTGTTTTAACAGGTAAAAATTACAAAAATTCCTCTCAATTATGCACAAAACAATCACCACAAATGCGTTAAATATGTATGATACGAAAGTTCTTGGTGAAAATTATAGAAAATGTGAAAAAATTCGTTGAAACACGTGGAACATGAAACTATTGCTGCTGTCGATAGCTGGCAGCACGACGATTCTGAATGTCAAAAATTAATCTGAGCACCTCGCTACTTTGTGAGGTTACGTTAGCTCGCTCAGCTCACTTAAATCTGTTTTAACGCTTTTAAAAAGTCGATTATTGCGTGCTGTTTAACTAAAAAATAGTGATATTAAAACAAATCTCATTGTTACAGATCGCTCTCAACATGTCTGGTACCACAGCAACTATCCGCACCCGCAAATTCATGACCAATCGCCTGCTTTGCAGAAAGCAAATGGTCTGCGATGTTCTCCACCCCGGACTTTCGTCCGTCAACAAGAAGGACATTCGTGAGAAGCTCGCCGCCATGTACAAAGTTACACCAGATGTTTGCTTCGTCTTCGGTTTCCGCACAAACTTCGGTGGCGGTCGCTCCACAGGCTTTGCACTTATCTACGATACTCTGGACTTTGCCAAAAAGTTCGAACCCAAGCATCGTCTTGCACGTCACGGTCTATTCGAACAGAAGAAGCAGACCCGTAAACAACGTAAGGAACGTCGTAACAGAATGAAGAAGGTGCGCGGTACTGCCAAGGCAAAGATCGGTCAAGCCGCCAAGAAGTAAATCGACGTTGATTTAAATAGGAACTCTGCCGCTTCAACTGCAAGCAGCAATTCAAAAAATGTAGATTTAATTTTTATAAAATCTAACAAAAAATTGATTTTATTGTATTTACTTTTGGAGTGCTGTGCCCTCTGTAGAGGAAGCATGTTTTTTATTTATATGTAAATAAATGCATCTTTAAAAGTGAATTTATAAAAGAAAAACACGAATTATTAAATGAATGAGTCGAGGGAAATAAAACTAGCTGGTCTATCTGATGAAAACTTTCAAAGAGAATTTTTTGAAAAAGTAGCTCCATTTAGGATCACCACTTTTATTCCCGAAAAAAACAAGCCTTAGATGTTTTGAAAATAAACTGAACGGGTTTTATTAATATTTTACAGCAATGAAAACAATTTTTTTATTGTTTATTAAAATTAATTTTAATAAGCGGATTTTCATATCGGATACTTATATTTTCGGATACTATTAATTATTTTCAGAGACTTTCGTAAAAAATGGAATTTATTCATTGTCGTCGTGCTTTAGCGTATTCAGTGGATGTAGAATTTCTATGATGGCCTGCAAGCGGAAAGTGCCAAAGCAGTGGCTGAAACAACCAAATTGTTTTGATCAGATGAGCTTGGCATATATTTTTTCCTCTGCTCTCATTATCTTACTTATATTGTGCTGGGTTACAAGGGAGTGATAGCCTGGATTAAAAATTTATTCACGCATCCATAATGGCGTATCCGGTAATTGAGATTTAATATATAATGAAGATTTAAAACAAAGATTGCAGCAGAATTTTTTTCGTTCAGTTATATCATATACTTTGTTCTTAGTTAATGATATATTAAATTTTTGAACAGGTATTTCATTTAATTCATTTGGACATAATGGATATCCGCACAACTTAAGAATGAATCTCTCCTCAACGACATCGTCGTAACTAGACTGGTTAAGAAGATTAATCTTTTCTAGGACATCTTTTTTGTTATTATTTTTCTCCAAAAGCAATTGTACATTTTTCAGAGCCTTTTCGCGGCATAGCTTCTTTATAAGTATTGCTTTATTATCCATTTCATTCCAATGTATTCTTTTGATTTCAGATTCGATTCAGATTTTTGTCCAACGATAAGAAGTTGTACCACGGTTTTCACACTGATTAGCTGTTGTTCTGACTGCTATACAACAACAACAGCAACAGCAACAGCTTTGGTTAGTTAACTATATTTATTGCAATGGAAAATTGCATCCTTTATGACCGGGTTGAAATATTAGTTTTTAGAATTTATTATGGAATGAAAACCTAAAGAATATATTGTTTACAAAATTTAACTCGATTTTGTACTGCCAGACTGAAGAAAAACTAATCTCACCATGACATGGTGAACATTGCAATAACTATGGCACTGTGCCATTCGGCAATTTTTCGCTCGATAATAAAATACTAGTTGTCATGGGGTGTTTGCCATTTGTGATGAATACAATTAAAGATATTAAATTTTGAAAATGATTACTTGGAGAATTTCAGACCAAGCAAAAAATTATTTGTAATTTTACGATTTTAGGCATAATTCTACTTTAGAGCCCAAGCCCAAATATTTTATTTCTTATTTTATTACATCTATATGGGTCTCCTAAGCCTAATGGTGCAATAAAATTTTGTCGTTCTCAAATGGCTTAGGAGATAAAAATCGGGGAAGTTTCAAAATTCAGTGCAAATTTCCAAGTGCGTGGAAGAGGGCCCAAGCCCAAATATTTTTTTCTTAATTTTATTATATGTATATGGTGCTCCTAAGCCTAATGGTGCAATAAAATTTTGTCGGTCTCTAATGGTTTCGGAGATAAAAATTGAGAAAATTTAAAAATTCACCGCAAATTTCTAAGTGCGTGGAAGCTAATTTGCCCTTTTACATAATAATACATTATTATTTTTATCTCCGAAACCATTCGAAACCGACAAAATTTTACTGCACCATTAGGCTTAGGAAGACCAGATACATATAATAAAAATAAGAAAAAAAATATTTGGTCTTGGGCCCTCTTCCACGCACTTAGAAATTTGCACTGAATTTTGAAACTTTCACGGTTTTTATCTCCTAAGCCATTTGAGACCGACAAAATTTTATTGCACCATTAGGCTTAGGAGACCCATATACATGTAATAAAAATAAGAAATAAAATATTTGGGCTTGGGCTCTAAAGTAGAATTATTCCCGATTTTATCAAAAGGGTTTCTTGTATAGTGTTTTTTTAAGGCAGTACACTAGCTTTAACTTTCTGACCAATTTCTGTCAAAACTAAAAGTCAAATTGTAAACTATCAATACAGAATAAATTTAACTTAAGCAGCTGAGTCGATCACAGCGAATATTACGCAAGGCCGCTGATGAGTTGATGTAGCGGCCAACGAAACAGCTGTCAAGATTGCTGTGTGGTTGCTCTATACAGTGCTGTTAGTTGTTTTCTGTTTTTTGAAATAAAGTTGTAATTTTTGCTGTGCCAAAAGCACGATGAAATTTTGACAACTAGAGATTTTGATGTTTTAGATTTCGGTAGTGTATTAGCGCAAGAATTTAATTTAATTTGCAAAATTGTTAATATATACTGAAAATTAATTGTATTTTACTCAAATATTTGCACTTCTGGTTGTTATGTTGTCGAAAGCACAAAATTTTTAACTTCTTTTCGACTCACAAGTGATTTTTTTTCTATTTTTGCTTGTGTCAAAAATTCTCTTGCCGATTGTCAAAATTTATCCTTGCTCCTGGGGATATATGAATTTTTGACTGTCATATTCACCTCACAAGTGTCAAATATTCTCATTCAGAATGTCAAAATTTCATCATTCGAATAATAAGCTTGGCCGTGTGCTATTCGGAAACTTTTCACTCGTGGTAGGAGAGAATTTACTGAGTTGAATACAATTTCTGTCTGTTGAAATAAAATTGTAATTTTTGCTGTGCCAAAAGGACGATGAAATTTTGACAATTAGAAATTTTGACGTTCTAGAATTTGGTAGTGCATTAGCACAAGAATTTAATTTAATTTGCGAAATTGTTAATATATATTGAAAATTAGCAATTCTAAATGCTGTGCATTCGGAAACACAAAATTTTGACCTTCTTTACGACTCACAAACTCACAAGCGTTTTTATTTCCATTTTTGCTTGTGTCAAAAATTCTCTTATCGGTTGTCACAATTTATACCAGACCCTGGGGCTATATAAATTTTTGACAGTCAAATTTACATCACAAGTGTCAAATATTCTCATTCAGACTGTCAAAATTTCATTTAATTCGGATGAAGTTTCCAAATAGCTCTCGGCCTTATATACTTAATTTAATAGTTATAAAGAGAGCCCTGTATTTTACATCTATGAGTCTGGCAATACTAAGTTGAATTTAATTCACCAAAAAAATCTGCAACCATGAACTCACCACAGTGTTTAAAACATAGAAATGAGAGATAAGGAAGTGGTGTTCTGGAATAAAAGTGCGGCATTTTTCTTGCTGGTGTATGTTCATACTAATACATTAACATTCACTCAGGGCCGTATTCGGTTGTAGCGTACAGCTAGGCGCAGTTTTTCGAATTTGAATTGTGTATTAAGCGTTTCTTTTTAACATATTTGCGTAGTTAAAAATTTAAGTCAATGATTTATTTTATTGTGAAATTATTCTATTATTGTATTTCCACACCACCCTTGAGGTATACAATTTGGTGCGTTACCGATTTTTTTGGGTGTTCGGTTCCCCTGTAGGCCTATTTCACCCATAAACACAGAGAAATATTAGTATGCAACATTAAAAGATATTAAATCACAAATATAAAATATATATTACATAATAAATATGTTATGTTCGTGTTTTATTTAATTTATTAATTATAAGTAAAATAATTATATTACATTTAAAAATAAAGATTCTATTTAAGTTAACTTTTAATTCGACTTCTGCTTCGCACGACGCTGACCACCATTCTGAAAAACGTTATTTTTCGAAATCCTGTTACTCGTTAGAAAGCGTTTTTTCTAATTCTGCTTTGAGCTGTTATTCTGCTTATTTTTCAGTGTTGCCAACAAAATATATATTACAAAAATATTTTTTGTTTTAAATTGTATAAAAACTTTTATTCGCATGCAACGACTTATAAATATAATCAACTAATACTTATAATTAGTATCAATAATTTGCGGATATCTGAAAATAAACAAATAATTATAAATATTAATTTTCTACAGTGATTTACAAAAGGCGCCCTGAAAATAATGATACCACGAAAAATGAATGCGCCCTTGTAGTCGTGTTTGTGCTTTGACATAAGCGCTAGAATAGAAATGGCGCAAAATTAACTGGCACTAATTATTGCTTTTTCACTTATTTTTTATTAGTAATATATTAATTTCCAATTGAAATATACTTTAAAAGAACGAATATAATATAAATAACACTCTTTTATTTAAATAATTAAACCGATGTGAACAAAATTTGCATATACTTACTTGTGGAATGAAATCATTTTGTTTATCTATTTCTGACTGCTTCCACAACTGTGCACTATACAATTTATTATTATAAAGTTAGTTATAAAAATCACTTTATTATTTCAGTTAATTTCAGCAATGACAATTGCTTTTAATAATTATTTTAAAAGAATTTCTCGAGTCTATTTTCTTTGTTTTGATTTTCTAGCGCAAATGTCAAAATTTTCGCTAAAAAAATGCCGCAGTACACATACAGTGTATGTGTGCATAACACCACTTCCTTATTTCTTATTTCTATGGTTTAAAACATGTGCGCAACTCAGCTGTCAATCGCAACACATTTGTTTACAATTTTTGGTACGCACGAATCGCTTTTTACAATTCTTTTCATTTCTTAAAATATATAAAACAATCATGCAAAAGAAGGATAATAATCCTTTTACGCAATTAGGACTGAAGCCATGGCTTGGCAAGCAGCTGCAAAAACTTGGTAAATAATTGGATTGACTTGATCCAAAAATTTTTTCATAATACCAACATTCTTTACCAATTATAGGTCTCAAAGTCACAACACCTATTCAGGAGAACTGCATTCCAGCCATACTTGCGGGCCAGGATTGCATTGGAGCGGCAAAAACAGGTTCTGGCAAGACATTCGCATTTGCACTGCCCATATTAGAGAAACTTAGCGAGGAGCCTGTCAATCATTTTGCGCTGGTACTGACACCAACGCATGAGTTGGCGTATCAGGTCAGTACTTTTTTGTAGACAAATAAGTAACGGTAATAACTTGAGCACCTCTTTTAAATATTTCTTGAAGATTTCCGAGCAGTTTCTTGTCGCAGGACAGCCAATGGGCGTGCGAGTCTGCGTTGTCGCGGGCGGTACCGATCAAATGATTGAGAGCCAAAAACTTATGCAACGACCACACATAGTGGTCGCCATGCCGGGACGACTGGCGGATCATCTGACGGGTTGTGATACTTTTTCCTTTGATAATCTTAAATTTCTAGTAGTGGATGAAGCTGATCGTATGTTAAACGGCGATTTTGATGAGAGCCTAGCTATTATTGAGCACTGTTTGCCCAAAAAGCGGCAGAATCTGTTCTTTTCGGCAACCATGAAAGATTTCATCAAAGAGTCTAGTATTTTTCCAATTTCTAAAGAAGTAAATTCAGCAAGAGAACATTAATATCAAAAACTACATACATAATTATTATACTTCCAGGCTATCGAATGGACAGAGTCATCAGATGTAGCTACTGTAGATACGTTGGAGCAACGTTATCTCCTCTGCGCTGACTATGATCGAGACATGGTCTTAATTGAGGCCGTGCGTAAATATCGTGAGGACAATAAAAACGCGAATGTTATGATTTTTACAAACACCAAGAAGTAAGAATAGCGTTGTTCATACAAAAGAAGATTATCATAAATCTAATTTATAGATATTGCCAACTACTCTCAATGACACTGAATAATGTGGGCATTGAAAATGTTTGCTTGCACGGCTTTATGCGTCAGAAGGAGCGTGTCGCAGCTTTAAATCGTTTCAAATCTAAACATGTGACCACACTTATAGCCACCGATGTAGCCGCTAGAGGACTAGATATATCCAGCGTACAGCTGGTCGTGAATCATCGACTGCCACGTACGCCCAAAGAATACATACATCGTGTTGGACGTACAGCACGTGCTGGTCGCTCAGGTTTGGCAATTTCTATATTTCGCTTTCCCCGCGATTTAGAGTTGTTGGGTGAAATAGAGGCAGCCATTAATACGAAATTGACTGAACATCCCATTGATCGTAAGTTGAGATATCAAAATCCTTTAAAAGAAATTTATTTTTATTACGTATGTCCTTGATGATTTTATTGTAGAACGCATGGTCGAACGGATCTTTATGCAGGTGAATGTCTCGCGACGTGAATCGGAAATGAAACTTGATAATAACGATTTTGACGAGCGTGCACAAAATTATAGACGCAAACAATGGATATTGGATGGCAAGGATCCTGATGAAATGGAGGCCATGTTAGTAGCTTAAGCATTTTTTTGTTTTCTGTGGTTCCAATTAAGTAAATTTTTTCCTCCTCAGTTACCGCAAAAAACAGGACAACAAGATACGCGAAGGGCGACGAAAACGGAAGGAATACAAAAAGGAATTAGCACTAAGGGAACCCCCTACTTTAATGCAAGATGAACGCTTTAAGACAGTCGATACGGAACGATTTGAAAAGAAAAAATATACTCCCAAAAGGAAGGGACTCGATGATAAGAATAGTACTGACACGAAGAAACCCTTGAAATTGAGTACTAAATCCAAAGTTATAGGCAAAAAACAGAATCTACTTATTAGTGGTTCAAACAAAAACAAAACAGCGAAAAAAATAAAAGTAAAGAAATAATATTAAAAAGCTTGTTTATTGTTTATGCTTAGTTTAAATAAATTACACTGTATATATTTTATATTATTTTGAATCTTAACAAAATACTTAAATAAAACAAAAAACTACGAAAAATATCTACAAATACTCTTCAAGCATCATGCTTTTTTCCTTAATATGTACCTACGCATTAAGATAACTAAGAAGTTTATGTTTCTGTGTCAAATCACGGTTCATTGTTACATGCTTTAATCCAATGATATTGCTAGGAGAGCGTCTTCAGGATGTACTTCCAAAAGAGCTTTGGCACCATCATTGAACGGATATGAAATGCTGCCATCGATGACCAGATCTGAAAGAAGAAAAATATAATAACAATTAATTTTAACAATTTAAATAAGAGTAATTGCAAAATTTTAACAGAAATTATTTCAATACTTTAAAATACTTTTATGTATTTAGAATAAGTAGATTTAATGTGGATTCAAAAATAAAAAAAAAAAACTTTCGTTCGTTCTAAATGATTATTGAACCTAAATTGAACCAGCTGAATTCTTAAAGAAGAAATCTATATTGGTAAAATTTATCTAACTAAAAGAAATTTTTTATAAAAGCTTTGATTTTTTAATATATACGCAGAATTTTAAATTGAATGAAATATCACGTACCCTTCCATTCAAAGTTACGTCTTCAAAAAGTCAATAATTACTCATAAATAAATGTATTGACTTGATATTTAAAACATAAGTTAACGTACAAATTTTAAATTCGGATAAATTGGATTTGAACCACGCCTATCGGCATACGAAGTGAATAAAAATAAAACCTTATTTTACCTTTTGCCAAGATAATTTCTTGCTAGTATTAATAATATATATATTTTGGAGACTTATGATTTAGATTTTGAAACCAAGAATAATTGAGAATTATAATGCATTGACACCGCTAAAGTACCCTCATTGTGATCGCAAAAGTCATGTTTCCCAATCAAATTCAAAATAGAGTGAGTATCGGAATTAGGTATCGATGTAAAAATCTGAAATTGATGAAATATATTTTTTTGAGTTTGAAGTTTGCAGATTTAAATCTCAAAAAATTTCTAAAAAACCTCTAATTTTATGAAAGACAGTCAAAAAGAAGGAAGGAATTCTGAAAAAAGTGTTTAATTGGTACCATGTTAGAAACTATTATAAAAACGGTTTCATAGACCCACTCGGTCAATTGAGACGCTATGACCCTTTTTATATGTCGAAACGAAAAAAAAACGAATAGGCCATTTCAGCTTTTGTAAGATCTTTGATCGAGCTTCCTATGATCAAATTATGTTGAACGTGATATAAAATGCTTGCTCACAAATGATCGAGAACTGGACCTTATAGTTTTATGCCGACTCCAACCGACTATTGTGCATGTTGCCAAGAAGCTTTACATTACTAATTACTAATTTTACATTTACCGGGGACCTCGCTGTTCATTCTTATATTGCAATCCACAAACAAAATATACGTAGAACCCACCTAACAATATTCCCATTTTGAGATTTGGAGAATGATTCAATGATGTATATAAACTTTGTATAACCCTTTATAAAGGAAGAAATTTTGTTATAGGCTTGATTTTCTATATATCGCTCATTCCAAATTGGGAAATTTGGAGTACATATTTTGCAAATGAAAATACATTTAAGTTCAGAAATATTTGTGAAATCTTTTTTTAATTTCTTTCTTCAATGTGCAAGAGTTTTTAGAATCATGCATTCAAAAAACCTCAGGCATCGGGACACAAGATTTTTGTTTTTTTTTTTTTTTGAGATGACAAAAAAAACACAAACCTCTGCGTTTTGGTTACATTTACAAATAAAAGTTTTTTCACGAATTTTGTGTAAAGCATTACCCATTTATAATATAGCTTTATAATCTTTATAGGTCAGTTCAATGGAATATCTTCTATTTATCTCGTATGGCATCGGGAAACAAATTTTAAGACATTGGGACTTTTCCATTTTTTCATGAATAATTTCATATTAAACCAACACACAACAAAAAAAAAGGTTGAATGCGAGAAGATAAGCCCATTTATTCCCATGTAATGAATCTGGCATCCCATGAATCTGGCATCCATTCCAACTTCTTGGTTATCTTCAAAAAAATTGAATTGTAAATATTTAACAGATGTGTGGTACACTTTTTTTGGAATGAGCGATATATACAAAAATTAGTGAATTTTCTATAATACTATACTATATTTATTATATTTAAATTATATATATTGTATAATATGTGGCGTCCGTGGCGTAGTTGGTTAAAGTGCGTGGCCGCCATGTCAACGAACCTGGAAACCCAGGTTCGAACCCCAGCAGCGACAGGAAATTATTTGAATTAAAATAATTTTTCTGTATGGCCGCCACCTCTCTGCAGACAATGGCAAACCTCAGAGAGTATTCAAAATGCCATGTAAAACTTCTTGAGAACAAGAACATTCCGTTCATCGCCGTTCGGAGTCGGCGTTAAACATGTAGGTCCGGTTCTTGGTCAATTGTGTACAAACTTAATACCACGCACAACACAATTGATCATAAGAAGTTAGGTCAAAGTGCTTTCAAGGGCTGAAATGGCCAATCATTTATTTATTTTTGTATTGTATAATATGCCTAGGGAGTGTATTTTTATTACACATCGCATAAACAATTATAAAAGCAGAAGCTATTATATCAGAATATTCGAATAAAAAATTTAACCAAAATTCACTTTTAGGAGTTATTTAAAGTGGGTTTTTAGCAAAAGTTTTCCTACTAGAAAAGTTCTGTGTTTTATTTAAATGATAAAAAATGCAAATTAAAATGTACCATATGGTTAGGGCCTTCGAGGTATAGGTATAATTCATGTTGTAGAAGTTGATATCTGCAAGTGCTAGAACGCAGTCATCGACCACAATGACCTTTGGAGCTTTTGGTCTACTCGAGACAAAGATATCTATATATCATTCTTTAAGATCGGACTGTAAATATCGAAGATATGACAAAAAATGTAAAAAAAGAAAATCTACGTTCGGCAAAAAATTAAAATTTACAAAAAGAAAAAAATCGTATTGGGATTAGGTGTAGTTTTCTGTGATAAAAGTGTTTAACACTGCTTCGCTAAAGGGTTAAACTTGATTAACAACAGGATTCTTTTTTTTACTAATAATTTTCTAGAATTTTTTACAACCAAACTTTTTAGACTTTCGAAACGTAAAACACATTTTTTACGATATTTTTTTTAAACTCTCCAATCATTTAAAAAAAGCAACAATTGATTTATAAATCATTTTATTTTGAAAATATTTTGTTGTTTTTTTTTTAATGAAATGTTTCTGTAAACTAAGATATGTCATTAAAAATACGAAAAAAATCCTTTTACAGCAAGTTTAGGGATTTATTCAAGGTAAGTCTTGGCGCCATCAGCCCAACAAAAGTATTATTAGTATTTCCTTTAAAACTTAACGTTAAAATCTCTACAGTCCTCAAGTGTAGTGTTTGAGTTTCAAACTGAAACCCTCAAACTGCTTGTCTACAACTATGTTATGGTGCTCCTGATAGCAAATCAAGAAATTGGCTGGAATTATCCATTTAAAGGTGCGTGTTCTGTTAATACTGATTGCCAAAGCAGAAATCGTAATGTCGCAAGTGAATAAAAGTTTTATTTTTTTGGAGTTGAATTTAAAAAAATTTAATTCAATTATAATTTTTCAATTTTAACAACTTGGTAGATATGGAAATCGCAAATCGTTTTGGCCACGAACTTATTGAACCGAGAATTCTAACGAAATTTGGATTTATTTTTCGCATGATAACAGTTGTGGTCAATAGCTTAGCTTTCTGTACCATTTTATGCCCGGTAATTAGGCAGTATTTAATTTTGGTTTACTTAAATCAATTATTTTTCACGAATTCTCTTCCTAGAAGCGAAATTTTCGCGGATTTTTACTTCCGCCCATACTTTGGAATATCTACACCATTGGAGCTATAGCTGAAAATATTTTGGAAATCGTTTGGACCATGTTTGTACTCGATGTGCCGTTCATGCTATTTTGGATAATTTTTATTGTCGGTGTACTTACTGTTTTTTTACAAAGCAAATTGACGCTACAAGTTTTACGTTTTTACGAATTCTTAAATTATGCTACGTAACGTAAGTCAGATATACTCACTAGCATCAAAGCAACGTGATTCCAAAAATAAATTCTTAACAAACTTCCGTGATTCAAATGTTTTTGGACTTGGCCAAACTCCGATGCAGATTTGTTCACGAATAGAGTAGCAGATGCGTGGATCATCTGAAATCAAATAGTTCAGAGATAGATTTACAAAGTTTCTTTATTTTTAAGAGATTATTTAGGTCAACTTGCCTGGTGCAAACAGCAGGTTCTGATTGTACTGCTTTGCAATCGCTTCAGCGTTTATGTTTTCAAGTTTTGAACATGACTCGGGTAAAATTCGTAACAATTCTTGAACGGAGGGTGCTGTAAGACGATTAATGCTGCAACGTATGGGAATAAAGTAAAATGTAATGAAATAATTTAAGCAATGCACATTGGGTCCGTCAGTGTAGAATAAAATAGTCGCTTAGTACAATTCAATCAATCTTTTTAGGGAATATAATTTCTAGTCGGTAATCGAAATTTTAAAATTTTTTAAATAATACTTTTTTCAAGACCCCGTTATTTACAAAAAATATTATGTTTGAACTTAAAACACATTAAGAAAACTTAGTAATATTACTAACTTCAAATCCAAGATCAAAATTTGAAAACTCGAAATAGAGGTATCGGAGCTACACTCCATTATTTTACAAACTATTTGATTCGAACTAAATTTACATGAATTAAAGTTTAACAGAGTTTATTTAAAATACTCGATCGAATTTCAAAAGGTATTTTCCGGGTAAGAACCAATTATTTTTAAAAATATTCGGTTTGAACTATATTTGTAACAATATTAATTTAACATCTAAGAAAAAAATGTAAAAAATTCAAAATTTGAGGTCAAAACTTGAAAATTAAAAATAGAGGTCAATTAACCCTCTACTGCATAACAATGCCTTTAAGCACACTTACGTTTGTACTTAAATCTAGAACTGAAAACCTTTTTTCCAAATTCAGAAGTCAAATCATAGATTATATATCGGTTCTATGCACTTCGGGTAACATTTTTTGTAACGGAAATTTTTTCTAGCTTAGCGCATTTTGTAATTATTGTCAGTTGTAATTGTAAAAGTGAGCATTTGGCACGCAAAAATCATGCATTAGAGGGTTAAGAGATTTTCATTTAACTGATTTTGATGAATAGAAGTCTAAAGATGCTTATTTACATGATAAGTTAAGGTGAATAAAGTTCAATAACTAAAAATGTGTACAATTTGGCCTAAATTTGGAGAAAACCTCTCAAGTTTAATCGCATAGTATAAATAATGTGGGATTTAAATTATTTTTTACCTTTACTTGCAAAATATTTTTTTTTTTTTATTTTTCATTAATTTTGCTTTATAAAAATACAGGTCTTCACCAATGTGCAGTGGGTAGAAATGCTAAGAATATTACCTAGTGTGCCAAGAGGTCGAGCCAGTACCTGTGCTCACACACAAGCCCGAACATTTGATTTTATTGACAATATCCTGATGATCAATGACCAGTTGTAGATGCGACACTCGCGCTGAGAGTTGTTCGCCAATAAAAACCTAAAAAAAAATTGCAACAAATTTCTTATCAAATTAAAGATAAGTTTCGAATATTGAAGAAAATTTTAATGCTAAATAACTAAAAGGTAGAGAAAGTTTAAAATTTTTTTATTAGTTTTTTGTTGATTTGAAGATTTTTTAAATCAACCGGAAGACCCGGCCGGTAAATATAAAAATAAAATTATTAAATGAGTCAATTTAAAACTAAGCTCATAAATCAAAATCTTGATACTCAAATATAACCAACGCTTCTCAGCTGATCAGAAATCAGATAAATTATTCTATGAAATAATACGAAGAATTTAATTTAATGAGGTGATTTTTTAAGTGAATTAAAAATATAATAAAAATAACATTCTATCTTTGAAAAAATCATCTTAAAACTAAATATATTTTATACAGTTTATTATGTTTACTGTCCAAACCTCATTCAGTGCCAAATAGGGCAACACGCGCTTCATTTTCGCGTTGTATTTCTTCGACATTGATTTTGATAAATATTCCGGCTCAGTCTTTTCTTGTTCCATTTTACACACGGTGTGACGAAATAAATCTGTAGATTCTGGTATTTTCCCATTGCTACCTAGTATGGAAGTGCGTATGCGCGATCGATGCATCCACTCAAAGTCGCCCTAAAAAAAACAAAACGGTTATACTAAACATATATGTAAATGAGTTTTGCATTCCTCACGCTCTTTATTTTTGCCACAGCTTCCTCGGGATACTCAGAATAATATTTGGGTAGCATTAAACGACCCTCGGAACGCTCCGGGTCCGAATTGAATCCCACAATCGGTGTTTTCTGCTGACTTTGAGCAAAGAGGGGACTTGCGCGTCCGGCTGCTAGTAAAAATTTACCGTCACCACCAACTGGTACAATGACATCGGCCCACTTCATTGTCTCCTTACTTAAAGATGTTCTAAATTCAACTCTGGTTTTATTAAAATTCATATTGCGTTTCATACACGTTGTAGGAGAAGTAAAGATGTTGAATGTGATGAAATGACGAAGGTTAAAACACAAAAAAAAAAACGAGAGAAATCCGGATTGCAATTATTAGTGTCATCAAATTTCACATATTTATTTTTATTTTGTACTACATTGATATAAACACATTTTAAACAGAACACCATGAAAATTTTAATGAACACCGATAATAATGAAAAGAAATTAATATAAATATATACCTGTTGGCCAGTTTTACTTCACATCCAACATCTTGGAAGCATTTGACAACTTTACGCTCAAAATCCTTGTTCAAATTATGCAAATACAAAAGTGCCTCAAAATTAGTGCCGCGATGGCGTATAACTTCCTCTAGCTCATCACTATTTAGATCGGGATGACGTAGTTGCTCGAATTCATAGCGTGAAAGTTTGGTTATAATCAATGCACGCTGCAGCCTAAAATTGGGATGAACACATTTTGCAGTCACGTCTTTTTGTTGGCTGGTGAATTTGCGACGTGCGCGACATTCTAGATAGAAACAATATATGATTAAATGGTTTAAAATTCAGGAATAAGAATGAAAATTAAGGCTATGTGAAATAAGACACCAAAATAAAAATGTAACAAGATAATGAAAAATAACACACTTAAAATAATACCCTGAACACCAAAGACAACCGTATCGATATTTTGAAATATCGAAATCGTATTTAATTGATTATTTTTTTCTAAATATACAAGGCCCGAAGCCGATTTTCCTTTTGGGGGGTTTTGATACCTTCGCACTTTCGATTAATGATCTGATTTGCTTGGATTTTGTGGGTATTTTCCGACTCTATGGGTGGGGTGGAGGGGGGGGGGGGGGGTGGTTGAAACCAAAAATCCCTATTGACTACGGGCCTGAAGTATATTATTTTCATCTTGGCGGCTACATTAACAAACAAAAATGTCGCATTATTGTCAAGATGCCAATGCATCCACAGAGAGTGATAGGTTGGTGCGGATTGTGGAGTGGTTGCATCATTGGATCATTTTTCTTCGAAAATGAGGTTGGAACAACGTTTCGGTCAACGGTGGGCGTTACAGAGCCATGTAACCCACTTTTTTTTACTGAAATTTAAGCCATGAATTTGGACCACCTTTGGTTCATGCAGAATGGCGTGCCATTCCACACAGCCCATGCCACAATCGATCTTTTGCGCACCAAATTCCCAAATCGTGTTATCAGCCATCTTGGCGATGTCAATTAGCCGCCTCGGAGCTGCGATTTGGACTTTTTTTTATGGGGAACCGTGAAGGACCAATGTTATGCCAACAATCCGGGAACGATTCAAGCACTTAAGGCCAATATCATCCAAGCAGTCCGTGAGCTACAGCCCGAAACCATCAACAAGGTCTTGGAAAAAATTTTGATAATTTTATTGCATTTAAAAAAAAAAACTTGTATTTGGCCCACCCAGTATTCGCTAGCTAACGGTACCCTTCAAATAATTTTTATTAACTGTTTGAATTTTATTTATCAACGTAAAAAAAATTTTATGAAATTCAAAAACAACGAAGTTATTTGTATCGAAAGTAAAAAATACGAATTTCTTTTTTGTTATTCTAACCCTCCCTGTGTCCACTATGACGATATCGTCCTTCAACTTTTTGCGTCCTTCAACTAAACAAATAATTTTGACCAAAACCTTCTTTATTCTTTCATTTAAACCTAAAACTAAACCCCCAAAAAAATTTAGGGTTAAAAGATGTCTCACAAAATGGTGTAAAAATAGCTTTCACAAAATCGTTCATAGTGAACACATAACATACGCAAAAATATAGTGGATACAGGGAAGTGTTAAGGAAATAATGTTAGTAGAAAAAGACGTTGTACTAAAAGTTTGCTCAATTTTGAAAATATGTGAATGGTTTTGGTGTCAAAATAACAGAATTTTTTTAAATTAACTAGACGAACATTTTCACTAAAAACAAATACTCTAATAGGTAGATTAGCGTTTCTTGAAAAAGGGGCGGAAGAGACGTGGTCAAAACTAAATATGCCATGAGCTAATTTAGGATTCAAGTAATATGTATGCTGAATTAAAGTTTAATCCGTGCAGCTGTTAAGATTTGTATTCGGATAAAACAAACAGAAAATTACTTTTATTAATAAACAAAGTAGATGCAATTTAACATGCAGAGGCGGCAATCGAATTTTTTCGACTGGCACAAGTGGTTTGGTTACGACATTCGGTTATTACTTAGTTTCGGTCTGATCGCATTTTTTGTATTGGTTTCCAATGTATCGAGTGTTCCAATGACATAAGAAGCACATGTTTTTTATATAACCCGCCTGTAACCAAGTAAGCAACGCAATAACCTTCATAGTTCACACAATCTAGGATCAATTTCATAGACCCACAAGTCTCCTATGTGTCATTAGGAATTATGAATAATAATACTGCTTTCAAACTTTTTTTGAAGACTTTTTTTCCTATACCCCAAATGTAAGGATAACATGAAGGACCTATGCCGATTCACTACAAGAATGTTCAAAAAGAGGGGAAATTAAATTCTCCATAAAATAAGAATCCTACACGCAAAGAAAAAAAACGTTTATCGCCAGTTTGCCGCAAACGAACTTCGTTTGTCGTGCTTGAAATCGTTTATTGCAAACGTTTCAACAGTTGTCATAAACGTTGAATGAAAAATAAACAAAATTTTCAGTTGTGAGAAACGAGTCATTTAGTTGCAGGAAATGAATTTCGTTTGTCATAAACGCGAGTGATTTTTAAATTGCAGCAATTGAAAACTTCGTTTTCCCAACTGAAAATTTTGTTTATTTTTCCCTTCGTTGTATAAACAAAACGCTTATAGTTCAGAGTTACTTTTTGGACATATTGTGGCTATATAAGGAAATTGGTAGTTTGCTTAATACGCGGACGGAGATAGCAACGGCGGTGCGATGAGTGCAATCCATAAGAAGACGGACGGACATAATGAGAAAGATTATTAATATAATAAATAATAATGACCGAAAAAGCTTGCGATATATATATATAAGATATATTTTTAAGTTGATGACAACTGAATTTTCGTTTGCGGCAAATACAGCTCGCAAACGAAGTATAGTTGGTGAATTTTTCAGTTGTGGTAAACGAAAAATTTCTTTGCGTGTACGTAAACTTTCAAAAAGCCGATACATGTATATTGTTTTTTTGTCCCCTCTACCAGAATCCATTGTCGGAACCTTGTTATCTTGGAAAAAAAATTGATTTTGTTGTTCAGTGTTATTAGGACGACGGACAAACAGACGGTCATGGCTAAACCGACCTGGTGATGCTGAATAAGAATTTATATACTTTTCTATACCCCTCAATATACCACTCATCAGTATAGTGAGAGTAGGTATAAAAATAAATATCTCGAAACAAAAAGATTACGTACTTCTTTATCACAATTAAGTTGACTAAATTTTTAATTATTTTATTAGACCCTTCTCTTTCAACAAAAGTTTTGTTATTTTTATCAAAAAATTGTATTTTCATTTAGTCATTTGAAAACAAATTCAGTCTAGAGCTTTCATTTTCTTTACAAATATTAATTAATTGATAAGCAATCGTTGTTGGCATTGAATCTATGTCGGGATTTCCAACTCGTATTTAAAAGGCATATTTTGTCGAAGTGCAAAATATTGTTTTTATTATGCAAGTGAAATTCTCATCTTTACTGATTACAATTTTTTGCGAAATTAAAGAACAAAAAAAAAACTGTTTTTCAATTATGATAAATACACCTTTGACCAATAACAAAACAAAAAAAAAAACAAATATCTTCAAAATTTGACGCATCCTACAAATATGGTGAATATTGTTGTTTTTAATGCGCGTTAAATAAATGAGAATAAATGCGCAGTGAATGTTTTGCGAATGTATTTAAATAATAAAATAAATGTATTTCTAAAAATTATACGTAGATTTATTTCATAACCAAACGAGTTGACCATGGTCGTAAGTGTATAATTATGAGTTTAATTATCCTGTAGAGGGCTAATACATATTGGTAAAAAAACAAAATCCTACACTTACACGTATTCTCCTTCACTGATTTTTCTTTCACCACCGACGCACAGTAAGTTTTTGGCATTCGGTGGTCAATTTTTTGACCAAATTCCATGTTTCCTTTTTCGGCTGCATAAAACTGCTTGAAAAAATTTCTATTCGTTTCTCTTCTAAACAAATAAAAATTTTTTTCTTGCAGTTTTTTGTAGCCGGAAGAATAAGAAACATGGTCCCTTTAATATGAGCTTTTTATATAATTTCTGGGATTTTTGTATTCTGCAGTTTGTTTGGGAGAAGTTGGTTTTTTAAAAATTTGAAAAAGTAAAAAACAAGTAGGTATTTATTTTTTTTTTTTTTGTCTTTTGTATTTTAACACGCTTTTATTAGCTTCATTTCTTGTGTCTGTCCCGTAAAAATCTTGGAATCCACTTTCACCAACTCCCACACGCAAAGAAATTTTTCGTTTACCACAACTGAAAAATTCACCAACTATACTTCGTTTGCGAGCTGTATTTGCCGCAAACGAATATTCAGTTGTCACAACTTAAAAATATATCTTATATATATAAACCGCAAGCTATTTCGGTCATTATTATTTATTATATTAATAATCTTTCTCATTATGTCCGTCCGTCTTCTTATGGATTCCACCTCTGTTGCTATCTTCGTCCGCGTATTAAGCAAACTACCAATTTCCTTATATAGTAACAATTTGTCCAAAAAGTAACTCTAAACTATAAGCGTTATGTTTATACAACGAAGGGAAAAATAAACAAAATTTTCAGTTGGGAAAACGAAGTTTTCAATTGCTGCAATTTAAAAATCACTCGCGTTTATGACAAACGAAATTCATTTCCTGCAACTAAATGACTCGTTTCTCACAACTGAAAATTTTGTTTATTTTTCGTTCAACGTTTATGACAACTGTTGAAACGTTTGCAATAAACGATTTCAAGCACGACAAACGAAGTTCGTTTGCGGCAAACTGGCGATAAACGTTTTCTTTCTTTGCGTGCAGGTAAGCTAGATATTTGAAACTTAAAATGTAGCACAAAACTAGATGACAATACAATAAAAACTTATTATTTGTCTGTCCGTTTGTTTGTTTGCCAAAAATGCGAAATTATTTGTTACGTATTAAAAATTAAACAAAAAGCCTCATTGACATTTTTAAGGCTTCAAGACACAACCTCATAATTATAAAGAAAACGCTGTACGCACTGAGCACTGTCGAAACACATTTTTGTTTTATAAAATTTAAAAAAAAATAGTTTGTCATCCTAAAATCGAAAAAGCGCACTGTGCCCTGTACGCACTAAGCGTACATCATCTCACATGAAAATATTTTCTAAATAGCAATTTTCTAAATCTCAACTTGATATCAAAGGCATTTCTTCAATTGAGAGGCTGTTGAGAATCTCAAACTCAACTTGAGAATCATAAATTTTGCAAACGTTAGAGAATTTTTTTTTTGTGTTTAGTGGGTTGTCGTTTCTGTTCGGGGCTATTGGAACTTAGTAGGATTGAAGACCATTCTCTCTGCGAACTTTCTATACATAGCCGGGTGACATATATACTTGTTTTTTGCCACATTTAAATGGAAAATCATAGATTTTTTTTATAAAAATCCATCACAGCCAAAGTTTTTTTTTTTCTGAGGTGAATGCATTTTTTCATCCACTTCCAACTTTTCTTTCCGTAGTCAATCGTTCATTGATTTTTCTTAGCACGAGATTTACTGTCCATTTTGCAACGTTTAATTTTTTTTTGCAATATCTGTGAGGCAAATGTGGAAAATCTTGGTTTTTGCGCACAATTAATTCGCGTACACTTTCTTTGGTTGAACTAATTTTGCATACTGTACAAAATTCCAAAAAAAAAATAATGATACAGTAATTTAAAAGCAGCGATACTGTTCAATTTGACGTGACAACGTGCATTTGTTACGACCAGTTTTTTCGCATACAACCTCACAAATGAAATCCCAATAAATGTTAAAATATTAAAATATGGAAAAGATCACTTTTTTTTACATAGTTTCACTAGCGCATTTTTTAGCGAAGTATGTATTTCGTGTTACCAAAAAGCCGGTTAAGATATTTGGTATATGGACCAAAGCGTTTTTTTTTTATTAATTTTATAGAAAAAATATTAGGTCAAGTTTCTAAATATAAAGAAATCTATATTAATCAAAACTCAAAATATAAAATCCTGCATGCGTAATTTAAATTAATTAATATTAAAACTTTCTGATTACGATGGGTTGAGAAGTACATATACAGCAGAAATTCTTGTTATAAAAAGAAATCAAAGTATATTTGTATATTTCTAAGAAAAAGGCTGATAACAGCTGTTTCTTATCAAATAATTGGTTCTTTAACACTCAGCTGACAATCATAGTTAATTAATGTAGAAATTCTGGAATTTCTGATATTAATCTGATATTGTGTTCTAGAAAAATGTACAGGTGTTTCAGATGCAAATTTTGTTTATATTTGCATCATTAATTGCTGGTGATCTAATCACAAATAATAACCTTTTGAATGACCATTTCCATTTTAAAAACTTAAACCTGTCTTCTTGCTGCAAATAAACGAAATCTAAAAAAAAAATTGTTAGAAATGAACTTCGACTGGGCCGAAGTTAAAATACCCCCACGACCGAGCCAAAGTATATTCAAAGTCTTAAGCAGTCAAAAAAATAATTATTTCTAAAAACATTTTCGTCATAGTTTTAACAGAAAATATTCGCTTTTGTTTTTTTATAAATTCAATTTGTATGGGAGGTGGGTGTGGTTTTCACTCAATTTGGTTGAATTTCATACACAGAGTACGTTACATATCAAAGGTCATATGCAAAACTCCATATATTAATTTTTGTGGAATTCTAAGAGATTTTACCGTTTTGATAAAGTCACATTGGAGGTAGGCTCGACTCGGATGGTGATGCTGATCAAGAATATATATACTTTTCTATTCCTACCACTTATGGCCTCCTTATGATCGTTACAAATGGAGTGACAAAATTAATATACCCCTTTTACGTTTTTTAAACGTGGGGGTATAAATATAATTTTAAAAGATTTATTTTAAATTTAGTAGCTTTTGATCAAAAGTAAGCCAGTTTTGCAATCTTTTCCCGCGGAATCTGCTTAAGAAAAGCCAATAATATCTATTCCCATATAGGGTTTTTTTAGAGGTTTCATGTTCAATAAGAATTAAACTTCAGACGGTGGTCCGATCTGACAGCTCTATTATCATTTGTGCTCAATTATGTTTGACATTTTATAATGAAAAGACTAACCCCTGAACAACGCTGAAAATTGTACGAATTTAATTCGAAAATGTGGTTCACTTCGGGAATGTAACCGTGCGCTAGGTTAATTTTATGACATAACCGTTCATCCGAGTGAATAATTAGATTAACCATAGATCGTTTTCATACCACGAGTACGCTTAATGATAATTCATTTCCAAGAAGACGTCGCACAGTGTTTGAAAATTCAAATTTACGAGCTACTTTGCGTGAAAAAAAAATTCCACAGAATAACGGTAAAGTGTGATGCCAATGTTCTCAGGTGTTCAATTAAGCAAATTCAAAGCTTGCAGCTTCAATACTTAGTAGATTTGCGTGTCAGTGTCTATTCAAAGTGCAGTGATCATACACAGGCGCATGCGAGCTTTGCGATGCGGAAAAAAGTATTATTATAATATTTATTGTGAATATAGTGAAAGTGTTTGAAACGCTGACATTTTTTTTCTTCATGACAACTGATCTTTCAAATAATTAAATAATTATTGTTTTTCTTATTGGTGCAGATGGTTATTTTTGAAAACTTTATTAACTTTTAAGTATAAAAAAACATTTTTTAGTAATATTAGTAAGAATTTGTTGGAGTAGAAGTAACATGAACCATCTTGAACTATAAAATTTTGTTTTTTTTTTGTATTTTTGTACATATATTTAACTAAGAACTGGTATTAATTTTTTGTGGTCAAAGTTGCGCATAAGTGCACAGAGGTGCAGAACTCTTTCAATAGCCTTACCCTAGAAGAGTCAGGGTATATTTTTTTTGCGAAAATAATATTCTATTATTAATAATAATTCAATATAATATTAATTTTGAATAATATAGATGCTGTTTTAAGATTTCCCTGTAACATTGACACCTTTTCGTGCGGAATATTCACACTGCATGCACATATCCGATTTTTTGTGCATACTTCATATCTCGTGCAGATTAAACTCGAAGAAGTGGTGAGTGCAAAAATGTGACGAAGAGGCAATGGAACATAAGAAAACTTTCGAAATAAATCAATTTCGACAACGAACCAGCCTTCTAGTTGATATGGTGAAACAAGGTTGCGGGACTGCAAACGACGTTAATACATACTAAGATTTTTTTAAGGATGTGAAGTTCGTATCAGAGGTCACGGGAGTGGACGAGAATTTGATCAATAGATTCTCGGTGATTTTGCAAGCGCTTTCGTGTTGGTTCAAGATAAAATCTCATCTTTTAAGATATATGCTCTGAGTACGGCAAGACATTTGGTTTCCTTGTACCCATGGTACAAGATGCCCACCAGTGTTCACAAAATATTACTGCATGGTGCGGACGTTATGGAGTCTCTATTGCCTCCCATAGGACAGCAGTGTGAAGAAGGTTTAGAATCCAGGTATAAAGAATAAAAATTCTATCGAGAGCATAAAACAAGAAAAATTGGTCCGAAGCAAAATCTGACCTTTTTATATCTAGCATTAGCATGAGGTACTTACTTTGTTAGAAGAACTAGAGACATCAATTAGTAAATGTAGTGACATTGAATAATTATCATTCAAAGATGTTTTCTTGTGCCATTATGTTAAAATAACTACCATTTACTTTAATTTTTTATGAGTTTTTAATAAAACATTCAATGTTTTGATTCTTTTAAAAAATTTTGTATAATTATTATATTAAATTTGTATACTTTTTGGTGTTCTTCGTGATTTTTTTCTGTGCTTATTTTTGATTCCTTTAATGCAATTTGTAGTCATATCTGGCCATACTAAGTGTACATGGTGCCCTTACTGCTGAAAATGCTTAAACATAATTTTTGTCGATATATTACATTCATTACACTTGTGGTGATATTGCAAGGCGTATAGCATTTTATGAAAAGCCACGCCCCTTTTCAAGTTCACGCCCACTTTTTGCAACCTGCTTAAAAAAGACCACGCAAACTCATGTGCAAAATTTCAACACCCTAGTATCAATATTTGCCAAGTTAAAGTGTATATATTGGGGTGCCACGCCCTTTATTCAATACCACCTACTTTTTTAAAAGTACTTTAAAAAGTCCTTGTCTACCGGCTTATCAAATTTCAAGACCCTATCTCCAATATTACAGTAGTTATAGCAATTACAATTGAAGTAGCTCGTAAATTAGCATTTTCGAACACTGTGCGTCGTGCCAATTTTTAGTTTGAAATTATGTAATCTTAGTATTTTATTTCAATTCCAAATTCTACACCTCTAAAAAAAACACCCTATACTCACACAAAAACCGCTATAAAACCGCTTAAGTAAATTTCGAAGATAAATCAAATAAAGTTCACAACCACTGGTGCAAAATTGTTGTTAACCTTGAAAATTTTTACCTCTACACGTTTTAATATCCCGATACCTATGTACGTTTGGAACTTTCATTTCAATAAAATCTGCACGTTGAACACTCAATGACTAATGACTTCTTATCTGAAGTTAACATTTTTTTTTTTTTTTGGTACTTAAATACTTTTCTTATCCATATTCTCATTGGAGTCGTAATTTGGTTTTGTTTATTTTTTTTAATTATTAAAAAACGCAGTGCCGCTTTCAGTGGAAGAAATTCAATGATTAATTTTGGTTTTATTTTCTAACAATTATCTAATAATGTTAAGTAAATTGAAATTTCCGCACATGGGGGGGTGATTCAATAAAAAAATTAATCTGCGCTTTCGTAGAAAAAGATTAGTTTTCTACCAATTAAATGATTAAAACGAAAATAAAAACCGGTGTGTAGATTTTTGACAACGCAAATTATAACAAAAATTTAAATAATTGCTGAATTTATAAATTTTATGAATACCGGCACAACAATAAATAAGCCACAATTGATAAAGCGCAGTTGTCAGCGTTGTTATTAACATATTTTAAAAAAAAAACTCGTTTGAAGATTTTAAATTCCGATAGACTTAGAATCTGATCTCTTTTTTTTGGGGTAAAAACCGCATTAATTACTTATGCAGGAAATTTCCATGTTTAAAATTATTCTATTATATTCTTTTTAATTCTTTTAAAACTTCTTTTAAAACTATTTTTGATTTGCATAAAATCTTCTATTATATTCTTTTTAATAAAATAAAATGTGTGTTAAATTTTTTGTTTTAAGTTTCCTGCGTATTAGAATACATTTTTGCAAATTTTTGTCGCACTTGTCACAAAACTTTAAATGATTTTAATTATTATAACTAATTAATTATTCTAATTAATATTATAATTTATATATTGTAATTAACATATTAATATTATTAATTATAATAATTAATTAATTATAATATTAACATTATTACATTAACTCAAAACGCATTTTTACGTTTTTACGAATGATAATCTATTTCTTCATGGATGGGAAAAGATAAAGTTCAGACAGAAACATTTTTTCAATTTTTTTTTGTATATCTTTTTTTTATATATATTTTTATTTTTTTTTTTATTTCTGAATAAAGACCCTTTTAAGAATATTCTGTGTTAAAATTTGAGATGAATCGGAGCAAAACTCACGAAGTTACAGCCGTTTAAGCAACTGTACCTCATGCATGACTCAAGTGCAAAAAAAACTTTTTTCCCACAACTCATGTTTTCAAAGTCCCCTCATAAAGTGACCCTCATTACTTTAAAACTACTACACTGATCCTTTTGATATTTGGAACACTATTTCTGTACATAATTTAGGAGGTAATGCTGGAGAGTTTTTTAAAATTTGTTAATATTATTTTTTTATAATAATAAATTAGCCGATTTTTTTTCACAAAAATCTCGTTTTTCACTTCGAAGTGTTCCCACAAAATGAAAAATTGATTGAAATTAAAAACGGCCTCAGCGTTACCTGAGGAAAGCGATTATCTAACGAAAAAATGTTGGTTTTTCATTTCGGATGATCCAGCACGGAGTTATGAGGGTCACCACAATTCTACTTCTACTTTTTTTCGAGGCGCTTCCGAATAATTGGTGCTTCTGCCGTATTTTTCAATATTTCTCCATGAAAATTTCACAGAATATTCTTCAAATGTTATCTTGTAATGTTTCATTAGTTTTAATAAATAGATTTTAACTGAGTCGTCAGAAAAAATTCATAAAGATGTTTCTTTTTATGTACAAACTAACGTTACCCCCTCCTTAAGGATTTAGTTTTAATTTTAATTGTAAGAAACAAAATTCTGAAATTTCTTATTTTAGTTAATAGCGTCGCTTGGAGGAGAATTGAAAAAATATAATAAATATAAAAATTAGTAAGAAATGTTTGTAATATACATAATATCGTTTGTAATATACATAATATCCGCAATTATGAAAGTTTTATTCCTTTTATTCGATTACGACAAATTTCACACGTAGAGTGCTGATTTTAAATGTAAATGAAATGATTTTAATTGTAATATACATAATATCCGCAATTATGAAAGTTTTATTCCTTTTATTCGATTACGACAAATTTCACACGTAGAGTGCTGATTTTAAATCAAAGCTTATTTGCAACATTTCAAGGTTTAAGATTGATTTTTGTAGAATTTTAGAGATTTTACCGATTTGCTATAGTAAGTTTGTATATGAGGTAGATAGATATGGTTTTCGTCTGATTTGGCTTATTTGCAAACTTGATCTTCTTTATTTAGAAATAAGCCAACACAACAAATTTCATTGCGATAGCTTCAAAATTATAAAACAGCTGTAATCGTGACGTCGGACATACAGACGGACATCGTTTATCAGGGACAGTTATCATTATATAGTTAAAAATGTAGGACTTTTGACTTCACTTGAGTATCCACTGCATATTACATAAGGATTTTTCATCGGAGATGCCTTTTTATTTCCACAGAAAACGCTATACGCGATATTACGAAATATATATAAATATTTTGCAAAATATTATAAGAAAATTTAGGAGCGAAGCCTCGATTTAAATGAAAAAAAAATTGCTCCTTATAACATGTTACAATCTACTAATACCCTATTTTCTATGATTTCTTTCAGCGCAATGAAACTGAGGCATAAAAAACATAAACGCCCAATCCATCCGTCTTATTATCTATCTCGAAAATCAAGATTTATTCAACGATTATACGATTTTAAAAAAATATTAAAAATTACTTTTTGTGTTTTATTATTTTCAACTAAATTTAACTTGTAATTTTAAGTTGTATTAATTTGTAGAATTTGTTTAAGATATTGTATAAAATTTTATTCATATAAAATGTATCACAAGTATGTATTTTTTCGGTCAAGTTTTTTTTTAAGTGTCTTCGCTGTACTCAAGTAATTTTGAAAACTAATTAACCCTTTGGCTTCATAATTGCACAGATGTTTTCATTTCAGTGATTAAAAGAAGGAAGCACACTTTTGTGACTTTGTGTCACAATGACAACAGGGTTCTTATGACAACAGTTTTCAACATATAAATAACCTTTCATAACCTTTCATATAACCTTTCATAACTTTGTTTAACAAAAAAATAAACATCACAATTTGCCATCCAGATATATACCATGGATATTTTATTGCAAAAATGTTGAGCTGAGTTATTACTGGTTGAATGAAGTTTTTAAAATTGCTTTAATTCTGTGTACATAAACAAAAACAACTTATATCTGATATCAATGTTTTGAGATATCTTTCTTTAAAATTTTCAATCGCCATGTAAGTTCTATGAAAGCTTCATTGACTTCCGTGTCATAGCTTTGGCTTGGTCATGTTCATGTTTCCCTCTGGGAAAAATTGGAACGCTTCCATATGGTAATGATTTGGAAACATTCCTCATCGTATCTTTTGGAAACTTATGAAAAGTTTTAAATTGCTATTGTTTCCAAACCGCTTTCTTAAGACTGTATGTGGAAACAGTAGCATTAGAAGTGATGGGGAAACAATCCTCATAGTATCTTTTGGAAACTTATGTGAAGTTTTAAATTTATATTGTTTCCAAACCGCTTCTTAAGGAATGTATGTGGAAACTTTTACTTGTTTTGGAGTAATTTCAATGTATTTCGCATAATAAAATCCCAAATAATGAGGCAGCCTCAGTAGTCGAGTAGGTAGCGTGATTGACTGTCATCCCAGAGATCCCTCGAATCCCGGCCAGGCTAACTATTTTTAGTTGTTATTTATTTGTTGTTGTTTCCACATTAATTTTTAAGACAATGGAGAAGAATGTTTCCACATTCATTTTTAACACAGCGGAGCGGAATATTTCCCTTCAAAGACATAGTTTGTATAAAAAGAAATGGAGTGTCTAACGAATGGGAATGCTTCCTACATTCTATGGAATGATTCCTGCTTATATCCGGGAATGTTTCCATTTTCCAGAGAGTTTCTACACTTTTGATTATAGGCATGCTCACTGAGTTAAAAATCAGCCTCATCGCCCAACAAAATTGTCGAATAAAACAGCGGATTCAATGCCAGTTGATTTTGAGCCCATTCTCTGAAATAATTCTTAAATTTGGTGACGGTATTCAAGACTGTATTTACTACTGAATAAAAATGACACTGACAGTTTACAATCTAACGATTGGTTTGACAGAAATGAAGTTGCAGTGGCTTAAAAAAACGACCAATATATTTTAAAACGACTTATATATTAAATACGAAAATAAGAAAGAAGCCATTTAAACAAAATTAATGAATTGTTCATGGAAGAAACAAGACTGAATCCCTTAAAGTAAGGAATTTTCAATATTTTTAATTGAAACCGACAAAACAGCAATTCGATGCATCTAGAAATTTTTTTTTTTTAATTATGTTAATGTTAAAATTTTAAAATCATAGTGACATAATGACATAATTTCAATTTTTCTTTTTAGATAAAAAAACTACGGTATTCGCAATTAATTATGATCAACTGAATGTGTTGATTGGGACTCTTCTAGACCCTTAGGGGTCGTTCATAAATTACGTTACCAATTTAGAGAAGGAGGAGTTTTAAAATGTACTACGATAAGTAACGATAGTAACGTGACCTATATTACTTCAGATTCTTAAGTGCGATGATTACTTACTTAAGAATCTCAAATTTCTCAACTCTTAACCGCAGTAGTTTGAGAAAAATCTTGTTACAAAAATTTCTTCCAGCCCCTTTTCCATTAACACAAGAACCTTTTGGCATCCCTTCCGTATATCAACATACGTCTGAAATATTTGCGTTTTTGTCGGTCAACAAAAAAGTTGAAAATCGGTCACGTAATTTATGAGCGACCCCTTATAGAAACTATTATAGAAATTACAATATCTCACACTAAATACAAAACAGTCACAACTCAAAAAAATCAAAATTTGCAAGAAAGGCAAAAACTATTTATGAAAAAATTATTGTAAAATTTTTGTTTTATGTTTTTTGAGTTTTTCAACAATCATAGCGGTATTTTACCAGTTAAAGAAGATGGTGAGGAGAAAGAAGTTTTTGCAGTAGTTGGAGTGTTGTGAATTGATTTATGACAAAAAGTCGATTTTGGAAAATTTTGAGTTGTGACTATTTTGTATTTAGTGTGCGATATATTCTCGTAATTACCTAAACATCATTAATTTCTATAAAGTGTTTGCCCCTTACGAAACAGTTACTAAGAGAACAAAAAAATCATTTAAAAATTAATATAAAATTATTGTTCTCTTTTGCGTATAGTCTAAGAAAGCAAAGAATACGATATGCCCTTCTTTAGGACTCCTATAGGTTCCCGTACTCTAAAGTTTTAGTCCAAATTACCAGTTTTGCGTGTTTTGGTCCGAGTAAAAAATATC
Organism: Pherbina coryleti; assembly: GCA_943735915.1. Taxonomy (NCBI): domain Eukaryota; kingdom Metazoa; phylum Arthropoda; class Insecta; order Diptera; family Sciomyzidae; genus Pherbina; species Pherbina coryleti. Next base: position 18,380,249 of record OX030950.1, on the reverse strand, counting down.
CCCTCCCTGACAAAAGTTGCAAGTTTTATTTATATAAAAGTGCTAAACTGCTTAAAATCAGTTGTTTACAAGTCAGCAAGAAAATTGCAAAATATCAAAAGTTCTTTGAAACAAATACAAACTATTGGAATGATAACCAGAAATATGGTAATTTATGTAAAAAAATCGTAAGCATGTCGTCTGCACTGTCGATACTTCACATTAAAGAAACGATTTTATTTGACAGTTTACACAATTTTAATCCCAAAAGCGCTCCCGTACTATTTTGTGTTTTTTTCTATTTTTGAGAGATTTGTCCTTACTGTCACGCTTTTAATAGTTTTACAATTTTAAGTCCAAAAAGTACGGGAACAGACCTTATATCTAATATAAGAGGGGAAACATTGCACTTTTTACAGTTTTTGTTCTATTTTGTTATATTTTATTTATTTTATTATTATTATTATTGATGATATATTTAATCAATATATGTAGAAAGAAAGGCAGGGTAGCTAGACCATATTGCGTGAAAAGTATAATTAATTAGATTTATGAATAATTATATGTTTATAATGTTATGTTTGCTGAGAGATTGTTTAATTTTTATAAGTGTAGATATTTTTCTGCATTCAAGAATTGTTTTTAAAGGTCATAAATCCAGGTAGTTTGGATTATGGACATTCTTTAAGAATATGATAAACATTCATTATTATTGCATTGAATTGGATTAGAATGATTGTAAAAATGTTGAGTGTTGAATAAAGCTTTACCAACTCTGAGGCGAGCAAGTAAAAAACATTGATATCTAGTAAATTTATGATGGTATCTTGGTCTATTTAAGTAAGGATTATATTGTTTTAGAAAGCAATTTGAATTATCCCATTCTAATTTTTATTTTACAAAATTCATATTTTAAAAATGTGTTGTAAGGTATATTTGAAACATGGCATTTCAATTATTAATGGCATTTGAGTGCTTGTTTTGCTGCATTATCTGCATATTCATTTCCTATGATTCCAATATGTGATGGTATTCATAGAATAATAATAGTTTGTTGAATTTTGGGATTTTTAATTACATTGTCATAAATTCCATTTATTTGTTTGAAATTGCTTTGACAGAGCTTAGACAATCAGGTATTTTTTGTATTGCATAGTTTATTGCTGCATTTATAGCAGAAAGTTGAGCTGAAAAGATTCCAGAAAATGTAGGTAGTTGACTTAGTTTGATTATTGACCAATTTGTGTCAGGTATGTGTTCAACAACAGCATATGAAGCTATGTTATTTTGACACGATCCATCAGTATAAAGATCAGTTACTGTTGAAAAGTTATTAAGTTTTCCTGTAACCAATGTTTTATAAACCTCAGGGTTAGTATTTGATTTAGAATAAGAAGCTAAGCTTATTTTATTTTATTGAAAAACAAAAGTAATAGTTTTTTTTGCAAAATTAATCCAATTTTCAAAGGTTTCAATAACTTTTTTAATAAGAATACAATATTTATTAAATTTTTTCTTTTTCAACCAACTCGTACGTTTGTTATTTCATTTATTGTATAAGTTATGTAAGATTTTTCTATTTCATGTATTGTCTCTTATATATATATATTTTATATATAGTGTATAAATATATACAAAGATGCGAGATGTGTCCAAAAAGGAAGCATGTCTAGAAAGTATCTATATTATTCATCTAATCAGATCCATTATTTTTAAATAAAAAATCGCCAACAGCACCAAACCACATGTTATTACAACAACTGACAAAAAGTTAACAATCAATATGACTGAAAATACATATATACTTTTAAGACATGATGGTAGATTGATTTCTCCACGCAATGAAATAACATAACAGAACTTATAGACGAAAAATTAAGTGTGAAGCATTAAAATTAAAATTAATGTACCAAAAAAACATTTGATGTCAAATCTATGTCAAATCTATGTCATCGATTAACCCAGACATTTTTTAGTTAAAATTTTTTTATTTGATTAACTTTCTGATTAGTGGACATGATTTCAAAAATTATAATTTAAAATCAAAACCATTGTTTTTATTCCTTCTTATATTTTTTATTTCAATTTCAAAAACTCAAAATTAACCTTTTAAAAATTTCAAGGTTAATTTCTGACATTTTTAATTAATTTTTAATACGTTTGGAATCAAATTTCAACTGTTGTGTTGTGCTCCAGAAAATAAACTTGTTTCGAGATAGTCACTTTTGTATTTATTTATTTTTTTTTTTTTTTTTTTTTTTTTGTAAATATTTTGCTTCAAGTAGCAAGCACTTCAAATTCATAGGTATTGGATTATTTTTAAAAATTTCCATAACGTCATTAACATAAACACTGATAACACATAAAATTCATTCCCAAGGTTTCGAAGAACTTTCGCCAATTTTTACCTGTGATAATTCGATGAAAAAGCCTTTTTGATTTATACATATTTCTAATCTATGTGCCTGCGTCTCCACGTCGTTCCGATACATTCACTATCACCACAAATACTTGATTATGACTCTACACGGACCACTCAATCGCAATTTTGGCAACTGATATAGGTTCAAAACTAGCGCAAAAAACACGCGATAGATTTGCGATCACTTTAAACCACGTTGCTAAGCACTTAGTTGAAATCTTAATAGTGCAACAAAAACTGCGGGTGTGCCCCAAAGCGTAGATTCTTCGTGTTGATTTAATTAATAAATTCAACTGTTTTGAAGCATTCGTTGGGTGACAGAAGACCCACAAGGATATTTGAAGAGCTGATATAGACACCACGTTCGTCTATATGGGAAAGATCTGTGGTCAGTATAGTAGTCCCACAAAATTTTAAAGCGTTTCTGTTAAATTCGGGACATTGACCCTTCCACGGTTAACCTTTTGGTCGGATATTTACAAAAAATTTTGCCTTTGCAAAAGCTTTCCTAAACGCCGCACTTCATTGAAACAACATAAAAGAACAAACACTTTAATAAATATTTCTTGAATATTCCGTGGCTTGGACTTTTTTGCTTTTAATTTTCCTTTTACTTAATTTGTTTTGTTCTCTTGGAATTTATTTTGCTCGGACTATTTGCTTGGTTTGCTTCATTCACTCTGAACTCACAAATTAAAACTGATTCGCCACTCTTTTGGACTTTCTGTTCGTTCAACGCATTCATTCTGGGACTTTATGTTCGTTGTCGTTTTAATCGTTTCTTCATTGAAACTGATAAGCTGAAACTGTTTAATTTAACGCCTTATTAGTTATTCTTATCAGTTGTTATTTGTTTTCTCAATAGGATTTTCAACTTGTTGAATGTTTATGAATTTTCGTCGCCGGACACCGGCATTAGTTAAATTTAAAATACTCTTCGCGGAACATCTGCAAAAATTCAATGGATTGTGCAAACCAGAGTTGCATAGCAACGTGCTTTAGTATTTAAAAGGCTACGTTTTTGTTTTGAGGGCAGGGTTGCCAAAGCCTCTTCGTCTAAAATCGTTAAATGACTGTTCAAAAATCGTTATTTGGGTTTAAAAATCGTCATTTGAAAGTCCCAAAAATCGTCACTTATGTCCTAAAATCATCATACAGTACAGAAGATTTAATTTTTAACGTAAAGCAAAAAAAGGTAATGAAAAATCTTTATTTTTAAAAATTTATATATAAATCTATAAATAAATAATTTAGAATTTTTAAGTTATGATATTAAATTTATAATATAATTATATACTTTAAATTTCATTTACATACATTCATTTACGGCTTATATAAGATATATATATATATATATACTTTTTGTGCATAGCTATTGAGGCATTTTGTAAATAGAAACTACTCACTGATACATGGTTGAGTTGAAATGGCTTAGTAATACAAATTGTGGACCAATATATGATATATGCGAGAAACTTTAGCACTTTTGTGGACACCATGGATTAGCCAGCTCTAATATTTAATTCTTTTGCCCTATTCACTAATTATTTCTCGAATTCCTCAGGTGTCCACACAACAATACGCCTTAAAAGTACGCCGTTTGAGCATCCAGGTCATCTTCCTTCTCACCCGTAAATTTCTTGACAGTTTCCTAAAGCTCGTTTACTTTTTTGGTATGTGGCTTTATTTTTTTCGCTATAATCATCATCATTGCGTTTAGCAGTGTGTTGATTTTCTTGTGGCGTTGCTTTATTTATATCAAATTAAGTTAAATCTTTTGATTTAATCAAGTATTTGTCCATTTTAAAATTTTCAGCAGCACACCCGTGTTACTAGAACTTTCCAACGAACTTTCTATCAGTTGACGTTTGCTTTTTTCTTTGTTCTTTCTTTTTTAAATTCTTCGTAAAAATGTTGTTAGACAAAAAAAAAATATTGAACAGTGTAAGTAGGTAAACTTTTTTTCAGTTTTAAATTGAAAGTGTTGTTATCATAAAAAAACATATTAAATCTTCATTTGTGATCTCAAATCTTCCAATTGTCATTTTGGTCTCAAATCATCAAAATGACGATACCATCGTCCGTCTGGTAACGCTGTTTGAGGGTACGATATTTTTTTGTGAAGGTCCCTTTTTATTGGGACGAATTAATAAAGTGAGTGGAGTGGAGTGAACTCAACTCAACTCAAGTTTACTCTGATCGGTATGAATAACCCATATTAATAAAACTTTGAGTGTTCACTCTGAATAAACATCGCACCCTCAGTTTTTGTTTATTTCGTATTAATAAAAACTGAGATCACTCAGCAAAAGTTGAGTGTGCTATTTAGCTGCCTCAGCCTTACTCAAGCTAAGCAAATGCCGTATTTGTCATTTATTTCCCATCATACAGTTCACATTTCGTTTGGTTTCATTCACGTATTTTGGTGTTTTTGGTTTTCAAAAAATAAAATGGCCAATTTGTTGAATTTTTTCTTTGATTCCGATGAAGAAGACGAAGGTGAAATAGGTGCAGTTTAGAAGTATAAAACAAGAAGGTCAGGAGACGAAAACAATTATCACTAATTATACCGTTTCACACGTGAAAATGTTCATTATTTGGTGGATTTTTTTATAAAGAAACGCGTGGTGGTGCTCTATCGAACATGGAAAAAATGCAAACATTTCTCCGATACATGGTCGATCAAGGTTTTCAGGTGAAATAAATAAACGTACATATATAACAAATTGAAACAAAATGAAAACAAATCACACCAATTTTATTAAAATGAAAACTTTTTTCAAAATAATGTAAAGTGCTTGGTTACAGAAGAACTATTTAAAAAGCAAACGTGCTGTCTGACAGATGCTGTCATGAGTAAACACTCAAACTATGTTTTTGCCCTCAGAGCGAAGTGGAATTTTTTTTAATACGGATTTCACACTCCACTTAACTAATGGTGTTTTCGTTTCTACAAAAAAATTTTGCCCTACCACAGTGCAACATTTTTCAAGTGTTGCACTCAACCCTGAAAAGTGCAATATTAAAAATATTATTAAGTGTCAAATTATGAATGCATATATTTATCCTTGTCTAACCGAGCGTTTCCACCGCCCGAACGAACGAAGAAATCATCGCGAACAAATCGTCGCGATGAATTCTTCGTTCGGTCCAACTGTTTCCACCGCACGAACACAAGTTGCGAACATTGGTAAGTCGCCATCTTGTTCGTTCGTGCAGTGGAAACACTTAAATTCAATGCTTGCGAGCATCAGCGTTGATCAATATTTGTTTATGCAAACGTACTAAATTTGATTAATTTTTACTACTTTTATGCCTTTTAATTTAGGTTTTATGTAAGTATTTATGTAAAGAATTTATTATATAAAGAATATTATACAAATAATTTGCTTATATAAAGTGCTAATAAAATAACAAAGTAAAACAAACTTCTTTTGCGTTATATTTTCAATATATTTTCTTTCTTTTTTGTTTTTCCTACGTTATTAACTACAATTTCAACAAATCTACTACCTATGCGCAAATAAGCACTGGATTCGCCCAAAAAGATCGAGCGTCGGCCGATCAGAGCGAACGAAGAAATCTTCGTTCGTTCGTGCTGGAAAAGTGTTTACACTGCGCGAATAGCGCTCGCGAGCATTTTGTAAAAACCAATGTTCCAAACCTTGGTTCGGACCAAACTGTTTACACCGCCTGAACGAACGAAGAAATCTTCGTTCGTTCGGGCGGTGGAAACGCTCGGTAACACACGCATTTCATAATATTTTCGTTTAAAGCAATCAGCTGATTTTCTCCCCTCATAAGCTTTTGCGGGGCAAGAAATGTGCCTTTTTTGGCCAATATAAATGTAACATTTTAAGAAACGAACACAGATTTTTTTTCACCCGTTTGCACTTATTTTACAATCGAACACGAAAAAAGAAGAGGGCAATGAAAAGGCAACATTTTTTGGTAGAAACGAAAACACCATAACATCGCACACTCAAAATGCACACTCAAGCACTCCACTACACTCGTGCACTCAGTTTTTATTAATTCGTCCTATGATTTTTGAAGTACAGGGTGGGCCAAATACAATTTTATTTTAAATGCAATAAAATGAACAAAATTAAATTTTTTAAATGTATTATGGCTTTATTAGTAAAAGCAAACATTCCCATTAATTATGGAATACAACGTCGTTCAAGCGGCTGCCTCTCACTCCAATTTTCCAAGACCTTGCTGATGGTTTCGGGATGTAGCTCACGGATTGCCTTAAGTACTTGAATCATTTCCGGATTGTTGGCACAACATTGGTCCTTCACGGTTCCTCATAAAAAAGTTCAAAGGGGTCAAATCGCAGCTCTGAGGTGGCCAATTGACACAGCCAAGACGGCTAATAACACGACTTGGGAATTTGGTACGCAAAAGTTCGATTGTAGCATGAGCTGTGTGGCATGATATGCCATCCTGCATAAAGCAGAGATTGTCTAAATTCATGTCTCCAATTTCAGTAACATGGCTGCTCAAATCTATAGGAGCTACAAATGTCAAACGACAAAAGCAACAACAATTTGAAAAAAAAAATTACCAGCTGATTTTGACAACTAGCTCACCCTGTTCTCCAATATGAGCCTACCTTGTAATTGTATCATGGGTACGACATTTTTTTGTGTAAGTACTTCTCTATTATTTTTGAAATACGTATTATAGTAGAGGGAAGTACGATTTTGTAGGAATTTTTTAGAGGCTCACAGCATCCCCAAAAACTATGAATGGTTTTTGACTTAAATCGCAAGAATGGACATTTTTCTTAATATCTATGCGCTCGGATTTGACCATTTTCGATTTCGGCAAAAAAATTTTGGAGATACTTCGAAAAAGTTCGTTTTTCGATTTTTGAAAAATAGTGGTGAAGCGCTTCACCAAAATAATCTTTCCATTTTCATGTATAAAAATCAACATAAATCGGTTTAAGGGCCTCGGGCAGGCTTCTTATACTATGTTCACACACAGGCCGAAAAGACGCTTTTCAGCTGAAAAACTGCTTTTCAAAAAAAGGTGTTCACACTTGAAAAGCAGCTTTTCATTTCATTGTTCTCAGAAAATAAGATGCTCCTATTGGCTACATGTATACACATACAAAAAACAACACAGAGACGAAATGTCAAATATCAGTCAAATCAATCAAATAACCTCAATTTTAGTAATAGATTTTGACTATACTCATAAAAACAGACTTCAAAGCAGGGTTGTTTTCTAGCTTTTTAGAGTTTTTCGCTGAAAAGCACACAAAAAGACGCTTTTCCTTTGACAGTTTTTCTATGGCGAAAAACTTAATATCATGTAGCTTTTCAGCTGAAAAGCCATTATTGTACGAAAAGCTGCTTTTCGGCCTAAGTGTGAACATGGTATTAGCCAACAAGAAACTAAAATACTGAATAAAAGTCATCAAATCCAAATTTATTATTCATCGCTTATATTGAGGTCAGAGTCGCAGTTTCGACAAGTTTAGAAGCCACGGTTGCCCATGTCGACGCATTTCAAGTGATATGGCCGGTCGCATTTGTTACAATGAATCGAAAAATGCCGAAAAACCAATAAAAAAGCATTAAACACGAACAAAAACACTAAATACGCATTAAAACGCAGTTTGTGTGGTGAAACGTTTCTTTTTAAAAATACAGCTGGCATCACACAAGCACTCGATATAAATTTCACAAGCACTTCATATCTTTTAAGAACAATATTAAACCAACACGACTGATATATTAACCTTGAATTTGTGTTGAGTAGTTTAGCATAAAACACAATAAATGCACTCGATCAAAAAAACTTTTGGAAAAAATTTTTCGCTGTATCATGAAAAGTACGGTTAAAAGAAGGTGAGAGTTGAGGAGCCGTTTTGGTTTTTGGGCTGCACTTCCAAATTTCTGGTAGAAAATATAGGTTCTCAAAGTTAAGGGCTGTTTTTTTTTTTTTTGCTCATCACTTTAAAATCTCTGTGAGCAACTATAGGTTCCCAAAGCTGAGGACCTTTTGAAGTTTATTTGAAGTTCTATTTGCTTGAGTGAAATCCCAAAAACGTCACTTTTTCAGACACCTTTTTCTTAGAATTGATGTTGCTTTTTGCTTGCTTCTATTCTATTCAATATTAAGTAATAACTAGACAGCGGAAAATATGAAATTGCATATTTGTATTGAATGACCGTAGAACAATTTCGATGACACAGATATGCGTCCCGTCAAATTCTATCTTGAAAAACATAACATAAAATTTGCATATTTTGCATATTGCATAAAAAATGCATATGCACATTTTTAGTGCATATGCAAATAAAAAATTGCATATTTGCATATAATATGCATATGCAAAATGTATGCAAGTCCTTTTAACCGCAACTGCATGTCTGTATGTGTTTGTGAACCAACAACAACTTCTGTCATAGGAATGGGCGTATGCAGGTGGTGCAGGGAAAGTACCCCCCTTTCCCCCAGCTTTGCATTTTTAGAAATCCTGCGGACACCGATGATCATAGGTAAATTGAGTCAACCGAAGTTGAGTTCTTCAGAAATAAAATCAACCGATGATCAAAGCGATGACAAGAGTTCAAGGCCCCTTTTAGAAAACTGAAATCCGGTGTTATTCTTGGCCCATTTTGCTTCTTTTTCAAGATATGGCGTTCTTTATAATTTTTTAAGGTTATTATTTTGACCGATCCCTCTACCTGTGCATCTCGATTTCGAGACTCCCTTTAGATAACCCAATCACTGTCATTTTTGGTCTATCTTGCTTCGTTTTCGAGTTATGCTTTTTCAAATTATTTAAGTTTATATTAAATTGTCGACTCTCTTTACTTGTGAGCCCCTCAGAAAACTGAAATCGACTGCTGAAAATGGTTCGATGCGGTTTGATGGTGCACTAGGTGTACTCGCTATGATTTCCCGTTACTTTTACTTCAGTGTCGTTCTACGGTTTGATATTTTATTTCATATTAAAACCTTCAAAATACAACGACACTAATGAAATGCTTTTAAAATATGCAATTCTTGTTTTGTTGGCTTTGCTTCATACTACACATTTTTGTTCGATGTCATGGCTACACTGAAACTACACCAACATAGTGTATACTATTCAAGTACTGTGCATAGAATGTTCTGTGCAGCTCTTTATTACCAACACATATAAATAGTATGTATTATACCACATGTGTATAAATTCATTATATGTGTTTCAGGTTGTACAATCATTACATTTGAATGAAGCAGTGTTAGTAAAAACCGCAGAAGAGTTATTGCAAAATTCACTTTTATATAGGAGTTTCATTTTTATCAAAACCCATTTCGGACAATTTTTTTAAGTTATTACCAGTTTGGAAGGAAACGGTATGAGCTTAAAGAAATCTTACAAAATATTTGAGAAAGCTCAACGAATTATAAATAAGTTCCTGAAAAGTTGGGTGACGACCTTCGCCTTACATTAAAGTTCGTTATGGAAAGAAACCCAGATTTATATCTGTTTTAAAAACAAACGAAATTTTAAATAAAACTTCGGTGGATTACCTGGAGTAATATAAAATTATTTTTTCTAAAAAGCGACAAAATTTTGCCGACGACAACTTCGAAAGTTCTAATAATTTATAGTTTGTGGCGTCCGTGGTGTAGTTGGTTAAAGTGCGTGGCCGCTATGTCAACGAACTTTGGAGACCCATGTTCGAATCCCAGCAGCGACAGAAAATTATTTGAATTAAAATAATTTGTCTGTACGGCCGCCATCTCTCTGCAGACAATGGCAAACCTTAGAGAGTAATCAAAATGCCATGTAAAGCTTCTTGAGAACAAGAACATTCCGTTCATCGACGTTCGGAGTCGGCGTTAAGCATGTAGGTCCGGTTCTCGGTCAATCGTGTACAAACTTAATAACACGCACAACACAATTGATCATAAGAAGCTAGGTCAAAGTCCTTTCAAGGGCTGAAATGGCCAGTTATTTATTTTTTTTTTTTATAATATATATATGTTACCTTTAAGGCATGTTCCAACTTGACACGCTCGGTATTCGAGTGGAAATTTAAAATTGTTTTACTGGAAAACGGTAAGAGATAATTGAACATTTTTTGGATTGAATAAATACACTAAAAACTTATTTACAAAAAATTTTTTTTATTCATTTTTAACATTTTTTATGTACGAAACTTTAAGTTGAATTGACGTGCCGATATCGGAAAGAGCTGATTACCATAATAACTTAAGTTTTAACTTTAAGTTTTCTTTGAACTAGAAAAAAATAGAAAAGAATTCATAAATAATATGAGTGAACTAAAATTTCTAAGTTTGGTCAAAAACAAAAAATTTATGAAGATTAAAAAAAAAAAATCGTAAAAAACTCAAGTTTTTGTCTGGATTTTGTACAAAAAAATAATACAAATGTTTGTAATATTTTAGTTCACACGGAAACTTTACATGTGGAAAGTCTGCGGTTAAAACTTGAAGACAATCGGACAAGGTAATTTTGAGTAACGATGGTAACCAGGTATAAAATATATAAAATATAAAAAATATCATACACAAAAAATGTTAAAAATTAAAAAAAATTTTTTTTGTAAATAATTTTTTAGTGTATTTATTCACCCCAAAAAAAATTTTTATTATCTCTTACCGTTTTCCTGTAAAAATTTTTTAAATTTTCACTCGAATACCCAGTGCGCCAAGTAGGGACATGCCCTAATAGAACGTTAATAAAATAATTTTTTTTTAATTTTTAACATTATCTTTTTCAGGAAACATTTTCAATACATAAATTAATTTGGAAATTTTATAATATCAGAAAATTTTAGTGACTCTATAAGCAAAAATATGCAGCATATTTCTTGCATATGTAGAAAATATGCTGCATATTTCTTGCATATGCTTTTGCATATTTTTTGCATAAAATTTGCATATAATAGATATGGAGTAAAAAATGCATTCAAGAATTCAAAATGAGTGCAAATCCAAAATTTGACTCCAATCAGACTTCAAATAAATTTTGCATATAATTCCGCTGTCTAGTAATAACTTAAGATATGTTGCAGTAATTAACAATAATCTATTAATAAAAGGATTATGTACTTTATATCGTAAAATATCTATTAAAAGGATTGTGCATTGTCTATCCAAATAACAAAAGTAGCAAAAAAAAACGAACGATTATATTATCAATCCTATGAAACTGCAAGTGGCGTCCGTGGCGTAGTTGGTTTAAGTGCGTGGCCTCTATGTCAACGAACCTGGAGACCCGGGCTCGTATCCCAGCAGCGACAGAAAATTATTTGAATTAAAATAATTTTTCTGTACGGCCGCCACCTCTCTGCAGACAATGGCAAACCTTAGAGAGTAATCAAAATGCCATGTAAAGCTTCTTGAGAACAAGAACATTCCGTTCATCGACGTTCGGAGTCGGCGTTAAACCTGAAGGTCCAGTTCTCTGTCGATTTGTGTACAAACTTAATAACACGCACAGCACAATTGATCATAAGAAGCTAGGTCAAAGTCCTTTCAAGGGCTGAAATGACCAGTTATTTTTTTATATTTAAGGAAACTGCGAGGAAGCTTAGCTTCTCCCGTGTGTCCAATGACGCACCCTTTTTTATCATCACTTTCAAATCGGCAGACCGAAAAAGTAGGTAAAAAATCGAATTTGATTCTTAGTTCATGTCGAAATTGTTTTTCAGTTTTACTTTTTATTTTTCCAAAATACTTTTTTCCAATTTTTTATATTTTTAGAGTACCTTTTTATTTTTGTCCGGTGCAACCCTGATGCAGACGAAGGCAAATGGACGTACATGTCATCCGAGTTGGGCATGTCCGACGACATGTACAGTTGTTCGAAAGCAAATGAGACGACGGTCGGACCGACATGTCGGAAAGGTTTTTTAAAAGAAAAAGGTTTTGTACTCACGTTTTTTACTTCGATGAAAAAAATACAAAATGACAAGTGTTTCGAACGTACAATTTTCGACAGAGTTTATTTGTAAAAATTTATATAAAATTTTCCTGAAATACAGAAAATTAAGAATATGCGTATAAATTGGTCTTTCTTTTCTCCATTCCTTGACCCAAGTCCTTTTCTTTGATTTCCCACTGTTTTCTCCATGTTCTTCTTCCAAAATTTGGTCAATTATAATCGCCGCAAAAAATTCTTTAGCCATTATTATTATTGTTGTACCGATGTGTTACGCCCGAGAGTCTGCAAAGTAATGAAATCGTCGTACATGTCCGATCGTTTGAAAGCTCAACAAAATATTCCCGTTAGTTTGTAGCCGTACAATGTCGGCTGACATGTACGTTCGTCTGAAAGCCCATAATGATTGCGAACATTAGCGTTAAAGAATTTTTGTTTATGCAAACGTACTAAATCGGATTAATTTTGACTACTTTTTCCCTTTTAATTAAAGATTTATATATGTATTTATATAAATAATTTATTATATAAATAATATTATATAAATAACTAGCTCTATCTGAATCTCAATCTTAATCTCTATCTCTATCTCTGTCTCTATCTCTATCTGTGTCTATCTCTATATCTATCTCTAACCGAGCGTTTCCAGATTTCTTCGTTCGTTCAGGCAGTGTAAACAGTTTGGTCCGAACCAAGGTTCGGAACATTGGTTTTTTACAAAATGCTCGCGAGCGCTATTCGCGCAGTGTAAACACTTTTCCAGCACGAACGAACGAAGATTTCTTCGTTCGCTCTGATCGGCCGACGCTCGATCTTTTTGGGCGAATCCAGTGCTTATTTGCGCATAGGTAGTAGATTTGTTGAAATTGTAGTTAATAACGTAGGAACAACAAAAAAGAAAGAAAATATATTGAAAATATAACGCAAAAGAAGTTTGTTTTACTTTGTTATTTTATTAGCACTTTATATAATCAAATTATTCATATAATATTCTTTATATAATAAATTCTTCACATAAATACTTACATAAAACCTAAATTAAAAGGCAAAAAGTAGTAAAAATTAATCAAATTTAGTACGTTTGCATAAACAAATATTGATCAACGCTGATGCTCGCAAGCATTGAATTTAAGTGTTTCCACTGCACGAACGAACAAGATGGCGACTTACCAATGTTCGCAACTTGTGTTCGTGCGGTGGAAACAGTTGGACCGAACGAAGAATTCATCGCGACGATTTGTTCGCGATGATTTCTTCGTTCGTTCGGGCGGTGGAAACGCTCGGTAAGTGGAACAACTCGTGTAAACTGAGGCCTATAACCAAATTTCGAGGCTATACTGCCTATAATTCCAAAATTATTTGATATCCCAAATTTGGGTTGCATAGGAGGTGCCACGCCCCCTTATCCAATCGAAATCACACATAGCCTATACTTTGCGAAGAATTGCAAGCAATAAGCTGAAAAATTTTTATTGCAATCGGATGATCGGTCTTGCTGCGCATAAAGGACGAACAAATATACAAACAAATTTTAATTTTGATAATATTAGAATATTAGATATATTAGATTTGATAATATATAAATTTGTTTTCAAACTAATATATATTAGTTTGAAATTCGTTTTCATTTAAACCGGTCGTATTTTCATTGAAAAGTAAGCAAAAATAAAAAATATAAAATAAAAAATATTCTAAAAATTTCCAAAAAAATGTTCGAGACTATCTCTCTGAGCAGTGCTGAGCAGTTCGCGTTTTTTTTCCTTTCTCCGAGTGCTATCTATCAATGTAAACTTTTAAATAAAATTGAATCTCTCTTTATATTAAGCAATCTTTTAAAATTATATTAAACTTCGCATATTCTAACCGAGCGTTTCCACCGCCCGAACGAACGAAGAAATCATCGCGAACAAATCGTCGCGATGAATTCTTCGTTCGGTCCAACTGTTTCCACCGCACGAACACAAGTTGCGAACATTGGTAAGTCGCCATCTTGTTCGTTCGTGCAGTGGAAACACTTAAATTCAATGCTTGCGAGCATCAGCGTTGATCAATATTTGTTTATGCAAACGTACTAAATTTGATTAATTTTTACTACTTTTATGCCTTTTAATTTAGGTTTTATGTAAGTATTTATGTAAAGAATTTATTATATAAAGAATATTATACAAATAATTTGCTTATATAAAGTGCTAATAAAATAACAAAGTAAAACAAACTTCTTTTGCGTTATATTTTCAATATATTTTCTTTCTTTTTTGTTTTTCCTACGTTATTAACTACAATTTCAACAAATCTACTACCTATGCGCAAATAAGCACTGGATTCGCCCAAAAAGATCGAGCGTCGGCCGATCAGAGCGAACGAAGAAATCTTCGTTCGTTCGTGCTGGAAAAGTGTTTACACTGCGCGAATAGCGCTCGCGAGCATTTTGTAAAAACCAATGTTCCAAACCTTGGTTCGGACCAAACTGTTTACACCGCCTGAACGAACGAAGAAATCTTCGTTCGTTCGGGCGGTGGAAACGCTCGGTAAGACACTTTATGTCTTCATTATAAACTCCATTATAAACTTTATTATAAACTCTGTTAGAAATTTGACTGACCGATAGCCTGCGTTGCTCGTGTCATGAATTTAAAGTAATGTAATTATTTATAATTATATTTCTAAGAAATAAATAAATAAATAAAAAATAATATAAAATAAAAAATATTCTAAAAATTTCCAAAAAAACTTTCGAGACTATCTCTCTGAGCAGTGCTGAGCAGTTCGCCTTTTTTTTTCCTTTCTCCGAGTGCTTTCGTACAAATTTGGTATTGTGTATTTTGTGATCAACAGGAGCAAATAAATCTTTACTTTCACACTTTCATTTTATTTAGAAGTAAAAAAAAATATCCCATAGAATAATTAATCTTTGTTATGCCCCTGGGCGCCCAAATATTCGGGCTAATCGGTTTGCTCGGCTAGCCGATAGCCCCATGATACAATTATACAGGTAGGGATGACAACAGGCTATTTTGTCACGAGATCGTTCATGGATTGTCAAACTCGTCTGTTTTTTGTTTTTTTGTTTTTTTTTGTTTGCTTTGTCTTGTATGATTTTTGACAATTCATGTTCGCTGGAAAACTGTCACACCTACCTTATTAATTATACCATGGATAGCCCGAAAAGTAAACGAAGAAAGACACCAAATAACATAACTTTCGATCCTTGTCCTGAATTACCATTAATTCAAAATTCTGATCCCAAATTCATCGTGCTTGAATCTTTAAATCAAGATAAACCACTAACACAATATTCTTGCTTTGCCGTACAGAAATCAATTCATTTGATAAGCAAAGAAATAAAGTCAATTTCGGAACTTCGCGAAGGTAGTCTCTTGCTTCTCGTAAAAAAACAAAACTATCGCCGAAAAGTTTTTAGCTTTAAAAGAACTACACGGAATCTGTGCTATGAAAGCAAAACACCACGCCAATCCTAACTTTACCAAAGGAACCGTAAGTATATGCTCCTTGTTTGAACAATGTTTCAGAAAAAGAAATTGTAGACGAGCTAAGCTCACAAGGTGTCGTTTCGGTTTATAAATTTTTGAAAAACAATAATGGAAAAATGATTCCAAGTGGTGTCGTTCTTCTTACATTCCATTTATATCACCTTCCTGAAAATATCGATGTTTCATGGCACAATGTTCGAGTTAGGGAATACATCCCAAGTCCCATGCGCTGCAAAAGTTGTCAGTTGCTTGGTCACACCACAAAATTCTGTAAAAAATCACCAGTTTGCGTTAACTGTAATCTCCCCCCACATAACCCCGAAGCTTGCACACGCACTTTTTGCGCGAACTGCTCAGCTGATCACCCTGCCTCTTCTAACAAATGCACACGATTCATACAAGCAAAAAATATATTAAAAATCAAAATCACAAACAAATGCACAATGCGCGAAGCCGTTAATAAATACAAAGCACAAACACCCATTCTATCTAACTCTCCAACCACTTTCTCTTCTGTACTATCCAAAACCAACAACGAAAAAAACAATAGGGGTTTTCACGATTCAGTGCATTTGAGCATGAGCAAAAAATCCATGCTTTTTTTCTCATTGTATGTACCATGGTATAATAATACAAGGTAGTATTGACAGTTGCTTAGGAAATCATATACTGTCAAAAAATATACTCAAAAAGAGAGCGCTCACAATCCGCCATTGAAAACACAAGCAATTTTGAAATCGTTGAAGTGAAAAAAAACAACAACCACAGCAGCTGCTGATGTATTTCCACAAAAAGCTGTTTTTGACAGTTTATGTTTTCCTGTTGAAGAGAAAATAAGCAGTTATCAATGCTACCATGTATTATTATACCATGGTATGTACATTTTGTGAGTGTAAAGAGAAAAAAAGCATGGATTTTTTGCTCATGCTCAAATGCACAGCCAAATGCCACAGATGTGCCGAAAAATAAAAATAATTAAATTAAATATATTACCTGATTACTGCATTTAAAAAAATTTATGCATTCTCATACCCATGGCCATGATACAATTATAAGGTAGGCCCAATTGGGAGATAAAAAAAACGAAAAAGCAAAGCAAAGCAAAGTAAATCAAAACAATTGCGTAGGTATAATGTCACTTTTGAAAATTGAAGTTTATTCGTTCAGCCATAAGGATGTATAATTTACTTTAAATAGTATAAATCTGGTTATTGGGTATTGAGTACCCAGATTTTATGTGAAATAATGCAAGAAAAGTAAGCAAAAACCCTAAAAATTTAACAATATGAGCCATTTTTCAAAATATAATACAGGATAAATTGTATGTTGGCTTTCAACGAAGCAAATAAAAGTTAATATTTTATATAATTTTCATTCGACTACTTAGTTCGATAGTTCAGTAACCAATTTATTTGTATCGCTTTATATTGTATTTTGACATTATACCTACGCCTTTGTTATTGTTTTGTTGTTGATTTGTAGTCATAGAGAGCGTGTTTTTGCTGGGCCTACCTTATAATTGTATCATGCCCATGGCTGTAGGTTGAATCTCTCTCTTTCAAGTTTTGCAAACAATTGTTGTTGCTCTCTCTCGCTTTCTCTCTCTCTCTCTCTCACTTTATATATCGCATTTCACTTTATTTTGCCAACCAAAAATTTGAAGCTGTGTGGCATTGTTGGTGATGTTGTTTCTTAACGTATACTAAGTTTCCATGGCGAGTTAACTCGGGGTTTACTCGGGGTTAACTCGCTATGGAAACGCGAGTTGAGTTGAGTTTCGTTAAATCCACGAAACTCCACGAAACTTGTAAGATTTAACTGGGTTCTATCTGTCAAAGTGAATGCTGCCATTTAGTATCCATTTCGCTAGTAAAACAATAACAAAAATGCAAATGAAATTGACAAGTTCGACTCAACTCGATTCTGTGCATGGAAACACTATCGAGTTAGCGACGCCATTTTCTTAACTCGACGAAAACCCTAACCCCGAGTTAACTCGCCATGGAAACATAGTAATGGTATAATAATACAAGGTAGCATTGACAGTTGCTTGGAAAATCATATACTGTCAAAAAATATACTCAAAAAGAGAGCGCTCACAATCCGCCATTGAAAACACAATCAATGTTGAAAATGTCAAAGTACAAAAAACAACAACCACAGCAGCTGCTGATGTATTTCCACAAAAAGCTGTTTTTGACAGTTTATGTTTTCCTGTTGAAGAGAAAATAAGCAGTTGTCAATGCTACCATGTATCATGCTCTTCGATAGCCTAAAAAAGACAAAATATTCGTGCAGTCATGAGACCGCAGAGAGCATCTACAAGATCCAAAATGCATAATCATGCAATTGAGTTGCATAGAATTATAATTTGGAGTGTATAACATATGCTGCACGATAAATGTGATAAAACAAAAATTAAGAATTTTTACTTGGTCTTACAAAAAAAAAAAGATATCGTCAGGTAGCGTAAAAATGCAATATTGTTGCATGGAGTTTTTACGGGCTGAGCAACAATAAAGAAAGGTTTTATGACCTAATTACGAAAAAGCAACAAAAAAACGTTGCCTGGAATTAGAACTCCATGACTATTGGCGATACGGTAAATTTTATAGAACGACAATAAAGCTGAGGTTTTCCGTCACATGATAAAAAAAAATGCCTCTCAGGGTACCCCTTAAAGTAACCCGAATGCTACAAATGCAACAGCAAAAGCAAAAATAAAATAAAAATAAATTACAATTAATGCAAGGACAAGTATTAGGACAAGGATTTGGTTAAGCATTGATTAAACAAGCGATGAGAGGAAAGATTTTGACAAAGATTAGGACCTGGAATAAGATAAGGAGTAGGACAAAAATGTTAACCAAGATAAGAGTATAGAATTGGACAAGGATTAGGAGAAAAATTTGGAAGATGACTTCCACAAGGACTAAGACATGGGTAAGGACAAAGATTGAGACATACCTAAACATTAATTGGGACAAGATTGGGATAAGATTGGAAAAAGTATAAGGACTAGGAATAGAACAAAGCTTTGAACACACTCAGCCTTATCATGAAAAAATTTCTACAGCCCATGTTAGAATTCTACCATGCTACAGCCTAACTTATTTTTAACTTTTCCAAGCATTTTACACTCAAAATAAAAAGAAAACAAGAGAAAATCGATTTTGATAGGATCGAATTTCGACCACAGGCAATTTTAGTAATAAAAAAAAACTCATATCCGGAAAGACAAAGTCATATATATTTAAGGAGTGATTAATTAATAATTCTTTTTATAATGGGTCATTTGGGATGAAATTTATATTAAGAATTAATTAAAGTTGTCATGTGAGAAAAACTTAAAAGAAAACTTACATTGCTTAAAAAAAGAATAATTGAAATAATGAATACATTGTTATGAATTCTGCATTAGAAAATTAAAGATCGAGATAAATTGATTTTTGTAATAAATGATACTTGTTTCGATTCAAAATGTCGCGAATTGAGGTAAAAAAAAAAAAACAGTTTGAGGATACCAGCTCCGAACTTTTCTTGAACTTAGGCAAAGCGATGATTTAACGACATACTACTGGTGCGTGGTATTATTTCACAATTTATGCCAGTGCCATCAGAGCTAACCACTTCACCACCAGGGCATTTATACAATAATGGTTTTTTCTATGAAAATAAAAATTAAGGCAGACCTTTGATGAATACTTGAAATGTACTCACCTGAAGTTCGTGGATTTCTTTTTGTACTTTCATATCATAGATCGGTTTGTGCGTCGTTTGTTGCGACACATTTTGAAAGAAGTCTAAAAACTTTGAAGCCAACATTGGCATCATTTCTGTTTTTAAAGAGCTCGTATCGTTGATACCCAAAAGAGCACGAAGATTATCGTTAGACTTGTTGCTGGAGTTACTGGACTCTTCAACACTTTTTTGTGTTGGCACTTGGAAACACATCCTTACATTAGCTGCAGGAGCAGAACTCAGACCCAGCGTTGAACTATGACATGGATTAGAGGTCAAGTTTATTGAATCGCTTGGACATTCAATAGTCAAGTCGTGAACTTTTTGAGGAATTAAATACCCATGAGATTCATTAAGTTGATCGAGAACAGCTTTAATGTTTTTGCTATAAATATTTTCAAGATATTAAAATTTTTGTTTTTTTTCATTTAAGTTAAATGATTCAACCTTAAAACTAATATTTCTACCTACTTGAGCATTTCTTGATTATAGTTACGCTGATTGAAACGTTGAACACGTCCACTATTGAACGAGTTATTTGAATTGATACTTTCATTAGTAATGCCATTACTGTTTCTATTGTTATAAAATCCATTGCGTTTATTCGAACGATTTTTATTAAAACGATTGCGTTTATATTGTTTGTTTGATCGACGATCCTCAAAAGTGTTTTGTGGTACGAGTGGCGGCATGCCAGCCGGCCGTTGGGCCATTACATTTGGTTGCAAGAGACGCCATTGCTGAGAGTTGGAATTCGGCATCAATTCCATAGAACTTTGAGCATTACCAGACAATTTATCACGCAAATCGAAATTTGATTGATAGCGTTGCATTTGATTCTGTATACGTGGACTCTGTTTTGGCTGCATATTTGGTCTCTGCTGGGTGCGTACGCTTAAATCTGCCTCATCCGTTATCAGCGCATCGAAAGAATCTTCTTCCGGCATGTCCAAATCAATGTAGTTAATGCTTGCACTCGGACCTTTCCAGATTCCACTGGATTCGGCTTCAATGTCCTGTTTGAAGTCATCATATTCTCCATCCTCATTATTTAGACGGCGCTCTGCTTTAAATTTACTTTCATTCTTAGTGCAATTTTGCACGCTGACGCCACTAGAGTTTTTTTCAGCTTTGAAGCTAGCGATGTATTCATCTGTTTTTGTTGCAATTAATAATTATTTAAGCAAATAGAAAGCCAAAGACTAACCTAGCGTCATTTCCATTACTTTCTCCATATCCTGAGCTATCTTAAATAAATTATGTGTGGCCAACTCTATATTTAAATTAGAATAAAAATTTTTGTAGATAAATGCAAATTTCTTTAAAAGTTTACCGTTGTCCGCATTTAAGGACAGCAACTGAAAATCGAAAAGCGCCATCTATTGTTGAATGGGAAATAGTTATGGTGAGCACGCATCGCAAGAACCCTTTTTACATTGGTCAGAAATTGAAAGCAATATCTGTTGTTACACAATAGGTCTGTTTCCGTACTCTACACTTACTATTACTGGCCCAAAATACACTGTAGTGCTCAGTCTGCGTGAAACCGGGTTTCTAAGGCAAGGGAGGTGAGTCAGCGGACGTGAAGTACGTGAAATTTCACTCACCGAAAAAGCTGTAGTGACGATTGACTGACACGCACACATAAGTCAAGTCGTCATATTTTATTTAGGGGTTCACAAAATTTACCACACTAATACAATCAAACACAGTACATGCACATGAAATAAAACTGGTTTCACGCAGACTGACCAGTATAGTGTATTTTTGAATGATTGACTGCTCACGCAGACTGAGCACTACAGTGTATTTTGGGCCACTAATAGCGCATTCTTTTCTGAAAAAAAATTCTGCCCTTACAGAATGCAGAATTTTTTAGATTCTGACCTGAATTTACAGAATGTTGACCTCTTTTGAGCTGAGAAAAGAACAGAAAAAATGCAACATTTTTTTTTTAATATTGGCTGCACTGTTGTTTTGATTTCTGACTAATTTATTATTGATTATTTATTTATTATTTTATTCGTCTTCCGGTGATGAAGATGACGAATCGAGCAATTCATTTTTTATAAAACTAACCACTTTAACCAACAACATATTGGAATCAATTTCAGACATTTTTCAAAATTAGAAATCTTTGCTTATCACAATTTTCTTAGCACAAAGTATGAGTTGTCAAAATTATTTTACTTTGTTTTAATGTTGGTATTACTAGAGGGCAGAATACAGAACCGTCGAATTTTACAGGTCAGAAAATTCTGCATTTGTTATACTTTTGCGGTCAACATTTTCGAGAAAAGAACACGTTTTATTTTGAGGTCAACATTTTTTTTTAGAAAAGAACAGAAAAAATGCAGAGTTCTTGAAGAGAGCAGAAAAAATGCAGAATTTTTTTTCAGAAAAGAATGCGCTATAAGTTTCCATGGCGAGTTAACTCGGGGTTTACTCGGGGTTAACTCGCTATGGAAACGCGAGTTGAGTTGAGTTTCGTTAAATCCACGAAACTCCACGAAACTTGTAAGATTTAACTGGGTTCTATCTGTCAAAGTGAATGCTGCCATTTAGTATCCATTTCGCTAGTAAAACAATAACAAAAATGCAAATGAAATTGACAAGTTCGACTCAACTCGATTCTGTGCATGGAAACACTATCGAGTTAGCGACGCCATTTTCTTAACTCGACGAAAACCCTAACCCCGAGTTAACTCGCCATGGAAACATAGTAAAAGAGGAAAATCTTATGCGAGCCATATACAACACAATCCAATCTTCAACTGAGTCGATTGTTGCTCACATCAAAGCGTGTATGGCATTGTCAATTGATCAGTTTGACATTTGTCGAGTTGGTTGATGAAAAATCAAAAGATTTTTATTTTTAGAAGTTGCCTCCCAAGTCTTTCAATTCGATTGTACTGTATGATCAAATCTTTTGATCTTAACTGTCAACATTTTATATTTTTAACTATCGTTTGTAAACGACAGTCTTCCCTTCTGGGAGACTTCTACACAGCTCAAAAATTCTTTCTAAAAATCTATATTTATTATATTTGCCATTTTGCATGTTTCTAACTCAAAAACTTTTATCGAATGAGATAAAATTTCCCTTACTAGAGGTGTCCCTCAGGGGTCTGTTTTGGGCCCTTTACTGTTCTCTATCTACATTAATGACCTACCTGCTATTCTGAATGACTGCGAGATACATATGTATGCAGATGACATCCAATTATACACTTCATGCACTTCTAATGAACTAAATAGAACTATTAGTAAAATAAATGTAAACTTAGAAAAAATTAATACTTGGGCGCAAAGAAACGGGTTGGCACTAAATCCTAAAAAGTCACAATGTTTAGTGATTTATAAAAATATTATTGATACTGCCTGCTTGCCAAATTTAATATTAAATAACACCAAAATCTAGTTCGTGTCATATGCCAAAAATCTAGGCATTTATTTTAATCAAACTCTTACTTGGAACTTGCACATAAATAACGCAATCGGTAGGGTTTATGGAATGCTTCGTGGGCTATGGCCTTCACAGTACTTTACACCACATAAAATAAGAATGCTCAAAAATAATAGAAATCAGATTACGCCATCAGAGGCAGAAAAAGTTGCACCGTTCTGCGCAAGACGTTAGGTCTTTCGTGACGTAGATAGGAAAAGACTCTTTCTCTGTTCATCTCACTGATTTTCTGTTCGTGCAAGAAAAGACGAAAGATAGTGCGAAATAGTTCTGTACGATTTTTTTTTTTTAGCTACAGTTGTTTTTTATGTTTTGCTCAGTGAAAAACAGCTGATTTTGACAATGTGTCGATCACGACGTAGGCAGACATCAAAGAAGTAAGAGATATGGAAGCGGTGTTATTTCTCAAAAGTGAGGTATTTTTCTCATTGGTGTTGGTTAACACACACATAGAAAAATTTACGCAGGACCGCATTCGGGTGCAGCAAATAAGAAGGCGCAAACTTTTGCAATATTAACTAGAATTGAATGGAATGAATTAATAAATAGGATGAATAATGATGTAAGTATACAATGTGAAGTCATCAGGTAATATTATGTAGAAATGACATGAAACTTATGTGAGTGATAGATGTGAAAATCTAAACTTCACAAGTTGTGAAAATTTATTGTATTTCCACACCACCCTTGAGATATACAATTTGGTGCACCATCGATTTTTTTTTGGGTGTACGGTTCATTTGTAGGCCTATTTCACCCATAAAGAACAGAAATCATTAGTAAAATTATTAATAAACAATTCAGCTACTAAACCCCTTAAAATTAACAGTTTTGTGGTGCTTTTGTCTGATTGAAGACTTTTCGTTTTATTTTTGTTCGTTATATAATATCGCATTTTTAAACAAATTTCAATTAATGATTTGACTACGATATAATGGCCGGAAGACTTTATATGACCTTCAAACATAGTTTCTCCAATAAGGGATTTTTGCGTATTTAACATTATTCTATTATAATATTTATATTTTTTCCAAAATAGATTTGTCTTTTGAATAAGACGAATTTTCGTATTCAAATAAATTTCGTTTGAATACGAAGTTCCTTTTCAGCAATCATGCAAACAGCCAACTACTGATCTTGCATTTATAACATCATTTTCTAATCCCAGTGCTCGAATCCAAAGGGTTTTTGAATGAAGCATATCGTCGCCCGGGGATTCATGTGCTCCATACGCCATTTTGTAATAGTTATACCAACAGCTTTTTATTTTTGTTTTTTGTAAATTAATACATTTTTTTGATTTCTGTTAAATAAATTTAAGAACATATTTTTTTGTGTTTCAATGAATATTAATTTGAATTTGTAAATGAATAAACTGCTGTTGACGAAAAACTTTAAATCTGTTTCATTTTTTCCTTATGCATCTTTGCTCTATGAGTATGAGTTCACATAAAAATAAGTTTGAAATGGCGTATAGAGCAAAGTGGATTTTTTATCGTTAGAAAATGTACTTTTGTGCGTGAGATTAAGGATTAGGAAATATGTTTTGTGGATTACCATTTTTATACAAACTTATGGTGAGACATTTAAGAAATCCTATCGTAGTCTTTTAAAAAAAAATCGCTTCAAACTTTAACTTCCATATACTCAAAATGTGTTTTTTGCACATACAGCACATGAATCCCCGGACAACAATATATGGATATCTGAAACATTGAAATTGAATCACTGAAAACAAGAGCGCCCTAAAAATATGTGCGATTGTGTAAATTGAATGCGCCTCTGAAGCGGTATTTGTATTTTGACAGTTCGATCACACTAAATCGGTGCAAGACAACGGGCTCTAATTTTAATTTTTTTGCAAAATTCCAATTGCAAATATTAAAACTTTCACTTGTTACAACTTCTTTAAACTAAATAAAGTTGTTTTGTTTTTAAAATTCGACTGATGCCGGTATATTTACTTGTGAAAGGATATTGCCTTGTTCTTCAATTTATGGCTTTTTGCACAACTTTTCACTTTTCAATGCATTTTTAGTCAATTGTTTATGTTATTTACGTTCATAATTTTGTAAAATTTAGCAATAAAAATCGCTTTTTATTAAATAATAGGTATTTATAATTCGACTCCAATTTTTTTTAGGCACGAGAGATCGAACTGTCAAAAAACTTTTGCCTCAGTACACACACACTGTATGTGAGGAGAACACCATTTCCTTATATTTTATTTCTTTGGCAGACATGCGCATGGCATAATCTTGTATTTATTATTTTTGAAGAATGCTGATCGCGAAAACCTATCTCATCCCAAAACTCTTATACGGATGTGAAATTCTTAGTAACTGTGACTCAATTAGTAAGTAAAAACTGAACAAAGTTTTCAACAAGATTACAAGATACGTTTTCGGCCTCAATCGCTTTGCTCATGTTTCACGATATGTAAAAAAAATCTTTTCGATCTCGTTCGATAATCTGTTGCAATGCAGAACCTTAATAATGCTACATAAGATCATTTATACTAAATAACTTGCATTTTTATTTAATAAATTAGAATTCTCGAGATCTAGTCGAAACAATTTGTTAAGCCAATAAGGCACTATACACTTGTTTCTGAGCGTCAATTTTTGTCCATGCCATTCGTCTCTGGAACTCTTTGCCAGTCTATCTTCGAAAAATTAGCAATGCATATATCTTTAAGAATAATTTAATGAAATTGTATCAAATAACTAACTAAAAGTTCAATTGCTTTTTAACTTATTTCACTTATTTTATATTATTATTTTTGTTCAAATTGTAAGCTTTTTTTGTATTAAATAATTTTATGTACATTTATCTTTCTATTTAAGTCCTTGTTTTGTATTTTACCAATTGTATTAGTTTTATGTGCTCGTGACTGACGCTTTAAATGTTAAGATTATTTAATAATCTTGTAGCGTAAGGATTAACATTGAAGAAATAAATAAATAAATAAATGAGAAAATGCAGTATGGCATGGACACAGACTCAAATGATCGAACATATCGTAGGCATGTCGGATGAACTGAGCAAACAGTCAAAAGGGCCCCTTAACGATATTACATGTCTTATGGATATGCAATTCGACAAAATAACGGGACTATTTTCGTTGCTCCTACACAGTTGCACATATTGGATGGACTCATTATTTTAAAGTTGCCAGCAAGTAATCATCCAGCAATTTTGCAGTCCTCGATATATTAACAAATTTTGTTTCTATGAATTACACTTTTAATTTTCTGGGGGCTTTCTATACAGCTCAAAAAATTCCTTCTAAAAATCTACATTTATTACATATGCCATTTTGCCGCTCGATGTTTCTCACAAGGACTGAGGCAAGGATTCCGAACAGGATTAGGGCATGGATTAGATAAGGCAAGGATTGGTACCAAAATTGGGACAAGGATTATGACAAGAATTATGAGAAAGATTAACCTTGTGGTGGTCTTATTATTATTATACTTTATTTTATGATTTCATTCACTAAAGTTTTAAAAATCAATATTTTAACAGTATAGCAACTTTAATGTCTTTCAAAACCAGGGACCGTAACTGTTATGACTTTTTTCAAAAAAGTCAATAAATAATAGTTACTTTTTTACCGATTTTTTTTTTTTTTTTTGCCAAAAATTTTACATATTTTATTGAGTATGGATAGCGTAGAGAACAACAAATAGCTCGGGTATGATTTGAGTATCCGATTTTTGTAGGATACTCATTGCAGTTCTCTGATGTGTAGTGATTCGACAAACAACAGTGACAGGGAAGGCAATGTGTAGTGATAAGTAAAACAAAGGTAGAAAAGAGTAGAATGAATAGAATTTATACTTTTGTTATGATTTGCACTTTTAACCGAAAAAATTAAAGTCAAGTATTAACTGTTATTTTTGACCGAAAAAGTAAAAGTCATATTTTAACTTTTATTTTTGACCGAAAAAATAAAACTCAAATTTAAACTTTTATTTTTGACTAAAAAGTAAGTCAAATTTTAACTGTGATTTTTGACTAAAATTAAAGTTGAAATTTAACTTTTATTTTTGACCAAAAAAAAAAGTTGGTAAAAAATAACTATGTGGCGTCCGTTTTTTTTTTTAAAATAACTATTATTTTTTGACTTAATTTAAAAAAGTCAAATAAATAAAAAGCGTTTAAGATTATTATTCCTTAGCTAACAAGTCTGAGTTTTTGAATTGAAATTTCGAAAATAACAGTTATTTTCGGTCTCTGTAAAATACTCTCTATAATTTATTATATAGTCTGGCAGCTTTGTTTTTAAAAATCATCATTGTTTTTCTGTTATTTTATTCTTCGCACATGCAACGCGACGTTGAAGCAAAAAATATAAATTAAAGAACCAACAAACTATCTTATAAATTATTTAAAAAAGTGGATCTTGCAACGCTAAATCCCCAACCCATTTTCTATCACGGGAACATTTTTTTTTTGTTATTACAGCTGTTGAGTGTTCGAAAAATCGAATAGTGCTAGAAAATGAGTTAAGCCAAGGACTAGGACCAGGTTTTATCCCTTTAATAATGGACGGGGACTAAGAAAATAATGAGGCCAAGGAAAGAACAAAAATTAGAAAAATGATTGTGACAAAGGTTAGAATAAGGACTGGGACAAGGATTTAAACAAAGGTTAAAAGAAGAAGGATAAGAATAAAGATAGGGGTTAGTTTTTGTCTTCGTTGATGACACAGCAAGCAATTTCTTTTTCACTCATACTGTTGCTTTGTATATTTCTTATTTGTATATTTTTATAGTAGTATTTTTAAATATATACAGCAACTGTGATCGTGAATACGCGACTGAAATTTTTATGCCATAATTTTGTTATATGAATCGGTATAACTTTCGAATCATGAAAAACATTTTCAAATTCGTCGAAATAATCATCCATCAAATCAGCACACATAAATATATTTGGAATTTGATGGTCATTTGACGATATGAATATTAATTAAACTGTTTTTCAAAACGTTTCATGAGAATCAAAACTTTTCGAACACTATTAAAATTTCCAGTACGATTTTCACCACTTTTGAAAAGATTTCAACGTGAACACGCCGTGCTTACAAAGAAATGGTAGAATGGAATTGTTAAGTCCATCAATGGAATTGCAATCATTTTTGCTCAATCATCGGCTCTCCCTTCGGCATATAACGCACTTTCGTTAAGCTATTTAGCTACTGTAAACTATTTAAAGTATTTTTAGCTATTAAGTAATAACTATTTTAGCTATTTAAAAACTAAAAAGTGCAAGTTTGGGCAAGTAAACTAGTTTGCATTAAGCTTTTCAAATTTATCAGCAAAGAACCTGTTTATTACCTTTTTGTAGCCCATTTTAGAGATATCCTTTTTTTAAATTTTCAGCTTTTCCAACAAGAACCGAAACAGCTGATTTGTTTATTTGCTGCTCTTACTTGCACAACAAAAAATAGAAGCATTAAAAAAAGCAGAAAGTGCATTTTATTGCGGCATTTCCACCAGAATTAAAACCACCATGTTGAAGTTGGAAAAGAAAACAGAGTCAGAGTTGGAGAAAATGGAGCGAGAAGCATTGATTGCTACGGCTAATATGGACGAATAATGGCTAGTTGGTGGATTAATTAACTTACGTCAAGACGTTTGTAAGGCAATTCGTTAAAATTTCGTTACAATTCGTTAAAATGAAAGCGTTGGCATCTACGTAATTATAATTTGTTTATTTTAAAACAATTGACTCATTTCACGCCAAATCGGCCATCTAATTTTTTAATATAAAAAAAATTTATGTTATAAAAAAAATTTATATATTTTGAAAGGTCTCTAAGAGATGCATCAAATTACATATTTTTGATTTTTGAAAAATTTTTTTTTAATTATGTAACGAAAAAATAAATTAAATTTCTGTACTTTTATGGAAAAGTTGCCATTTTCAATCTGTTCTCCCTCTCTCAGCCTAATTAACGGTAAAGCAAGAAATTACTGGCGTCCGTGGCATAGTTGGTTCAAGTGCGTGGCCTCTATGTCAACGAACCTGGAGACACGGGTTCGAATCCCAGCAGCGACACATAATGTTGATGTTGGTGGTGGTGTTCGTGTTGGTGCTTTTTCTCTTGCTTTTTTTGTATTTGCTTCTCCATTAGTTGTGCTTTTCCTTGGTGCATTAACTTTGCCTGAGATGCATGCAAAAGTGATGTATATGCGTCACTTTAGGTGGTTCCATGAGAGGCATCATGACGCCGTCGATTTTTTTTTTATTTTTATCATGTGCCCGAAAACATCACCTTCCTTTCGATCCTTAAAATTTACCATTACGTCAGTAGTCACAGAGTAAAAATTCCATGCAACGTTTTTTCATGGTTGTACCATTTTTACTACATTATGTGGTTGCCACCCTGAAATCACGACGACAAGAATTTTTTTTGTATTTTAGTTGTGAAGCGTAATAACACACCTATGCTGTCGTAAAACAAAATTTACCGCAGCTTGTCTTCTCGGTGAGTAATAATTCCGTGCAACGATATAACAAAGTTCTTACAGACCATGCAGTAATATGTACATAAAAGAGTAATAAATATAAAATACAATACCTTAAAAATGGCTATTTAATAAATTCTTAAATTCTAATATTGACATAGAAAAATCAACATTACACTGAGCCGATAAACCATTAAAATTTGATAATGTTCTGTATAAAGGAGAATTAATAGCATAGTTTGTTCTGCAAGTTTCTAAGTAGAAAATATCAGATCTTCGTAACAATCTAGACGGAACATTGAAATTAATTAATTCTAACAATGCAGGACAATCAATATTACCCGATAAAAGATCAAAGATTAATAAAAGTGATGCAATTGTTCGTCGACTTTGAAGAGGTTATAAATGAATAAGCAAACATCGTGCATGATATGATGGAATAGGATCCTCGAAATGTAAAGTTCTGAGTGCAAACCGAATGAAAGACTTTTGGAAATGTTCAAGCCGTAAGATATGTATATCATAAAAAGGGCTCCATATGAAAGAAGCATATTCCAACTTTGAGCGAACTATAGAAGTAAAAATAGATTTTAATGTATTGACATCCAAAAAATTTTAACTAACAATGCATATGCTTTTGGAATAATGTAATTTAGGTGGGCAACAAAAGAAAATTTAGCATCAAAAAATATGCCAAGATCCTTGACCTCCTTAACAAATGTTAATGGAGAGTTAGCTAATAAATAAGAAGCAAGATGAGGGCGACTTGACTTAGAGAAAATGGCAAACACACATTTATCAATATTGAGACAGATTCGATTTTTTGTGCACCAATTAAAAACAGCGTCAACATCAGACTGCAGTAAATATGAATCAGACAAATTTGTGATTTTGAGAAAAAGTTCAAGATCATCCGCCAATAGTAAACATTTTGAATACTTAACAACAGAACTAATATCATTAATGAATAATATAAATAACAGTGGACCTAAAATGCTACCCTGAGGTACACCAGATGACGCTATGAATGACGAAGAAGTATAGTTTTCAACAACTACACAACTTATTCTGTCATTTAGGTATGACATCAACCGCTTTAGGGCTTTAGAGTGGAAACCAAGCTTGGCCATTTTGTTGATTAATAATGAATGGGAAACTTTGTCAAAGGCTTTAGAAAAATCCGTATAGGCCGTATCAACTTGACACCCAGAGTGAAAAGCGGAGATGCAATATTCCGAAAAAGAAGTGAGGTTCGTTACTGTCGAACGACATGGAACAAAGCCGTGTTGAAGCGGTGAAATAAGGCATTTGACAGAAAAAAATATTTTTTGTTTGACTATATGTTCAAAAAGTTTAGAAATCGGTCTGTAATTGGCAATATTGTTTTTATTTCCTGACTTGAACATTGGTGAAATAGATGACACCTTCCAATCTGATAAAAATACTCATGTATTAAAGGATTGATTACAAATTATCTTGAGTGGTTTAACAAGAGAATCACAACAATTTTTGAAAAGACAAGCGGAAAACCCATCCTTGTCAGGCTTTGCAGAATTTTTTAGGTTCCGAATTCCACTCACAACATCAAAGTCAGATACAGATAATGAACCCAAATCAATGGAATGAAAATTATCATTTTCATATTCCCCAGCATAAACAGTTGTTGGCTCAAAATTATTTTGAAAATATTCAGCAAATAGGTTCGCTGTGTCCAGGGCAGAATTGGAAAATAGATTCTTGTAGAACATAGAGTTTGGAATGTGAGATGTCTTTCTTTTGGAATTAACGTAGCTTCAAAATGCTTTCGGATCCGATTTAATATTCGACTTAATTCTCAGAATATACTGTTTAAAAAGATAATTATCAAGAAAGTTAAACTCTCTCATGTAATGGCGATATTTAATAAAGAAATCAGAGCTACCAGTGGTAACATACTTCTTGTAAAATATATTTCTAAGATTTTTTAGATTAGCTTTAGCTCTTCAGACAACTGAAAAACATGGTTTTTTGAACACCTCCAACGCTTCAACTGCTTCTGCGGCGCTCGTAAATCGTTGACCACGCAGTTTACCTTTGATATTCGGAAACAAGAATAAGTCATTGGGTGCCAAATCAGGACTGTATGGAGGATAAGTCATCAATTCGACGTTTTGACTGCTCAAAAATGCACATGTTTGACGAGATGTGTGAGAGCTCGCATTGTCATGATGGAGAATGATTCGTCTTTGGCAATTGGTTTTGCGAATTTCTCCGAAGACTTCCGGTAAACAAATGGTCGTGTTCCATTCAGAATTGACTGTCCTACATTGCTCAAGCAGAACAGTGGCCACATGACCCATTCGGTGGAAGAAACATGTACTGTTTTGTTTCCGGCTCATACGCATATATCCATGATTCGTCACCTGTCAAGATTTTATACACATTTTTTGAAGCACCAAGATTGAACTTTTTAATAAGTTCCTTACACCAATCGATGCGAGACTTTTTTTATTGATAAATTATGGGGTATCCAACGAGAGCAAATTTTTATTACAGATAAGTGTTCATGCAAAATCGAATATATTGAAGTGGAACTAATGTG
This sequence comes from Pherbina coryleti, assembly GCA_943735915.1. Classification (NCBI taxonomy): domain Eukaryota; kingdom Metazoa; phylum Arthropoda; class Insecta; order Diptera; family Sciomyzidae; genus Pherbina; species Pherbina coryleti. The sequence continues at coordinate 18,348,168 of OX030950.1, read as the reverse complement.
CAAGGATGCCTCTATCTCACGATATGTCACATGACGATCTTGCATTATTAGTTCACGTACTGCATCGACGTTTTGTGGCACAACAACCGATTTTGGACGACCTTCACGGAATTCTTCGGCGACCGAACCACGACCACGATTGAATTCACTATACCAGCGGTATACTGTGGTTTTTGATGGTGCTTTATCGTCATACAAAGAACTGAGTTCATTGAAACATTCTTGTTGAGATAATTTACGTCGAAAAGTTTTGGAAAACCTTCTCTTCAAATTTCCATTTTTTTTAACAAATTGATTTTCTTAACTCACTGTAAACAAAACAAATAGTGCATCAAATCGTTGTAGGCATAGTTGAATAAATAAGGTTGTCGCATGGGTGAGAGCGAGTTCCCATAAATGTCAAATCGAAGTTGACAGCTCATACAAAATCTGAAAGGGGAAATTATTAACATGCAAAGCCGATGAAGTTGTTGTTGTATCTTTTCATTGATTTTGACAATTATGGGTACTGAGAAGAGAGTACGATCAGCCACGAGACAACCTTATTTATTCAACCATGGTTGTAGGTACATTTTTGCTAACAGGTGTCAAACTTTATTATGGTGATGCCAGATTTTACCTATTGACATAAGTGTTGCCAGTTCCCGAAATATAAATATATACTATCCCTCGTAAAGATTACAGCGGGTGACGATGCCACTCACTAACACCTCATTGGTGAAGTTCTACGTCAGCTGGATAGCCACAATATGCAAGTAAATTTACAGAAATCGGAGTTTATCAAATACCTTATAGAATACTGTGGGTATGTCAATTATAAAAACGACATTCATAAGGTTTTTTCTAGGTCTTACTCATTATAACGGGAGTTTTATAAAAACGTAGGTGCTATTTTTTATCCACTAAATTGCTTATTACAGAATAATGTCCGTTTTCATTTTGATAAAAATTTCAAGAGTGCATATTCTGACCTGAGTTAAGCGCCATTACGAAAATCAATAGGGAGGTTCATAAGTTGGTGGAATCCTTAAAATATGGAAACAAACGTAACCCAAATAATCGTTCTGGAGTTTCACAAACGAAGTTTACACTTCAACAAGTCTGCCTTAGTCGAAAAATACGTATGTATAAACCGCAGGAACTGCGGAAAAAAGTACTTCTTGAAACGCGGCTTATATAAGGTTCAAAAAACCAATATCAAGTGAAAGCAGAAAAAGGGACTCATTGAACACTTTTTGCTGAACTGAGGTGAGAAATCTTATGGTGATTTCTTTTCTCAAAAAAATCTGCATTTTTTCTGCACTCTTTGAAAATTCTGACCTTTATGTGTTCTTTTCTCGAAAAAAATACTGACCTGTAAATTAAATAGTGTTATTTTCTCAAAAATGTTGACCTCGAAAGTAGAAAAAAATGCAGAATTTTTGGACTCTCAAGATCGACGGTTTTAAATTCTTCCCTCAAATGCTACCAACTGAATGAACAAAAAAAGTGACTTGTTAGGAAAATATTAAACGTTATCATTGAGATTTCATTAAAGTTTGAGCTTTTTCACGGATGACAAAAAAAAAATATTAAATTGTTCTCAAAAGTAAGCCAACACCACACCATTGAAAAAATGTTGCATTTTATCTGATCTTTTCTCGACTAAGAACAGGTCTACATTTTTTAAGTTCAGGTCGAAATGTAAAATATTCTGCACTCTCAGAGGCAGAATTTTTTGCCAAGAAAAGAAAATCCATTAATCTAGAGCGGTCAGCGGACACAGCTAATGTCTTGTTGAACTCTTGTCAAATTTTCCATTTAGTAGGTACCATTTACATAAGTTCAAATGAGATTTCAACATGAACACATCGTGTTGTAAAATTTCAGTTGAAATTTTCATGGTAATATTGTACTTGCTTGAATTTTTCTTGTTTAAATTTAACTATATTTCACGCGTTGTTATAATTGTTTTACAATGGTACGTACCTGTGAAAAATATTGTATTTGTATTATATCTTTAAAAATTGCTCATTTTTTAATTTTTAGGGTTTTTGCTTACTTTTCTTACATTATTCCACACATAGTTGAATAAATAAGGTTGTCTCGTGGCTGATCGTACTCTCTTTTCAGTACCCATAATTGTCAAAATCTATGAAAAGCAACAACAACAACTTCAACGGCTTTTCATGTTATTAATTTTCGTTTTCAGATTTTGTATGAGATGTCAACTTCGATTTGACATTTATGGGAACTCGCTCTCACCCATGCGACAACCTTATTTATTCAACCATGATTCCACATAAAATTTGGGTACTCAATTGATTTATATGGTTAAAAGTAAAGTATACATCCCTATGGCTGAACGAATAAACGTTAATTGTCAAAAGTGGCATTATACCTACGCCGATGCTTTGCTTTTCGTTTTTTTTATCTCCGAATTGGGCCTACCTTATAATTGTATCATAACAAGCTACAAAATCTTTTGTAGGCTGTCTTTCTTCGATTTTGGAGTTGAAATTCATTGAAAATGTAGGTTGCTGCCAATTTATTTAAAGAGCTATTACATATCTGAGTACAAGGCAATAAGGAAATAATACGAGAAATTTGATAAAGCGAAGACTTGCATTGTTGAACTTGTTTGATGAAGAATACAACAATGTGAACATCTATTTGCATCGAACGCCACGTAGCGTCGAATAGTATTAGCTATCGTTCACATGTGTATACACATTTTAGCGACATAACCACAAAATTTGAGGCTGAAAACGTATTTCCGTTTTAACTATTTCCTTCATTTCGATTAAAATTCTACAAGGAAAAGATGTGAAAACAAAAATTTTTTACAAATGGTTTAACCGGAAGCAATTGTTAATCCCTGCAAATTATATGTGAGTATATTAGGTTTTTTCACAAAAATATTTTAATAGAAAACAATTATATAAGTTTGTCAATTGATTATGCTAGGGAATTTTTTCGGCTATGTTACAAGGACGATGAGCTTCTATGGTGTTTTAATTTGAAATTATTTAAAAGCAGCCATACATAAATACGTAGTAAGCAATAAATTTAGTGCGTAGAACTCGAAGCTGCGAAAGCAATAAATCTGCAGATTTTACAGCTGGTTCCAGTTGGTTGACTAACCCAAAGGCCAAAGATATCTGGCGCTCTCTGCAACAAATTAACGTAATAGGAAATTTATAAAACAGTATCAGAACAATTCAATTGAAGAGATGTAGTATACTCTGCGAATTTCTCTTGCATAATCATCTGACTTTGCGCTCATTAAACAAATTGGTTTTGTTTAATTTGCGCAGATGAAATGGTACTCAATCGATATAAATATATTCTTGTGAACAACCTGAAATGTTTATTAAATAGCTTGTCTACTAGTACATGAAAATGGAATTCATTAATTTTATTCAAAATTCGAGCACAGAGTCGCTGGTTAAAAGAAATCTGCCACTTTTGCTAGTGCTTTTTACTTGCTCGAATATCAAATAATTTTCACCCAAGCATAACCCAAATTTTTAGAAGTTTGCGGTGCATATTTTTCGTGAAAAAGACATTAAAATTTAATATTTCTTTAATAGAATAAAAAATTTTTATAGTTTTGTAACGAAATTTTTTTATATATTACAGGTGAAACGTGTACTCATGCGGGTGAACCAAGAAAAATATCTCTTGATGTAGCTGAATAAAAGGCGCTCATGCAGCTTGATAGGTAATTTCATTTTGGTTTTTTTTTTTTTTTTTTTAACCCATTTTCTACCTCTGTTCGATTTTTCGAACACTAAACAGTTCAGAGAACGCAAAATGTTTCCCGTGGTAGAAGATGGGTTAATGTTAAAACAATGATGAATTTTACTTCTGACACCTCAAATGAAACATAGTGATTATGTATTTGATGTATATAACTGATATATTTAAAAAATATTGAGAAAAAGTTCAAGATGATCAAAATCTCCAATGTGTATATTATCGCATATTAAAATTTTTAAAGATTAACCTCCAATATCGAACTAATGTTGACACGATTACGATGTCTGGGGCGCCGCGATAAATTTACTTCCATTTAGCTAAAATGAGCGACTGAAGTTTTATAAATTGAAATATTTTATTTAGCTAAGTCTTGTGAAATAAAAATAAATATATAAAAGCAAGGTATGAAGATCTCTAAATATTTATTTCATGCTATCTTGTGAGTGGTCGAGACGAGCTAGGGAGGAGTGAAACATTTCCCCGTTTATTTATATTTTTTCCTCTCGTTGGAGCCCGATAAAATCATGCAAGAAATTCTATGAAACAACATTTAAGAGGTCTATATTTTTATAAATAGCATCAAATTAATTTTTTTAGCTACTCGAGGCATACTGAACTTCAAAGTATGAAATAAATTTCACTCCAAAAGCATTGTTTTATTAATCTTTAAGTTGAATCATAAAACTATAATTTCTTTTAAGATTCTTTGAAATCAACTTTGAATTTTCCTTGATCGCCCCTATAAGGACGTCCCTAAGGGAAGAGTACTTAACAAATTAATAGTGTAAACGTGGTGCTTCAAAAATCATTATCCGTCCAAGCTTTTCTCGCTTATTATATTGTAGAAATTTGGAGATTTTGTAATCTACTTTTAAAACCTATTTTAATGATTTAATTTAGTAAAATACTATTTATTTCATATAAACTACTTTAATTTTTTATTTTTTTATTTTTTATTTTTTATTGGAGCTGTTTGGCTAAGCTGCTGTCTTCAAAATTGTTCTAAATCAAAGATTGCAGATCAAAATGAGGTCAGTATTTTATATCGTCGTTACAATTGCGAAGTGGTGAATCTGAAAAATTCATTTTTGTTTTGCCCGTTTGTACTTCTCACTTTTGTGAGGGCATGTTGGTATAGTAAAGTATCGAATATGCACACTTTTATTTTCTCCTTTTAAAACTATCGAATGAGACACATTCTCCTGAAATGTAATGATTTTTAGTTTTGTAGCTTCACATTTGTAACGACGGTATCTGATTAATCAAAAGTTCTTTAAAGTTTTATTCATATACAATGATGATAATTTAAACCATTCACAGACGACCATATAAAGGTTAAACGCTGACAAACAGTCTCAATATTTTTTTGAGAATTTGTGCGTCTTGTTTAACTTGTTATGGACCTTGGTTAGAAAATGGCACTGAGCTCTTATTTTACACGCATATTTTTATCATTCAACAAAATAAGATTCAAATCAATAATTCACTCCTTTGTTTATTTTCAGATTCGGATTTAATCCAAAACATTTTGATTTGCTGTTTTTGTTAATTTAAAAAATGATCAATTTGATGAAGATGAATAAAGAAAGATTTTAACAAAAACTTATATACTATATATTTCAATTTACAAATATTTTTAAAGTTTTGGTAAACAATTGTCTGATACTAAAAATCATTCTTAACTAGATTTGCGCGCTCCCTTAACGCAAGATCTTGCTTCGCAATCATGCGATCACCCTTAGATTTTTTACCAATGCCTAGTTTTGGTAAACCTCGATTAAGGCCTTCAAGCAGCACGCAGGCCTTGCAAGGTTGCTGCGATGAAACGAACCCACACCTAGTGCAAACTCCTCTTGATGGTTTCTTGACTGTCTCTTTGAAGCGGAGTTGTTCACCGGAGTGGATAATATCCATTATTACGGAAGGGCGAACTTTTTCCAAATCTTTTAGAAAAGCTCGCGCATGACCACGATACGCGTTTGGCGCGAACACACACTCTGTTGAAAAATAAACCAGCTTCTTATAATGTGCATACATAACTATTTCTTTTTCATAGGCGTACTTTAGGGGTTTCACGCGTGGTATTGTGTCCTCGCTTCCACCTGTTTTTATAGCTGTGCAACGCCCAAGACGCGCCGTGTCTCCACGCAGTATATTCATTAGCACAGTCTCGGCAATATCGTCTGCGTTGTGGCCTGTGGCTATGGATTGTACCTCTAGCAGCTTGGCTCCACGGTCTAGCGCCTGTCTTCGAAATACACCACAAAAGGTGCAATTGTTGGAGCGACCTATTTGCTGAACGATTTTATCCATTGTCCAGCCGTAGAGTTCCTCGTAGGACAGAATTTTAAGTTGCATTTTGTAATCGTCACGGTTCTGTTTAACAGTTTCCAAGCTATCATCACGATAACCTGTGATACCCTCATCAATAGATAATAAAACTAGATCCAATCCGTAGTCGTAGCGTTCATTTAGTAATTTAAGCACGTGTGCCAGCACTGTAGAATCTTTGCCACCACTTGCCGCTACGGCAACCTTTTCGCCACTATGAAAGAGTTGATTAGATTCTATCGTATGGTGTATTTCAATTTCAAAAGCGGCAAAGAAGCAGTCCTTGCATAGCGCATCTCCTGTTTTGGGTCGCTACGGAATGAAAATTTTCATAATTAATTTTCAACTCTGGTGCATAAGCATTTTAACCAACCTTAAGAACTGCTTTTTTGCCACAATTAGACTTGCATTTTACTGGCATTTTGAAGGCTCTACTTTAAAAAGTTTACAAAAAATACGCCAAGGAGCTCCTGATGAAATTGTGGGCGCTGATGAAATTGTGATTAATATTTTGACAACAGAAATCTGAGCTGTGTTCATTAGTAAATATTCGTGCAGATTTGACTCAATAACCCAGTGAACATCAATGCAAAGATCTCATACATTACACTGCGTCCATATGTGCAAGTAATCACTTGCAAGTAGATAATGGCCCAAAATACACTGTAGTGCTCAGTCTGCGTGCAACTGGGTTTCTATGGCAAGGGAGGTGAGTCAGCGGAAGTGCGTGAAATTTCACTCACCGAAAAAGCTGTAGTGACGATTGACTGACACGCACACATAAGTCAAGTCGTCACATTTTATTTATGGGTTCACAAAATTTACCACACTAATACCTGCGACACATTGGCATAGGAAACCTTGATTATCTTTTGTAGTTTAAAATATAACCATTGGGGATGACACACTCAATATTTTTGTTTACTAGTTTATAAAAATAACGAGAAATATGGATAAGCGAACAACACTATAATCGTAAATTTCAGAGCGTTTGCTCGAGTGAGAGCGCTATAGTTCTCAACGAAAGTGTAGAAAGAGGAATGTCAAAATCAGCTGCTATAACTCGTTTAACTGCGATAAACGAGTTTCGGAAACTAGTTTTGACTAAACGAATTTTAAACATAGTTAAGCAGATATTTAAACGAGAAAAAACACTTAAACGAGTTTAAATGGACCAATGTGTCGCAGGTATAAAGCAATCAAACACAGTTCATGTACACGAAATAAAACTATAGCGATGCGCTATGTAGATGTTATGGGTCCAAGAAGTTTTCGAGTACGAGATGGTTTAGGAAAAAAAATGTTTACACACGTTTTTTCCCATCCAAAACTCAGCATGATGTTTGCTGTATGCTGTATTTCAGACGATTTCGCTGTTTAAATGTTTTCTTATTTTTCAGTGCGATACATCGTTGAATTGATCTCTTCAGAGTTATTTGTTCCAGCATATAGAAATATACCTTCCATTATACATTTCTTTATTCATTCATACGGTCGTGAATTACAATCTATTATAAAAACTTCTTTCTATTTTATTTTTTTAGACCTACGTTGAGAAAAAATTCAGAATTCTACGTTGAGGTGTGACTACGGTTACTTAAAAAATAGAAATTAGATATCAAAATTATGTGAAAAGTTAACCGAAGTTTAAACTACCAATATTGGGCTGAAACTTTGTTTAAAATTTACTCAAAAATACAATTCGTAATTTTAACTAAGTTTAAATTAAAACAAAGTTCACCGGCACTCAAAAACTGGCGCTCATCTGACTTAATGACGAAATAATGACTTTTGGGAGATTACTAATACTGGAGCGCCGCGATTTGACAATGGATTTGTTGCATGACCCTGGGTATCGTACCAGATGTGGCGCCCAGCTCCACTAGCTCATTGGTGTCAGGGAGGGTAATAAATTCGACCCAGCCACATCTGGTCGAGGGCGCACAATAACCGAAAAATCTAAATAAGATAAAATTGAAAACAATTGATGAAGAACAAGACGGATGTTATGTCTTGTAGCGCACCCGCCCTACCATGTGACCGACCACCATTTCCAGTCACCCAACGAAAAACGCAATGGCTTCGCTCACGACATTTTTAAGTACTTACCCTATATCAACCCTTCAGAGACCCCCCAGAACTTCTATTTAGCACGCCATTATTTTTTTTTTATATCTTCATTATTTTATAAACGTATTTATGAACATATTCCATCTAATAAATAATACATGTTTGCGTGATTCATGCGCTTCAATAAAAATAAATAAGATAATTTAAGTAAAATTGCTTTAACTTTAACAAAACTTTTAAGGCCTATTAACCCGTTTCACCACAGAACAATTTCAAATCATTAGATTGATGCAACGAACTAAAACTTTAGTTGGTCCTAACTCGAGAGAGCTCTCTAAAGTGGGCGTACTAAAACCATTTCAAAAACCCTTTTATTATTCGCGCCCCTGTAGTGAATCAAGTTTAACACGTTTATCCTAAAATTTTATCTTAAGACTACTCTTAAATACTGACGAAATTATTTTCTTACATTTATAATTATTTTCTTTTGAACTCAATTTATTAATTTTTACATATTTTAATTTCATTTATTATTTTATTTTTATATCTTTCCAGGTTTTTTTCGTATTCTCTTTTCAGGTTTTTCTGTATTTCTAATTTTCTTTATTCAGGTTTTCTGTATTTCTAATTTTCTTTTCAGGACTTTGTTTCTTTCACAATTTTCTTCTTATTTTCTTTGCAGGTTTAGTTTCACTTAGGGTTTTCTTTCATTTTCTTTACAGGATTTTGTTTCTTTTACAATTTTCTTCTAATTTTCTTTGTATGTTTAGTCTCCCTTATGATTTTCTTTTGGAGTAATTTTTACACAAATATATAAACAAAAAAAAATATAAGTATTAATACCGCAAGGAAACTTGAATTCCAGGATAATTAACTGAGCCTTTAAGGTACTTCTAACCTATTTATCTTATTTTATATGGCTCTATAATGAAATTTTTCTTTATATTTTATGGAACTTATCTGTTTCCGGTTCCGAAAGGTTGTCCAGTCGGCTACAATTTCAGCAGTGATGCGCTGTACTCGCTTCTGGGCCGCGTATCTTTTTGTTCCTGGTTTTAATTCTTGTTATAAAAATAAATCCTATGAGCCTTGTTCAAAATAAAGTTTATTACGACTCACCATGTTCCCTTGAGTGTTTAAATATGTGTTTTAGTATTCCTACTTCCTTTCTCTCAGATTTTAAATCTATTTTACAAGGTTTTCCTCCGCGATGTAAAAATTCTGGTTTAAGGATTGCTTTAAAACACTTTATTGCAAACATTATAGCATTCTTTTTACCTTTTTTTATAAAAAAAAACAAACACTTAGAACAAACACTGGAGTGCCGCCGCTATTTTAACTCAACTTTCATCACTGCCTCTAATTTATAACTATTAATAAATATTCATACCGCGCTTAACTTCGACGACTGGACAACTGAAAGCCTAGTTTCAGTTCGTTCTTTCGTGTGGTCAAAAAACTGTTTAATTTTTTTTTTTTTTTGTATCCTCAAATGACAAACCATACACATGTATATTGGGATTATATACATTGGGGTCATTGCCTATATTAGATAGTGCAGGTCGCTCCCACCTACGCCATTTTCTTGGTATCCTATATTGACACTTATGTTATCTATATTGGGGTCATTGCCTATCTAAGCCAGTGCATGTCGCTCCCGCCTACGCAATTTTCTTGGCTCCGATCTGTCTAACTTCATTATTTCTCTCTCTTACCCTGGAGAATTGGAGTATTACTTTGGTGTACTGGCCAAACTTTCGTTTTACCCAATGTAATGCCCTAACTTGGACGATTTTCATCCATTGACTTGGCTTGAATACCAGGCACACAGAAAACATAGTTCTTATGTTATCCAGTTCATATACTCTCAACATAAACATATGCGTCAATCCTAGCCAGGACAAAAACCTTTTTAAAGAAAGACAAACTTAAAAGTTTAGTCGATCATGCAGTGATGTACTTTTAAGTTAATGCCTCTCAAACTGTTCTTATAAATGTCTTATCCAGGGTTGCCGCCTACTGACACCAGGTTTTTATTATATATAAAGGTATTGTGAGCACGCACGCAACAAAACTTTCGATTTGTTAGGCCTGCCGACGCAAAGCTAAAGGCTGGGTGCTCTGTTTACTGTTATGTGTGCCCTACGTAGGCTAACGCCCACGCCCTGAGAAACTGTCCCTCATGCTCTACCGACTGAGCTAGCCGGGCTTTATAACTGTGGTGTGTTCTGACCCTTACTTAATTTTAACATTTTTGTCTGGCAGCACCGAAATTACGACTATTGCAATTTACTCATCTCTAACCGGAAGATAAGGTATCTCATCTCTAGCTGTCAGTGTATTTATTGTTTTTATTCACGTGGTCAGAAATGCTGCTGTTTAGTGTAAGTATTTCGGCATAGGTTTTATCATTGTTATAAATGATTTTATTTGATTTTACAGGGTTTGAATGGTGTTGTACAATTAGGAAAGTGCTTCTTTCCGATAAACAACTTGAAGAGATACAGGCAATACAATAATACAATACAAATACAAGATAATGACGACGGGAAGTAATTTGTGTACGATAAAAAAAAGGACAGGGTACTTTGTTTTAATTTCTTTCAGGTAACTTTGGACATTCTCTCAGGACATCTTGGGTGAACTTGCGTATAACGGACGTCTAAGGTATGTATTACACCTTAAGTACCCTGGGTTGGTAACACGCAGCTGAGGTGCAGTGCTTGTGCGTTCTACGCTGATGCTGCTGCGGCACCTGATACAGTGAGACCACGAATTATTTTAATTAAATATTTTGTGTGGTTGCTTTGCCTAACCAATAGTGGTTAGTCTGACGAAAAAAAAACTTCTCCCTCCGTGTACCATCCATATTTCAGAACTAGAGACACGTTTAGTATTCTGCAGTATTTTAACTACAATACTGTTTCGGACTAGTGCATACAGTTACACCGTTATGTGAGATAATTATTACAGTTTTAAAATTGTTCTTAATAGGGATTGTAAAATATTGTTCGTTCCTTTGAGATAACTTAATGTTATCAATGTTATATATATATCTTCAGTGTTGAATATTGTTTTGGAAATAAAAGTTTCACTCTTTTCCAACCACTTTAATAATATCCTCAATCCAAAATATAGTAAGTTAACTTGTTTTTGAATTTAAGTTAATTGAAAATGACTAGACAAAAATAAAACTATAAATTTCCCATTCCCCAACCCCAATGAACAATAAATAACATTGATAGACGTCACATAATTTAAGTTGTATAAATATTGCACGTTTGGTATATACTAGTCCTTAATCCTATATTGCACATTTTACTGCTTGATGTCTTTAGCATGAAAAATTCCTAAAGATTTTCCATGCAGCGTTTCTAATTCATACATGTTCTTTCCAATATGTTGAACCACTCTACACTTGACAAATTTGGGACAAAATTTTGCATTTATATTTTTCTTAAAGTCGCTTTGGACAAAATTGCGTTTAAACACTTCCTGACCTGGCTTGAATTGGATCTCTCTGGCTCTTTTATTATATGATTGTGCTCCTTTATCGAATGCTTTATGTAAATTGTTTTTTATGGAATCTCTGATTAATTCAAATTTTTCTTTTCTTTCATAGGTTTCAATTTTAGTGTCTTCTAGAGCCCCAAGTTTTTTTGCCAACTTGTACTCAGTACCATGAGAAAACTTATTTTGTCCAAAGACCGCAAAATAGGGATTGACGCCAATGGCCGCATGAAAAGATGTTCTTAAAGCACCTTCGATTTCTGTCAGGTGAAGATCCCAATCTCGATGGTCATCTTTAAGATACGCTCGGATCGCAGCAAGAACAGATTGGTTCACGCGTTCCGAGGCGTTGGATTGTGGCGAATAATAGGCGGCTTTAAGATGTTTTATCCCATAATTTTCGATTAAACGCTGAAATTCATTGCAGGTGAACTGCTGCCCATTATCGGAGTGGATTATTTCTGGGGTGCCAAATGTATGAAAGACTTTTCGAACCAAGAAATTTACAACATTGCTGGCTGTTGCTGCCTTCATCGCTTTCAGGAAAACAAACTTCGTAAAGTGGTCAACCACTACGAACACATAAGCATTGCCTGTTTTTGACCTGGGATATTTTCCTAAGAAGTCAATATAGAGCTTCTGAAACGGTCTTAATGTCACTACTTCCGAAATCATATTTGGACGCATAACAAAATTAACGGATTTGGTTTCTTTGCAGGTTTTACAATCGCGGACATAATTCCTAACTTCTATCGTCATTCGTGGCCAATAGTACGACTTTTTAAGCCTATGGAGCGTCTTGGCTATGCCTCCATGCGAAGCATCAAGCGGTTCATGAGCTTTTACAATGAGTGTCGATGTAAGCGCTTCTGGAATCCACATCTTCCAACAGTTTTCGTTCAAATCATCGCATGTACCTTCGATTCGTTTAAAAACAACTCCATCAACAATTTTCAAATCAGGCAGTTTTTCATTATTCTTTTCAACCGTTTCAATGAGAGCTAGATATTCAGGTGAGTTGAATTCTGTTGTTTCAAAGTCAAAAAAGTCGACCTCTTCCACTGGAATAGCTTCAAATGTACGTGATAATGCATCTGCAACGACATTCTCAGATCCCTTGCGATATTCAATTTCAAAATTATATGCTTGTAACTGAAGAGACCATCGCGCGAGACGTCCGCTAAGATCTCTAAGTCCCATGAGCCACTTCAAGCTGGCGTGGTCGGTAATGATGGTGAAGGGCATTAGTTCAATATAAGGCCTGAAACGTTTTACTGCAAGCACGGCTGCCAAACACTCCTTTTCAGTTGTGCTGTAATTTTGCTGGGCACCGTTCAATTTTTGCGAGTAGAACGCTATAGGCCTATCGCCTTCTTCTTGACTTTGGAATAGTACCGCACCTACGCCAAACTGAGAAGCGTCACATTGGACATAAAATCTTTTTCCAAAATCTGGATGCGCAAGAACCGGAGCTGTCGTGAGCGCTTGCTTCAGCGCGTCGAATGCTTCTATCGCTTCCGACGTCATTTTAAACTTGTCGCCTTTTTTCAAAGTGTCGCTCAACGGAGCAGCAGTTGAAGCGAAGTCTTTAATAAAACGTCGGTACCACCCGGCAGTTCCTAAAAATTTGCGTACATCCCTAGGAGTTCGAGGCAACGGAATTTTCGCAATCGCAACTACCTTATCTGGGTCTGTTTTTAAAACTCCTCCGCCTATCACAAACCCCAAGTAACGCAATTCTTTAAAACAGAATTTTGATTTTTTTAGACCTATGGTCAAATTAGCTTGTCTTAAGCAATCAGCAACATCTGTTAAAAGTTTTATGTGAGTGTCAAAGTCGCGTGTAATTATCAATAGGTCATCGAGATAAGTGAATACATTGTCTTTGAGCCTTTGAGGAATTATTTTATCCATCAGTCTACAGAGTCGTTGTGCCGCGTTGCACAAACCAAACGGCATCACCACAAACTGATATAGGGGCCTACCTGGTATAGTAAACGCAGTATACTCTTTGCTTTTCTCATCCAGCGGTATTTGCCAGAAAGCGAATTTCAAATCGACGCTGCTTATGTATACTGTTTCGTCTATCCTACTAAGTATGCCCTCTATATTTTGGATGGGGTATGCATCCTTTATTGTGCGCTCGTTCAGCTTACGTGCATCGAGGCACAAACGATTCTTTCCTGGTTTCCTGACTAAGGTTGTTCTGTGGCTCCAAGGACTTTCACTTGTCTCGATAACTCCTAGCTCTAACATATTATCCACTTCAGCGTATAATAGTTCTTGTACTGCCGGAGAAACTGGATAATATCTATCCTTAACCGGCTCAGCGCCTTCAATGAGCTGGATGTTATGTTTTTCGATACTAGTGCGTCCTAAACCGTGTTCTTCGTATGTTTTGAATCTTTTCACTGTATTTTCAAGTATATGCTTTTGATCGTCTGATAGCTCATGTTGTACCGTTTTAATGGAATCCTCACCGATTTCATAATTTTTATCCTCTTGTATTGCTTCTTCGATTTCTGCCACACCAAATATTTCTGGTGCGAGTTCAAACTTCCGCCAGAAATCTACTCCAAGATACATGGGCTGATCGAGGTTTGGACACAAATAAAACAGTATTTCAAATTCTTTTCCTTTATAAAATACTAACAGAAAAACTTTTCCCCGAACCCAATAGGTTCGGCCACCTGCCGTTTTCACCTGCGATTGATACCTAGATGGTTCAATGCCTATTTTACCTAGAAATTCATGACAACCTCGTCCAAGCAAACTTACCGAAGCTCCCGTGTCCAATAGACCTTTAAGTTTTATGCCAGAAATCTCTATTTCGGCGTAAACTCGAGGATCTGTTGTCCAGGCGCTTTTGACAGATGCTGTGACTAAGTTGCGTGTTGATTTGCGTATCTTAAATTGTTCTCGTACCTTTTGGATTCGACGAGAAATTTTTTTAGTGCCTCCTAACTGGTTTGAGTCGAAAATACGGTTTCGAACTTCATTATAATTTCGCATTCTATCCTCAAAACTCATTTTGGTATCTTTAAAAGGATTCCTATAACTATTATTTATCTTATTTTTATTTACTTCTAAATTATTTTTTAAAATTCTAATTTTTGTTACATTTTCAGATGCTTCGTTTGAGAGACTTAAGTCTGTCATTGTTCCAGCGTCTCTGGTGCTACGGGCGTCTGGGTTGCTCGTGACTCGCCCGGATTGATCACGCCCCGCTTGGCATTTCCCGGATTACAATTTGGGCAGTTAGGGGTTATTACACGCGGAAGACCACATTTGAAGCAGAATATAGAGCGTGGAGCTGCGCACTCCATATAGGTGTGGCCTGGTTTATGGCAGTTCCAACATTCCAGTGCACGTGCTGGATAATGGTTGGGTCTTGGGTGCCCCAATTGCACCGCTTCTACGTTTACCGCTTTACATTCCTCACCGTCCGTCTCATCGTACTGTTCCGAATTTTCTTGATAAGTGAGCTCGCTCACTTGGTGATTTCTTTGCTGGTATCTGGGCTGTGCTGGAACTTGTTGTTGTTGGTACACGCGCGCATCTCGACGTGGAAAACTTGATTCCGCCTCATGACACTCGGCTCGCAATTGCTCTACATGATACACGCTCATAGGATAGACGATCCTGGCTAAACTATCACGTAAGTTTCTTTTCAAGATTTTAACCATGTCATACTCAGCTATGTTTATTTTCAGGCGTGAACGAATCTTCTGCATCGCGTGGAAATACGCGTCTATGGGCTCTCCCGACAGTTGCTTGCGTTCAACAAGTTCTCTCATGATTTCAAAGTCGCTACTGGTTGACTGGTACTGCCTTAGCAGCGCGAACTTAAGCGCCTTCCAGTTTTGTACTTCGTTTGTTTTTATGAACAGCCAAAACCACTCTCTGGCTTGACCGCTCACTAGCCGATGAAAATCTCGCATAATCTCTGGCCATGGTACTTCGTATCGCGATTGGAGGTATTCAATTCTAAAAATGAAATCCTCAATGGACAAAGAACCTCGGTTGCCATCGAAAACAATGTCCCACTTGTCAACACGTACCGTGTTCGCCATGTTAAAAGAATGGTTACCTACTTGATCTCGGTGTGATTGCTCACCTAGATTGGCTACTGGCTGTGGTGCCTGGGAAAAGAATGCTTCAGTTGATTCAGCCCGATATGGCTGCCTCTGATTATAACCGGAAGTTGTTTGTTCGCCGTAAACCTGTTTGGCCGATAAGTCCGCAAAACCATAACTTTGTCTAAGTATATCACGTCTTGCAAAATTTTGATTCTGCTGAAATTGTTGTTGGACTTGCTGTGCACCTTGAACACTAGTATCGACCTGCCGTTGTGATGGATGGAGCTTAGAATGTGTCGTGTTGTGGTTTTTATAATGATAGTTACTTCCTGTTTTTCTAAATTCATTTTCTAACTTTTTTTCTCTTTCAGATAGACCTAATAGAGCCATGGACTTAACTCCGCCCATCTGATCATCGGTTTGAGCATGATCTGAGTTATTTACACTAGCTCCTGATGAGCCTGGTGTTATCTTTGCAGCTTTTAATGGTTCTATAATGTTGTTGATTTCCTGCATTACCTCAACAAAACCTATCTTCAGGAGATCGCGCATCTGACTACATACCTCTTCTTTCAACGATGAGCGATGACTCTCGTGAGCTTGTGCGACCGCCAGGTTTATGGCTGCCTTCATCTCATTCGGTAAGCCACCCGACACGTCTGTAGTATTTTTGTAAGAGATACACGCATCTCTCAGATGCAACAAGTTATCGTCTGCCCTAGGTGGGGGTACAGTCGTATCAGGAGGAAACCCTGATTTCTGCCTGGTTTGGTTACATTCTTTTGCCTTTGGAAGGGCACATATCGCACCTACATTTTGTTCATTATTTGTTTCCTTATCTGTGTCTTTTCTAAGCGAACCTAATAAACTTTCCCTAAAGGAGTCGGTGCTACTACGTCCTTGATTCGGCGAATGTTGTACAGCCATTTTCTGATACGTTTCAGAATTAAGACTTCTATTCAAGTCAAAATTTATGCCACGTTTCGCTGCTTGACTAAGTTTTGTCTTATCAGCGCTATCCATCAGAGATTTTACTTGGTTTTAAATAGAACCTACTTCTGTAACTTGTTTTTGTTTAATTATTTACAAAATACTCAAAAATATGGGGGGTCCTGAAATTGGGTTTCGATTTGGTGATGTACTTTTTATTTTGTATACTTGTAACGTCGTGATACGAAGCCATATTTTTATTTATTTTTTTTTTTTTTTTTCTTTTTTTTTTTTTCGCGCCTCTCAAATATTGCGAAATGTTTTCCATACTTTCTTCAAATTTTTCGGGATAATCCAATTAGTGGATCGATTATCATTTTCCATTATTTAAAAATTATTACAGTGCTTCGTGATCTACTGAATGCACACTGATCCGGCCACTGCTTTGGATTAGCAATAAGTACCATTTAAAATAAAGAATAAAATAAAGCATAAAAAGATGGATGTATCTTTCTATGGGAATCACGAATGTGTATCTGATTATTCTTTAATGTGCACTTCCAGCTATGATCGATACAATTGATGTGTTAACTTTTGTCAACCATCAAGCTATCGTCTACTATGACCGATACAATTGATGTGTTAACTTTTGTCAACCATCAAGCTATCGTCTATTTTAACGTCTGGATATAAATATTTGAGTTTTATTTTACCGAGAAACTGTTGACTTTAGAGATTCTATAAATTAACAAAATTTATGCTTACAAGTGGATGTCGTTATCTCAACACCTCGTAACTGATTCTAAATTCAACTTGTTACATTTCTGCTTCAACTACTAAAACGTAAATGATGTTTGTTAATTTATTTGATTGGGCGCCATTATTGTTGCATGACCCTGGGTATCGTACCAGATGTGGCGCCCAGCTCCACTAGCTCATTGGTGTCAGGGAGGGTAATAAATTCGACCCAGCCACATCTGGTCGAGGGCGCACAATAACCGAAAAATCTAAATAAGATAAAATTGAAAACAATTGATGAAGAACAAGACGGATGTTATGTCTTGTAGCGCACCCGCCCTACCATGTGACCGACCACCATTTCCAGTCACCCAACGAAAAACGCAATGGCTTCGCTCACGACATTTTTAAGTACTTACCCTATATCAACCCTTCAGAGACCCCCCAGAACTTCTATTTAGCACGCCATTATTTTTTTTTTATATCTTCATTATTTTATAAACGTATTTATGAACATATTCCATCTAATAAATAATACATGTTTGCGTGATTCATGCGCTTCAATAAAAATAAATAAGATAATTTAAGTAAAATTGCTTTAACTTTAACAAAACTTTTAAGGCCTATTAACCCGTTTCACCACAGAACAATTTCAAATCATTAGATTGATGCAACGAACTAAAACTTTAGTTGGTCCTAACTCGAGAGAGCTCTCTAAAGTGGGCGTACTAAAACCATTTCAAAAACCCTTTTATTATTCGCGCCCCTGTAGTGAATCAAGTTTAACACGTTTATCCTAAAATTTTATCTTAAGACTACTCTTAAATACTGACGAAATTATTTTCTTACATTTATAATTATTTTCTTTTGAACTCAATTTATTAATTTTTACATATTTTAATTTCATTTATTATTTTATTTTTATATCTTTCCAGGTTTTTTTCGTATTCTCTTTTCAGGTTTTTCTGTATTTCTAATTTTCTTTATTCAGGTTTTCTGTATTTCTAATTTTCTTTTCAGGACTTTGTTTCTTTCACAATTTTCTTCTTATTTTCTTTGCAGGTTTAGTTTCACTTAGGGTTTTCTTTCATTTTCTTTACAGGATTTTGTTTCTTTTACAATTTTCTTCTAATTTTCTTTGTATGTTTAGTCTCCCTTATGATTTTCTTTTGGAGTAATTTTTACACAAATATATAAACAAAAAAAAATATAAGTATTAATACCGCAAGGAAACTTGAATTCCAGGATAATTAACTGAGCCTTTAAGGTACTTCTAACCTATTTATCTTATTTTATATGGCTCTATAATGAAATTTTTCTTTATATTTTATGGAACTTATCTGTTTCCGGTTCCGAAAGGTTGTCCAGTCGGCTACAATTTCAGCAGTGATGCGCTGTACTCGCTTCTGGGCCGCGTATCTTTTTGTTCCTGGTTTTAATTCTTGTTATAAAAATAAATCCTATGAGCCTTGTTCAAAATAAAGTTTATTACGACTCACCATGTTCCCTTGAGTGTTTAAATATGTGTTTTAGTATTCCTACTTCCTTTCTCTCAGATTTTAAATCTATTTTACAAGGTTTTCCTCCGCGATGTAAAAATTCTGGTTTAAGGATTGCTTTAAAACACTTTATTGCAAACATTATAGCATTCTTTTTACCTTTTTTTATAAAAAAAAACAAACACTTAGAACAAACACTGGAGTGCCGCCGCTATTTTAACTCAACTTTCATCACTGCCTCTAATTTATAACTATTAATAAATATTCATACCGCGCTTAACTTCGACGACTGGACAACTGAAAGCCTAGTTTCAGTTCGTTCTTTCGTGTGGTCAAAAAACTGTTTAATTTTTTTTTTTTTTTGTATCCTCAAATGACAAACCATACACATGTATATTGGGATTATATACATTGGGGTCATTGCCTATATTAGATAGTGCAGGTCGCTCCCACCTACGCCATTTTCTTGGTATCCTATATTGACACTTATGTTATCTATATTGGGGTCATTGCCTATCTAAGCCAGTGCATGTCGCTCCCGCCTACGCAATTTTCTTGGCTCCGATCTGTCTAACTTCATTATGTCTCTCTCTTACCCTGGAGAATTGGAGTATTACTTTGGTGTACTGGCCAAACTTTCGTTTTACCCAATGTAATGCCCTAACTTGGACGATTTTCATCCATTGACTTGGCTTGAATACCAGGCACACAGAAAACATAGTTCTTATGTTATCCAGTTCATATACTCTCAACATAAACATATGCGTCAATCCTAGCCAGGACAAAAACCTTTTTAAAGAAAGACAAACTTAAAAGTTTAGTCGATCATGCAGTGATGTACTTTTAAGTTAATGCCTCTCAAACTGTTCTTATAAATGTCTTATCCAGGGTTGCCGCCTACTGACACCAGGTTTTTATTATATATAAAGGTATTGTGAGCACGCACGCAACAAAACTTTCGATTTGTTAGGCCTGCCGACGCAAAGCTAAAGGCTGGGTGCTCTGTTTACTGTTATGTGTGCCCTACGTAGGCTAACGCCCACGCCCTGAGAAACTGTCCCTCATGCTCTACCGACTGAGCTAGCCGGGCTTTATAACTGTGGTGTGTTCTGACCCTTACTTAATTTTAACATTTTTGTCTGGCAGCACCGAAATTACGACTATTGCAATTTACTCATCTCTAACCGGAAGATAAGGTATCTCATCTCTAGCTGTCAGTGTATTTATTGTTTTTATTCACGTGGTCAGAAATGCTGCTGTTTAGTGTAAGTATTTCGGCATAGGTTTTATCATTGTTATAAATGATTTTATTTGATTTTACAGGGTTTGAATGGTGTTGTACAATTAGGAAAGTGCTTCTTTCCGATAAACAACTTGAAGAGATACAGGACAATACAATAATACAATACAAATACAAGATAATGACGACGGGAAGTAATTTGTGTACGATAAAAAAAAGGACAGGGTACTTTGTTTTAATTTCTTTCAGGTAACTTTGGACATTCTCTCAGGACATCTTGGGTGAACTTGCGTATAACGGACGTCTAAGGTATGTATTACACCTTAAGTACCCTGGGTTGGTAACACGCAGCTGAGGTGCAGTGCTTGTGCGTTCTACGCTGATGCTGCTGCGGCACCTGATACAGTGAGACCACGAATTATTTTAATTAAATATTTTGTGTGGTTGCTTTGCCTAACCAATAGTGGTTAGTCTGACGAAAAAAAAACTTCTCCCTCCGTGTACCATCCATATTTCAGAACTAGAGACACGTTTAGTATTCTGCAGTATTTTAACTACAATACTGTTTCGGACTAGTGCATACAGTTACACCGTTATGTGAGATAATTATTACAGTTTTAAAATTGTTCTTAATAGGGATTGTAAAATATTGTTCGTTCCTTTGAGATAACTTAATGTTATCAATGTTATATATATATCTTCAGTGTTGAATATTGTTTTGGAAATAAAAGTTTCACTCTTTTCCAACCACTTTAATAATATCCTCAATCCAAAATATAGTAAGTTAACTTGTTTTTGAATTTAAGTTAATTGAAAATGACTAGACAAAAATAAAACTATAAATTTCCCATTCCCCAACCCCAATGAACAATAAATAACATTGATAGACGTCACATAATTTAAGTTGTATAAATATTGCACGTTTGGTATATACTAGTCCTTAATCCTATATTGCACATTTTACTGCTTGATGTCTTTAGCATGAAAAATTCCTAAAGATTTTCCATGCAGCGTTTCTAATTCATACATGTTCTTTCCAATATGTTGAACCACTCTACACTTGACAAATTTGGGACAAAATTTTGCATTTATATTTTTCTTAAAGTCGCTTTGGACAAAATTGCGTTTAAACACTTCCTGACCTGGCTTGAATTGGATCTCTCTGGCTCTTTTATTATATGATTGTGCTCCTTTATCGAATGCTTTATGTAAATTGTTTTTTATGGAATCTCTGATTAATTCAAATTTTTCTTTTCTTTCATAGGTTTCAATTTTAGTGTCTTCTAGAGCCCCAAGTTTTTTTGCCAACTTGTACTCAGTACCATGAGAAAACTTATTTTGTCCAAAGACCGCAAAATAGGGATTGACGCCAATGGCCGCATGAAAAGATGTTCTTAAAGCACCTTCGATTTCTGTCAGGTGAAGATCCCAATCTCGATGGTCATCTTTAAGATACGCTCGGATCGCAGCAAGAACAGATTGGTTCACGCGTTCCGAGGCGTTGGATTGTGGCGAATAATAGGCGGTTTTAAGATGTTTTATCCCATAATTTTCGATTAAACGCTGAAATTCATTGCAGGTGAACTGCTGCCCATTATCGGAGTGGATTATTTCTGGGGTGCCAAATGTATGAAAGACTTTTCGAACCAAGAAATTTACAACATTGCTGGCTGTTGCTGCCTTCATCGCTTTCAGGAAAACAAACTTCGTAAAGTGGTCAACCACTACGAACACATAAGCATTGCCTGTTTTTGACCTGGGATATTTTCCTAAGAAGTCAATATAGAGCTTCTGAAACGGTCTTAATGTCACTACTTCCGAAATCATATTTGGACGCATAACAAAATTAACGGATTTGGTTTCTTTGCAGGTTTTACAATCGCGGACATAATTCCTAACTTCTATCGTCATTCGTGGCCAATAGTACGACTTTTTAAGCCTATGGAGCGTCTTGGCTATGCCTCCATGCGAAGCATCAAGCGGTTCATGAGCTTTTACAATGAGTGTCGATGTAAGCGCTTCTGGAATCCACACCTTCCAACAGTTTTCGTTCAAATCATCGCATGTACCTTCGATTCGTTTAAAAACAACTCCATCAACAATTTTCAAATCAGGCAGTTTTTCATTATTCTTTTCAACCGTTTCAATGAGAGCTAGATATTCAGGTGAGTTGAATTCTGTTGTTTCAAAGTCAAAAAAGTCGACCTCTTCCACTGGAATAGCTTCAAATGTACGTGATAATGCATCTGCAACGACATTCTCAGATCCCTTGCGATATTCAATTTCAAAATTATATGCTTGTAACTGAAGAGACCATCGCGCGAGACGTCCGCTAAGATCTCTAAGTCCCATGAGCCACTTCAAGCTGGCGTGGTCGGTAATGATGGTGAAGGGCATTAGTTCAATATAAGGCCTGAAACGTTTTACTGCAAGCACGGCTGCCAAACACTCCTTTTCAGTTGTGCTGTAATTTTGCTGGGCACCGTTCAATTTTTGCGAGTAGAACGCTATAGGCCTATCGCCTTCTTCTTGACTTTGGAATAGTACCGCACCTACGCCAAACTGAGAAGCGTCACATTGGACATAAAATCTTTTTCCAAAATCTGGATGCGCAAGAACCGGAGCTGTCGTGAGCGCTTGCTTCAGCGCGTCGAATGCTTCTATCGCTTCCGACGTCATTTTAAACTTGTCGCCTTTTTTCAAAGTGTCGCTCAACGGAGCAGCAGTTGAAGCGAAGTCTTTAATAAAACGTCGGTACCACCCGGCAGTTCCTAAAAATTTGCGTACATCCCTAGGAGTTCGAGGCAACGGAATTTTCGCAATCGCAACTACCTTATCTGGGTCTGTTTTTAAAACTCCTCCGCCTATCACAAACCCCAAGTAACGCAATTCTTTAAAACAGAATTTTGATTTTTTTAGACCTATGGTCAAATTAGCTTGTCTTAAGCAATCAGCAACATCTGTTAAAAGTTTTATGTGAGTGTCAAAGTCGCGTGTAATTATCAATAGGTCATCGAGATAAGTGAATACATTGTCTTTGAGCCTTTGAGGAATTATTTTATCCATCAGTCTACAGAGTCGTTGTGCCGCGTTGCACAAACCAAACGGCATCACCACAAACTGATATAGGGGCCTACCTGGTATAGTAAACGCAGTATACTCTTTGCTTTTCTCATCCAGCGGTATTTGCCAGAAAGCGAATTTCAAATCGACGCTGCTTATGTATACTGTTTCGTCTATCCTACTAAGTATGCCCTCTATATTTTGGATGGGGTATGCATCCTTTATTGTGCGCTCGTTCAGCTTACGTGCATCGAGGCACAAACGATTCTTTCCTGGTTTCCTGACTAAGGTTGTTCTGTGGCTCCAAGGACTTTCACTTGTCTCGATAACTCCTAGCTCTAACATATTATCCACTTCAGCGTATAATAGTTCTTGTACTGCCGGAGAAACTGGATAATATCTATCCTTAACCGGCTCAGCGCCTTCAATGAGCTGGATGTTATGTTTTTCGATACTAGTGCGTCCTAAACCGTGTTCTTCGTATGTTTTGAATCTTTTCACTGTATTTTCAAGTATATGCTTTTGATCGTCTGATAGCTCATGTTGTACCGTTTTAATGGAATCCTCACCGATTTCATAATTTTTATCCTCTTGTATTGCTTCTTCGATTTCTGCCACACCAAATATTTCTGGTGCGAGTTCAAACTTCCGCCAGAAATCTACTCCAAGATACATGGGCTGATCGAGGTTTGGACACAAATAAAACAGTATTTCAAATTCTTTTCCTTTATAAAATACTAACAGAAAAACTTTTCCCCGAACCCAATAGGTTCGGCCACCTGCCGTTTTCACCTGCGATTGATACCTAGATGGTTCAATGCCTATTTTACCTAGAAATTCATGACAACCTCGTCCAAGCAAACTTACCGAAGCTCCCGTGTCCAATAGACCTTTAAGTTTTATGCCAGAAATCTCTATTTCGGCGTAAACTCGAGGATCTGTTGTCCAGGCGCTTTTGACAGATGCTGTGACTAAGTTGCGTGTTGATTTGCGTATCTTAAATTGTTCTCGTACCTTTTGGATTCGACGAGAAATTTTTTTAGTGCCTCCTAACTGGTTTGAGTCGAAAATACGGTTTCGAACTTCATTATAATTTCGCATTCTATCCTCAAAACTCATTTTGGTATCTTTAAAAGGATTCCTATAACTATTATTTATCTTATTTTTATTTACTTCTAAATTATTTTTTAAAATTCTAATTTTTGTTACATTTTCAGATGCTTCGTTTGAGAGACTTAAGTCTGTCATTGTTCCAGCGTCTCTGGTGCTACGGGCGTCTGGGTTGCTCGTGACTCGCCCGGATTGATCACGCCCCGCTTGGCATTTCCCGGATTACAATTTGGGCAGTTAGGGGTTATTACACGCGGAAGACCACATTTGAAGCAGAATATAGAGCGTGGAGCTGCGCACTCCATATAGGTGTGGCCTGGTTTATGGCAGTTCCAACATTCCAGTGCACGTGCTGGATAATGGTTGGGTCTTGGGTGCCCCAATTGCACCGCTTCTACGTTTACCGCTTTACATTCCTCACCGTCCGTCTCATCGTACTGTTCCGAATTTTCTTGATAAGTGAGCTCGCTCACTTGGTGATTTCTTTGCTGGTATCTGGGCTGTGCTGGAACTTGTTGTTGTTGGTACACGCGCGCATCTCGACGTGGAAAACTTGATTCCGCCTCATGACACTCGGCTCGCAATTGCTCTACATGATACACGCTCATAGGATAGACGATCCTGGCTAAACTATCACGTAAGTTTCTTTTCAAGATTTTAACCATGTCATACTCAGCTATGTTTATTTTCAGGCGTGAACGAATCTTCTGCATCGCGTGGAAATACGCGTCTATGGGCTCTCCCGACAGTTGCTTGCGTTCAACAAGTTCTCTCATGATTTCAAAGTCGCTACTGGTTGACTGGTACTGCCTTAGCAGCGCGAACTTAAGCGCCTTCCAGTTTTGTACTTCGTTTGTTTTTATGAACAGCCAAAACCACTCTCTGGCTTGACCGCTCACTAGCCGATGAAAATCTCGCATAATCTCTGGCCATGGTACTTCGTATCGCGATTGGAGGTATTCAATTCTAAAAATGAAATCCTCAATGGACAAAGAACCTCGGTTGCCATCGAAAACAATGTCCCACTTGTCAACACGTACCGTGTTCGCCATGTTAAAAGAATGGTTACCTACTTGATCTCGGTGTGATTGCTCACCTAGATTGGCTACTGGCTGTGGTGCCTGGGAAAAGAATGGTTCAGTTGATTCAGCCCGATATGGCTGCCTCTGATTATAACCGGAAGTTGTTTGTTCGCCGTAAACCTGTTTGGCCGATAAGTCCGCAAAACCATAACTTTGTCTAAGTATATCACGTCTTGCAAAATTTTGATTCTGCTGAAATTGTTGTTGGACTTGCTGTGCACCTTGAACACTAGTATCGACCTGCCGTTGTGATGGATGGAGCTTAGAATGTGTCGTGTTGTGGTTTTTATAATGATAGTTACTTCCTGTTTTTCTAAATTCATTTTCTAACTTTTTTTCTCTTTCAGATAGACCTAATAGAGCCATGGACTTAACTCCGCCCATCTGATCATCGGTTTGAGCATGATCTGAGTTATTTACACTAGCTCCTGATGAGCCTGGTGTTATCTTTGCAGCTTTTAATGGTTCTATAATGTTGTTGATT
The DNA here is from genome assembly GCA_943735915.1 of Pherbina coryleti. Classification (NCBI taxonomy): domain Eukaryota; kingdom Metazoa; phylum Arthropoda; class Insecta; order Diptera; family Sciomyzidae; genus Pherbina; species Pherbina coryleti. The sequence goes on along the minus strand of OX030950.1, from coordinate 18,322,291 downwards.
TCCTGCATTACCTCAACAAAACCTATCTTCAGGAGATCGCGCATCTGACTACATACCTCTTCTTTCAACGATGAGCGATGACTCTCGTGAGCTTGTGCGACCGCCAGGTTTATGGCTGCCTTCATCTCATTCGGTAAGCCACCCGACACGTCTGTAGTATTTTTGTAAGAGATACACGCATCTCTCAGATGCAACAAGTTATCGTCTGCCCTAGGTGGGGGTACAGTCGTATCAGGAGGAAACCCTGATTTCTGCCTGGTTTGGTTACATTCTTTTGCCTTTGGAAGGGCACATATCGCACCTACATTTTGTTCATTATTTGTTTCCTTATCTGTGTCTTTTCTAAGCGAACCTAATAAACTTTCCCTAAAGGAGTCGGTGCTACTACGTCCTTGATTCGGCGAATGTTGTACAGCCATTTTCTGATACGTTTCAGAATTAAGACTTCTATTCAAGTCAAAATTTATGCCACGTTTCGCTGCTTGACTAAGTTTTGTCTTATCAGCGCTATCCATCAGAGATTTTACTTGGTTTTAAATAGAACCTACTTCTGTAACTTGTTTTTGTTTAATTATTTACAAAATACTCAAAAATATGGGGGGTCCTGAAATTGGGTTTCGATTTGGTGATGTACTTTTTATTTTGTATACTTGTAACGTCGTGATACGAAGCCATATTTTTATTTATTTTTTTTTTTTTTTTTTCTTTTTTTTTTTTTCGCGCCTCTCAAATATTGCGAAATGTTTTCCATACTTTCTTCAAATTTTTCGGGATAATCCAATTAGTGGATCGATTATCATTTTCCATTATTTAAAAATTATTACAGTGCTTCGTGATCTACTGAATGCACACTGATCCGGCCACTGCTTTGGATTAGCAATAAGTACCATTTAAAATAAAGAATAAAATAAAGCATAAAAAGATGGATGTATCTTTCTATGGGAATCACGAATGTGTATCTGATTATTCTTTAATGTGCACTTCCAGCTATGATCGATACAATTGATGTGTTAACTTTTGTCAACCATCAAGCTATCGTCTACTATGACCGATACAATTGATGTGTTAACTTTTGTCAACCATCAAGCTATCGTCTATTTTAACGTCTGGATATAAATATTTGAGTTTTATTTTACCGAGAAACTGTTGACTTTAGAGATTCTATAAATTAACAAAATTTATGCTTACAAGTGGATGTCGTTATCTCAACACCTCGTAACTGATTCTAAATTCAACTTGTTACATTTCTGCTTCAACTACTAAAACGTAAATGATGTTTGTTAATTTATTTGATTGGGCGCCATTATTGTTGCATGACCCTGGGTATCGTACCAGATGTGGCGCCCAGCTCCACTAGCTCATTGGTGTCAGGGAGGGTAATAAATTCGACCCAGCCACATCTGGTCGAGGGCGCACAATAACCGAAAAATCTAAATAAGATAAAATTGAAAACAATTGATGAAGAACAAGACGGATGTTATGTCTTGTAGCGCACCCGCCCTACCATGTGACCGACCACCATTTCCAGTCACCCAACGAAAAACGCAATGGCTTCGCTCACGACATTTTTAAGTACTTACCCTATATCAACCCTTCAGAGACCCCCCAGAACTTCTATTTAGCACGCCATTATTTTTTTTTTATATCTTCATTATTTTATAAACGTATTTATGAACATATTCCATCTAATAAATAATACATGTTTGCGTGATTCATGCGCTTCAATAAAAATAAATAAGATAATTTAAGTAAAATTGCTTTAACTTTAACAAAACTTTTAAGGCCTATTAACCCGTTTCACCACAGAACAATTTCAAATCATTAGATTGATGCAACGAACTAAAACTTTAGTTGGTCCTAACTCGAGAGAGCTCTCTAAAGTGGGCGTACTAAAACCATTTCAAAAACCCTTTTATTATTCGCGCCCCTGTAGTGAATCAAGTTTAACACGTTTATCCTAAAATTTTATCTTAAGACTACTCTTAAATACTGACGAAATTATTTTCTTACATTTATAATTATTTTCTTTTGAACTCAATTTATTAATTTTTACATATTTTAATTTCATTTATTATTTTATTTTTATATCTTTCCAGGTTTTTTTCGTATTCTCTTTTCAGGTTTTTCTGTATTTCTAATTTTCTTTATTCAGGTTTTCTGTATTTCTAATTTTCTTTTCAGGACTTTGTTTCTTTCACAATTTTCTTCTTATTTTCTTTGCAGGTTTAGTTTCACTTAGGGTTTTCTTTCATTTTCTTTACAGGATTTTGTTTCTTTTACAATTTTCTTCTAATTTTCTTTGTATGTTTAGTCTCCCTTATGATTTTCTTTTGGAGTAATTTTTACACAAATATATAAACAAAAAAAAATATAAGTATTAATACCGCAAGGAAACTTGAATTCCAGGATAATTAACTGAGCCTTTAAGGTACTTCTAACCTATTTATCTTATTTTATATGGCTCTATAATGAAATTTTTCTTTATATTTTATGGAACTTATCTGTTTCCGGTTCCGAAAGGTTGTCCAGTCGGCTACAATTTCAGCAGTGATGCGCTGTACTCGCTTCTGGGCCGCGTATCTTTTTGTTCCTGGTTTTAATTCTTGTTATAAAAATAAATCCTATGAGCCTTGTTCAAAATAAAGTTTATTACGACTCACCATGTTCCCTTGAGTGTTTAAATATGTGTTTTAGTATTCCTACTTCCTTTCTCTCAGATTTTAAATCTATTTTACAAGGTTTTCCTCCGCGATGTAAAAATTCTGGTTTAAGGATTGCTTTAAAACACTTTATTGCAAACATTATAGCATTCTTTTTACCTTTTTTTATAAAAAAAAACAAACACTTAGAACAAACACTGGAGTGCCGCCGCTATTTTAACTCAACTTTCATCACTGCCTCTAATTTATAACTATTAATAAATATTCATACCGCGCTTAACTTCGACGACTGGACAACTGAAAGCCTAGTTTCAGTTCGTTCTTTCGTGTGGTCAAAAAACTGTTTAATTTTTTTTTTTTTTTGTATCCTCAAATGACAAACCATACACATGTATATTGGGATTATATACATTGGGGTCATTGCCTATATTAGATAGTGCAGGTCGCTCCCACCTACGCCATTTTCTTGGTATCCTATATTGACACTTATGTTATCTATATTGGGGTCATTGCCTATCTAAGCCAGTGCATGTCGCTCCCGCCTACGCAATTTTCTTGGCTCCGATCTGTCTAACTTCATTATGTCTCTCTCTTACCCTGGAGAATTGGAGTATTACTTTGGTGTACTGGCCAAACTTTCGTTTTACCCAATGTAATGCCCTAACTTGGACGATTTTCATCCATTGACTTGGCTTGAATACCAGGCACACAGAAAACATAGTTCTTATGTTATCCAGTTCATATACTCTCAACATAAACATATGCGTCAATCCTAGCCAGGACAAAAACCTTTTTAAAGAAAGACAAACTTAAAAGTTTAGTCGATCATGCAGTGATGTACTTTTAAGTTAATGCCTCTCAAACTGTTCTTATAAATGTCTTATCCAGGGTTGCCGCCTACTGACACCAGGTTTTTATTATATATAAAGGTATTGTGAGCACGCACGCAACAGATTCGTGAAGAACTTTCAATAAAAACTTGCTTGCTGAAAATTTGTTTTTATGTTATCGAAAACTGGTTTTTTTTTTATATATAACCGGTATTGTTGGTTAATGCACCGTTTTGAAGAACATGTAATAAGATTTTGGGAAAATTTCAAATTAACGAAATCCCTTGAGTATTTCACATTTTATAGATGTTTTTATGTAAATCTAACATTGTCGAATTTAAGAGGTCGACAAAATATCATATTAGTGAATTACATTACATAAATCGTACATTAAATCGTAATTGCCCTTAAAATCACCGTTATTGCTTTGAATTACGGAAAATAAGTTATTAAAGCTTACAAATTTATATCTCATTCGGCGTATAACATTTAGGATTTATTTAAATTTGTATGGTGTTTTTTTTTATAAAATACTTTACCCTTATACGGAATGCAAAAAAGAGGGGAGATTAGGATTTCTGGGACGCCGCGATTTGACAGTAGATTCGTGAAGTTCTTTCGATAAAAATAATGGCTAAAGGAAAAGCTGATTTATTGATTTGTTTTCAAGTTATCGATTTCTTAAGATAATTTTTTTATAAGTTCTTTTAAGAAAACTTGCTATCAATATTGAGGCTTAAGATACCATACCATTAAAAGACAATATAATAACCTTGTATGTAAAAATAAAATGTTTTCTTACATAAAACCTTTATTTTCTATAAAATTACCGTTATTTCTATGTGTTATGGAAGGAAAATTAATAAAGCTGAAAAATTTATCTTTTATTTGGAATGTAATATTTATGATTTTTTTATTTTTGATGGTTTTGTATGATTAAATCATTAGCCCTTATACGGAATGTTATTATTTCAAGCATCTTACTTATTCTGCTTTTGTAGCAAATATATTAAATAAAGTGTTTCTTAAAAAAAATTATAAGCTTTTGTATACAAAATTAAAGGTAAAGCTTTAGGCTTTAACAATAATATATATTTTTAGTTCTTAATTGATGCAAATTTTTGAGAAAATAACGGTTATATTGGTAATAAAAAGGAAACATAATATGAAATCGCTTATAAAATTCAATGTATTGCTTAAATAGATTTGATTTAAAATTATTCTGAAAGATATTAATTTAACTATCTTTCAAATGACGCATCAATATTTTAGATCCATTGGATAATGGCGAATATATAGATGGTTTTTTAACAGATCTTATACTAAGAAAAAAATTTTTTAAATCGATAACTAGTTGATGTATAAATTTTTTGTTCCACCAAATATATTTTTTGTTGTTCTGAAACAAACCTATTTTCAAATCGGGGTTCCCCAGAAATTGTATTCGTGCCAAATCACGGCGCTCCAGAAATCTTGATCTCGCAATGACTTTGATATAGTTCTTGCGTACAGCGTACCAATTTTTTAAACAAATTTTGTCTCCACATATTATCTATGGTCTGGCATCGCTTAAATAGTTGGAACATATGTTTAAAATAAAATTTATCTGCCTTTGTTTTCGTCCATAATCTAAGTTTGTCTTATTTCCTTTTTCTTTATATACACTGCAATCGAAGGTAAACAAGAACAGAACAGAACAAAACCAAAGAGATAGAACGAGAAAGCAAGATAGACGTAAAAATGAGCTTTCATTAAAATTTTCCGCTGGCTTGTCTATATTTTCGTCTGTGAAAAAGAAAATTTTTTAATTTTTCCCATATTTCCACCTTCTTGTTTTCTTCCTCAAAAAAGTTATTTAAATTATATATTTGATGTCAGTAGAAATAATTTATAATATAAAAATAAATGCAACTGCAATAAACAAAAAAATATATAAAGTATTACAAAACAACGCAATAGCTCGAAAAAGTTACGAAGCTTCAAAAGGAACAAAAGTGCCAAATAAAATACAATTCGTAAACGCGAATATTCCTTCTTCAATAACAAATGAAATAAAAGAATAAAATAATAAGCAAAACAACATCAAGCACTTTCTTGCCCCACCAATCGGCTACATGGGCAATGCTGGTAGTACAAGCATGAGCCGTGAGCGGCATAAATCGAGTGACCTTTCTACGCCAAACTCACCCTTTCGCGAGCTACCCGTTCACGGCTCTACCGGCTCGGCATCAGGTGGGGGCCCTCAAGTGGGTGGTGTCAGTCATAGCGCCGGCGGACAGGCATTCACGTTTGACAAAAAGCCAGACACACGCTCAGTCTTACACGGTGGTTCATCGCAAGAAGACGAAGAACCGTACTATACAAAACCTCTGACCTCAGCTGATCCAGAATTTGTTGATTTGTCAACACCACGTAAACGTGCTAGCACAGTCTCAGAAGGAAACAGCGACAGTGCCAGTGTCTCAAACATGTCTAAAAAGTCAGAGTCTGCTGATGAACAACAGGAAGCAGATGAAGCACTCAAAAATCCTGCATTGCCAACAGTGCTGCGCTGGGATGGTGGCGGACGAAATGTCATGATATCTGGAACTTTCTCCGATTGGAAAGCAATTCCCATGGTCCGGAGTCATGGTAACTTTGTAACGATCATCGACTTGCCCGAAGGTGATCATCAGTACAAGTTTTGTGTGGATGGCGAGTGGAAATATGATCCAAAGTTGGTAAGTAGAACCTTTACCAAAACTTAATGGAAAATCGATACATATTTGTCACGTACAAATGTAGAGTGTGAAGTTTTGGCGAAGGGTGCAGCTGTGTTGTTGTTTGTGCGTAACTTTATATTAATTAAGTGGAATCATGTGGATTTCTTTTTAGTTTATTTATTAAGCAAACAAAAAAAAAAAAAAAGAAATAAAGGTTTATGGCAGATTTAAAAATTGTTATTAGGACGAATAGAGAAAGAGCTCTTTTTAAGAACACAAAAGAATGGGAATGTAGATTCACTAATTGAAAATTCGTGTGATTGTAATTATTGGTTAATTAATACGATCATTAATTTAAGCTTTTAATTGTCTCTACATACACTTACGCCTTGACTCCAAGTTTTGTTGAATTTCAGAAAAGCGTGGATAATGAGCATGGACAAAAAAACAATTTGGTCTCGGTGCGCCAGTCCGATTTCGAAGTTTTTCAAGCGCTTGCCAAGGACAGTGAAAATGTGCCCAACTACGCAGAAAGAGAATATTCTCAAGACGTACCACAAGCGAAGCCATGGGAAAAAGTTTCTGGTCCACCAGTTTTACCACCCCACTTGTTGCAAGTTATTCTTAACAAGGACACGCCACTTTCGGTTTGTAACATTCTGTATATCGTTGCTAACTTATTGCCACATTTTGTTTTTTTTATCAACATAGTGCGAACCAACTTTGCTTCCTGAGCCCAATCATGTGATGTTGAACCACTTATATGCGTTATCTATTAAGGATGGCGTCATGGTACTTAGCGCTACGCATCGCTATCGCAAGAAATATGTGACGACACTGTTATACAAGCCAATCTAGATGATCGCTTGTGATTTTCGCTCTAATTCATTTATACTAAATATTTATTGCAACAGATTTTTGTTTAAAGTTTGATTTCACGAAATTTTTTGTTGAACTTATGGAACCAAGATAAATTAATATGTTCCTAATTCAATTGATTTGTAATACTTAAGTATTTGTAGAGTTTAACTTATAAAACAGCGGTGTATAAAAACGTTTGTTCTTTCTATTGATTGGTTTTTAAGAACTGAAAAATATTAATGGATGTCTAACATCTGTTGTATTAAAAAAAAAAAAAAATAAAAATTTGATTATTAAAAAATATTTATTTTATTATAATTCAGGTGAACCAAGCCAGACTCTGTACACATCCTTTAATCTTACGTCAAAGCAATGCAGAAGTAACATCGAAAATGGAAGAAACGCGCCACTATCGATGAAGTGACACGTTGTCACTTTGTGTTATTGAATCGCCGTGAAGCGAATAGCTATATACATTTACTTCACCGAAAATCATTAAGATCTTGCATATGTGGGCACCTTTATCTAAATGTGAAACACTCTGATATGCAGGCAATAGATAATCAAGATCAAAGTCGAAGAGTTTTTCTTCCTTAAAAAAATCTCTTATATTGAAGGAGAAATGCTCGAAATTATATTTATTTCAATTTTACTTTCTCTGCCTGCTTCAATACTAGAGAGCTGCAAAAGCATAAGAAAAATTACTTACAAGCCATTTACCATTGTCATCATATTTCAAAACAAGCAGCTTTTATCGCAGATTTTTTGATATTCAGTATCTTTCATTCAGCACTTAAATTCAGTATCTAAGAATACATTTTTTTATTGGTTTAATATCGGCCGACAGCAATACGTGAACCTCGGACTTCGCGGCTCGAAAATTTGCACCGATTAGTTCACACACTTTAACGCACTCGGCCACTTCCGCCACGCCCACCTTCCCACTCAAAATAAAACACTTCTATCATTGATGGATTTTGTTTGATCCATAAAAAAGTGTTGTACAAGTAATACAGTGACAAAAGTGACAGACGGTAAACTAAAGGATAAGAATTTAAACATTGTTTCAAATCGCGGTTTCTTTTTATGTTAACTAGTATCGCCTTTGGTCGAAATTCGACCATTAAAAAATTAATTTAATTTTTTTTTTTAATTGTAGTGAAAACATTTTATTTCTTTCTTCACTCATGTGCAAACGTCACCGAACTCATACCGCACAATACGCATCACCAGCAGGAAATCAAAAAATAGTAACTCCATTCTAAGTTTCCATGTGCTGTGACTTTTGCTTTCAAAGCTATTCGATATGAAAAATTTGGCTAATACATATGCGGAGCCATACCATTTTGTCCAATGCCCGCCCCAGTACCCTACTTCCCATATCCTACTTTCTAGTAGAAGGATATCACGAATTCAGTATTGAGTTTCATTGTTATGCCACATTTACTTCCAAAGCAATTCGATATAAAAACTTTGAATCGTATGGGTGGTGCCACGCCCCCTAATCTAAGCTCGTTCAATTTTTCCAGTAAAAGAACACCACTAAACAGGAAGTTCCTACCGAGTTTCATTATTTTATATCGAAACTTATACTGAAAATTTGGGCTGTTGAGAAGTGCCACGCCCCTCTTTCAACGCCCATAAATTGTAACCAGTGGAATGTACATGTGTTTTGAGGTCGAATACCGATTTCCGAGACTGTGTGACCTATAACTCCGAAGCTTTTGGGTTGGGTTGTATGGGATGCGCCACGCCCACCATAGACTCCTTCTCCCCACTCTTATTGACTTAAAGAAAAAAATTATCAAAATTGGTTCACAAACACGGGAGAAAATGGTTCTTAACTGTTCTGCCTACGCCTATTTATTTAAAGATAAAATTGTTATCTGGCTACGCTATCATTTTGTGTTAAATTTCTAAATATAAATTTCACCCATGATACAATTATACAGGTAGGTTTGACAACAGGCTATTTTCTCACGAGATCGTTCATGGATTGTCAAACTGGGCTGTTTTGTTTTTTTTGTTTGCTTTGTTTTGTTGGATTTTTGACAATTCATGTTCGATTGAAAACTGTCACACCTACCTGATTAATTATACCATGAATTTTACCTATAGAGTTCAAAATTTTTTATTTTAAAAAATTTCATTTTATTATTATAGCAGCCTAAGTGGTGCTAAATATTTATTTATTTTTTTATTTATTTATTTATTTTTATACATCCACGTTTAAAAACGTGAAAGGGGTATATTGATTTATTTTGTCACTTCGTTTGTAATGCTCATTAGAAGCGTGGTAGGAATTATTGATCAACACCACTCGAGTCGATTTAGCCATGTCCGTCTGTCTGTCTGTGATCCCGATTACAGCCGTAATTTTCAAGCTATCATCACGAAATTCGATATTTAAGCTTTTACCTAAACGTGGAAACGTGGAAATCGGATGAAAACCACGCCTACCTCCCATACAAAGTGACTTTAAAATCTCTTTAAATTCCACAAAAATTAATTTTGCATATGAGCTTTAATATTTAATAGGCATTCTGAGTATGAAATTCAACTAAATCGAGTGAAAACCAGGCTTACCTCAAATACAAAGTGACTTTATCAGAAAAGAAGAGAATATTTTCGTTTAGACTTTGAATATACTTTGGTTCGTCTGTGGGGTATTTTAACTTTGGCACAGTTGAAGATAATTTTTTACTATTTTTTCTTATTTCTTATCAACATAATTTAAAAAAACATCAATATTTACGATTTATTCGTAATAGTTATGGTTGGTGATAGGCCAGCTTGTGGAGAGTATCGATAAGCTAATTGTATAGACTGATATAAAGGCATAATAGTTTTCTCAGATTAAAACTTTCAGATTTTATAGCTTTCGTTACACTATATTCGTTACAGAAAATCCCGCATATTTTTTCTGTCATGTACAGCAATCTTAAAATTGACAAATTTTGATTGCTACAATCTGTGTTCATCCGCTCTGGCTCTCAGAGTTTTTGACAGTTTCACATTGAAAGCAACAACAAAACGATAAGTTTGCTTGATTGGCAATCACCATCTGAGTTGGGGATATGAAATAAAATAAAAGAACTAGTATGGATATAATTAGAACAAGAGAACTGCACAGAACCTTCTATTCATAACACTTCCCTGCAGTGTAGCCAACTAGATTTATGCCAGCCAACAACTAGTTGGAAATATACAACATCTAGTTCGACTTATGTCCTATTCTCATAGAGCCGACTGGTATTTTTATCGTGGTGATATCATTGGAAAAGACTATTGTCTTTCTAAAGCTAAGGTTTGAACTAGTTTACAACTTGTGTTATTATGAAGAGTTAAATTCTACCTTGGTTGTGACTAGTTGCTAACATGTATAGTAATTATCAAATTAAAACTAATTTATTGGCACGCCTATTCGATAACTGGTAACTGGTAAATTGTGTCGAAATATGAACTAGTATCATTTGAACTAGTTTATAATCTCGTCATGATTCATCGCTGAATAGTCTTACACTGCAGGGTTCTTTATTGTACAGTATATCGGTGCAGTGTATTTCAATGTAGCTTTGAAGCGAAGCCAACAAAACAAGCATTGCATATTTTGAAAACTTTTTGTTACTTTCGAATCTGTGCTTGAGTTATGAAATAAAATATCAAAACATAGAGCGACAAGGAAGTAAAAGCTTTGTAAAACTGCAGTTATAGTAGAGCAGAATTGAAATCATTATGTTTTAACGAATTTAATTATTTTTTTAAAAAACTTGATTTTCGGTGAATTATAAAACACATTAATTGAACCGAGATCAAAGTGAAAAAATATTAGTGTGTAGGAAACTGTTTTCCCTTTCAATTGAATTAAAAAAAAACAATATGTAAAACATTATTGGTCTGTTCGCGTACTTTTCCAGTGAAAAATATCCAGCAGTAACTTGCAAGAGAGTAACGCACAATTCTCTCTCAAATAGAAAAATATCCAAAAAAGTACGCGAACGCAAAATTTGCAAAAACTTGCAAGCCTCGATAACAGCTGATTACATTTCAAGTGGAATGAAAAAAAAAAGGAAATTGGATATGAAGTATCCAATTTTTTATTTTTTTAAAGGAGTTTTTCGACACAAAGATATAAGAGAAGTGATACATAACGTTAGTAGCATCGTTTTCTACAAAAATTTAAGATACTTTTCATACTTTGACGACTGCAGCAGTCAATCCTCCGGTTTGTGAAGATCAGTTTAACTAAATTTGTTTTATTGTTCAATTTGCAACTGACTTAAATCAGCTGTTTTCCAGCTTGCAAATTCTCGACAGTAAAAATTTTTCCAGCAGGAATTTGCAACTTCCCCTCCAAGTCAACTGTCACTTTGCGCTCTCAATTTATCTCACTTTGCAAGTTTTTTGCGTACTCGAACGCCAAAAGCTGATAATTTGTGATAATTTTCACAAATTATCAGTACTCGAACAAACCATATGCAAGGTGTTCAAATTATGTGTTCATGCCCAGGTCCGCTTCTATGCGGGGGTGGGTTGACATTTTCACCTGTATAAAAATGAAGAAAGAATCAAAATTAAAAACAAACTTCTGATTCGTTTTCTCTCGTCAAAGAGACTAGTCGAATAATTTTTCACGAGCATTTGGGCGAAACAAAAGTCTGTGCAAAGTTTGTTCCACACACATTGAATGATTTGTAAATTTTTGGCTCGAAATCAAGTGTGTGTGTTAAATTATCCGACGTATTCACCTGATTTGCTGTAATAAGTGTATTGAACCGGGAGGAGAATATTTTGAATAAAAACACCGAAAAAAAACAGAAATCGTGTTTTAATTATGTTTGCTATGTTTGCTGTATGGAATATTATTTGAAACACTGAGTATTTCAAGATAATCGTTTAAAGGAGAAAACTCGAGTCGCGCGTAGGAGCTGACACGCTTTAGCGATGTAAAACAGCTTCGAATTCGGATCCGAAAGGTCGGATCGGAATATTCCTCCGACTCTAACTTCGGTTCCGATAATTTTGAATCGGACTTATAACGAAGATCGGAATGAATTGATTCTTTAGTAATCGTAAAATAATTTTATTTCTTTTATAATTCTTAAAAAACATATTTTTTAAGAATTATATTGTGAGCTTAATGCCAAATAATTCATGAAGCAACAGGTTGCTACAACAACAAAGTTCTTTGCAGAACTTAAACCAAGCTGACTAGACCATGGTTTCGTCGGACGCTACTCCGACTCATCAGTAGTCTCAGTGGTTCTAGCAGTCCACTAACTTTGACAAGCTAATAGGCGCAAGATCAATAAAACCAAAGAGGAATTATAGAAGCGCTATACTTTGTCAAAGCAATGTTTTTCTACTCTTTTGCTAGTCGCAAAATTTCAAAAAGTTGACTGCATTGATTCTGCAAAGATTTTGTTGTTGTTTTTTTTGAAGCGAAGCTTTTTACGCCTCGTTCTGCGATTTGCTAGAGTGAAATCAGAAAAAACGACACTTTTTTCCGACACCTTTTTTCTTAGAATTGATATTGTTTTTTGCTTGCATCAATTGAAACAGAAAATGTTAAATTAAAAATAATTTCTTGCCCACTGCAGGAATTGAACCCACAATTGTCAGTTCTATCTTTTGTTGGTACTTTCCTCTCACCATTACGCTAAAACGTTTTCTTTCATAATTTTGTTGATTCAGTGATAAACATTAGCTAAAGCTATGTTTCAGCATGGCTATTCTAGGACTGTGTATTGGCTAGCCAACCGACAAAAGTAGCAAACAAAACGAACTAGAGCAAAGATAACTAAATTTACCGAGCTATGGTTTGAATCTTCGGTTTGTCCATGCGAACTAAAAGACCTAACGAACTAAAAGAACGAACGAACTAAAAGAAATATTCACTAAGGATTGTGTATTAGATGTTGTTTCTACTTCCTACTAAAGGTCGTTATAAATATCGTTAAAAATAAACAACCTGTAAGTTGATTAAATTGTAACAAAATTAATGAGTTTTGTATATTTATTCCCTACAACTGAACAGGGGGCTTTAAGGGAGGGCCGAAGAGGGTTAATATATATGATATATATACTTTGTTATTTTAAAGTTTTGAATTTAAAAATTATTTTAATCGAAAAAACGCTATTAAATTATCAAATCTATGAATTTGCGAAAATGCTTCGCTTCTCTCGTGTGTCCAGTGACGCACCTGTTTTTTGTTTACTTCTTTATCACGTATCAATCTAGGTTCCAACATTTTGTTGGTATTAAACCATAGAAGGCGTGAAGAAGGTTTTTTTTTAAAGCAGATGTTTATTATATGCGCAGACATATAATATTACATCATGTTTTCGTAGGTCGTGCTCGCACCAGTTTACATGAGTTATAAAGTTGTGGCATATTTTAATAAGTTTATTTCTTTTATAATTCTTAAAAAACATATTTTTTAAGAATTATATTGTGAGCTTAATGCCAAATAATTCATGAAGCAACAGGTTGCTACAACAACAAAGTTCTTTGCAGAACTTAAACCAAGCTGACTAGATGACTAGAAACTAGCGCTTCTATAATTCCTCTTTGGTTTTATTGATCTTGCGCCTATTAGCTTGTCAAAGTTAGTGGACTGCTAGAACCACTGAGACTACTGATGAGTCGGAGTAGCGTCCGACGAAACCATGGTCTAGTCAGCTTGGTTTAAGTTCTGCAAAGAACTTTGTTGTTGTAGCAACCTGTTGCTTCATGAATTATTTGGCATTAAGCTCACAATATAATTCTTAAAAAATATGTTTTTTAAGAATTATAAAAGAAATAAACTTATTAAAATATGCCACAACTTTATAACTCATGTAAAATAATTTTGATCAATTATAAACAGCTATGGGCAGAGAGCGCTCTGGAAGCGTTGAGAGCAAGAATTGAGTGCAAAGGCTTATATGCAGCAACACAAAACGCAACAACAAATCAAAGACAAAAGACAAACACAGAAGCTTTAAATATAGTGGTGCCGTGCCCATACCCGATTATATACTCTCTGCCAACACTGTTCTTCAACGTCTACGTTTGCTTATTTTCGTTTTCTTTTTTCCAATTTCCTTTTCGATCTATTTCGATCGAATCTAACATATCTTTCTTTTACTCTGATTGCGACTCCTACTTCGACTTCGCCTCCGGTTCCGGTTCCGACTCCGATAAATCAAATTGAAAAACTCCGGTTCCGGTAAACTCACCTCCGCAACATCCCTAACACGCACCTTTATTTTTTTATTTTCTTTTTTGCCCATTATATGCAGAAAACCAACTCCTATTTCCTCATACTATGTAAGTTACACGTAATAGCTGCTAAAACCGCTTTGTCTAAATAAATATGACCAAGCTGTATGAAGTTGGTTTAACCTTCATCGGTCCCTTATTTCTAGAAACGAATAAGTTCCTTGTGTGTAAATTTTACACACTTTTTCAAGAGCCATATTTTTATCGATGAATGAAATTAATGCGATCTAGTCGTTAAAAACTTTTTATTATTCATTATTTTATTTATTTAAAAAAAAAAGATTTTTAAAAAACCAGCCAAAATCTTAGCTCGGTCGATTTGATGAAATTATATTAAAAAAATAACAGCTTGAAGTTGAAAAGTGTGTGTAAAATTGACACAAGGGACCGATTAAGGTTAAATTATAAAAAATTTAAAGCGGTTCCGATTTTGTAAGAAAGAAACGTAATTTCTGCTGTTAATATTCTTTATTGTTTTATGTCATAATATTTTCTTTGACTTTATTTTTATTAAGTTCATTAAGTAAGAATACAAAGATAAAATGCGTATTTTAAACGTTTTGTAGTGTATTAGAAATACAAATAATTTTGCATAAGCAATGATATGTTCTACAAGTTCTAATTCAAAAACGATTTTATTTATCCGTTTGGTGCACGTTTTTTTATGAATAATATAAAAAAGTTTGCTTTGGCAAGCGTTCCTAGCTGAACAATTTTTAATTCCTTAGAATAGTTTGTAGTGACATAAATTTAAAACAAAGTTGTGAGTTTTGGTCGAAAATGATTAGAAATTTTATAATTTATATTATATTTAGAAAGAACGGATACTTTATTAAGCACAAATCTTTGAAGGAACCTATTTTATTCGAACCATACTGTTAGTTATTTAAATAATCTAATTAGAAAGAAATACAAAGAAAGAGTTCAAAAGGAAAAATTTTCATCAGTATGTACGAGTAACATAAAAGAATGAACTTTTTGTTTTATTCATTTTGAATACCTTCGATAGACGTTTCGACTGCTGTTTAGCAGTATTTGATCAGGCTATAACACAATGTAGGTGTCCTTGTATCTGTCCATAAAACTTTCAAATGACTCTTTATTTTTTTTTTTTTTTTATTAAATTTCAAACTAAAATGGGTTAAAAATCCTAGAAAAAGAAAAAACTATTATAACTGCTTAAAATTATAAAAATCAACTTTTTTTAACTTATTCAAATGGAAATAAATTTAATGCTTCTATTCTTTCAATATAATGTAGTGTTGAGTTTTATTTTGTAAGCTATTTGATCTTAAGAAACTTTATACTTATATTTTTTTCTCTAAGGATATTGTGAGCATAGAATCGATCACATTTTTAATCATATTTATTAGCAAGCTGCCAAATGATCACAATTTGTGTGGGACGAACTCAACTAATTAGTTTTTTTATATAAATTATATGGCTAACTAGTATTAATCATCTATGATAATAGCTTAGTTTTATTAAAATTGTTCTACCTTTAAACATAAGCAATATTTGTATGTATCTATTTAGCTTAAAATGACTACAAATTGTTTCGTATATTTCGTTAAAAATTAAATAATTTCTCAAATTTTCTAAATACCTATGAATCTATATTCTAATAACCATTATTTTTATTAGTAAAAATTATTAAATATTACAATCTAAACGCGTAACGGTATCGTCTATTGCTTTAAATTGTTATTTAGTTCTAATTTAATAACTATTAATAAAAGTTTAATAATTTTGCTTTGCATTTCTCGCACATTAATACCGATAGCATAATGGTAGCTTAACGAAGCTACGAATCAAATTCGCACTGCTTTCAAGTAAGCGGTATTTTTCAACTACATTTCCATAAATTTTTCTACAATCTGTTCGGCGCTCAGCAAGTGTGCTGCCGCTGGAGTTGTTGCTTTTGCTGTTCCATTGACTAACTCTGGTGCGGTTGTTGTTAGCGATTTCTTGTTGAGAAATTGTTCATGCAGTTGTTTGGTAGCGGACTGGAATTCGCCATCCTCATCGAAGAGCGCTTTGGAGAAGAACTCTGCAAAAAGACGTCCCATATATTGATCCTTGGTTGAGGGCCACCAACCTTCGAGGAAGCCAATATGACCACCACGTGCGGTTATGATTATGGCCACATGCGTGCAATCCTCAGCGGCTTTGATGGGTATGGCTGTGGCAGGAGTAAAGGATTTTGAGAAATTTTAAAAGAAGATCAATGGAGGAATAACGCTTGTTACGCTTACCTTCTAAAGGCTGGAAAGGATCATCCGCAGCACTGAGGCACAGCAATGGCACTGAGATGCTATCTAGCTTATTGTGCAGAGTGGCATCCGTGTAGTAGTCATCGACATGGGCATAGCCAAATTGTTTGGATGTAAAGAGTGCATCGAATTCTTTGATGGTCTTGCACTATAAAGAAATGGTTAAGAAAATAAAAGAGTAATCTAATTAGTAAATAACAAATTTAAAAGAGAAAGTAGATAAAAACAAAATATATCAATAAGAGCTGTAGGTTTTTTTTTCGAAGAAAAGGAACATTTATTTGGACGTCTCGTAAATCCGTCTTGGAATACAATATCTTTCAAAGTACCGCCTCGGCTAATCTTGCAGACTTAATCCATTTTCGAAATTTTCGACCACTCTTTCACATAAACACTCTTTGGGGCATTATTTTGGCGATGGGACTTCATGTTCGCTATGAAAGTGGAAATTGTTTGTGGATGATTAGTGTTGACTTAACTCTTAGCCTAGCTCCAAAGGAAGAAGTCTAACGGTATTAAACCGGAAGATTGGCCAACTGGTGGCCAATTGGTATCTGTAAAACGTGAAATTATGCAGCCAGGGAACTTCGTGCATAATAACTTGAGAGTTTACATTTGATAGTAGAACTTTTCTGTGTCCATATCAGAGATCCGCATGAGACCATTCGTAATTTTTTGCCACTCGAATAACATTCGTCGTCAGCCACAATCGCACACAAAAATTAATGCACGCATATCACTAGAGTTCTTAAACAACGATTGGTGCTAAGCACAGTTTGTCACGATTGCGAATAGATACAAAGGCAGCATCCAGACAATGCAGACATTCGGATACTTCGCTTAAAAGTCGAGTGTCTGCTGCTGCATGAATTTTTCATAAAATCATAAAATTTTTATGGGAGCCCCCCTAAGAAGTGGTCGGAGGGGAAAGGTCCCAAGGGAAAAATTTTCATTTTGCAAAAGTAATGGGGGTCGGTCACACATATCAACCCTCTCCGGCCCTCACTTGAAGCCTCCCTGTTCAAGTGTGGGGAATAAATATACAAAAATCATTAAATTTGGGTGGGAGCCCCTTAAGGAGGAGTCGGAGGGGATAGGTCCCAAAGCGAAAAATTTTCTTTTAACAAAAGTAATGGGGGTCGGTAATACATATTAAACTTCTCCGGCCCTCCGCCTGTAGTACGAAAACCTAGTGTGACCCGAAAAAATTGACTTCATATTCGGTTACAGCGCCTTCGAAAATATTAAACGAACTCGTCAAACCCCACGAGGTTTTTTATTTGGACATTTGTTGAACAGTGTATTTAACACGTTAACTGCCATGAGGCACATACGCCGTGCCTCAATAAAATGTCCACGTGGGCTCTGAGGCACAGCGTATGTGCCTCAGTATTTGATTACACATTATAGTTCTTGGTTTAAAATTAGTACCTCGAAATGCAAATCTGTAAACGTAGTTCCATTCCGCATGGCCTGGCATACCTAAACCTATCTTTAGCAAATAATTTTTATACCCCCACGATTAAAAAAAAACTCCTTTACTGGGTTTTTAATTTTAAAAACTTTAATTTTGTCACTCCGTTTGTAACGCGCATAAGTAAGCGTGGTAGGTATAGAAAAGTGTATATATTCTTGATCAGCATCATCACCCGAGTCGATTTAGGCATGTCCATCTGTCCGTCATCCACAGTAAACATACAGTAAACGTATACATTAGGCCGTGAGGTACATATGTTGTACCTCAATAAAATATTTCAAAATTTCACAGATATATAAAAAAAAAACATTTTCTGATATTTTGTTCGGGTTTTCTGATACCAAAATACACTAGATCTGTAAAAAAAAAACGGCCCGGAGGACCCGATATTTTTTTTGTATGGTGGCAGTTAAAGTGTTAACATTCTTTCCTTGGTGCGAATGGACATAAAAGCATGAATTTTCATTGCTTTTCATTGCTTTCATTTCTCTCAAACGCATTGCGTTGACTGTAATGGCTTTTCAATCACTGGTTCTTGAATCACTGGCATTATTTTAGCAAAAATTGTGATCACAATTCATGTTTTTTAAGACCTAATCAAAGAACTCACGGCGCTGCTGGTGGTCCGCCGACAATAGTTCTTGAGTTAATTGAACCTTGAACGCATGTGGGAAGGTGGACTTCTTGACGTGATGAATAAAAGTGTTTTTTTTCAACTTTGAACCTCCTTGGTTAGGTGTTAAACCTAACCTATTAGGTGTTAAATCTAGTCATTCAAGTCTATCTTGTTTTGAAATTGACTTATAGATTAGTAGGAAGGAAGGGCAATAATGTGAATCATATGTAGGATGTTCTTAGCGTGGCGGAAACATTTGAATTTGAACCAAATACAATTGTTATGACTTTACCTCAGCCAATTCAAGATACTAAGCGATCCTTTCCACAAACTTCTCTAAGACTTTTGAGTCTTAAGTTTTGATGAATTTGTAATTTCAGTTGATTAGAAATGAGGATATAAATATAGATTAAAGGGTAATGCGTTGGATCATAGCATGACAGGGATTCGAACCAGAGACTTCTGGGGTGGCAGTAGAACGCACTACCACTCGACTACTAAAGCCGCATGTCCGACTGAGCCAAACTTTTAGAGTTTTTAATCATTATGTTGCGCACTCACCAATTTACAGATTTAAAAATGACATAAGACAACATTTGACAACTAAGCGACCATCTTGGTCTTTACAACCTTACACCTCTTGTTATTATAAAATAATTTTGGCTAGAGAACTGTTACGCCCGAGACGTTTTTGTTTAATTTTTTTTTCCACGTAAACTAGTTTGAAAATAATCAAATTCGTTTAAATTCAAATTAAAAAAAAAGAGTCGGTATTTTAGTTTTATGAAATCAAGTCAATTAACTTTCAATTATCCTTTCGAATGCAATGGCAAGGATTTTATCAATTTTAAATATATTAACATACAATAATAATTCCTTTTGTACAAACCGATAAAATGCGCTCCATATCAATGTCGGTATCTTTGTAGATCTCACAATTGCTCAGAGTACGACATAGACTGCTAGTAAGATGACGACCGAGCAGACTATTCAAAATAGGTTTCTCAATGCTCGCGGTTCCTGAATAATGCAAAGAATAAGCTCTAGTTTTGCAAACACAAGAAGTTATTCCAAAACATACCTTTGTGTACATCCCAGGGCACTGAAATTATTTTAGCAGCCGCAAGATGAGCGCGTGCCTCCTCACTTTTACGCGCCAAATAGTTACCTTTAATGCAATTATTCGTTTATTTTATATAAAAATTCCATTATTCAGATAAGAACTCTATTTTTACTTGCCTAATATTAAACCACCCATTGAAATTCCAGTTGCACCTAATTTACAATTTGGTATAACTTTCCGTACATGCTGAACTACCTCGCTCAGATCTTCACAATTAGAGGCACAATAGAGACGCGGCGTTTTCAACTCGATGCCGCCAAGGCCACGATTATTGAATACAACAACACGCATGCCCACGTTGTTGGCCGCAATGACCAAACATTTAATATACTCGGCTTGGGATTCACCTGAAATTTCGATTGGTTTTCGTATTTGTTCGGTATTTCTTGGGAACTCTTGTTTTTAAGATTTATTACCTGTCAAACCAGGCAATATTATAATACATGGTGAGTTAACGGCACAACCTTCTTCCATCCAATCCAGTGCAACTTCACCACCATCCTTCAAACTCAATATTTCTCTAACATGTGTAAATATCTTGTTGAAAAAATTCGTTATTTCTGTAGATTTTTTTTATCTTACCTTCTATAATTGAGTTTGGGTATAACTTGTGCTCTCAAAATACTTGCAAATACTGTCTGCGCTCGACTTTCCACGCACCAAAATGTTGGCCAAAATTTCATCTCCAGGGTTGGCATTTTTTTGATGAGAAACGTTTTAAACGGTCCATCAGAGCAGGCAAGTATCGGTCGCTATGAAGACAATTAATAATTGAAATCATATGAGATGTCATATTATCAATGTAGATATGATTTGTCATATGCGAGGAAATTGTGTTTAAAAATTAATTGCAGAATGTATTGTCTCGATTGAATACAAATAAATGGCTATTTAATGTGTTTGTTTAATATCTATTTCATGCGTTTTTTTTTAAATCCAAGATAGAACTGGCTTAAAAAAAACCCCTTATATAAGATGTTAAGCAATACTTACCTTGACAACTTGTATGAAGTAATATATTACGTATGAAATGAACGCAAAGGCAAGAACATGCCAACGTGGCAAATTCGATAAATAACAATACATGGAATAGAACATTATGGTCAATGAAGTCTTTCTTATATTACTTTAACTTGGTTCTAGAATTAAGGCCAATCTGTAAATAGAGACAAGATATAAATTAAAGATTAATTTTTATTTTTAAATTAACAGAAATAATAACGATTTGATATAAGCTCTATTTGTGTATTCCTTAAAGTTAGGAATGTAAATTCATTTTTTTCCACGGGGGACAGGAAAAGTTATTTTTAATTAAAACACAAAATTATATATTATAAATAAGAGATCATATTTTGAAATGAGTTGAATTAATTGGAACATTTAAAATTATTGTTAACTGGTTACTGTATATTAGTTGTTGTTAAATTTCGTTCAATGTGTCGCAGTTCAATATAACCAGACGAAATGTTTCTTTTTTATTAAACTTCCAAAAGTAAAATATGCTTTAATATAGGGTGCGGTGGGTGGGTGAAGCGTTTCACCTGTGAAATTTTGACAGCGCGCTTACATATAACCAAGTGTCATACCGTCACGTGTTGCTTTCTTTGCCGCACAGTGTTTCTTGATAAAGCGAAGCGTTCAGACGTTCATTGTGTTGCTCTTCCAAAACAGTGATAATAATTTTTTTCCAAAAGTTTTTTTGATCGAGTGAATTTATCGTGTTTTATGCCAACTACTCAACACAATTTCAAGTTAAATATATCAGTCGTGTTGGTTTAATGTTGTTCTAAAAAAATATGAAGTGTTTGTGAAATATCTATCAAGTGGTTGTGTGTTTTTAAAATGAAATGTATCACCCCAAAAACTCCGTTTTGTTGCGTATTTGGTGTTTTTGTGTGTGTTTAATGGGCAATTACGTAACAAATTAAAAAAAAAAAATTTTTCGGGAATTTTTTTTCTTCATAGAAAGAAAAAAAGATATCGTTTTCAAATTTTACACATATATTTATTGACATTTAAAGAATACAAACAATTTTTTTCAGACTTTTCGAAGCGGGTTTTGACGTTATTTGATTTTTTTTTTATAAAAATGCCAAAAAATTGACGGTGTGCAGGATATCACCAGTCTGGAACATCTTTGGAAAAAATAAAAAAAAATTAATTAATCCTTGTTTAAGTGGCTATCGCCTGAACTAAGATAATTTTTTTCCGCCGAAAAAAAAACAAAATGGCGACTGATTTTGTAACTTCGAAAATGGACTTTTTTTTCAAATGGTCGCCATTTTGTTTTTTTTTTCGGCGGAAAAAATTATCCTAGTTCAGGCGATAGCCACTTAAGCAAAGATTAATTTGGTTTTTTTATTTTTTCCTCAGATGTTCCAGACTGATGATGTCCTGCACACCGTCAATTTTTTGTCATTTTTTTAAAAAAATTCAATTTTTCGCGATTTGGTCCTTCAAACGCTCCAACAACGCTATATAATAATCGCTGTTGATTGTTTTTCCCTTTTCGAGATAGTCGATGATCAAAATCTCATGCGCATCCCAAAATACAGATGCCAAAACCTTTCCAGCCGACTGTTGTGTTTTTGGTCGCTTTGGCCTGCTTTCATCGGTTGCTCTCCACTCAGCTGACGACCGTTTTGATTTCGGTGTGTAATTGTGGATCCATGTTTCATCCATTGTCACATACCGACGCAAAAATGCATGTTTATTCTTTGTATACCGTGCCAAACAGCTCTCCGAATCATCGACACGTTGTTGTTTTTGGTCCGGTGTGAGAAAACGCGGCACCCATTTGGAAAGCAGCTTTCTCATCGACAATTGTTCCTGTAATATTGTTCCCACACTGCCTTTCGATATCTTCAGAGCCTCAGCTAGCTCGCGCACCTTCACTTTACGGTCGGTCGGTGATACTGATCAAAAATATATACACTTTTCTATACCTTCTACGCCTCCTTATCGGTGTTACAAGCAGAGTGACAGAATTAATATACCCCTTTTACGTTTTTTTAACGTAGGGGGTTAACCTCGATTTTTAGGTTAGATAGATTTTTAGATTTATTTCCAACCATTCCACCTCATGGATGGCTATCGCTTCAGTCGAAATATTTGGGAAATCATCATAACATAAACCAAGGAATATTTTGTGAAATCCACCAATTTTTTTTTTCATGAGGCGCCTTAATGCACACTTACCATAACTTCTCGAAAAGACTTTTTCGATATTGGCTTTGATAAAAACTTATCGAAAAAATTGTCCGATTTTTGCACCACATACATTAAATACCAGTCATTCTCGTCGGTACTGGAATCATGAGGGTAGCTCAATACAACGGGGCTGGACTTATCATAAGTCTTAAAAAATACCTTCCTTTTTAATTTTGATATTTGGATGCTACAGTTCCGATATTTTTTTATCGACCCTTTTAATTCTTGTACCGACGATAATGGCATAAATTCTTAACATATGTATAGTATATCCGTTTTGCATTTTAATTTCAGATGATGCACACAATTTTTTAATAACAACCAGCAGCGGTATCTTTTTTTTTTTTTTGTTGTTCTATTTTATTTTGTACTATGTCAACAACAACAATTATATTTTTTTATATTTAATAATGTATATTTTAAAATTAATTTATATTATTTATACAGCCCCCCCTGCCTTACCAATTTTACGTCCCTGCTTAAAGTAATGCTTAGAACTATAAAGCATAATTTAGACTTAAGAAGATGTTTCAGATATATTTTGTGCTTGATCACCATGAATAGAAATGACAAGTATTTAATTTATTTAAGGAGGGAAATTTTAATTGCGTAATAGTTTTACTAGCATATTCAGCCGAAAGAATTAGATCGTCACAGCAAACATTTCCACATGCTTGCCTTGTGTGGGGTTTTGATAAAAAACGCCACTCTAACGAACAATTTTGTAATGGCATAAAACAATTCACTTTTTCTACAAGCACAATTCATTTCAATTTTGTTTTTGCACAATTTGTATAAAAACATTCGAGCAAAAAAAATTTAGCAGAGCAATTCAGTGTCATTTTAAAAATAGACTGATACACTTTTCGCTTATGTCGGTCAGTCGCAATATATTTAAATCACTTTTGCTTCATTCTTGAACCCTTTTAAATCAACGCTAGACAGAAAGCGAGCAAATTTTAACTAGGAAATAATCGCATCTGTTGCAATTTCTACATATGTGTGTAAATGTGCCTGCGATTATAATGAATAGAATTCATTCATATATTTAGTTGTATTTTTAATTTGCATTTGAATCGTTTGCTTTGAATCGTTGTCTTGTTGCGACTCATATAAAAGTTACTCGTGTGAACTCAGTATGTAAATAAAAAAACATGAGAGTAAACGTTTTAAATCCAATGAAAAAATAATGGTCTTCGTAAGGCACAGTTCGGGTAAAAGGAATAATGTGGCGTTGTTATTATGGAAATCCGACGTTAAAACTAAACTTTTAATTTTTTTTTTTTTAAATACGTTTTTAATGTCAATTTGAAAAATGAAGTTACTGAATTTTATCTCTATGAAGTCAATATTATAATTAAGTAATGTACTTAATATTAATGAAGAATTTAATTTAAAACTGGGTAATCGTAGTTATTTTCAGTCTGTTTATCTCAATATTTTATTTTAGATTAACTGAAATGATAGTGAAAATGTAATTTCAATCAGCATTTAGTTTATTAAAACATAAGGAATAAACATATCGCTTCAATATTCAATATTCTAAATAAAAAAATTGAAAAAGTTTATCCGCGATATAAAATAAAGCCGGATTTTTATAAACTTTTGGGTCATTTGAGTAAAAAATATGACAAATATCTTCAATAATAAGAGAAATACCATTTGTCGAAAATAGCGAAATAGTTTTCCAACTATTTCTAAAAGTTTTATGATTTTATACCTAAAAAAAAAGTTATTAACCTTAGTTATAATAAACTAAGTAAGGAATCTAGATTATCTTTGGCTTGGTCAAAGTGAAAATACCCTCACACTTCTACAGTCAGCGAAATAACTATAAAGGCAACCCTTTTTTTTTTACTAAATTTATAAACCTCATAATGGGGCCATGACATGTAAACAAATTATTCGGTTATTAACAGCTCTAACTATTTCATGTGCACACCAGAGATCTGCAAGCGATACCATTTTTATACCCCCACGTTTAAAAAACGTAAAAGGGGTATATTAATTTTGTCACTCCGTTTGTAACACCCATAAGGAGGCGTGGTAGGTATAGAAAAGTGTATATATTCTTGATCAGCATCACCAAACGAGTTGATTTAGCCATGTCCGTCTGTCCGTCTGTCTGTGATCACGATTACAGCCGTAATTTTTAAGCTAACATCACGAAATTCAATATTTAAGCTTTTATCTCAGAAATAAAGGTCAAGTTCGAAAATGAGCCAAATCGGATGAAAACCACGCCTACCTCCCATACAAAGTGACTTTATCAAAACGGTAAAATATCTTAGAATTCTACAAAAATGAATATGTGGACTTGCAATTTTGCATTAGAGTTTTGATATTTAAAATCTCTAAGTATGAAATTCAACCAAATCGGATGAAAACCACGCCTACCTCCCATACTAAGTGACTTTATCAAAAAGGTAAAATCTCACAAAAATTAATATATGGACTTGAAAATTTGCATATGAAATTTGGTATATAACGTGTACTATCTGTATGAAATTCAACAAAATTAAGTGAAAACCACACCCACCTCCCATGCAAAGTGACTTTATCAAAAAACAAAAGCGAATATTTTCTGTTAAAACTATAGAGAAAACGTTTTTACAGATAAATATTTTATTGATTGCTTAAGACTTTGAATATAATTTGTTTCGGATGTGGGGGTATTTTAACTTCGGCCCAGTCGAAGATCATTTCTTACTAGTTGCTACTTGCAATCTACTCACAACAAATGCAGTGTCAGTATCAACGCACATCGCAAGCATTGCGATGTTGTGTCGACATTGAATCTAATTGCGCATAAGCATGTCATAAGACTGAGTAGTTCCTGTTTGAGTTATTGGTTTGATAACCGCGCAAGTTCGACTTACTTCTTCGTATATTTTATCCGAAACGGGTTGTGTTTCGGATCCGAAACTTATTCGTTTTCGTATAGAATTCCTACCAAAAACTCGTATCGCTATTTTCCTTTTTCGTATTCGTCTCGAACTCGGAACGGACTTCATATACGAATCGATACGGACACTTTTTTAAATAATGCGAATTCACGATTCGTTTTGTTTTTTTTAATAATACACATTTAAACGGAACAATAAAGTTTATGCTAAATTGAAAATAACGGACTCGTAACGGATTCGAAACGGATCCGCATTCGTTTTTGTGCACATTGGGTTCGTTTAAACTTCTGGTAAGCAGTGGTAAGTAAATTGTTCAAAAGCAACGAAATAAACTTCAACACCAAGATGGACTCGCTGTTTCATATACAATTGTTGGATACAATTGTTGGATGAAGTTTTTGTGTCCTTTGAAGGTGATGTTTCTACTCCAGAATATATTTTCTGGAAAATGCAGGAATTCACCGCTCTCAGAAAACTACAGAGTTCCTGGAGTCTAGGTGTATACCAACTCTCGACTGGCCGGCACTTAGTCCTGATCTGAACCCTATCGAGAACTTGTGGTCCATACTATCAACCAAAGTTTTCTATCATAGCCGTCAATTTAAGGACCGAAAGGAGCTGAAAATGGTAATTCAAGAAGAGTGGAAGAAATTTGATCCCATGCATATTCATACTTTTATAAACTCAATGCAAGGCGTCTGGAAAAAGTTTTCAAAAACAATGGAGGTCATACTTTTTATTAAAATTATTTTTGTAATTAAAAAGGTTTAGTGCCTTTATATTTATTTCACACAATTTTAACTTTTTTTTTTTCTTCAATAAGTTTAAGGAAAAATTTAAATATTTTTGAATTCCATTACTTTATGTTTAAATCAATTGAATTAATAAAGCATCAAGCTATTTATTCAAAATGTTTCTAAAAATCACGCTATTTCTATTTGCCTTTATAATTATTTCGCTGGGTGTATGTACTATATTTATAATATCCGAAGTTATAAAGGTTTTATTATTTTGATGACGTCAGTTGTTTGATGATAGGCGTGGTTTTCATCCAATTTATTTTATTTATCTCGACCTTATTTAAATATAATAGTTTATGTGTAAAATATCAAGGGAATACTTTAACTTTTGGGGAAAAGAGACGAAGGTTTTATCATTGTGATGAGCTTACTTTGCATGGGAAGTAGGCAGAGTTTTAATTCAAAGATGCGATTCTTCCGATTTTGCTAAATTTCGAACTTAGCGTGCATTTGCAATTTTCATTTCAAGAGTTCAAATTAATTTTTGCTGAATATCTAGAGATTTGACCATTTTGATGACGTCGCTTTGTATAGGAGGTAAGTGTGGTTTTTATTCGATTTATACAAATTTCATATTAAAAGTACGTATTTGGAATGTATGAATGAACGTATTTTCATCCGATTTGGCTCATTTTCGAGCTTGATATTCCTTTAAAAAAAAATCTTATATTTTTTATTTCATTATGATGAAGCTTCAAAATTACTGCTGTAATCGTGACGGTTTTAGCTAGTTTGCGCTTCAAATATTGAAAATATTGGTTGTCGAAGTAAAATAAATTCTTTCCAAAATTTAATGTAATTTACAATTTTTTATAATTAAAAAAATGATAAAACCAAAGCTCAAAATCAACACCTGATTTTGACATCTAGCTCACGTTTTTCTTCGATATGAGCCCACCTTGTAATTGTATTATGTATTACTCGATCTTTACTTGAAATATTTGTTGCGAGCATGAATCTCCAGCTTCAAACAGGTTATTGTCAAAGTGACAAAATGAAATTGTCGTATGGTGTTGTGAAAAATGTATGCAAATGGTAAGCAAATTATTAAAAATGATGTCGGGATACGCAAAATGAACAAAGAACTTGCCATTTTTTTGAATTTTCCATTTTTTAAATAATCCAATCAGCCAATACAATTTTTATTTAATTTTAATTTTCAAAAGACAGCTGTTGTCCTTGAAATTTAACTTGAAGTCGTTTCCGTACTTTTAGATAAATTTTCTCATTTTGACATATAATCAAATTACTCTCCATTACTCGCACCTTATTCGAACATTACTTGAAGCGTAGTAGAATAAAATAGGTAAACTCGCGGCTGAGAGCCAAGAAGAAGACAGAATTATCATAAAAACACCAAACTTCGAAACAGCAAAAGGAAGCATACAATTATTTGTATTGATTTTGACAGTTTCGGCTCAGAGCGAGAGAGGATTTTAAGTCGCGAGTGTACCTTATTTAATCTCTCATGACTTGAAGTGAGTACGGAAAGAGATCTATTGTTAATGTTGCTATTGTCCTTTGATTTTTGTGACACTGACAGCTTTGATATTGTAAAATTTCACATTTGAGCAACTATTTTAAAATGAGCCTTTCATGTTATTGTATCAGGAGGCAAAACATGCTAATCAATTAAATAAGAATTCAGTCTTAGTCAGAAGGTTTAAATTTACCATGTCACAATTTTAATCTGTTGATTTTGAAAGATGTTCTTATCAAAGTCGACTTTTCTCTTACACCACGTTTCTAAATTCGAATAATGATGATAACACTGTTGAACACAAAAACAAAAAGCAAGGTTCTGACAACGGATTCTGATAGAGAGGACAAAAAAAAAAAAACTAGTAAGAAATAATCTTCCACTGGGCCGAAGTTAAAATACCCCACGGCCGAACCAAAGTATATTCAAAGTCTTAAGCAATCAATGAAATGTTTATCTGTAAAAACATTTTCGTTATAGTTTTAACAGAAAATATTCGCTTTTGTATTTTGATAAAGACACTTTGTATGGGAGGTAAATGTGGTTTTCACTCGATTTCGTTGAATTTTATACACAGGGTATATGTTATATATAAAAGTTCATATGCAATTTCATATTGCAAGTCCATATATTAATAAAATTAATATATTAATTTTTGTGGAATTTAAAGAGATTTTTACTTTTTTGATAAAGTCACTTTGTATGGAAAACCACACCGGTGTTCATCTATGCCTAGCTCCTTTGGCTCATTTTCAAACTTGACCTTTAGTTTTTAGATTCAAGCTTAAATATCGAATTTCGTGATGATAGCCTTAAAATTACGGCTGTAATCGTGATCACAGGCAGATAGACAGACGGAAAGACAGATGGACATGGCTAAATCGACTCGGGTGGTGATGCTGATACAATAATATATGTACTTTTCTATACCTACCACGCCTCTTTATGGGCGTTACAAACGGAGTGACAAAATGAATGTACCCCGTCTACGTTTTTTAAACGTAGGGGTATAAATATACGTATATCAGCGTTTTGAAAGTTTACGTATGAGTTTTATTTTCAGGGGGATTTTAATGTCCCCCCTTTTGAATAAATTTATAGTGAATCGGCATAGGAAAACATGTGACCCTTACATTTTGGGTATAGCATGTGTTCAGAAGATTTATGAAAAATACTACAAGGAACATTTTTGTGGAACATTTTAACCCTCTAACTTTTCAATATATATGGATCATTTTTGACCCTTTTGTAATAAAGGCCAAAGATTGCCCATAAAACAAGGATATAACGGATATAACATATATATATATATGTCATAAAATTCTATTATAAGTCTCTGCATATGGCTGAATATAAGCTGAAAATTCAACTTAAATACTAGAAATAAGTCAAAACTTAAATTTGTGTTTAAGGGTTAATTTCGTACCTATTCAGAATTGATGCTTAAACGTCGCACAAAACTGGGTTTTAGGGGACCGGAGGAGGGGATTGATTTTATTTTTTTGTTTTGATTTTGCTTTTCATATTTTTTTGTTGGAACTTAATGGATCTTATCAGTCAAAGTGCAGCTGATAAGGTTCGTTGCTATTGCTAAGTATGATGCGCCAAATGAGTGAGTGCATCAGTGGAAAAATTACTAAATTTGAACTCAACTTTCTATTTATAGATTTATAGAGCATATAAACATTTTACATTCTAACCCCTTAAAACTCTGTTTGGTGCGAAATTTAAGTACAAATTCTAAATAAGTACAAAATTAACCCTTAAACACATTTTAAGTTTTAACTTATTTCTGGAGTTTAGGTAGATTTTCAGCTTAGGTGTATTCAGAGATTTAGTAGAATTTTATGACAAATATTTTGTGAAACATTTTATCCCGTTATATCCTTGTTTAAGGGGTTATCTTTGCCTTTTATGACAAAAGGGTCGAAAAATATCCATACATTGAATAGTTAGAGGGTTAAAATGTTCCACAAAAATGTTTCTCGTATTATTTTACACAAATCCTCCGAACACATCCTATGCCCAAAATGTAAGGATCACAAGGTTTTGCATGCCGATTCAAAAGAGGGGAAACTTATATTCCCCTAAAATAAAACTCACACGTAAACTTTCGACGTTTTGAAAGTTCAGTGCACTTTTTAGAGCAGTTATCTGTCCGAAAATAAGTAAAATTTAAAAAAACACATACTTAGAATTAAATAAATTTTTTTTTAATTTACCTCAGAATTTTCCATAGTTTTTTAATCTGGTTCTTATTTATATCTACCTTGTATTGTTTAAAAGTTATAGAGTGTCAAATATGTAACTTTTTTTCAAAATTTTACAAAATTGTCGAAAGTGAAATTTTCTCCGATTTTGAAACCAGCTCGGGGGAAAGTGTTTAAGTACTTTTGAAAAAGTTAGTTTTTATCTAAATAAGGAGTGTATAGAATATCGAAAATATTAAACGAAATCGCTATAGCTTTTGGTTTTTGGTTTTTGAAGATATTGAAAGTATGTATGAAATGGGATTTTCATATCTACATGCAAGAATACTGTTCATGGAGCATTGTTTAAAGATTGCATATGAAATTGAATTTCAAAAATTTAAACAGAATAATTCTGAATTTGAAAATAAGAATGCCCGTGATTTTCATTAGAAATGAGTTCATAGCTAAAGAAAAAAAAAGAATTCAAGAGGAGTTTCGAAATATTAGTGGTCTACGGGTTGATTTTCCTAAGCAAGGATTTGGAAATACTAACGATGGTAACACTGCGAAGAAATTTTTTGAAGATGTTGAAGCAACAGTAGCAATAACTAAAATTAATGCCGATCTTTTGTACGGGTTCAAAAAAATTTCATGTGCCATAAATTCTCGCCAGGTAATCGATGCTGAAAAATTTGGAAAATTCGCTTCAGAGATCCAAACTTTATACAAACAATTATATAGTTGGAGAGATCTTACACCAACTCTCCATAAGGTATTTTGACATAGGAAAGAAATAATTAAATACCATTTCTTCCCAATTGGCGAGATATCGAAAGAGGCACAAGAAGCCAGAAAGAAAGACTATAAAAATTATAGACTAAGCCATACAAGAAAAAATAATAGAGAAAATCAAAATACGGATTTAATGACGATGCTTATGATATCTTCGAACCCACTTATAACGTCATTACGACATCACGAGGTAAAAAATAAAAGGAAAACAGAAAGTGTCGATGAAAATTAAGATATTAAAGAAAACTAAAAACAAAAGAGATCGAATTTCTTATTACTATTTTTGAAATTGTGTCGGGTTTTTGAATTTTTTGGTCATGTTAATAGTCAACCTGTAAAATAATCATGGTATAATTATTTTTTTACATAATTTATTTACAAAAAATACTTAAATCAACTTTATTTAAAATTTTTAAAAGGTTAAAAAATACGAAATGTCCCACAGCAAATATTTTAAAAACGGCTTTGTTTATTTTTAAATAATTTTAATTATTGTAGTCTATAGACATAAAAAATTCAAAAAACTTAATTAAATGTTGAAAAATAACGATTCTTATCCATTTTTCTGATCAGTGAAATCAGCGAAAATTTTACCCTTACTTGCATGTGTTTATACTTGCATCGTAAGACTTATGATTTTTTTTTTTAATTGTAATTATAGTTAGTTTAAGAATAAATACAATACAATAAATTACAAATACAATAAAAAAAACTGCATTCAAAAATATTGACTAGTTCAAAAGTTTTAGATTTTTGGACACATAACTGCTCTAAAAAGTGCACTGTGCGCCGAAACACGTATATTTTTTGTCCCCCTTTACCAGAATCCGTTGTCGGAACCTTGTTATATTGTAATAAATATTATTTTTTTTGTTCAGTGTAATAAATGCCATGCTGTATAAATAAATAAAACTAGTGTTAAAACGCCAAAATGCGAAAAATATCTAGTGTTGGTTGTTTTGCTTTTTTTTATTTAAATACAATATTTAAGAAAAAGTAAGACCTTATTGCACATCTGCAGAGTAAGACCTTGCTATTGATACCACATTTATGAAAATCGCATTAACGGTATAGATTTGATGGTCATCACAAAACAAGCGTTTGCGTAATAATAATAAAATAGATGTCGAAATTTATTTAATTTATCCAAAAATTGTATTAAATACTGCTCAAAGCCAATTGCACTGGAGTGACTGTAATTGTTTTTTTTATGTTATGAATTATTTTGAATTATTATTAATTTATTGTTATATCATGTTATAATTAAATCTTCTAGTATTTCAACGCCTTGTCATTTAAAAAATGTATTGGCGATAATAATGTTTAGCAAAATACCATTACACCTCATAAATGATATATTTATTGGCCAGAATTTAAGCCCTTAAATTTTTAATTATATTTATGATGTGTTGTTGGAAGATGTTTGATTAATTGAGGCTGAAGAAACCAATATAAATTACTCTGCAGAGAGGTGACGACCGATCAGAAAAATTAATTCCAATCGAAAAACTTTCTGTTGTTTTAGCTGGGGTTCGAACCTGGGCTCGCATTGCCATCGAGTGGTCCACACACTGTTTAACGCACTCAGCCACGACCGCCACTGGCACGAGGAACATACACATGAAAATTAACGATTTCAGTGAATGTCATAAGACAACGTTTTTTTATATGAACCACTTACCCTTAATAAACCGGTATTTTTTTAAATTTCAAAAACATACCTACTCGTACAAGTATTATTTCACAGATGTTATTTGACTGTGTTGTTGAGGTGAGATCATGATAATTTCGTGAGATCATAAAATATATGAAGAATGAGTACAAATTAATGAATAGGGCTATGAGCGTCTGCTTATCTTTTATCTGATTGATTTCATGTGAGCGTTCAAAAGTAGTTTTGAACAACTTCTAACCGCGTCATAACATATTTTTAATTATCTTCTTTTATCCTACATGGATAGGTAGGCTCATATTGGAAATAAAAATTAATAAGGCGGCAAAGTCAGATGTTGATTCTAAATTTTTCTAATTGTTGTTGCTTGCATGTAATTTTTCTTATTGGAAAAGCCGCCCTTAGCAAAACTCTTATCGGTAAAGGCGTCCTTAGCAGGTAGCACTCCTTTGGAATTTAGTGCACTGATGAGTGAAAAAAGGAAAATTAAATTTTATTGGGCGCAAAAAAAAAAAAAAGAACATTTCTTTCTTCCGTCATATATTTTAAGGTATTTTGTTATCAATAAATTTATAACTTTAATTTAGTATATTCTAAGAAAATATGTTTCTGTTTTTTTTTTTTTTTAAACTAACTAATTTTAAAAATTAATCGCAAGTTATTGTGTTCTATATGACAAAAATGTGTTTTTGGTAAATCAAGTTTAAAGTTTAGTAAAAAACTGAACCGAAAAAAGTGCCGCGATTTTCTTACCAAGGAAAGTTCAAGAGTTTGTGGTTTTTTCTGTCAAAAAAAATGTTCATCTTTGGAAGCGCTTTTTAGAGAAAAAATCGTTTAAAAAAAAATAATTTGTTCTATATGCAGTTATTTACGGAAGTCTTCTTGTTTTATAGCATATAGAACAAAATGTAAAATGTATTAGAGAAATGAAAAGCAAAGTGATTTCACGCAACAAAACCTTTCATATATTAAAATATTAACTTAAAATTTATTACTAACTTAAAATATTTAATTAACTTAATAGTAACTTAAAATATTAAATTCAATTTTTTTTTACTAATATTGAACATTTGTTATGTATGAAACTTTAATTTGAAGTTGACGTGTCGATATCGGAAAGAGCTGATGGTTACCATAACAACTTAAGTTTGGCAGCACCTAGAAAAACAAAAAGAAACAAAATTCATAAATAATATGAGTATGGTTATCGTGTGAACTAAAATATTTAAGTTTGGTAAAAATATAAAAAAATTATGAAGATTTGAAAGAAAAATCGTAAAAAAGTTTTTTTCTGGATTTTGTGCAAAATATTATAGAAAAAATAAAAATTATTGCAATATTTTATTTCACACGAAAACTACACAGATGGAAAGTATTTTTTTAGGTAACCAGGTATAAAAATGTAAAAAACTTCAAATTAAAGTTTAATGCATAAAAAATGTCAAAAATTAATAAAAAACTTTTTTTGTAAAAATTTATTTGAGAGCATTAATTCACTTCATTTTTTCTAATATCTCTTACCGTTTTCCTGTAAAAAAAAATTTTCATTCGAATACCGAGCGCGCCAAGTAGCAACAGGCCTTAATTGAAGCCAACTGCAATCAAAAGCGGTATTTTTCTTTTTTGTTTCATTTCATTTGCCAAGTGCAATGTGAAGCTAAAAAAAAAACAAGAAAAAAAAAGCAAAATGCAAAGACCCCCAAATAAAAACGAACTTTATTAAGACTTGCATATAGAACAAAATATAGAAATATTTTTTTACTTAGTATTTTTGCTCCGTTTTTGTTCTATATGCACGATTTTTTGCATATAGAACACAATAGGTTACGAAAATTGTCACAACAGTGTTGTATAGCACAAAGTCGATGTCTCATATTTCGAAAACTATAAAAGATAAAAGCAAACTGATAACACAGATTGATAGGTCTCGAAAAATTTGCCTATATATCAGTCTTTTCTCAATTTTTTCAATTTTGTGATATAGAACACAATAATTTGCGAACGACGATAAGGCTTGGGCATGATGAAACTAGTGCACACAATATTACTTGTCAAATTCAAAGAATTAAAAAATTTAAAAAAATTTTAATCAGGTTGCCTTTGAAAAATATGTACAAACCTTCATATGAGTTTTTAAATTCATTCGATAGTTTTTGGCTTAAGGGAAGGGTTCCCTCATTTTGGACTAAAAAATCGATTTTTTTTTTTGCAAAAAATGAAAGCCACATATGTGAAGAATATGTGTGTAAATGGATTTTTCGATCCGACGAATATTTTTCGAATGGCAACGTCTTGAAGACACCTATCTCACGCACGCTACGTCCAAACTAAACTTTTAAAAAAACTTCAAACGCGCTTATCTCGAAACCACGTTTTCCTATCTAACTAAAACTCTCAGGCCTGATCTATTGATCCGATTCTCTTTATCTAAGAACTGTTTGGAAGTTCATGCTTTTTTGTACGCCCTGAACTAACATCATGTATAAAAATTATTTATTTATATTTTTTTAACGTTGTTGATATGGAAAAAAACAAGCAAAATTTGAACTTTTAGTTCTAATGTTCATTATTCAATGAATTTTACATGGATAATAACAATTTTAGTTCCAGTCATAGAAAATATCATTATTTTTAAGTAATAACAACAATTTTTGATTTCAGTCCACTACAAGAAGCGGCAGAATTTAAGTTAGGACACCATGTTTCGCGCGCAGGGCCCACGGAAATGTGCATTTTGTAGCCGCCATTTTGAATTTTTTCAACTTTTTCACTTTTTTAAATTCTCTGATAATAAACTAATATAATCATCAAAACCAAAAGTTCGTACGCCTTTTCATTGTCCTACAACAAAAATATAAACTTTGCCTTATTTTTGTCCATAATGAGGGAACCCTTTCCTTAACCATGAGCAGCGAAGTAGAAGTCCGTGAACTAATTTGTAAATTATTTACCGAAAATCCAAATTGGACTTTCAAAGCAATTGCTAGAAAAGCTAAAGTTTCGCGAAATATCGTTTCTCGTGTTATTAAAACCTATAAGGAACATTTAAATGTTACTCGAAAGCAAGAAAGTGGCAAAAAAAAAAGGGTTTGAAAACCCAAATGCTGCAAGAAGGTGAGAGCTCTTTTTAAGAAAAATCCCAATATATCGGGTAGAAAAGTTGCTGAAAAAGTGCAATGCTCTGAGGCATTTGTCAGAAAAGTGAAAAAGGAGGAAGGACTTAAGTCATTTAAAGTCCAGAAAGTTCCAGACAGGAATTCTAAAAATAATGTCGAGGCAAAAAAGCGATCTAAAATACTTCACCGGGATTTCTTAAAAAAATTCGATTACTGCATTATGGACTATGCAACATATGTACTTGGTGACTTTTCGCAGCTTCCAGGTGTCGATTATTATGTTGCCGATCAAAGAGGAAATGTCCAGCAAGAATTTAAGACCAAAAAAAAATCAAAGTTCCCGAAGAAGTTTTTGGTATGGCAGGCCATTTGTAGCTGTGGAAAACAAAGCAGTTCATTTGTTTCAACTGGCACGATTAACACCCTAATTTATATTCAGGAGAGCCTGCAAAAACGTGTTTTACCATAGAGGTCTCTACCTTTTTTTGGCCTGATTTGGCTTCATGCCATTACAGCAAATTTGCTATTGAATGGTATGAAAAGAAAAATGTTACATTTGTACCCAGGTATGCAAATCCACCAAACTGCCTGGAGCTCAGACCCATCGAAAGATATTGGGCTCTGGAAAAAAAAGATAATGAAGAACACTATATAGGTTGGTGAAAACATCAAAATATTTTCAAGTAAATGGTCAGTGGCAAGTGAGCAAGTCTCTGAAGACACCATTAAAAGTTTAATGGGAGGTGTTCAAGAAAAAGTCAGTCATTTCATAAATAATTAATAATGTTTCATATATTTGTTATTAAAATAATCATGAATAGAATTGTTGTTAATAAAACGTAAATTTATTTTTTTATTATCAATTTGTTTAAAAGTTATTTAAGTTTATGTGTGCACTTATTTCATCGTTCGCAAGTCTTATATTTGATATTATTTTTTTATTTATTTATTTATTTATTTATTCAGTCTACTGATTTCAAATCTTACAGACTATAGTACAAGTTTATTTAAATGCTAAAACAGTTAATTAAAAAGAATGAATAAGTTTAATCTAAAACGATTTTCATCTACATTGAAGTTTAGAATGGGAGAAATATTGTTACATAACCGTAAGCATCTTGCGACAAGTTCATTATATGCATAATTAGTTGCGTGTGTAGATTCACAAAATAATCGGTTAGTTCTTAAATTTCTTGGTGGAACATATATTTTAAAAAGCTCAGAAAGTTGAGGACAAATAATTTTTCCACTAATTAGTTTGTAGACAAACAAAATGGAGAAAAACGATCTTCTATCCTCTAATGATTGCAAACCAAGTAGTTTCCGCCTCGCTATATAGGGAGGTATTTCATCTAACCAGTGAATTTTAGAGAAAGTATATTTAGTAAAAATTTTTTGAATTCTTTCGATACGATTTGAAGTAATATTATAATATGGATTCCATATAACTGCGCAGTAATCAAGTCTACTACGGACAAGAGATATGTACAAAGCTTTGAGAGATAAGTAATCACTAAAATCCGACGTATTTCTTTTTATAAAACCTATCATTGAATACGCCTTAGCAGTAATAAAATCAATATGGGAACTAAATTTTAATTTAGTATCAAATATTACTCCTAAATCTTTAATTTCATTTTTACGATTTAAAAAATTATTGCTAATCTCATAATCGAAAATAACAGGATTAGACTTCATAGTAAACGAAATTACATTACATTTATTAATATTTAGAAATAAGTTGTTCCCAGCACACCAATTATGCAAATTTGTTACATCGTTTTGAATTTTTATGCAGTCAGATATATTAAAAACTTGAGCAAAAATCTTGACATCATCTGCAAACATAAGACATTGTGAATGTTTTATAAACTTCGGCAGATCATTAATAAAGATTAAAAACAGCAAGGGTCCACAATGTGAACCTTGAGGTACCCCGGAAGTAGCATTAATTAGCGAATTTGATCGAAATGCATCTATTTGGACAAATAATTTCCGATCATATAGATAGCTACTAAAAAATTTTAAGAGCGATTTCTTAATCCCAAACTTTTTAAGCTTATGCAGCAAAATAGCGTGATCAATCCTATCAAAAGCTTTCGTAAAATCGGTGTATATAACATCTAACTGAGAATGCTGTTCCATTGCTTTTGAGATGTGATTGGTGGCCAACATTAAGTTAGAACAAGTAGACCTGCCCGGTAAAAATCCATGTTGACAATCGCTTATGACATTTTTAACGTGAAGGTATAATTTTTCTTTAATTATGTGGTCAAATATTTTAGCAAATACGCATTGCTTAACGATTGCGCGGTAGTTAATAACATCGCAACGATTTCCAGATTTGAAAATAGGTTCTATTACACATATCTTCCAAATATCTAAAAAAGTTCCTGTTTTTAGACAGGCCTTATACAGAATCAAAAGAGGCTGAATAATAGTTTTGGAGCAACGCTTAAAGAAAATCGGTGGAAAGCCGTCTATTACACTTTTGGAAGAGTTTTTCAAATCTGAAATTGCTGCTTCAATATCAGCTTCAACTAAGTCAAAATTTTCAATACTTTGAATATTAGGAGAATCAAAATCAAGAAATCTATTTGTATGATTATGTGTTTCAAACACTTTTTGAAAATTTAAAAATATATTTGGAATTTTTCCTCCTTCCAAAAGTCCTTCTAGTTCTAGCTTGTCTGTACTTCCAAGAAGCAACTTCCTTCCCACTAATCTATCACCCCATTTAGAACCAAGATAGACTTGACTGAATAAGTGTTACACCTGAAATTCTTAGTTCAAAACTAAAAAGAAAACAAAATTGGGTTGTGGCAAAAAATCTAAAAATGTCGATTCTTTATACTTGGTTTTGCTACGTTAAATAACCTTAATCCACGTATAATTCAAACCAATACTGAGCAATTGATTATTTACTTTAACTTAGATTAGCTTAAAACTACGTTTGGCAAAACTCAAGTAAAGTATAGTTTAAGACAGCTTCAAAAAATTAGCCCACAGATCACATTTCTAAGACTAACCGTAAATAAAATCAATCCTGTCAATGCAGACAAAGTCAAAATAATTAGTCAACTATTACTTTCACGATTTTTATCTGCTAAACCATTTAAGACCAACCTTTTTTTGCAGCATTAGATTTAGAAGTTCCATACACATTTAAAAAACAAAAAAAAGAAAAAAAGGAGCGTGAGATCTAGAGTACAATTATTCCAAAATATGTCAATTTTTCAAACTTTCATGATTTGTGCTTAGTTTAGTTTGCCATTTAGTTTGGTATCGACTAACCTCAGAACAATGCTTGCAAATTGTGTAATTTTTTTCGAAAATCCTGGTTCAATTCGGGTATGTTACCGTACGTCCATTATACGATATAATCGTCCCTCAGAGCGACAAGTTGAATTAACCATGGATCGTTTTCGCACCACGTAGTATATCCTAACGACATTAAATTATCTTTCTAATAGTACTTATTTTCAGTTTGAATTCAGTTTTAATTCAGCTCAAAGTGGAGAAAGTGGAAGATAAAGATTATGTTATCAAACCTTAAGATCATATTTTTGGAAAAAAACGCGTCTTTAAGATTCTTGCACTTTTTAAAGTGTTATAAAAAAAATTAAATACCAAATATTATAAAGTTACAAAAATAGCAACAATTACATAGATATCATAGATATTTTCTAGCTTGAGGCATTTTTAGCTCAAAGAGTGAAAGATCGATTCGTTAAATTTTATTACAAAAATTCGCGTTCAATCGCAGTTGCGATCCGTAAAATTCAAGTAAATTTTTTATCGTAATCATGTTCCCTCTGTGAGGGGTCGTTCATAAATTACGTTATCGATTTTTAAATTTTTTTACCCCGCCCCCTCCCCTTCCGTTACTCTTCGTAGTGCATTTCAAAACCCCTCCCCTCCCCCATAAAGTAACGTAGTGTATGAAATAAAAAAATGAATTGATTAAAAAATATTTGAAAATATATTTAAAAAATATTACTATCTTGGGTAGCTCTTGGTATGTGTGCTATCATGACTAGTAAAATTTAAGAAAACATTTCAAAAATCAATTATTTTCATCGATAAAAACTATTCCATCTTCAATCGAAGAGTCGATGCTATCAATCACTGGAATTGAAGAAGCTGGAAAATTTGAGGACTCTTCGAAATACAATTCTTCAACGGATTCTATGTCGACCCGTTCAAGTGTATTCCCATTTCTTATGCAAAGGAATTCGCCTGGTGTTTGAGAGAGTATCCGTAAAAGCCGCACCTGTACGCACCAAGTTCAGTGTTTTTACGAATATGCTTTATTTAAATAGTATGTACTTTTTAAACCAATTTATTTCAAATTAAACAAAACTCACTTATGAGAATTCATTGATGTTTTTGAAGCGAAATATAGGAACAAATATAGGACACAATCTTGAACTGATTTTAGTATTTCAATTTTTTCAAGTTTTTTTTTTTTTTGGTCACGTTACTATATCTGAGACGACCCTCTCCCCCCTTTACTTATCGTAGTACATTTTAAAACCCCTCCACCCCCCTAAATTGGTAACGTAATTTATGAACGACCCCTGACGTATTTCAAAAGACTGCTTCAGAACAAGATGTGAAGACATTGTGTGGGAGATTCGTGGCCATAAATAGAAAAAAAGTATAAGTTTTGAAATTGTAAAAATTTTTTTTACTAATCGACAGCTAATACTTCAGATAAGAAACACCCAACAAATCACTCAGAAATCTTTTAAGGTTTGGTCAGAAAATGGCTCGAAATTTCAACATTTTTTAATGACAAAAATTTAAGAATATCACTTGTTTTTACTACGCGCAGTTGTAAGTGTTCCAATTTTTTTGTTTTTATAAGAATGGAATTGAAATGAAGAAATAATAAAAATATGATATTTTTTGTTTCATAAAATGTAGGTTTTTTGTTGTTATTAAAATAAATTTATTTTTGTGATTTTTTTAAAAATAAGCTTTTTTAGTGCAAAAAAGCTAAACAGTTTGAAAACTTTAGCAGTAAAACTAATAAGCTAATAAACAAATAAAAATATTTCCATTTTTTTAAAAATAGTATCCATAAATATATATATTTAAAGAAAAATATGGTTCTTGCTGCCCGAACTTGCCCCAAATGGGTTTAATGTGATTTTTTCTCGTTGAATGTCAATTATGAAATATTTTACTTCAAAATGAAAATTACATTAAAAGTAACAAATAGTAGGCCGATTTGGCTCAATTTTTTGCAGTTGTTCATAATTACCAGGAAAAGGATTTTACGAAAGAAAATTTTTGGAAAACCCTCCGGAAAAGTCGAGAAATTGGAAAAGTCGAAAAATGATTTATTTGTATGGAATTTTGTGCGCAATTGTTTCGGAATGGCTTTTCGAATGGAAAAATAGGAAATTCTTAGCGGTAAACTCGGAAAATTCCGGAAAAATGCAAAAAAATGTGCATTTTTTTCTACAAAATTTTGCATT
Source organism: Pherbina coryleti (assembly GCA_943735915.1). Taxonomy (NCBI): domain Eukaryota; kingdom Metazoa; phylum Arthropoda; class Insecta; order Diptera; family Sciomyzidae; genus Pherbina; species Pherbina coryleti. The sequence continues at coordinate 18,280,831 of OX030950.1, read as the reverse complement.
TTATCGCATGATCTGATGATTTAGAACAATCTAAAGGTAGAAAATTCGTTGTGAGGCATAGAAGATTACTGATGATTGTTAAATTCATTGTGATAAAAGACGTTTTGCGTGCATTTTTTTTTGAGAAGTAATGAGATAAATATGGCGTCCGTGGCGTAGTTAGTTAAAGTGCGTGCCCTCTATGTCAACGAACCTGGAGACCCAGGTTCGAACCCCAGCAGCGACAGAAAATTATTTGAATTAAAATAATTTGTCTGTACGGCCGCCACCTCTCTGCAGACAATGGCAAACCTCAGAGAGTAATCAAAATGCCATGTAAAGCTTCTTGAGAATAAGAACATTCCGTTCATCGCTGTTCGGAGTCGGCGTTAAGCCTGTAGGTCCATTTCTCGGTCAATTGTGTACAAACTTAATAACACGCACAACACAATTGATCATAAGAAGCTAGGTCAAAGTCCTTTCAAGGGCTGAAATGGCCAGTTATTTATTTTTTTATTTTTAACGAGATAAATAATAGATGGCGCTGTGTTGGGGTCAATGTCACAACCCGATAGATGGCGTTATACGTTGACTTAGACTGTGCGCAATTTTACAGGTGTCCTTTTGGCATTTACATTTTCTATTGAGCAAATATGCTACTTTTTTGCATTTGTTAATTGTAGTGATACATAACAAAAAAGTCACGCCAATTTGTCAAAGCAATTAAACCGAAATTAATGAGATTTGTTATATACACATACTAAGTGCCCTAAACTTTTTTACCCTACTGTATGATTAACGCGTACCGTTACTTAAAAACAAGTGCTCAAAACATCAAAAACAAGCAAGAAAGCAAGAAAACAAAACATCAAAATAATAATAAGTGTTATATGGAAAGAAAGAAGATTAGGATAAAAGATGGGGGTGTCTGCCGGCAAATTTTGCTCAAATTCGGAAATGAAACTTTTTTCCAAACACTATACGAGAATATTTTGTAGACTAACTTCAAGATTACAACTTTTGTTAAAAAAAGAAAGTGGGCGTGTCTGCGGGCGGATTTGATCCAAACTTATATATATTTCATATTTAAGTATGCAAAGCATTCGTATCAAATTTGAAAGCTTTACGTTTATTTTTACTATTTTCTGCAAAAGAAAATCGTATGGAAGGTGGGCGTGTCTGTGGGCGGATTTGATCCAAACTTATATATATTTCATTTTTAACTGTACAAAGCATTTATACCCAATTTCAAAATTCTAGGTTTATTTTTACTATTTATGTCCAAAACTTGCATGAAGTCCTCCCACTGTGTGTCATTTCGAATTTTGGAGATACCAATTAGTCACCAAGATTTTGAGATTTAACACAATTAGACTTCTTGCTTAGGGGTTATGTTAAGAGTAAGGTCTACACTAACCATTCGCAAACAATTCCAACTGTTATCATAAACATAAAGCCGACATTAAAGTCGCAATCATCGAAATAGAGCCCAAATTACGCGAAAGGTCCGCAAGCTAAGCCGAGGCGGCCATTAGAAAGTTTTATTTATGGAAGAATTTTAAAAAAAACTTCTTAATTTTTTCGGAATAGGAAGAAGAGAAATGCTATTTCTCTTTTATTTGACTTTTATAGTGTTTTCGATTCATTATTAATTAATTTTTTTAAATTTATGTTAGTTTATTTTTAAACTTAAATTTTTTTTTTAAACATACATGAACTTTACTGTTTCTTTTTAAAATTTTAAATTAAACTGAATCGATTGCTGGTAATTGGTTTTCTTCCATTCCCGCAATATTTATCAGCATAATTAGATTCACTACTATTTTTCTGCCCACATGTGTATGAGTAGTTTTGGAAGAATAAAGCCGATTTTCCAACTTTGTGACTAAATCGATCCCGAAAAAGCAAGTGATTGTAATGCTCTACACCGAAACTCCGGGATCGTGAAAACCCTTCAGCATTAACGTTATTAACATTATTAGTAACTGCTATTTAATGTGCTAAACACAGCTGTGTGCATCGAGAAAAATTAAAATATGCAAAAAGTTTTTCAATATAGTAGAGTTTTCTAAATATTGCTGATGACAGACCAAACTACCTTCGTAGCAACAACAAATTGGTATGGAATGAAAAATTTTTCTGATATAATTAAAATGTTTCTATTATTAGTTCCACGTTACAATTGACACGGAAATAAATGCCACAGATCAAAGAGTGTATTTTACAAACGAAGAAAGTTGTATTTTATATATTTTACATAGTAAATTTATTACTAAAATGACTTTATTTTTTCTCTCCTCAGTGGTCATGCATAAATTACTCACGATTTATTCTCGTGTTATCAAAATTTAAAAAAAAACTTCTAACGTGCTTTAACGCGCACACTACCATGTAGTGATAAACTAGGCGGCTTATAAAGCGATAATGATCAAAAGCTGCTTCATTTTTATATGGTTTTTACTTTAAGTTTTATTATTTTTTTTTGTATTGTTTTGATAACGCATCAGAGCAGACGGCACCGTTTAAAGTCCAGTGTTTTGCTTTTATGAGTGAGCAATTTTATTTATAAAGATTAATGAGTGTAGCAAATTGAAAACTTCACTGGAAGCACAATTTAAGGAAAACAAAACACATTTCTTTTTATCACAATCACAATCATCCGCAAATTTGCACGAGTCAACTTAAGATGATGATGATGATGACTCAATCATTCTAAACACTTTCAATAATATTTTGCTTTTAATCTAAATTGCTACAGAAACAGCTGTCTGCAATAATGTAAATTCACAACTGAAAAAAGCAAATATTCAACTTTGGCGTTGTTAAATCGGAATATTTTAGAATCAACCAAGAAAGCTTCAAAATCTAAATGTAAATTGTTTGTTTGTTTTTATTACACATGCTTTGATTGGTGCTTTTAATCTTTTTTGATTAGCAAAACACTCACTTAGACGGGGGTAGCTGATTTAGCAGCCAGCTACTACAGCTGATCGAGTCTAGAGCGCGATCGTACTAACAATGATTTGTTATGTTTTAACCAACTAGACATTTGCTGACAGAACAAACATCACGCTGCTTCTCACTAGCAGACAATAGAGATTATTAAAAAATTAAAAAAGCTTTTTCACGTGAGAGATAACGAAATGTTGAGTTTAGTCGATTGTAAAATCGATAGATTATTTTTTAAAATGTAAACGAATAGGCAGAGTCGGGCTCAGACTGATAGCGTAAAGGGTAAACATTTAAGAGTGAAGAAATTAAGGGACCATTCTCATCAACAGGGCTGTAAAAATACCATTTTTCACCAATTTTTTCGGAAGACGAATCAAGCAATCATTTCAAACCTTTTTACTAGGGTATGCAAAACCGGTTCGAATTATTCGGCGTTTCGGTTTTTTTTTTACTCGAATAATTCGAAAACCGGTTTTTTTGGCTCGAATTATTCGACTGCTCGAATAGTTATGAAATATATAAATCTCCAATTTAATTAATGCATTCGAGCGACCCTTTTTTCTACTTACGTTTTTACATTTTACAACTTTTCTAACATTTCTTATCTCTGGCTTCTATTTCATTTTGCTTTATTTGAGCTCGTTTAAATATATGCTTTGGTCATTTTGCTTTCTTTTGTTAAAACAGTATTTACAAGCGGCTGGCGTATTTAATGTAAGTTAAACATGCTTTTTATTTCAGAATGCATTCTTTTTAAAAAAAAATATATTGAATTATGAACTGCTTAACATGAACTCCGAAGTCTGGAAGTGTTTTAAAAAAGATACGAAATTCAACGAGGCTTCTTACACGAAATGCACAAAAAAATGTTAAAGCATTAAGTACAAATATTGAAATAATCATTAAAAGATATAAAACATGTGTTAAAAAGACTGAAACAAAAACTCGAAACATAATTCATGAACCATTTCAGGAAGAAACGTTCAATTTTGGTATTCGTCCGACTAAAATGCCTCTCAAAAATTAACCTTATTTTGTTCGGAAATGAGTTAAATAAAGAACCATAAATTTTACTTTTTTGTTTGGAAATTACTTAAAAAAGAAGAACCATAGAAAAGCTATTTCTCGGCACTCGGAAATCAACCCTTTTTGAATCAATCGCCGGACTGAATTGCCTCTAGAAAACGAACCTTTAACTAACTGTTCAGAAATGAGTTAAAAAATGAACATTTCTGAATTATAAATTTTATTATTGCATAATATTATTTACATATTTTACATTAATAAGTTTTTTATGAATTTCGAAAAAGAAGTTCAGTTTTTATTTATGGGAAAAGTTTTTACAAATTTAATCTTCTGTATCAAGCACTTCTAGCAACAAAATAAAAAATCAAAAATAAACAAAAAAATCTGTCGAAAAACTCTCACCTTACGCAAAACCTAACGCAATTTTAAATAAAAATAAAAATTATATGAAATTAAAAATAATTATTAGGGTAAGGATATGGAAAAGCATTTGAAAGAAGATGAGGGTAAGGATTTGGACAAAGATTAGGACCAGGAAAAGGATAAGGAGTAGGGCGAAGATAAGAGCATGAAATTGGACAAGGATTAGGGCAAGAGTTCAGACAAGGATTGTGAAAGAAAGGACTCTGACAAGAGTTGGGACAAGGATAAGGACAAGAAGCTAGATACACGTAAGACAAGAACAAGATATGGATAGAATAAAGACAAGAAGTGGAACGCGGAATTGAACAAGGTTGTGGATACACTAAGTACCTTCAGAATACAGAACAAAATTTCGGAAAAGAAGTGGGACAAAGAATGGACTGGTATTCAAGCAAAAATACGGTCAGAGCGTGAATTAAATCAAAAGTTTGGACAAGTAGCACAATTATAGCGACATATAAGAATAAAAATAAGGACGTGGACAAGTTTGGGAACAAAGGTAAAGAAAGGGCCAATAAAGACAGGTTTAAAGATACGCTGTCATTTCGATTCATAGATATTAACATAACACAAGCATTCTAGGATTGCAGGAATAATTCAATATAATTGTATGCTTTTAAAAATTTCTGAAAATGAGAAAATCAACAATAAATATCCACCTACCTATCTAGTCTTTGTGTTTTGTGCCTGCTGAAACAAGATGCTTTCCAATTTAATGTTAAAATATGTTTTCCCGAACAAACAATACTTTAGTCATCTTCTTTATGGCAACGGGACATAAAAAACGTTTTTTACTTTATCTTTATGGAACACAAACACTCAGCCAGTGATAATATTTGGTTGCATGGAGGCTCTTCCAATATTAACGCACAGTGTATCTTTTACTCCATTATTCACGCTTAAGAAAACAGCAAAAAAAAAACAAACAATGTCCAAATTGTTTTATGACTGCATGTGCAACGCATATGTACAAGAATCCATTCCATTGTCGTAATTCGGCTAGTGTTCATATTTATCTGTTTGACCTTTTCCAACCAAGCGCAACAAAAACAACAAAGTAGGACAGGTAGTTTTCACTCCAATGGTGCTGGTGGTGGGGTGTGTATTTTAAAACTGCGCATTTTAAAAAAGGTCGGCTTTCGACATTCTTTTGAAGGTCTTATCCTCTTGTGAGTTCGAATATTGAAAAAACAAACTATTTTTTGTCGTTAGGCTGCTGAAAATTCTTGGAAATCTCAAAGGAGACATTTTTAGCACCGTGAAAAGAAGTTTAGTTCGAGCCAAATATGCGTCCTTTATGTCCTTGCGTGCATAGAAGCATAGTTTTATCTCAATAAGTGGATTTTAAAAAGACAAAACTGAACTACAGCTTGTTTAAATAGTAAAAAAAGGTTATCAGATGGTGCCTTTTAGCCAGACAATGAAATAGATTGATTCTATCTACTTAATGCCATCATCACAGGAGACACAATCTCATTGACAAAAAAAGCAATTATTTAAGTTACTTTGTCCCATATAAGAAGAAAGTGAACTATCTCAAATGATTGGAGTGCACTTTGTTTTTTCAGGATACTTTTTGTTTCCGTAGAAACTAGTTATACCTTGCGTAACTAATGTCGATCCGGGTATCCCGGAATTTTACCGGGGAAGTCTTATGATTTGCCGTTTCAAAAAGCCATAAAACACACAATTTCCAAATAAAAAATTTATCTATTCCATCTTTTTTAGCAACGGAGTTGCATGGATGTCCAGGTTCGTTAACATAGAGGCCACGCACTTTAACTACGGTAAATATTATACAACGAAAATGAAGGATTTTTACTTGGCCTTACCACAAAAATATAAAAAAATTAATTTTGACGTCGTCATATCAAGGAGGTTGCAGCTTGTGCAACAAAACTGCAATATTGTTGCATGTAAATGTTACTCGCTCAGTGAAAGTTCTACGGTTAATTTCATTTAAAGACTTCTTTTACCTAATATCGAAAATATAAGTAATAAAAAAAGTGTTAGCGCCGTGACACCACTTAACCAACTGAGGCAACCGCATAATGCAGTGAAAATGCAACAATAAAGAAAAACCGTTGCATGGAATTATAACTCGGGGACTATTGGTGCTACGATAAATTTTTACCAACAACAATAATAAAAACCAAAGCAAAACAAAAACAAACAAAACCATAACCAAAAACAAAAACAAAAATAAAAATAAAACAAAAGAAAAAACATAAATAAAAATAAAAATAAAAGCAAAGACAAAAACAAAAACAAAAAAGCAAAAACAAAAACGAAAACAAAAACAAAAGTAAAAACAAATAAAAATAAAAGGAAAAGAAAAACAAAAAATAAAAATTAAGGAAATAGAAAGTAAGGATTAGAATAAGAATTTGAACGAGGATTTGTTTAACAATTATAAAAAAGATTTGGACAATTATCACGACAAGGATTAGGACAAAGATTTCCGCAAGAATTGGGGAAAGGATTGGGAAAAATTATAGAATAAGGATAAGAACTCAAAACTTTAACAAATATTGAGGCACGAACGAGGACAAGAGCTAAGAGTAACATCAGGACAAGGTTTAAGACAGGGAATATGTTTGGATCTAAAATTCGCAAGGAATGTCTCGGTTGAGAGACATAAAAACATTTCCTACTTTTAACACAATCATTTATTTAAAAACAATATCTTAAACACATATGAACTATAAGGCTTCAGAAATAATGCTTAGATTTTATCCAATTTTGTATTTATCATTCATATAATATTCTTTTTATTTCTATTCTATTTATTTATTAGCAGTCTGAGTTTTTAATTCTAACTTCCTCCAATAGATGCTGTCACGTCAATACCTCCGTCTGTGTATACTCCAATTCCTATTTTTCAAGTTATTATCGTTCAGGATAAAATCACTTTCTGAGTTTAATCATTATTACTTATGCAGGCTCAATGAAGTGAATTTAAGGTACACGCAAAGAAATTTTTCGTTTACCACAACTGAAAAATTCACCAACTATACTTCGTTTGCGATCTGTATTTGCCGCAAACGAAAATTCAGTTGTCATCAACTTAAAAATATATCTTATATATATATACCGCAAGCTATTTCGGTCATTATTAATTATTATATTAATAATCTTTCTCATTATGTCCGTCCGTCTTCTTATGTATTGCACTCATCGCACCGCCGTTGCTATCTCCGTCCGCGTATTAAGCAAACTACCAATTTCCTTATATATGTAGTCACAATTTGTCCAAAAAGTAACTCTGAACTATAAGCGTTTTTTTTATTCAACGAAGGGAAAAATAAACAAAATTTTCAGTTGGGAAAAACGAAGTTTTCAATTGCTGCAATTTAAAAATCACTCGCGTTTATGACAAACGAAATTCATTTCCTGCAACTAAATGACTCGTTTCTCACAACTGAAAATTTTGTTTATTTTTCGTTCAACATTTATGACAACTGTTGAAACGTTTGCACTAAACGATTTCAAGCACGACAAACGAAGTTCGTTTTCGATAAACTGGCGATAAACGTTTTTTTTTTCTTTGCGTGTAGTAATGAATTGTAGTCGTGATGGTCCGAATATTTCGCCAAAACCAATAACCAAAAGTCCATTGGTTGTGGTTGTAAGGTATGATTTTCATCTACTACGAGCAGATATTACGAGCAGTTTAAAATTGTATAGGAGTATTTTTTTCTTAGGTTGATTTTAACATGATTTTGGGCAGAACTGTTTTTTTTTGCCTTAAAAACCTAAAGATTTCACATTTAACTGATTTTTTTCTCTACTTAAGTGTGTTACTCCAGATTTTGGGTGGTTTAAGTTAATCTGTTGATATGAGTTGCTGAGCTGAGACGTAGTAACACGATATTTTACAAGAGTATTATTCTGCTGGCGTATGCTGATGATATCGATATCATTGGCCATAATATGCGAGTCAGTAACCAACAGGTGTTACTTTGGGTTGAGTAGGCAATTGAGAAGCAGAGCCCTCTCTGCGAACAAAACTCACGTCCAAGTCAAAACATAAGTCACTTATATGCAGTACAAATTCTCAAGAAAAGACTTTGGGAGCCTTTGAGAGAAAGAGCATTCATAAGATCTTTGGTCCAATGGCGAGTACCGAATTCGATGGAACCACGAGCTGTATAAGCTGTACACGGACGTCGACATAGTTAAGCGCATTTAAATCGAGCGGCTCTGCTGGCTAGAGTATGAAAACGACGCTCCATTGAAAAATAAAAAATATTTGATTCGGTGCCCGGTGGCGACCAAACCATAAGAGGACGCCCATATCTTCGTTGGCAGGATCAAGTGTTGGACAACCTGACTACGTTATCTTTTGTTTTGTTTTCGACTGGAACCAGCAAGCGTAAAACATAAAAGGGTGGCACAAATTCTTAGACGAGGCCAAAACCGATCCACGGTTGTAAGTGCCAGATAAGTAAGTAAGTAAGTTTGTTAATCTGTGGGAATAGTTTTTGTGGGAATTCATCAGCTTCCAACTCTTTTGCTTGCATAAGAACCTATATCCAGTTCTGTATAATATAGGGGTAGTTTTCACCATTCTTTGAGGTGCATTAAGATAGTTTTGGGTGTTGTAACCCAAATTCTGGGATAATTCAAAAACTTTTCTGTTCAAGACAATGTTGATTCCCATTTTCAGCATAAAAAAATAGTAGGTAACTTATAGGTTTCCATCCATTTTCGAACAAAATTATAAAAGCCTCGGAGCAATAGGGAGTACTCAATCTTTGGCAATGGAGCGCTCTTTATATTCTATTTGTATACCTTTTCCACCGGGATAAATTCAAGTTATTGATTGAACTGAATTTTTTTAGTATTCTTTTAATTAAAAAAGAAAACGCTTTTAAGTCCCTTGATCAGTCCTGGTATTCACGCTTCCAGTACCAAACCTCTGATATATTGTATGAAAAGTGCAAGCTTGTTGAAATCGCTTTTAAAAACGTGTGCTTTGTGACAATTAAAAATATGTCCATATTAATCCATGTAAATGTTAATTTTTTCACCAGCTATTATCTTTCAGATAAGTGTTTTATTTCTGCTATCCTTGCACTATACTCACTGGTTGTTCACATTTTGACGTGACGAAGTTACGTTGTACTGCTCTAGTTTCCAAAAAAGTTGAAAAATGAATTTTTTAAAAATTCATCTGCGTTTCATTGAATTGTTACTCGCTGGGTATAAGAGCTATGATTAAAAGAATAGTATGACCACAAAGGTTAATTCTTTGACTATATTAAAAAAACAAAAAAAAAATTTAATACGGCATAGGGACGTAGTGGGAGCTGCGTAAGCAACGCAACTGAAAATTTGTTACATGGAATTATTACTCGCTGAGCATTAGTGCTAGGATTAAAAATACGATACGCCAATAAAGACCTACTGGAAGCCCTCACAACAAAATTAGACAAAAAATTTCTGACATCATGGGGACGCTGAGAGAGCCGCTCAAAGATCGACAACGCAACAGTCATGCAGCGGCGTTGCATTGAATTGTTACTCAATGAGTATATAATCTACGATAAAAAGTCAAAAAGGAAAATAAAGTTTTTATACATGGCTTTACGACAAAAATAAAAAAAAATTCCGGCGTCGTCAGGTCGTGAATATAGCAGCTTATGTAACAGAAATGTAATATCGTTGCATGGAATTATACTCACTCAGGAGGAGTGCTACAGTAAATTTTGTTTTACGACAGCAGGGATGTGTTATTACGCTTCACAACTTACAAAAAAAATTTTGTTGTCATGATTTCAGGGATGCAATCACATAATGCAGTAAAAATGCTACAGCCATGAAAAAACGTTGCATGTATTTTTAACTCTGTGACTACTGGTGCAACGGTAAATTTTAAG